>OX411759.1:11459909-12659909 GCA_948252205.1 Orthosia incerta
TATCTTTCCCTGGCAAGAAAGTCAAAGCTACTCCAACTAAACCCAGACTTAAATATAAACTTGTAAATGACAATTGGCCTAAGTTTAAAAACTACATGGACACTAACATTTCAGACTTACCCAAAAATAGTGACACAGAAATATGCTCTAAAGAATTTACCAAACTAATGATACAAGCAGCTGATACATACTTTCCTATAAAAAATGCTTCTAAGGGCCAAATACCTTCACCTCCTTGGTGGGATAATGAATGTACATTGGCTATTAAAAAAAGGAAAGAGGCAGAGGATATATACAAATTAAACATGACCAACGAAAACTTTAATAATTTAATGGATATAATGTCTGATACAAAAAATCTCCTTAAGAAAAAGAAATTTATGAGTTGGCGAAGCTTCTGTGCTTCCATCTCTCCTAGAACACCTCATTCAGTTATATGGACAAATATAAAACGTTTCCGCACTGGAACTTCTCCAAACACATTTAATACTATTCCTTCATCCTTAACCGAGGAATTCTTAAAGAATTTAGCTTCTCCTTTTGTTCCACAACATGATTTAGTTTCTGCTCCTCCTCAAATTTCTTCAAATGTAAGTACTTCATTCCTTGATGGACCCATAAGTCTGGCAGAACTCAAAGGTGTCCTATCCTATGTCCGGGATTCTGCTCCTGGACAAGATGGAATTCCTTATTCATTTTTTTCAAATCTTGGTGATAATAGTTTACTTTATTATTTAGAGGTTATAAACTCCGTAATTCTGACAGGTGACGTTCCGGAATCATGGAAGTTACAGACAGTGTTGCCCATTCTAAAACCTAATAAGAATCCATCAGAAAGTACCTCTTATCGCCCCATAGCTCTATCTCCTGTGATAGCGAAATTAGCTGAGCACCTTATAAAAAATAGATTAGAATGGTTTTTAGAAAACAATCATTTACTCCCAGATTCACAGTTTGGCTTCAGAAAGGGAAAGAGCACCATGGATAATGCTGGTTTACTCATTACAGATATTCGTCTGGCATTTTCAGGAGATCAGTCTGTCGTAGCCGCATTCTTGGATATAAAATCAGCCTACGATAACGTTTGCCTTTCAATACTAAAGAAAAAGTTACAAAAGTTACAAGTTCCACCAAACCTAATCCGTTTTATCATTAATCTTTTGTCTGGTCGTAAAATAACGATTAATGATTTGACCAGAATGCTATGGAAAGGGCTCCCACAGGGATCCGTGCTCAGCCCTATTCTCTATACCATATATACATATGACCTTGAAAGCTCGCTGGCTGCAACATGCAAAATTCTGCAGTACGCCGATGATGTGGTTGTTTACAGTATTGACAAATCTATTAATATCGCTTGTGCCTCTTTGTCCAAAGCTTTAGATATTCTTAAGATCTATTTGGACAAAGATGGACTAGAACTCTCTGTATCTAAATGCTGTGTGGTGCTCTTTTCTAGAAAACGTAAGCCTCCTCCAATTATTCTAAAATACAATGGAGAGCCTATTCCGGTAAAATCTCATGTTAAATTTCTAGGTCTAGTTTTAGACTCTAAACTCACTGGTAATCCACATTGTGATTATATTGCTGGAAAATGTGAACGTGCTCTAAACATCCTCAGATGCCTGTCAGGTGTCTGGTGGGGTGCACATCCTTTTTCACTTAAATTAGTTTACAATGCACTGATAAGGAGTGTATTGGATTATGGCATTTTTTTACTGGAACCATGTAGCGCTGCTGGTATGAAGAGACTGGATGACGTCCAGGCCAAGGCCCTTCGAATCATAACTGGTGCGATGAAATCTAGCCCCATAAACGCATTACAGGTCGAATGCGCTGATCCTCCCCTCAAGTTACGTCGACAGTACCTGGCAGACAGATTTTTCTACCGCATCTTTCAGTTTTCTAACCACCCATTGGTCATCAAAACTCATCAACTTTCAGATTTCATCAATTCATCCCCATATTGGGCACATAAACCATTACCGCATCTAGTTGTTAGTCTCAGAACACACACAATCATAACTACACCCACACACCACTCTTCAATTTTTCCTATTTTTGAATCAGATTTTAAAGCGTTAATAATTTCACCTGAAATACATTTGAATAATGGTATCATAAAAGGAGACGTTAATGCCAAGTTCTCTTTTAAAGCTGTAGTTGACGAGCTTTGGCCTCGTTGTCACCATGTTTACAGTGATGCTTCAAAACACACAGGAAATCAAAATGTTGGTGTGGGCATATTCCATTCTCAATACAAAATAGTTCAAAAAATTAAACTACCTCCAGAAACTTCAATTTTCACTGCCGAATGTTTTGGTATTTTTAAGGCCCTAGAATACGTCCTTCTAATGAAACTCTCCAAAACAGTAATTTTCGCAGATTCCATGAGTGCATTAAAGGCTTTAGCAAAATTTCCCTTTAAATCAAACAATCTTTCCCCGGTAACTCTGATGTCAAGAAATTTATTACTAAAGTGTGAAAGTAAGGGATATTCGGTGTCCTTCGCTTGGATTCCTAGTCATAGTGGAATTATTGGAAACGAAAAAGCGGACCAATTAGCTAATGAGGCCATTGTGTGTGGCGATACGTTTTATTTTAAAATCTACCCTCAGGACTTGAATGCTCTTCCCAGGGTCCGTCTCAAGGAATCTTGGGGGGAGGCTTGGAAGAGCAGTAGTCAAGTGAAAGGCAAGTATTACTTTTCTATTCAACCTGAAGTCCCTATTAAGCCTTGGTTTTTTAAAACAAAGTTTGGTAAAAGAGCTACTTCAGTATTGATACGCATGCGTTTGGGTCACGTGTGCAGCCCTGCACATCTCGCTCGGTTTCGCATTATCGACAATGATACTTGTGAGTGCGGGGAGGAGAATGCTGACACGAATCATATTTTTCTTAGATGTTCACTGTATGATCATACTCTGCTATATACAAGACTATCGATTTTAGAAGTCCCATTTCCCACTAGCATACCGTGTTTACTGTTTAATAACTCCATTCCGATATATAAAGTCTTAGCTTCATTTATCGAAGCTAATGACATAAAACTATAACATTTGTAACTATTTAATAGTTTAATATAATAGTGTATTTAGAAATTTCTAGATTATTAATTTGTTTATTAATTTCATTTCTTCCTCAATCCCTTCCTATTGTTCCTTCCTTGATCATTTTCTCTGAATGTTATTCCCGCTCGTCCGCGATCTTTAACCTACCCATACGTTTCCCCGTTTTATTAAAAAAGAAAAAAAAAAACTATTCTCCCCCCCTGCATTTCCTCGTCTTTCCTACCCATACAAGAGATGATGCAACTCAAGCCCGAGAGATCAAAACTAACTTCACAAGAAGAAATTAATAAAAATATAGAAGACATGAAAATGAGAGACAAAATCAGAAATAACTTGACTCTGGCAAATGCACAAGATGTGCGAAGCCAAACTCCTCCGATGAGGAAAAAAAAAAAAAAAAAAAAAAAAAGAGATCTAGATTGTTCGCCTGAAGGCAGGCTCGATATTTGCTAAAATATAATAAGTAAAACTAATATATCTATTATTTCCGGTACACCTCTGTCTACCCCCTTACAATTGGCGGAGGCCCCAGGGTAAAGTATCCCGGGAAATAATAAAAAATATATAATATATTTCGCGTGTATACGGCGTACAGTATACGTATAGGACAAAAACCTAGAAGAAAAGTGTATTGAAGACGGTATAGTTCGCGTGTGCATGGCGATACAGTGCACGAAGCCCTATCAGCGTTCATAAAGCGAGATATGTGATAATAGAGAGAGCTGTTACCTCTCATTCCCTCCCACGAGCGGATGGAAATGTATGGAGAACTCGGAATAAAGCTAAGTGGTTTTGTTATTTTGTATAATTGAGCATAAAGCAAGCATGATGAATAGGTATTATTCGGGAACGGACGGCTACTGCCTGGAGGAATTCTTGGCCGAATTCAAGTCTGTGGCCGAAATGAATGAATGGACAAAGAGCGACTACAGCCTGATTTTAGGAGGATTTCTACACGGAGCCGCATATTATTATTATCGTACTATTTTTAAATATGATATGGACTTCGCAGTGTTGTGCGATTGCTTGAGGAGTGAATTTTCAAAGTTTCACCGCAGATGTCATTATTGCGAACAGCGCATAATAATCTCTGAAATAAAAGCTGAAGAAAAACAACTTGATGTATTGTGTGAGGATGTTAATACACATTTATTTTCTAGTGTTGTGATGAAGGACGAACAAACACAAAACGATGTTCAGTGCAGTGAGGAAATTGTTGACCACGTTGACGAAGAGGCCGACGCAATTGTTGACGATGTTGATCACGCCGACGGAGAGAGCTGCTTGTTCGAGAACGATGTTGACCAGTCCAGCAGAGACGACAGCCCCGTCGATGACAAGTTTGAGGTTGAGTCTACGTTCCAGGGCGAGCGCTCGGACGGCCCAGCTGACGACGTGTTGGAGCCCCTACCCAGCAGCGTATGTGCGGACGAGGGTATTGTATTGTATCGGTCCAGTCCAATTTGCTCCGTTAATTCCGATTATCTTTCAGAGAACCATGTTCGGATTCCATCAGAACAACGAGTTGCAGTTCCAACAGAATGCCAAAGTGGTGTTTTAGATGTTAACATGCAGAATCACATTGATTTCCACCATATTATCGAAAATAATATCGAAATTTTTCAATCTGACATAAAACAGAAATTTATAAATGTCATTTTGAAAAGAAATTATTTGACAGCATTTAAGAAAAGTTTTTCTCAACCGAAAGAGATCCGTAAGAAATTTAAAGAAGTCTCTAATAAGGTTTCTTATTGCGCCAACATACATTCAAAGAAGGCGAACAATAAAAAGGGTGTGATCCGAATTAAATATAAAAGAATTTATAATGAAACTTCTTGGGGAGTAAGATTTCGTAGAAAGAAGATGACTATGTTTGTTGTAAATAAAAATCCGATTCAGTTCTACCATAGATGTAATTTAGCATTAGAATATTTGCATTATGTTCACGATAAACAAATAGAACTCGTAAAATGCAAGTTTTGGAAATTTTATAGAAAGAAGATTAGGTATAAAGTGTAGTAAACAATTCATTATTATTGTGTAAATAATTTGTTAGGTAACATGATGTGATTGTTGTGATGTCTTATATTTTGTGCTTTATTAACCAATGTTTTCTTTTCATGTCGAGCAAATGAATAGAATCCAACCTTGAAGGAATATGCGATGCGCGCTGGGCATCGATAGAAACTTAATGCAATTTATTGTTTTAATGATTTATCTGTATATGTGTTGGTGAAATTAAATACTCTTCGGTCTTGTCTTTATTTGTAAAATAGGATTAGCTTTTGAAATAGCAGACAAAGTCTCAAATACAAATCCATAAGGACTAAGTCTGAAACAGTAAAATGTTAATAAGAAATATTTATTTATAAGCCCATAAGGCAAATAAATGATAAAAAGCACAGTTGTCATTTTAGGAAATGGTTTGACACATAGTGCCACAGATAATACAAAAAGCACAAGTGTCAAAACCTTGTCAAAAGTAAAGCTTAGTGGTCATTAAAAAATTGGTTCGTCACATAGTGCTATAATCAACACAATAAAGCACAGTGTTCATTACATTAGAATTTTATTTATACTCTATAGTCACAGATTAGTTAGGCCGGACCATAGATACAGAATAGTATGTGGAGTTATAAGGTCCATTCCAGATAAAAAGAAATAATATCGACATGGTTGATTATGTGGGACGTCATGAGCTAGTTAGTAGTTTGACACGTTGTGCCATAGATAATATAAAAAAGGCACAGGTTAAACAGAAAACGCAGTATGATAGAAAAGCTAAATTGAGAATATTTACGCCGAATCAGTTAGTGATGCTCTACACACCTAGACGGACCACAAATAGAAGTCTTAAGCTATGTAGGTTGTATAAAGGCCCATACCGAATAATTAGGAGATTATCTGATGTAAATTATGTAATTAAAAAAAAAAAAATAGTAGACGATTTAGGGATATAGTACATATAAATAGATTAAAACCTTTTAATGTTAGAGTAGAATAAGAGATAGGTGTAAATAAATAAGAATAGGTTAAGGTTAGGTTAGACCCGCGACCGAAAAAAATAAAAAGAATAGGGATGTCAACTGTCAATTTAATTCACTGAAGTTAATAGGGATGGGGGAGTAGGAAATTGTATCGATAGTTTTCTTGTCGACTTATCGATATATATCATTTTTTCTCTTTTGCATATGCTGATGGATTGTATGCCGCTGGGTGAAGAAGAGGCTGGCAACATTAGCTACGCATCGAAGAAATGTGTGATTATTTGTTATGAGATTAGGGCTACATAGGCTCAAACCAGGATAATAGTATAACCCAGTGGGTTTCTTAAGGCATTAGTCATAACTGAAACCAACTTTGCTAACGGGGCATAGCCTTTCTTTGCAAAGGATGTCGAGTTGATATCATTGGTCCAGTTGATGGCTGTTGTTTAATTAAAAAATATTAATATATTTATCAATTTAAATCCTGGTGCAAGTTCTATGAATAGGATTTGAATTCGATGCGATCCAGCCTTTCCTTCTCTGGCCTGATAAAAGCCCTTTATTCGCATAATATTAGATTCTCAAAATATTAGATTCTCAAAATATTAGATTCGCTAAATATTATGTTCTCAAAATAGCTGAATTTGTACATTTGACTCGAGAAGTGCATTTTATATTTATACTTAATGAACTTTATGTGATTCGTTCGATAAAAATATCCGGTCAACTTATCATGAATCGGCTATGAGTAATCACATAAAATCGGTTCCCTTCCATTTGCATAAAATCTTTAGACATAATATAACATGGCATACTTTTGTTTATCCTAATTATATTTACGCATAATATTATTTTCGCAATGAAAGAAAAAATTAAAGAAATAATTCTTATTCTATGATTTTATGGCTTTTTTTTCTGGCTCCTCGCTACGCTCGTCGCGCTCGCGCTCGCTTCGCTCGCATTTTTAATTGTCTCTCGTTTTCTGTCAAAAATGTCGTCGCTCGCGCTATACTGCGCTCGCTCCTTTCTGTCAGCTAGGTTCTTGATACCCTGGGAGACAGGTATTTTTATCAAGTAAAAAAATTAATTTACTTCGATACTTGCATATTTAAAGCAATTGCTAAAAATATACAGCACAAATATAAAAAAAAATATTAAAAAACACGCCAACCTTGTCAAAAAGTAGTTTTTGTCAGATGCATGACTATTACTTAATTAATTAATAAGTTGTAATGCATGACAGTTACATAATATTATATATAATAAATCATTTGCATGAAAATTCAACATAAGATACGTAAAAACAACTCAAATTTGTTTCCGTTATTCCTATTCATTTTTATGCCTTAATGCTATTATGCCAATTGTCATTAGGGCTAGTAACATTATGCGAATTAATATTATGCCTTTTACATTCCTTTTTGTGTAAATATTTTAAAATAATTAAAAAAAGGCAAAACATGGTCTTGACTTTATTTATTTTGAGTGCTTGATTGTACTTTGGCTATTTTGAGAATATAATATTTAGCGAATCTAATATTTTGAGAATCTGCTATTTTGAGAATCTAATATTATGCGAATAAAGGGATAAAAGCACGAGATCGAAAAATTGTATCATATCTGAATTTTTAGAAATTTAAACCCCATCCGGGTCGATGTGAGTTGACGCATCATTTTGTTAGTGTCGGGAGGACGCCTTGGTCCTTTTCCTGGGGTTTTGGGCAAGGAGGTTCAAGCATGACGGCGTAGATTTGTTAATGCGTATGCGCACGTTAGCCGAAGTTAAAAGCACATATTGGAGCATCCGATAACTCGTTTGTCATGACTTAAGCCTTCCCCTTTTAAGGGTCGTACCTCAATTGTTAATGTGATTCCCCAGTTAGGTAAATGTTCGGGTTAGTATAAGGTAGGATTGATGTTACCTTTCAAAACTTGGAATAGAAGCACCTCGTATGACTCTGCGCGTCTATTCTTAGGGGCGTAGCTCATGTGAGGACTCTGCCTAAGAAGGCAACCTATTTGCCTTAGTAAGACTGGCAGTAGATAACTAGTTTTGCAAGGTAGTTAAAATAAGAACGCTTGTCATGTTTATATAAAATTATGATAGAAGAGATCTAGATTGTTCGCCTGAAGGCAGGCTCGATATTTGCTAAAATATAATAAGTAAAACTAATATATCTATTATTTCCGGTACACCTCTGTCTACCCCCTTACAGTACCTCCTGTACACGTGAAGTGGAGATGTATTTTTTCTTGTCTATCCCATGGTGTGAGTTATCGTTGAATAGACAAGACGACGTTGGATACAAGTTTACGAGTATAGTTGTTCTATCTCACGATGACGGATGAATCGTAGCAAAATGAATCTTATTTCGGAGTCATAAAAGCCACGTAACCCATCATCGTGTGATAGAACAACTATACTCGTAAACTTGTAAAGCCCTATTAGCTATAATAGTTTTCCTATTAATTTCGTTATAAATACTACCGCCGTGATTTTGTCCGGTGCTTTCATTGTTTATGAACTTTAGTATTTTTAATTTATCGTGTTGGTGAATGTAGCTGTTTGTTCGGAACCCTCAATGCGCGCGTCCGACTCTCATTTGGCTGTTTTTTTTAACCATCGGCCAGTAAATGGAAGGACAAGGAAATACAGAGACACAGTCAATCCAAGTCCATCCAAGATCCTGAAAAACGTTTCCCAACCTACTAAACGAACTGAAGATTCTGCCTATCCCAGTGGGAAAAGGCGTGAGTTTATGTAGGTATATGTGTGTAGAAGATGCAAATATTGAACTAAAACACTTAACCCCCGAAGACATCAAGCACTTTAATAAACCATTTCAGATTCTCAGCTATATACAATCTAGGTACTTAACAATACCTAGGCACATAGAACTTAACCCGTGTACGATTGCTGGTGTAAGCCTCACTCGTGTGTCTCCAACACTCGGGGTAGCGGGTTGGGGGTGGTGGGTAGGATGAGGCTGTCCCCCTCCCCCACTGTCCGATAGTGTAGACCTTACAGTATAGCTGAGTCGAACGCTCGCAAGACGTCAATATGTTGACTTGAATGCTATGTTGTTTGTTAAGATTGAATTGAAAGTTGAATGGCAGAAGATTTGATGTTTTATGTCCAACAGTGGACTACCTACAAAAAGTTATAAAATAATCATGGTCATGTCGTTTGGACACTCACATTTTTTTGTTAGCCTACACGGTGTCCCACTGCTGGGCAAAGAGCTCACGTTGCTTTTTAGGGTTCTTTTTTATTCGTTATGGGTTTGCTCTTGACTCTAGTCTAGGTCAGAGGTGACAGAGACAAAGTCGACGATGGAGTGAGCTTACCCAGAAGAAGCCTGTTCACACTAACTTTAAAGAGATTCGGGATGTATGCGTTCGGAAACACAGACGCAGGCAGTGAGTTCCACTCTTTTGCTGTGCGCATTATGAAGGATTTTTGGAAGCGCTTGGTGCGAATTGGTGGAATAGCAACTAGGTGAGGATGGTAACTTGCAGTGCGTCTAGATGTCCGAAGGTAGAAGGAGGGGGAGGGGGGGTGTAAAAATTGGACCCTATTACTAAGACTACGCGGTCCGTCTGTCTGTCTGTCACCAGGCTGTGCTCATGAATCGTGACAGCTAGACAGTTGAAATTTTCACAGATGATGTATTTCTGTTGCCGCTATAGCAATAAATACTAAAAACAGAATAAAATAAATATTTAAGTGGCGCTCCCATACAAAAAACGATAATGGTACGGAACCCTTCGTGTGCGAGTCCGACTCGCATTTGGCCGGTTTTTCCAAACCTCTGTATCTTGGGCGATCTCTGACTAAGTTTTGTTGGCGAGTGACATCAGAATGAAATAGTTATTTATGTTACAAGTGCGGGAAGTAGGTGATTTCCGATGAGTGGCATTTTTATTCACGAGCGAGCGAAGCGAGTGAGTGGATAAATCGAAACGAGTCGGAAATCATCTTACGCACGTGTATCATACAACATTTTACTATGCATTGTGCGAGGAAATAAAAAAATATATCTGAACCAAGCAAGAAATTAATAAAATGGCGCTTATTCAAGGGCGCTCAGCATATCCACAGATTAACTAATAGTTCATAGATCTACTGCGCATGTGCAATAGCTGTCACGTCATAACGCAAAAAGGCACGAGCAAAATATTAATTCTGCCAAACATATTTAATGAATAATTAAAATTAATTTATTGATCAAAATCTAAATCTAGAGTAATTAAAAACGTCTTAAATGACGTATTAGTTTTGTTTTACATTTTATATGAATGATAATCTGTACTTAACTAATTTTAAAACTTTTCTCAAATAATAAAAACTCTATGCGGCGGGCTGACGTTGGAGTTAAAAATTAAAAAAGTACAGGAAAGTAAAAAGCACTAGTAAAAAAAAGTGACACTTTCCGCACAGTTTGGCTGCTTGGAAAACGCTCTTTTCGAGGACATGCATTGTAAAATAATTTCCAGTTTCTCAAAGTTAACAATGGGTAGACAATGCTTTGTTACTCATTGAAAATCAATTAATAATAAGATAAAATTTTGAATTGTATTTTACTTTATTATTCTTGGATTAGATTGACCTCCATTTATGTAATCGTTTATTCTCTTATTATACAAACTGATCAAAAATTACTCCTGCTCCTCTTAATCATCTTGTCTGCGGTGGAGTAAACTTCAAATCTTGAAGTAGTTTCAAATCTTAAGGGTTATTCTTCATTGTTAGTCTCCCTCTCCTTAAAAGCTACCTCATCAATTTTCTGGCGACTTAACAATGCCATATTTCAGAACCACGAACATCTATTGAAGCTCAAAATGTTCTTCTTAGAAGTCTGTTAAGCAGATGTGTTTTTTTTTCAGATGAAATAATCAAAACAACTGTTTCCCAAAATTATTTCGTAACAAAAATATTGAACAGATGTAACTGTAAAAATGAAAATTTTATGAAGCCATGAAACTGTCTCCCCCAGTCGACTAAACTTGGTTAAATTTAATCAGTACATTACATAATGCTCCACCTTGTGTGTTCATAACTTAGTTGGTAACTTGTGACTCTTCCCGAAGCTCTCATTTATGTACTTACGAACCTGTATAGGTAGTTAAGGGGCGAGATTCGAAAATACGTAATGTATAATACATGCCGGTCGATTTGTTTATTGTAGATAGTTTTAGTATTGGTGTTTCAAGGCAGTTGAGCCTTGAGCATGAGGCTTGTCGTCATAAAGCAGTGTGGCGTGTAGCGAGTAGCGTGTAGGCGTCGTCTGGCCCCACGGTCGTGGGTGTTGTCGCGGCGGCGGGCCGGGTGACAGTTGGTGGTTAGCCGCGGCTGGGGCCGAGACAGCGCGGCCGGTCACTATCGTTTCCCGCGTGAAAATCGCTTTCCCCGCGGTCGCGGTGCGGTAGAGCACGTGAACGCAGTGTCCCGCCGACCGCTCGCGTGATACGCCGCGCTCCTCGCGCCGCACCTTGCTAGCACACGCATCCTGCAGGACCGACGCCGACGTACGCTCCCGGCGCCCGCCCGCGCCACACTGCCTCGTCACAAACGCGCGCGCTATTCAACACGTCCTCCCGTTCCGTTTTTGAAAAAACTTTTCCAATTACATTGTAGTGTGACATCGATCGCCAATTAATAATTGAGCAGTGTCCTGTGCTGTCACTGCGGTGGCTATGCGGTCCAAAGCCGTCGCGAGGCGCCTGCACGCGCAAGGTGAGTTCATATTTTTCTTGTCAACTTTCAAAGTCTTTACGGAAAATCCGTGTCACGTTCTGTATGTTTATATACTGTTATATAGATCGAGGATGCGCAGTAGGTATGTACAGATAAGGACAGTGATGCGCTGAGCGCGCGAGCCGATTGGTCGGCGCCTCCCCCGCCAGACAAGATAGCGAGGGACATCCTCCGCGCGGCGGCATGCAATTTCGCGCTCTATTATTATACGGTAGAGCTTATATTTGGATGCGTGGCCTTCGGAGGGATGTTCCCTCTATTGTCATTTGTCATTGGATGAGCACGGAGGCTTTTCATTATTTACTTTGTTTATGTACCGTGATGCTAATCTTTTGTTTTATAGATACTCGTATCTATTGTTTGGATTTGTGTTATCTACCTTGATGTAACTATTGTATATATCTAATTTATAAACACGTTGTTTATTAAGACATCAATAATTAAAAATAGATAATGGAAGATAATTTTAGTATACACCTTTTTAAGTTTAAGAAATAAAATGAATACTTTAAAAAAACTACATTTATCTAACTACAAATCATTCTTTCAAACAAAAGAAATTCTAAACCAGCACTCAATTCTATTGACATTTCAGCGATAAGAGAATTACTCACTAATAATAGATGAACGTACATACCTACATACCTACCTAGGTACATACATGTTGATAGTTGATTGTTCTAGCCAGATGAGTCAGGACGTCAGGTGTGCCAAGACAGGTGTGTTCTACTACTTTCTCCAGCACTCATGAGAAATCAAAGGTGTTTGCTGAAAAGTTCTTTTGTTTTCTCAAGTTTTGTACCTTTTTTATTCTTGTTTGTTAGCAATGGTGTTTTTGAAGACGGCGTTTAAAGGTGTTTGAAGGTGAATGGTTTCTAAAAAGGAAAATATTCGGTCGAATTGAGAACCTCCTCTTTTCTTGAAGTCGGTTTAAAGTGGGCCGAGTTAAATCAAAATAGTTTCTTTCAAACAAATATAAAGATGAATCTAGTTGCACATTCGCAAGCGTCAGTACTCAGTAGGTCTCTATGGAGAAGAATGTGCAAGAAACTCCACGGACACTCTACAGTTCTTCCTTGAGGCGTAAAGACTTAAAACAAAAACACTATTTAATTAGTAAAGTATTATTATCATGTTCGCCATGCAGATACGGTAACTATGGTGATATTTCCTTGTCCTGATAAGAGCTTAGGAATAGGTTAATAACTAAAATAAATATGCTGGATACTTCTTAGTTTTCGAATATATGAAAACTAAACGTTTTGAGAATACTTTTATTATGCGTACAGCTAAGGAGTAGAATTCACTGCCGGAGTCTGTGTTTCCCGACAGCTACAACCTTGGGGTCTTTAAGTCAAGAGTGAATAGGTTACTTCTAGGCAAGCGTGCTCCATCGTCGACCACATCATAGCTTACCATCAGGTGAATTATGGTCATGAAGCGCGAGCATAATTTAAATAAAAAAATAAATAATACTAGCTTGCATGAAAGTAGAAATTATCCCAAAGGAACCTATTAAAAGTATGATATATTTAAATTTAGGTTAGAAACATTAGACATTAGTAAACGGTTAGTCGACTGTTCGCGTGACCAGAGGGCTGGCCTTTTCTTCAGCCAGAGAATCAGCATTGCCATTCAACGTGGCAATGCTGCCAGCGTTCTGGGCACGTTTCCCATTGACATCGATGTGGATGAATTTTTTGATGCGCAATGAGCCCCTTTTCCTCTCCCTTTTGTATGTAAGTTTGTTTTGTTATTAGGCATAAGATTAGAAATTTTCAATTGTATATATTGTTTAAATTATAAATAAAAAAAGTACAGATTATCATTCATATAAAAGGTTAGAAACTATGTGGGGGTTAAATTTAATTCAAAAACTTTCGTAGTTTTCGTGAAAGAGTAACAAACATACTCACAAACTTTCACATTTTATATATAATATTAGTAGGTACATACAAATACCATAATTTGTCAAATCTATAGGCACTACCTATTAAATAATGTTTAACTCGATTGAATATATTATTGGTTGGTTATTTATTATTATTAATTGAACCATTTACCAACCATTTATTATTAATTGAATCAAGCGGCAACAGAAATACATCATCTGTGAAAATTTCAACTGTCTAGCTATCACGGTTCATGAGATACAGCCTGGTGACAGACAGACGGACCGCGAAGTCTTAGTAATAGGGTCCCGTAAAAATATCGGCTTTAAACTACACTACTGCTTAGTTTCATATGATATTTAGTATTTTCCGGAAAATTCATGATTTCTGTGAAGTAGGCCACGGGGGGAAAGCTCCCAGAAAAAAAAATTAAAACATTCATATCCAACCTCGTGGCTTCTCTGCATGATAAGAGGCCTTTGCCCACCAGTGGGACAGTAACAGGCTGGTATTAGTATAATCAGAAATCATTAACTAATATCATATTCTCCAATATACCTCTCCTAACAATATCTTTAAAACGTTCAGAATTATAATCTGGGGCCCTACCATGACGTGTTAAAAGTATCATGGTTCCACTGTGAGAGAGGGACGGAGCTATACAAGACAAATAGCTCTGTCTCTTTTTAACAGTCGCACTATGATAGTTTTGATACGTCATGGTACGGCCCCTGAACCAGAATTGAATAGAACATACTTTTATTGTACACCTTTTAATTTAGACATATTTTTTACAAGAAATAATAACTACTAATAGAACCTTTAAGACGCTAAGTTTAACAATTGCCGAAATTAAAGAAAAACTGTCCTTTTATATTTAACAATTTCTGTATAAAAATATTAAAATAATGCATAATACATCAACTACAAGTAATTTATTTGATGAACCTCCTATATTGTAGTATAAATTCCGACTTCATTAATTAATTTTATAAGTATCAACATGGTAACAACGATGATCTTTTTTGGTAACGCAGTCGTTTTTCAGTTCTTGCAATTATACCTCGAAAATGTTCATCTTTTTCGTGTTCTTGGTTGCTGTACGTCGTGCTCGTCCTAAAATTAAGACGACGACTAACGCCAACGACCTTGAGGGAACAAAACGCGCACTCGTTTCACACCTGCGCGACCCAAAATTTAGTAGTTTTTTGTACTTTCCTTATTATTCTACGATCTAAAAAAAAAGCCTCAGATTAAAATGTAGATAGTTAAATTGTCTTTGAGATGGTGTCAATTTCATTAAAAAACGCCCAGCGGTTTTGGTGCGACTGTCGTGTTTTTGTCCGTTTTAGACATAACTTTACAAATTAATTACACCATGTTATACGAATAAAACTCAAAATTTTCTTAGATCAAATTATTAAGAAAATGGTCTGGTATATACATATCCTTTTTCTAAAAAAATACGACTAGCCGTTTAGACGTGATTCTCATTTATAATCACCTACTCAGGGGTATTTGCGCCTTAAGCATTGATGCTTGTAGTTTCACTGAAGAGCTGTTTCAAGGCCACTGTCTTTGGCTCTTCTCAGTGCAATGTGTCCTGTTATAGCCTATTGTCGAAAATGTATGGTTAACGAATTGAGAACCTCCTCGAGTATATGTAGTGTAGTATCAACATTGTCGAAAGCTTCTTACTAATGCATCGAGACAGCCTTCTTCAAACAATGGTTGCACAACCATTCAGCAACTAGGTAGGTAGGTACCAATCTTCAGTTTTTTACGATTACGTTTATAGCAAGCGTGTAATAGCCTTAGATAGGTGTGTGCACGTTCACAGGATTTTATATCTGTAAAAATATACAAAACGTCTTAAAATGTTAAGAATTATAAAAAAAGGGTAAAGCCACGAAAAATAAAATGCCGTCGCGGGAGCCTGTCAGATGAGAAACATCGCAAATATGCTATATAGAAAATATGCATGAAAGGATGTTTATTAAGGTTACACTAGTCAAAAATTCTTCCATACAAAAGTAGTCTAGGGATTATTCCACTGTTTAACAATGTACGTTCAAAATAAAAAGTGATATCAATTTGTCTCATCATTATCTAGCCCTGTATGGAAACAAAAAAGTGAAAAAAGTAAATATTTGAAAGTTATGAGCGTCGAAAGTTCCACATTTCGACACTAATTTTAACGCATTTTTGGGCGCAAATAAATACCATAAGAAGACGGAAAATTGCAAAACAGCCTCCATACAGGGATAGATTAGTAGTTCAACAATGTAAATATTTTTATTTTGAACAGATAGATTTAGTCGTTTTTTCATGAAATCTAGACTTCCAAAGGTCTGTTTATAAAATTTCGCGCGCTCGGTTTCGTCCTAAATCATTATCCATTTCGCTACAAATTTGCAAAAGTGTGTATTCGTACGCGAACTAGCTTCCTACTGCTCATCACAGCATCAATCTCTTCCGCAAGTGTTGTCGGTTGATATAAAATGCATTTTAACCCCGCGCACAATATGGTTCGTGCCGTTGACTAGTGTAACTTAAAGTAAAGAAATATGTCATAATAAAAATAAAAATACAGTTTTTTTGTGATAAAAAAAAAATTCAAACATTACATATTATTATAATACTAAAAAAATAAGTAAAGGATGGTTTATATAAGTAATGAAATATGGCAAAGCGAAAAAAAAAAATCTAGTTTTCTAGTAGGAATGGTAGTCGCAGAGTTACGAACGCTTGGCTACGCGTCGCCGCGCCTGAGCTATGAGCCCGTGGCGACGCGACGCGTCGACATACCAACAGCTGATCTGACCCGCCGCATTAGATATTTCACATCAAAATATCATCACCATTATCTATATCTTATTTCAATTTTTAGTGATCGACGCAATATGTGTTCTCGCGTTTTTATATCTACTTCATCATCTTAGCAGTGACTCTCTTTCTAGGATTTCTTTCATACAGTCCGTTTATAGATTCTTTGGTCTGTCCTTACTTTTTAAGTCACATGTAAAAATATATTAAATCTTTCCTCACGACATTTTCCCTATTCATCATTATTACAAATGTCCATACAAAACCTACAAAGTCGTTGTTTTTGGTATCTAGTTTTTTTCGTTTTTGACACCGACTTACGAAAAGAAAGTTATTTTTCGCTTTGTAGTGTTTTGTTTTGGAAGTCGGTTTAATTTTCACTATATATTACCATACAAAACATACAGTCGAATTGAGAACCTCATCCTTTTTAAGGTCGGATGAATATATGAGGATTTTTTTTTTTTTTTTTATATTCTCGCGCTTGATCACTATCTCACCTGATGGTAAGTGATGATGTGGTCGACGATGTAGCACGCTTACCTAGAAGAAACCTATTGACTCTTGACTTAAAGACTCCCAGGTTGTAGCTATCAGGAAATACAGACTCTGGCAGGGAATTCCACTCCTTTGCTGTACGCATAATGAAAGTAGTCCCAAAACGTTTGGTGCGTATGGGTGGGATGTCCACCATGTACCGATGACGCATCGCCGTACGTCTTGTAGTCCGATGATGGAACGAGCTAGGAGGAATTAGTTCATGCAATTCCATCGGACACTCCCCGAAATGTAACCGATAAAAAACCGACAGACTGGCAACTTGGCGCCGATGTTCAAGGCTCTGGAGCCTAGACTCAACAAAAATCTCATTGCCGATGAGCCTCTTGGCCCGTTTTTCGATCGACTCTAGTGCATCCAGCTGTTACTTGTCAGATCCATCCCAGAGATGAGAGCAGTACTCCATGCATGACCTGAGTGTGACCGTGAAAGTAGAGCTGAGAGTGGCGGTACGTTGGCTGAATGCCAAAAATACCGCCCCAGGACCCGACGGCTTACCTGGCAAAGCCTGGGTTCTAGCCTTGGAGGCTCTCGTGCCTCGACTAAGGTGGCTCCTTAGCACAAGCTTGGTGAGGGGCCAGTTCCCACTTCATAGGAATACGGAGAAACTGGTCCTCATTAAGAAGCAGGGTCGCCCTGCGGACTCTCCGTCCGCTTACCGGCTCATCGTGCTGCTCGACGAGGTGGGCAAGCTCTTTGAAAGATACATTGTAGACCGCCTCGTCGGGCAGCTGGTGCGGGTGGGGCCGGATCTGGCGGAGAGCCTGCAGTTTGTTTTTCGCAGGGGGCGCTCTACGATGGACGCCATAGTGAGCGTGCGAGCCCTTATGACGGGGGATGCAGTGGCCCAGGGTGGGGTTGTCTTGGCGGTTTCTCTAGACATCGCCAATGCCTTCAACACCCTTCCCTGAAATTGCATCAGGGAGTTGCCTGCCCTGGAGTTGTATCACCGGATGCCACCCTACCTCTGTCACGTGGTCGAGGCCTATTTGACGGACAGGGCCGTCATCTACCTCAGTCACCAGGGAGAGTGGAACCGGTGAGAGATGTCGTGCGGTGTCCTACAGGGATTGGTCTTGGAGCCGTATCTGCGGGACATCGGGTACAACTGGTGCTGCGCTCCCACTTCCTTAGCGTCGTCAGCGTGGTTTGCTACGCTGACAACACCCTGGCTTTGAAATTAGTCCAACATTGGAGCAGGCAATAGGCGAGAGCCAAACCTCGAATTTTGTCTTTCACATAGGAAATTCAGTCGGATGTCTGCGAGGGCATTTCCTCTTAACAGGTAGTTACTACTTACGATACGGATTTAAGTAATGCATTCATATTGATAGAAAAAATATTTATTTTTGTATTCGGCCAACGGCAACCAAATAATTTTTTTGGGGTCAACATGTCTTCTTCTTCCATACTTCTCTAGTTGATATCATCTTAGTGGCCCCAGTACTCAGTCAGTACTAGATTACAGAAATGATAATCTGATCTAAACTATCACTTAAAACTAATATAAAGGACTGTGAAACAGCGCAAGTTAAAACAAATATCAAGAATTCTAAATTCTTTAAAAACTCTAAGCATCTTCACGCCCAGGCAGGCGCTTTACTTTGTGTAAATTATTTCATCACCACTGCTCTCAAAACGGTGAAGGAAAACATCGTGAGGAAACCGGCATGTCCTAGAACCAAAAATTCGAAGACATGTGACATCCACGAATCCGCACTGAGCCCGCGTGGTGGATTACGGCCCTTTCCCTCTCACACAGAGAAGGCCTGTGTCCCAGCAGTGGGAACGTTAATAGGCTGATGATGTGATGTGATCTTCACACAGTTTTGAATTAAATAAGAAAAATAAAGATCATTAAAATCATTTGACTTTTTTATCGAGCGCCCACCGTGTCGTAGAACTATCTGTTCTCGTAGCATCTGCGTAGCGAATGATAGCTGTAGCATCTTCGTAGCAAATAGATAGCTACGGCTACGAGGCCACATCCGTAGCAAATGTAGTAGGCCATTTCGTAGCAATTCAAGCGGAAGATAGTTTGTTTAATTTTATTGTAATCTATTTTATTTATTGTAAATTTTGATGGATTGCGAAGATGGACTAAAATAACCAACTAAAGAGACCCAAAAGAACGGGGATGTACTAGTAGAAAACAAAATTGCGTGAAAAGGGGAGGCATTAAACAGATAGGAAGAACATTAAGCTACCGACCATTTAATTTTATTGTAATTTTTCTTATTTTAAAATACAATAAATTGGCTAGAACTTAACTACTTAATAGTAGTTGTTGTTTCAATAGGAATGAGTTCCAAATTAGGTTCCTATTTTCTTCATAGCATGTAAAAGGATGGTATGCAATGATCTTAGCAGGTGGTGTTCTGTTTCTGCCCACCCCCCATTAGAAAAAGGCAGAAGTTTAAGTATGTGTGTATATGTCTTCATACTATTTAATAAATAATTCTACTGAAAAGTATTATTAGATTTATAGTTATTCTACTATGATAAGGTATTTCAATAGATTAATATATCCACCTATAAGTAGATACTGCGCACCAATTTGAATAAAAAAAAAGTTCTATCGGTATCATAATGCACCATCGACAAACTCAACGAATCTCGGCGTCCTCGCATTTTCAGCACATAACCCCACAGTACATACGCTAGATATATTGTACGTTTGAACATAAAGATTATATTGATATGGCGTTCATATCTGACCGTTTTTATCGTGTCATTAAAACGGAATGGTTTCGAAACGCTATCCGCACCACGGCTGCACTCGTACGTTTATAACGCGTGTAAATATTACACGTTTTATATTCCGAATTTACATATCCATTGGATTTTTTAATTGATCTCTTGTTATTGGGGTTATAAAGCTGTTTGATGGGTGGTCTGTGGCCAATTTGGGTGTGTATGCACCGTGGCGTTATGAGGATACTGCTTACTTTTCTTGGTCGTAAACTTGAGGAGGACAATTTTGTTTCTCAATACAGATTTGTATTAAGGGTACACTAGTCGACGGCACGAACTATTTTGTGCGCGGGGTTAAAATGCATTTTATATCAACCGGCAAAGCGTGCGGAAGAGATAGATGCTGTGATGAGCAGTAGGAAGCTAGTTCGCGTACGAATACACACTTTTGCAAATTTGTAGCGAAATGGATAATGATTTAGGACGAAATCGAGCGCGCGAAATTTTATAAACAGACCTTTGGCTGTCTGAAAAAACTACTAAAACTATCTATTCAAAATAAAATTATTTGCATTGTTGAACTACTAATCTATCCCTGTATGGAGGCCGTTTTGCAATTTTCCGTCTTCTTATGGTATTTATTTGCGCCCAAAAATGCGTTAAAATTAGTTTCGAAATGTGGAACTTTCGACGCTCATAACTTACAAATATTTTCTATTTTTACTTTTTTGCTTCCATACAGGGCTAGATAATGATGAGACAAATTGATATCACTTTTTATTTTGAACGTACATCGTCAAACAGTGGAATAATCCCCAAACTACGTTTGTATGGAAGAATTTTTGACTAGTGTAACCTTAAAGTTGAGATGTAAGTTTTTAGAGAACCTTTATGGAATTACGTTGATGCATAGTATAGCGTTTCACTAAGATGGCTAAATTGTAGAATATCCACAAGTAGAAGGATTTCATAAAAAGATGCCATTATACCGCTGCTTAGGTGGCTCATAATGTTACTTCACTCCTACATACATAGGTACTATAAGATTTATTTTTTTGATTTCTTCAGATATTTGTTTTTTGGCTTTTGCGGATTGTACCCTTGATACGACTGCTTAAGTTCTAATAAGTTCATTTGACTAATGAACTTAGTAGAACTTAGAATCTTTTTAGCAATCACTCCTTGTAACATCTGAGTCAGCCTTAAAGCAAGATTTATTCAATTTTTCATCTTGACGCAATCCGACACCGTACCTTCATATTTCCAATATACCTATATACATAAAGATATATATGTATATAGGTGCTCGTTCAATATCTGGCCACGTCTTTATGGCTCTCGTAAACGTGTGCCGAGCCAACGATCTTCTCGGAGTGTCGGGAAATTCGATCCCTGACCGTTGCCCTTTGTGAGAGCGAGTTGATTGCCCAGTCCCGGCAATTCGCTTGTATTCCTTTCTACAATCGATGCTCTGGATGTAACGATTAAGTTTCTCGATGTTGGGTCTTAGATGTTATCATGTCTAGGGTTGGGGTGGGACCAGTTGGATTTAACAGGGTAAATAAAGAAATTCGGGTCTTAGGAGAAATTCGAATTCACTTTTAGGTAATGTTACAAAATAGGTACGGGCACGCAATTGATCAAACAGATTGTTAAGATTTCATAACATAATATCTCGCCTTTGTACAACTTCTACGTCTAGGCTTATACCTACTGTTGAATAACAGCAACAAAGACATGAAAAGATTGCTCTAAAGCCACATTACCTAATGAAGTGTAAATACGCAATCACAATGGTTCTCTAAACAAACTTCCAGGGCTAGGAATTCGCGTCGCGTTCTGGACAATGGCGATATCTTCCATAAATAACCTGAACAATATTCAATAAGCACGACGGTTTATTCCTCCAGGAATAGTAGTCGTAAAGCTCGCAGACATACCTACGGACGGATCCTCGAATCACAATAACGCTGGAGCTCAGCAGAATCCATAATCTTATTTTTGTACCGCACCGCGAAGCGTGAATTTCGCAATTACGAGAGCATTGATCAGCGCAGCGGAATATCAGCGCAAAGCTTTCTCCCATAGAGGTGAGAATCGCGCGGGACGACTTTCTCAAAATAAACACTTCTTGTCTGTACACGTGCGAATGTCGACTTTATCTCGGAGACGGAGAGCTTCGCGCGGGAGCGGCCAGGTGGCGCATGAAAGCGGACTCTTTGCGATGGCAGGAGGGCAGATTATGCGTCGCAGATGTTGCCGGGCGACATCCATTGTGTTCCCTCCTATAATTTTATCGAAGCTGATTTACGATCGATTGTTCTGGCGACGGACAGTGGGCGCGGTGTGCGTGCGCGCGCGCCGGTGTGCGTGTCGTAACTTACCTGCAGATGGCGCTCGGATATGACGAGACCACTCGCCACAAAATGCCCTCGTAAATTAAGAAACGACGTCTTGGAGCGTGTTCTTTTCAGCTTTGTTTTATGCATGCGTCCTGTATAACTTTCCAACTAGTGACGCCTTTACTTATAATATTTCAGCTCAATATAAGTAAGTTACGAATAAAATATTGCACTGCCATTTTTAATTTTATGTGCATAGTAACTTATGACTACTAATTAATGAAGAAAATATAAAGCTTGATGTTGAGTCATGTTGGCAGAACTTTATTACAATTAGAATGATTTAGCGAGTTTTACAATTGAAATACATACAAGATTATTCAGATATGACATTTCCCCAAAGTAATAAAGTTTTTTATAACAGGAAAACTTCTTCTTATGTAACAACTAAAACTTGTTAAATTTTCTACAAAGGGTTTCTGTATTTTATACTAGCTGTTGCCCGCGACTTCGTCTGCGTAGCGTTAGTACTTTAAACAGCCAATTATTTAATATTGCGCCATTATTTTATAGGTGTGTGGGCAGCCTTACTTGAGAAATTATTAGTTCACCATACAACCCTGTCAAACCCCTAAAGGATAATTGCCGGGATAAAAACTATCCTATGTCCTTCCCAGGGTCTCAAAATATCTCCACACAAAATTTAATCAAGTACTAGCTGTGCCCGCGGCTTCGCTCCCGTCATCTGACTGCCTACCCTACCCTACTTACCTTCCTGCCTACCCTACTTACCTACCTATATATTTTTTTTTCTATAGTCATCATTCTTTCGCGGAGAATTTTAACATCGCCATTCAGAAAATGACTTCAAATGCACAACGCCATCTATCGAATAAAATATGTTGGAGCGGCATAAGAATTACAATTTTGGCAAACTACGATTTGATTAACTCGCGGATAAACTCCATTTACTATAGCATAAGACAGATAAATAAGCCCATTTTACAGCCCGTTCAACCGATTTTGACATCTATTGCGTTGGTGATACGACATATGGAAGCTGTAGTAAACAGTTGGTTTTGGTAACAGGTTTATGCTTCTTATGTCATCCTTATGTGTACGGGATAAAACTCAAAATCGGTTGAACGGACTGTAAGAAGAATTGTAAAGACGTCTAATGTTATTTCAAATGGAGTATAGGAAGAAATTATCAACGCACCACAAATTAAATTCGGATCAAGTGATGGGATTGGCTAATGATGACTGAAGCAACCAATCACAGCAGTTACGAATACTTTACAATGTGCATAATTCATTATGAGATAATTTTCGTTTCTTCTTCCACCAGATGGTGGATAGTCCTGAAAATAACTTATTGTTTACTGACAAAACAATAAATAGGTACCTATTAAATTTTCTGCATCTTAAGCCTTAACAAACAAAGCTTTCTTCAGCAGATGTTTACACAAGGCAGGCGGCAGCTAATGCCATGATAAAACGCTCTCGATAAAACCACCATTATGTATTTTACCTGCAAATTGTTTTCCGGCACAATTAAGATTGAGTTTCAATACTCAATAACATCGTGTTAAGCTGTTATAGGCTAGGTCTCAATGAGAGCGGAGAGCGGTTATTGCTAGTAGATCTTTTTCTGTATAGTTCAACTCGTACTCCATTTAAGAGACAAACGCATTTAAGAGTAGGCGTGTACAGGAACCTTCTGGGCTCGCTCGTTTCATCGTAGACCTAATCTATCGCTTTCCAACAGACATGATCGAGGCCAAGAAACGATCATCGCGAAAAAAAAGTATTTAAATCATCATTATTTGGGCAGTTGTGATTTCGCCTAAAGATTTATTTGTATTTTGTCTATCTGAAATTTGTGGGTTTCCTATAATTGAGTTTTTATGAATCAGGGTTCAATAACTACATAGGTACCTAATCATCTTCAACAAATATGGGTTTAAAAAACAAAGCATTACAGTAGCTCACACACTTATTTCGTATCAGGTAGGGCAGTAGTTTATCACTTACTTTTGACGAGCAGTTGTACTTACGACGTTTGTAACATAACAGGCATGATGCTAACTCCTGCCTTACATATTTATTTATTTTGAAACAATACCATTCATTTGTAAGGGTTACTGTGCTCAACAACAATTTTTTTTTTAAATATATGAATTATGAATATATGCATTTTGGTACACAGTTACAAAAAGAAAGTGTCAAATTAATCATTACGCAAAAAGTTTTTATTTTAATTAACGCGGAAGACAAAGGGCATTTATGTTATTTTATCTAATTGAAATACAGTGGCTTGCAAGTTATTTTTTGCTAAGGATAGTGTGCCTAAAAATTAAAATATTATGAAGAAAATTTACTATACAGTCGATATAATTAAATTCATAATAAGCAAGATGTACTACCAGAACAGTTACATATCCCATTGTACGGACAAACAAAAGAAAAACGGACTGAAGCATACGTAATCATTTATCATAGGGTGAATTTCATCAATAAAACTGAACGCGAACAGCACAACTAAACCGCGTTTAAGAAATGTCAGTGTCAATTTGTCACAGCAATGATGACACTGACAGCAAAAACTACTTTCATTATTTTGACCTGCAGTTAACTCAACCATTGGTTAAAGGCGCTAACCGATACTTTCGAATTTCGCCAAAATGCGTTTTTTCATCAATCATTATTATCACAAATGGTCCAATAAATTGAAGAGTTAAATATTTGACCATTTCTTATACTAAAAATTGATGACAAAACGCTTTTTACAGAAATTTGCGACCATTGATTAGCATATTTAACCATTGTTTGAGTTAACTACGGATAAAAAAACTAGCCCAAGGCCCAGTTTTTTGATACAATTAACTCTCGCAACTTATTTGACCATTAAAACTGGACCTTAAACGTTCAGTTTCATTGGTGAAATCGGCTGGTGTAGTTTAATCAGAAAGATAGTGGTTGCATGCGTTCCAAAATTGTAAAACCTTCGTGCAATTGCCCGCTCATAGTAGCACCCCATCCCACAAACGATTTGCGGGTCAAACGTATGTAAAACAAGAAATTATTAGGGAAAGGCGTTAACTTGAAGTCGTTAACATATTGACAGGCATGTGTTGCCATAACAAATGTTTTGAATTCTTTTCGTTTTGATTCCTTCTGGTTTATAAGCATTACCTCATTGTGTTGACGTTTTTTATGCTCGGCATTAATAGTTAGGTCTCAAAATTACTAAAAGTCATGATTTTTATATTGCACGCATGCGTCAAAAATTCTGAAAAGTTATGACAATATTTTTTCGGTTCAAACAAAGATCGATCAAAAATGTTTGTAGCATCTTAAAATATCTAAAGAAAGAAAGAACTATTATATTTATCATATGTAAAGTTTTGTTAACAAAATTAGTTGACTAACCCGCGATTTCCGAAATAAGTATTTGTCAAGTTCTGTACCCCCGATTTCTTAAGGCGCTATATACGCCCCATCGTAACGCAGTACTGGCCGTGCGCCCGCTCGATGCCAAAATATCAATATTCAACCTCCTTTTGATCAGTTTTGTTTGCAAAATATTATTTGATTTACATATGCTATGTTAGTTTTGAAGAAATTCTAGCCATAAATTGTTCTGTGTAAAAATATTTTTAAATATCCAAGTCGTTTTGGAGGAGTTTCCAAAAGTTGCGAAAAAATATAGTGTCGTTAATTATTTTTTTAAAGCAATTAGTTACACGAAAAAACCTTGTGTTCAAAATTATGTACATGAATCAATAATAAATATATATTTTTTTCAAACCTTTTAACCTAGCCGTTACTAAGGAGTATGCTTTAGAAAGTTACCGTTTTACGTCACTAAAGCGTATGTAGACCCTTAATTAAGCATTTGATGTTGAGTATTTGTCAAACTGTACTTTAGAATGAAATGCTGTCGGAAATTGACACTAAAGGGTTTGAGCTTTGGTGTGGCAAGTGAAGTGAAGTGGCAAGACACTCAACCTAATGTAAAATTAGGAACGTTGGTGATCCTATGGGATGACAATTTGTCACCTCTATACTGGCCCCTTATCAGTTATAAATACTGATACAGGTAAAGATGGTAAAGTCAGAGTTATTGAAGTCAAAACTCCAAACGAGCATACATATAGAAGAGATGTCATGAAAATTTGTGTTCTACCGCATGTAGTGGTGTTATCATTATGATAAAAATCTTAATTTTGTTTTTTAAGGTTTTAATAGTACATTGTGTATTAAGGGCGGCATGTAAGGAATTACGATCGAGGCTCTAGTAGAAGCCCGAAGTCGAAGACTGAGGGCTTTCTGAGTCGAGTTTCGTAATTCCCGTACCGCCCGTGAAACATACAATGTTTTTCATCACATTTGCGAGTAAATAATTATGAATACACAAGTCAGCACAACTATTATTACGAAATACGTGTACTTTTTTTAAGCGGATGGCGGTTTTTTTTGCCCAAACCACAGATTTTACAAATGTTTCGTTCAGAAAGGTTAAGGGCAAATACGTAGGTATACAGCCATGAAGGAGTGTAAATAAAATAAAATAATTTCGACGTTTTGATACAATAAACTGTTTAAACCGATTATTAAGAACATTCGTTGAGTATTTAAGTAACATGTAGCGAGATTGCAATGAAATTCCTGTTTAGATAACATTTTAAGAAAAATTTTCAATTGCTTGTAAACTCCTTGCTTGAACTTGCATGACCTGTGTGCTGTGCTATAAATTAAAAAAAACAATTACTTACCGACCTTGGGTTTCATGACAAAAAGAAAGCTCGAGGGTTTCATATGGGGCATTACGGCTAAGTTAACCTGTATGTTTAGATACTGTTTACGTGCAAGTGTGATGAAAAATATATTTAATGGCGTCACCATGTATGATACTGTGGGCCTCATGAGGTGT
This sequence comes from Orthosia incerta, assembly GCA_948252205.1. Lineage (NCBI taxonomy): Eukaryota > Metazoa > Arthropoda > Insecta > Lepidoptera > Noctuidae > Orthosia > Orthosia incerta. The sequence continues at coordinate 11,486,977 of OX411759.1, forward strand.
TACTTAATACAGCAGAGTAACCCGGCATGATAACTACCCTAAGTTCATCATCATCATCATTTCAGCCGAAAGACGTCCACTGCTGAAAGCCTCCCTCAAGCGTTTTTTAGGGTTGTTAACTCCACATACTTAATTCAGAAATCGACCCTCTGCCTGAAAGCTTTTTGGCCTTGAAGCAGGTTTGACACGTTCTTAATACGCAATTCAGAAATCTGTACCATAAAGTCTTTCGCTGACTTAAAAGGCAGGGCTTTCAGCTGCGATTTCATTATTTATATTGTTGAATACCTGACAATATTTAAAAAAATATAATTACCAGGGGGTTAATATAGGTAACTCATTTTCCTCCTCCTTTAGTCAGTCCTTAAAATTTTACCCGACTGCCGAAGGAGGATAATGTGTTTATCAGTCTATGTATGTATGTATGTTTGTTCCTATGTGGCGTTTTAGAGACCAACCGATTTTGATGATTCTTAGGTCAATCGATTCCTCTTAACCTTGCGAGTTTCACTTGTCACATGTGCAGTTGGACGATACATCTGGTTTTGGTCAGCCAGCTCGCGAATATGTATCCTCCGACTGCACAGCATGATTTTCTTCTTGTTTACGTCTTTTTAGTTAGCTTCTTAAGATTGACTTTTTTTCTTTACACTATCCATAATAATTTCTATCCACTCATTATTTCCACCTCTTCAAGATAACTTTTAGCATAAACAAACTGGCGTAGAGTGGAGAAATGTGGGCTAAGGCGAGTTATAATTAAACTAGAGTCAAGGAATGAGGTTGGCAGCGCTGGGGCTTCGCTTTGTACCGCAACCTTTCAATTACGGGTCGGGGGAAATGTGTTCCGGGCCCAGCCAGGTACACGGGAAAAACTAAAGAAATTGCTCCTCTTTATTTATATGACGTAATTTGTTCTTTTGGTGGTACAATATGGCGTTCTTCCATGATGTTCTAGAATATTGAATCAAGTTTTGACTTTGTTATTCTTATGATGCTTCTTGGAAGTTTTCAAAGAACAACACCTTTTGGGCAAATTCTTTAGGATTTATGAACAAAGATTTTCCTCGTGAGAGTGCCAAATTATTACAATGAAAGCTATGGTGAGTAAAGTCTGCCAAATTACTACTTATTAGGAAATCCCACGGGTACAACTGTGATGATGTAATCATTAACAGTAGCAAAAGATGAATGCAAATCTTAATCTTCTTTATTGACAGTATTCTTTCTTGAATTGCCTAATCATATTTGAGATGAATTATATTTCTCTATTTTTTTTTTGTATTTTTGTGTTGGAAGGCCTCCCACTAGGTGGACTGATGACCTGGTTAAGGTTACACTAGTCGAAAATTCTTCCATACAAACGTAGTCCAGGGATTATTCCACTGTTTGACAATATAACTTCAAAATAAAAAGTGATATCAATTTGTCTCATCATTATCTAGCCCTGTATGGAAACAAAAAATTAAAAAAAGTAAATATTTGAAAGTTATGAGCGTCGAAAGTTCCACATTTCGACAGTAATTTTAACGCATTTTTGGGCGCGTATAAATACCATAAGAAGACGGAAAATTGCAAAACGGCCACCATACAGGGATAGATTAGTAGTTCAACAATGCAAATAATTTTATTTTGAACAGATACGTTTAGTCGTTTTTTGATAATATCCAGACTCCCAAAGGTCTGTTTATAAAATTTCGCGCGCTCGGTTTGGTCCTAAATCATTATCCATTTCGCTACAAATTTGCAAAAGTGTGTATTCGTACGCGAACTAGCTTCCTACTGCTCATCAAAGCATCTATATCTTCCGCACGTGTTGTCGGTTAATATAAAATGCATTTTAACCCCGCGCACAAAATAGCTCGTGCCGTTGACTAGTGTAACCTTAAGGTTGCGGGAAGGCGCTGGATGCGAGACGCACGGGATCGGTCAATGTGGTGACGCCTGGGGGAGGCCTATGTCCAGGAGTGGACGTCTTATTGCTGAAATTATGATTTTTGTATGTTGATGGCGTTTCTTGCTGGTTCTGCAGATCTATTCTGTAAATATCCTCAACGTGAAAATAGGATTGAAGTGAATTACTATCATCTTAACTATAAGCTAGGGATTGATGGTAGGCAGGAAGTTTTCACGGTGAATTGTTTACAGAATAGAAGGGTTGGTTCATAGGATGAATTCGAATCGTAGACTTCTAGAATGGTGCCTGCGTGGTAGTTAACACAACTATATCACAGTCTCCCGTATAGTTTATTGATTATATCAGACGTACAGTCACAGTCTAAATTCGCATTTAGTTCACAACAAAGCATTAATTTTAATTTGTTAGTTAACTTTATCTACTCACCGTCTACTGCCATCCATTACTAACAATATGGATAAGATTCTTATTAATTTTCTTTAAAAATCTATCAAGTCATGGTTCCGTATATACCACAGCCGATTAGTTCGATTAGAAACTATGATTGTGAGAAAAGGATTAATTTAAAAGTTTATTCTGGTTTCTAATATAGTAATCCTGAAAGTGATTTTTTAATAGCCGATACTGTTCCACTCAATGGCGTAGCTACCGAAGGGCTAGGTGGGGCAGTGCCCCAGGCCCCCCCAGTTCAAAGGGCCCCTTGGCCTCCGTCAGCAATCGTCCATTGCTACGTTTCATCATCATCTGCCTAGCCTTTTTCCCAACTATATTGGGGTCGGCTTCCAGTCTTACCGGATTCAGCTAAGTAACAGGGTTTTACATGGAGCGGCTGCCTATCTGACCTCCACAAACCAGTAACTGGGTAGCACGGTACCCCTTGGCAAGACTGGCGCCAGATACCTAGATATGATACCTATTTGTTATTACGTAGTTTTACTTTATTATGGCCTGCAGTGGGCGATAAGGATAGGCGATAGTTTAAATAGGCCTCGAATTTTATTTTTGTCCCAGGGCCCTAGGTTACATAGCTACGCCACTGGTTCCACGGCTGGCCAATCAAACGGTAACTAATGTATATGAACGGAAAGTAAACGAGCCCATTATTTTTTAAAGTTATGCATATTGTATTAACACATCTTGAGATCTCTTAACGTCAGAATTTATAGATAATTTTCATCAAATCTTGCCTACTAGATAACGGTTTTTCTTATGATATTAAGGAACTCATTTTTTTTAACTACTTCTTTTAATAGGTAAAGACAATAAGCTAATAACTAATGCAGACCATAAACCGGTATCAGGCATTCTTTTGATATCTTAATTAAATCGATATGCCATCTCGCAAGATGTAGATAACTGCAGACATTGTAGTCTAATGACTATTCATCAGAACTGAAAAATAAATCGTTCATAGATCTTAAATAACAGTAATTTGCGGGTCAGAAGCCGAATTGTTTTACGATTTTGGAGATTAGACCAGATTCGCTCCACCTGAAATTATAATTTCATCACCACTGCTCTCAAAACGGTGAAGGAAACCGGCATGTCCTAGAACCTAAAATTCGAAGTCATGTGACATCCACCGACCCGCACTGTGCCCGGTGGTGGATTACGGCCCATTCCCTCTCACAGAGAGGAGGCCTGTGTCCCAGCAGTGGGAACATTAAAAGGCTGATGATGATGATCCCGAACCTTTTACATGGATCGGGTCTGTCTATCTGACTTCCACAACCCAGCACCTAACTAGGTAACATTATGAGACATATTTAAATCCTATCTCCATTCGGTAAGGTGGTTGTCAAACTTTCGGGATGATTCTGATTATCCTAACGACATACAATCAAAAATTTTCAATTGCAGCTACGACCAATGGCTTAACCCCTTGGGTGTCTGTAACGTGGATCCATGCCAGACACACTGAAGTTTTGATTGTTTCGGTATTACGGCATTCTCAGTCCGAGACTCGAAGGAGACTCAGTATGTACATTCAAGGGTCAAAAGTGCAGTCTTACTCTACCGAAACTAAAGTGCTTTAAATTTATTTTTAGAAGAAGGTCAATGGTTTCTAATAGATGCTCACCCATCCACGGATCAACATCGGCAAGACTTGCTTAACTTTGAAGATCAACCCGTGCGGCTGTTATGATTTAGCCACGAGCCACTCTTATGACAAATCACAGTATGACTATATGTCAAACATACGGAGATGTAATGTGCATAGGTTTCCGATAAGCCGCGTGATCTCAGCCAGATAGGCTTATCTATGACTCATGGAGTGTGTCATGCAGCCAGCATCCGAGAGAAATGCATCACGGATCATACTGTGCAGTTTTCTTAGTAATTGCTCGTTTGAATCGCAATAAAAATGGATACGATAAATCTATGTTTGCGTGACTGTAGACGATTTGTTTTTGTTTTATTCAACTTCGGACGGTTGGAGATGTTTTGTAAAGAAAATGAACTGAAAATACCCTCCTTTTTTAAGTCGGTTAAAAATAACATTGCGAAGATCAAATTGTTTGTTATTAGAAAATTTTTCGGTAATACCATAACATAATATCACGCCTCTATTGACTGAAGGATTTGGCAGAATACAGGTATACTAATATGTACTTATAGCGCCCTTTGAAGAGGTTAGGATAATATTATTTTCTGTAGTTTGCCGTGCCTTAAGTTCAGTGTTTTAAAGTTTCAACAAACCTACCGTCTCTTTTAAGAGGAAATATGGGCAGAGAGCGCTGACTGAATTTCCTTAGTAAAAAGTCATAATTCGAGGTTTGGCTCTCGTCTCTTTCCTCCTCCAATACTGGACCAATTTGACAGATATTCCATAAACTTGTTAAAAAAAAAAAAAAAACGTTGCCCCACACTAGGAATTTCTCCTGTATCGTGGGTGCGTTTACAGACATATAAACTCACATACACAAACACCCAGAGCCGGAACAACTATTTGTAGGTCATACAAATATTTGTTCCGTGCGGGAATCGAACCCGCGACACGCAGCGCAGCAGTCAATCGCTCAACCACTGCGCCAACCGTGCGCTCAACTGCGCAAACTGGTAATATACGATATATACTATGTCCCTATGTTTTCCTATTTTCATTTAGATTTGTCAAATTTGTACACTAAGCCTCTGTTGACAGTGCAAATTTGAGCATTTTTTGAGGGATCTAGTGCTTCTAAATATAATGTATTATCTAAAAGGAAAACATAGGGACATAGTCTCTATCTTTAAATTTCAGTTTACGGAATTTATTTTAAATTGGTCCAATATTAGAGAAGAAAAGAGACGAGAGCCAAATCTCGAATTATGACTTTTTACTAAGGAAATTCAGTCGGCGCTCTCTGCCCCCGTTCCGCACTTCCAGTGATACTTTATGAAGTCTTTCCTTCTAGATGTATATGATCTATGTTTTAGTTGCTAGGTGATACTTGTTACTATTTGTATACTTTAGATAACGCACGAAATGTATTATATAAAAACCAAATTCCACTGCGTTTACTTTATTATAATGTACAAAGAAGATGGGCTGTCTGCTTTTTCTGTATGCTCCGGATCTGGTCTAAAACAGCGTTGCTTTTAGTTTTCTTCTCTTAAGATTTTCACTTTATTCTCTTTCAAGGTTACAAATAGGGATGCACCTTTGTACCTTCTCGACAATGATAACAAACACTATCTTTGCACTCACATCCAAAATAAAAGATAGCACGCTTAATGCAAGTTGGCGATTTCAAACTTATACAAACTACTAGCTGTCCTCCGCGGCTTCGCTCCCGTCAACTGGCTACCTATCTGCTTACCCTACCCTACCTTACCTACCTACCTACCCTACCCTACCTACCTACCCTACCCTACCCTACCTACCTACTTTTTCTTTTTTTAGGTTTCCGTACCCAAAGGGTAACAACGGGACCCTATTACTGAGACTCCGCGATCCGTCTGTCTCATGAACCGTGATAGCTAGCCAGATAAATTTTCACAGATGATGTATTTCTGTTGCCGCTATAACAATAAATACAAAAAAACAGAATAAAATAAATATTTAAGTGGGGCTCCCATACAACAAACGTGATTTTTTTGCCGTATTTTGCTGTAATGGTACGGAACCCTTCGTGCGCGAGTCCGACTCACACTTGGCCGGTTTTTTAAACAAAATGTCAGTCCATCCCAGGGTCGCAATCTATCTCCAAACCAAATTTCATATAAATCGGCTCAGCGGTTTAAGCGTGAAAAGATAACAGACAGACAGAGTTACTTTCATATTAGTATGAAGTTCTGGTAACACTATTTATGGTTTCAAGATAGGTAAAAGAAGCGTATTAGTGTTAATAAGTTTCATTTATATACGAGTTGTTTAACTATTTTGGTAGCTATACAATAAAGTAAATTATTTTCTATTCTATGCTAATGTAACGATAGAGAATAGGTAACAGGAGTAGTGAGAGAGTTAACAATTATCTTATTACTGTCCCTTAGAGCAGTAATAAGATAATTGTTAACTCTCCCGAGATAAAGAGCATCCTGGAATATTTTTGCCTCCGTACCCTGACGTGTCAAAACTATCATGGTTCGACTGTGAAAAAGAGACAGATGTATACAAGTCATATACAAATGTCCCTTACGCACACTCAAAATAACCTTCCTCTAAGGGCTTATGGCAACCCCCCGTTATGTTAAATAATAAAACGTAATTGTAAAATTCTTGTATTAAATTCTCGTCTTTTGACAGTGAGTGTACGTGGATGATGGTGTCAAGAAACAAGGAATCACCTATCTTTGGGGAATTCCTAAACTGTGATATAAGTTGTTGTATTTGAGTCAGTCGTCACTATTGTTATTCTGTACGTAAATCGTAAAGAGTTATATTAAGGGTACACTAGTCGACGGCACCAACTATTTTGTGCGCGGGGTTAAAATGCATTTTATATCAACTGACGACACGTGCGGAAGAGAAAGATGCTGTGGTGAGCAGTAGGAAGCTAGTTCCCGTACGAATACACACTTTTGCAATTTTTTTGCGAAATGGATAACGATTTAGGGCGAAACCGAGCGCGCGAAATTTTATAAACAAACCTTTGGCAGTCTAGATATCACGAAAAAACTACTAAATCTATATGTTCAAAATAAAATTATTTGCATTGTTGAACTACTAATCTATCCCTGTATGGAGGCCGTTTTGCAATTTTCCGTCTTCTTAGGGTATTAATTCGCGCCCAAAAATGCGTTAAAATTAGTGTCGAAAAGTGGAACTTTCGACGCTCATAACTTTTAAATATTTTCTTTTTATAGGTTTTTGCTTCCATACAGGGCTAGATAATGATGAGACAAATTGATATCACTTTTTATTTTGAACGTACATCGTCAAACAGTGGAATAATCCCTAGACTACCTTTGTATGGAAGAACTACTATGAATGTTATTTTGTTTCGTCTTTTTACAATCGTTGCAGCGCCTCATTTTTTTAAGAAACTAAATGCTAATTGAGTTTAGTGTCTTGATTGCTTACGAATACCTACACGCTTTTGGCATGGTGTACGTTTCACGTTTATTAAGTACAAGCCATCTGCCTGATGGGATTTCCAATTGACTAACGAGGAGGTTTTTCCGTACAAACTTGCATGTACATACATATTTAAGAGATTTAAAAAAACATATCGGTAGTGCTCTCTTTGGTTGTAAATAAGGAACAGTCATGCAAAATTTCATTCTTCTAGTCCCAGAAGGTTAGGCTGTGCGTTGACTGTCAGTGAATATAAGATTTTTTCATACCGTATTTGATTTTGGAATTTCCCCCTATCTACAACAATGACGTATGTAGCGAAATAACTGCCCAAACATTGGCAGGAGACCTTGACACCTAATGTTGCACTCAGTGGGACCCCGTAGCCCGCAGTGCGATGGTCCATACACATTGATTGCCCCGATTGTGATTGCCCGGGCTTTTGGCAACAGGGCAACATTGCCCCGTGGTACACACCTATAGTTCTCAAGGGTAAGGTTATAGTTATTGTTATGATGGTAATATGAAAGCGGAAGAAATTGAGGAATATTGGTGTATGTTTGTTCAAGGTTTTCAGGATATTATGTATGAAGAACTCTTTGCATTCTAAGATTTTTTGTTGTTTAATAACAAAATGGTTTAGGTTACAGGCTTAACTGTAATTACAGGTCCTCTAGATCCTGTAATATGGAAATGGTACATTCTTAGAAAAGGAAATTCCTATTAATCCTCACGACATATTATGTTTGGGTTTCACATCGGCAAAAATATTTCGGTAGAAACTTTCATCCCCATTTTAACCGTTTTTGGAGATGCATTTTCAAAACTCCTTCCTTAGTGTTTACCGTTGTTTTGGCATCATGGGTATTTTTTTTTATCTTTGCCCCACTCTTGGAATTTCTTCCCCCCAACATTTAAACTCGCATATACAAGACAACCAGATCTGGAACAACTATCTGTAGGTCATACAAATATTTGTGTTGCGGGAATGGAACCCGCGACACGCTGCGCAGCAGCCGATCGGTAAAACCCGCGTAAAATTTTCAAAACTTCATGCTTCTAGACTTTGTGGTTGCCTGTCAATTAACGAAAATAAGAATTTTATAAAATAGAAGAAGATGATAATAAAAATGAGTTAACGTCAATATTTATTTATTTATTATATCCAACTCTTTATCTAAAACTCATAAAACGTCCAAAATTACTTTTATAAGGCGAAAGTCGCGGGTAAGGTGCACATTAGCGAGTTTCGACATACCAGTCAAATTCGGGTTTCATGATAAGAATTACTAAATAAAAACGAATGAAATAACTGAATAAGAAGTAGGGAAATGGCCTTAATAGAAAAGGGCCTTATCAGCACATAAAGAAATATGTCCTGGCCATAAACATTAGTTATAATTACATCTGCAAGCGCGACCGTATACTAGATAGTGGGGATTATTTTTTATCAACAACTAGCTTTTTCAGCGGTTGCTCTCGTGGCATGCCCTACAGGAAAAGAGTATTTTTCTGGATAAAAAAAACTAGCCTATGGTACTCAGTGTTAATGTAGCTTAACATCAGTTTAATAATTTTCGGTTAATCAAATGACATGGCCAGAATTTGTATGGAGCTGTGCCCTAACAAAAAATATTCATTTACATTGACATACAGTACGTCGTATTAAAGCTTAGAGGTATGGCTTTCCAATAGTTTTTTTATGATCAGAGAAGAAGCGAGAGACACTGTATAAAGAAACAATAAAAATGTCGAATAATTTTGAATAGCAATGATGTCGCGTTTAAGTGACAGTTGACAGTGACAGTTGGCATTTGACAATGACAGTTGACAGTGACATTTGACAATGACAGTGACATTTGACAATCACTCTCAAACGCAAATGCACTGCATAGAAACCGCTCAAAAACAATTAACATACATATTTTTTTGAATTTTTTTGTCGCCTTATCTAGAGAAATGCAATTGTTGCGTTTAATTTTAATTTCTTTTACAAGTAATTTTCACATATTAATAATTACAGTACATTAACGTATTCTGAATTGATTGTAGGGCAGAATCTGGCCATGTCCTTTCCAGAAATTCTAGATTGGACTTCCATAGATAGGTACCTCCTACAATATTATTCACCGTAGCATTATAGTCGTCTTACAAAAGCAGCGTCTCAAGCGTCGCAAGCGTCGTCTTACAAACGGTGAAGGAAAACATCGTGAGGAAACCGGCATGTCTTAGAACCAAAAATTCGAAGTCATGTGACATCCACCAACATGCACTGGACCCGTGGTGGATGCACTGGGCCCATGCCCTCTCACAGAAAGGATTCCTGTGTCCCAGCAGTGGGAACATTAAGGCTGATGATGATGACAAAAGCAGCCCACTTCTTCTGCCCATGTATAGGGACTTTACTATGACTTTCATGAAGAAAGTGGTTCCAGAAGAGTGGTGGGCTGCTTTTTAAGACGCCTAAAATGCCACGGTGTATTATGTCGCAGGTTTATGACAAAATCAGTTTTTTTATCAAAAACCTAGGCTATTGATTAAGAACCGTAAAAAGACAAAATAATTACTTTATGTTACATCATAAGCCTGAGAAAATCCAGTTTTTTATAAAAACAATTTTGGTTGCTATTTCTTTAAATAAAAAACAAAAACCCGTAAAAAGAAGAAAATTATGCATATTAATTAGTCGGATATCCTCCGACTACACAGCATAATTTTCTTCTTGTTGACGTCTTTTTAGTTTTTTAAATTATGTTTTTTCATTTACAACTTTTTACTTATAATTTTATTTCGAATGATGACTTTGTTACACGTAAGTGGTATATATTCGTGTAATCACATTTAAAAACCCTTTATTTTGATACCCCACTTGCTGGTTATGGCAGATAAAAAAATTGGTTCCTCCACAATATGGCGGCCAAAATCTACCATGTTTCTTTTTTAGGTTTCCGTACCTTAAGGGTAAAAACGGGACCCTATTACTAAGCCTCCGCGATCCGTCTGTCTGTCTGTCTGTCCGTCTGTCACCAGGCGATAGCTGAAATTTTCAGAGATGATGTATTTCTGTTGCCCCTGTAACAACAAAAACTAAAGACAGAAGAAAATACATATTTAAGGGGGGCTCCCATACAACAAACGTGATTTTTTTGCCGTTTTTTGCTCGATAATAATAACGGCAACAGATAGACGCTTGAAATATTCACGGAATATTTAGTTGTATATTCACTTCAAAAAATAATTATTATTAAATTAAAATAAAATAAATTGAGGGGGGCTCCCATACAACAAACGTGTTTTTTTGCCGTTTTTTGAAAAAAAAACGGCAAAAAAACGATAATGGTACGGAACCCTTCGTGCGCGAGTCCGACTCGCACTTGTTTAAGTCACTTATCTAAGAACACTTGGGTGGTCAAGACCTATCTAACAATGTCCTAATTATAAAAATCCATCCACCGGTTTGAAAGATACGAGATAATAAAGAATATTACATACATACAAGATACGCGCGAAAAACATAACCCTTTCTTTACAGCCTACCCGGCTTCTCCCATCCGATCGCAATCAACAGCTTATATTTTATGACAAACCTAAACAAGTTCAGGTTTTTAATCGAAAAACTGACTTTTATCAGGTTTATGATAACATAAAGTAATCATTTTCTTCCGGTTCTTGATCATAAGCCTAGGTTTTTGATCAAAAACCTAATTTTGTCATAAACCTGCGACATGTACACACTTGCCTCGCGGATGTTGCTGTTTATCGATAAGATCGATATTCTGCTTTGAAACTAATCGCATTATCAATCCTATAATACCCCTACTACAAGGACACGGCCTTGTCCTTCTTCTTTTCTAGAAGGAGTAGAATGTAAGCCCTCGGGCACGGTGCGGTTTAGTAGATGACAGAAATTTCTTCAAATGTTTGGTTCCAGGACATGCCAGTTTGATCATCATTTTCCTTCACCGTTGCGAGCAGTGGCGACGATACCTATCGCATTAGTAGACGTACTTTATAGTTAAGAGTATAAGCCCTAGCCCTAAGCCCTTTCCATCTTCGGACAACAAGACGTACGGCAATGCGCCATCAGTACATGGTGGATATCCCACCCATACGCAAAAAGCGTTTTGAAAATACTTTCATTGTGCGTACAGCTAAGGAGTGGAATTCCCCGCAGGCGTCTTTGTTTCCTGATAGCTACAACCTAGGGGTATTCAAGTCAAGAGTGAATAGGTTGCTTATAGGCAAGCGTGTTAGGGGGTAGGTGGAACAGGGTGTAAAGTCCCACAAACCTCCATAGAAAAGGGAGGATCCTCCGACCAGACGGGTGTTGTGTCTGGTCCGGGCAACTGCCCAACGGTAATTGTCGGAATGTTGTATGTGTTCAAATCGCACCGAAAACTTTACTTGCGCGATGCAGGATTTGTGTGACGTCATGTCATTGGTTCGTAAGTGGCGGCGTTGGTGCCGCTACACGTGCTTCACCTTCGACCACATCATCATTTAACATCAGGCGAGATAGTGCTCAAACGCGAGCCTATAACAAATATAAAAAAACACTTTTTTGACTAATCATTTTCTTACAATATAGGTACACCCTAACTGTTTTATATATCGCTAAATACTTGAGTAACTACAGAAACATAGCAATACTATTCGGCAGGTACCTACTTATTTATAACTTATAACATTAAGAAATGATTGATATTACAAACTTTTGCAAATCTTTAATTCTGAAGTCTTTTGTTCTTCGTAAACAATTATTTGCAAAACTTATAATTCTTGCACCTATGTTAACGGCCAAGTTAACTTTGATTTTGACTTTGACTACCCTTACTAAAGACCTGTCAGCGAGCACATGCCTAGAAAATCAATAGATAGTTTCGCAACAAAAAACATGCGAAAATAAACCTTATAGTAATTATAATAAATCATGGTAGGTAAGGTTATTGTCCAGTGCGCGCGATGCGATGCTATCTGCTTCCGAGCGTCGCGCCGCGTCATTATCATAATAGCGCTGAGACACGAAGCTTGTAATAAAAAGCAGGTGGACTTCGTGATCGATCAGGTTTGCTTCATTATGTCTTGTAAGTTGAATTGGAAAAAGTAATGGGTTTTGAAAAGGGTAAACATTATTAATTATTTAATTTTATTATTTTGTGTCCAGTAGCTATCCTTATTTATATTACTAGAACATAGACATTAAACGAGGCAATGCTGCCAGTTTTTTGGGCACTACTCTCATTGACAGCGATGCGGAAGATGTTTTTATTAACACGCTTTTATTAGCTTGGTATGTATGTATCAATGTAACGGAATCTTTGAACGTGATTTTCACTCCATTCAAAACGTGGGATTGATTTGAAACTTTGCACACTTATCAAGGACCGATGACGATGCATTAATTTAGTCAAAGTCAAATATTTTTATTCAATTTTGAACGACAAACAAAAATTAAAATTAAAAATTTACAAGTAATAAAAGTTGATTCTACCGTGCGCGTTTAAAGTCCGATAGTTTGTCCCATTAGCCTTACCAAGATCTTCAGGATTTGCGATTTTTTAGTTCAATTTACCATTAAAGCGTGTTTTTTAGTTTTTAGAACTACAATTTATTTTACGCATGCATTTTATATTTATTATTTTTTAAATTGTGTTATAAAAACAAGAAGTTTTTGTGTGATATGTATGACAAATGAGTAAATTTAAAATTAGTCTCATTTACTATGCATGACATTTATTTTTTATTTTTAATAATTTTGATCTAGTTAACACGTTCGGTGCCAAGGACTCGCCTCGCGCGAGACATAGTGGCTTACTAATTGTTTCAGTAATTACGGCAGCGAACGTGTTAAATAAATCCAATTTTGATCATTAACATCTGTAGTAGTTTAAGATACCAAGGTTCATCACTGTTTTATCTAAAAATTTAGGTTATTGCATGCTTCGATCAATACGATCGGAAAACTATCATTGAAACTTGCTGCTCTCAATAACGTTATCAGTGTGATAGATGATCTTGGGTGACAGGTCGCACGTTCGAATCCCGGGTCGGTTCCATTGTCCGCGTGACGGATCGACGGCGCTAGATAGATATGCTGTCATTGGCAGCTATCTAAGATGGCAGGAACATTAATTGTATCGAAGTTTGGTTCAAGTTGATGGTAAATGTGTAACTGTTTTCACTCTATTTCATTATTTGGATTGAATCTAAGTAAAGGTATTAGAATAGAGTAGAATAGAATACACTTTAAAATAACAAATCTCTTTTACAAAAAAAGTAATAAATAATTATGTATTACATACTTAGTTAAAAATATTAAATGTAGTACGTCTTCTTATTCTTTGCGAGACGTTAAATTATTGAATAATCAATGGTTTTACCAGTAAGTTGCAAGCTGAATAAGTCTTCCTTTTATATCATTAAAGTCCTGAAAGTTCAATTACACTGAAAAAAATAAAAAGACTAAGAAATAATTTAATTAAGACTTGTTACTATTGTTTAAAGTTTATAGTAGCATGGTCCGTCCGCAGTTCGATAACAAGGCAACGAAACTCATAATTAAGAACGTTAGAGATGAAAAACAAAATAAAAAAACAAGACAAAATAAATATCCTTCAAAATGCCATTCCGTGAGCGCAACCACTTATATCTCTGTGCTACACCGCTACGCTCGATGCTACGCCGTAGCAAGACAGCTGTAGCAACAGATAACAATTTATTTTAAGAATACTGTTTCGTAGCGTCCCCGTAAAGTAGGGGATCTATTTTAAAACTGATTAGATTTGGTTCATTTCGCTTTGGTGAATGGCGACGGTCGGTCGCAATGTATTTTTGACTGTCGCATGCTTTTACTTGTTCGAAGATCAATGGTGAATGTGTTCTTCACACATTCACCATTGATCTTACAACTCACTACTTTGACGATCAGTACAGGTAGTCAGAGGCACGAATGTCTGTCAAAGAGTCTTAAAAAGGGGTTACCCAGCAACTGGGGTGTGGAGGTCATATTTGCCTATTAATGTGTACTGATATAATATTCAGCTGCTTCGAGTTAGAACGCAAGTCGTCATCAACATGGTTGTGTGTTGGTCTCAATATATTTTTTCTTGACCAAGACAGTTTGGCTCAAAATCTTCGGGTCCAATGTCAAAGCCGTGCTGCTCTACGGGTACGAAACGTGGAAGGTAACAAAGGACATCTCACGCCAAATCCATGTCTTCATCAACCGATGTGTTCTTCGCATTCTCGGCATTTACTGGCCCAAGATCATCTCTAATGTAGAGTTTCTGGAGAGATGCCATGAGATCCCGATCGACCGCCAGATCAAGTGGCGTAAATGGTGTTGGATTGTTAACACGCTCCGGAGGGATTCTGATCACATTCCTAAACAGGCCTTGGATTGGAATCCTCAAGGAAAAAGGAAGCGAGGCCGTCCCCGTCAAACCTGGCGACGCACCGTTTTGGCTGAAGGACGAGTATCAGAATGACGTGGAGCGCGGTGAAGCGCGAAGCACAAGACCGGTCTCGATGGAAGACTAATGTGGAATCCCTCTGCCCCAGCTATGGGCCATGGGATCTTAAGTCAATACAGTTTGGTTTGAACTATGAGGTTTCAAGAAGTATGCTAAGTCAAGTTAATCCTGGCCATGGTCTACCCATGTTCCAAATTAGGAGGTGTGTTAAATAAACAAACATCTAATCATCCAAACATACAGTTTTTCACACTTAGGAGTAGGAAGTAGGGCAGTTAGCCAATTTATTGTTTTTAATCAATTCCCCTTTTCTAAATTGAGCATTTCTAATGTAAAAACTCATACATTAGTAATACGTTCTTAGGAACTAACTTTCATGAGGAATCCGATGGGCTTCTTATTATCAAAAAGGAGAATTGCATTTATTGTGTACTACCTTCTGCCAGCAGCTTCGCCCGCGTGAATGTCGAAAATTATCCCAAAGGAATATATTCCCGGGATAAAAAGACTATTTGCTATTCCAGACTATTAGACTATCTATCTCTGTGTCAAATTACATCCAGATCAGTTCAGTAGTTTTCGCGTGAAAGAGTAACAAACATACAAACACACTCACAAACTTTCGCCTTTATAATATTAGTGTGATTAGAGTGAAGTGTGGTTAGCTTTTTCCAGAAGATTTGGTTACCTTCAAGATTTATTCTGTTAAAATAAGTTAATCGCAAAATAATAGTCTTCGCAATCGGTTCAGGTATTTCAGGGTATTTCAGAGATTCTCTTTTACAAATAAACCATTCTTACCTTTTTATATTAGTTTTGATTATCTACTGAAAACTTGACAATTAACAAATTTAATAAAACAATAAAAAAGCCCGACTGCACAGCATGATTTTCTTCTAGTTTATATACTTTTAGTTCGCTTCTTTAGCAGTCGGGTTTTTTAATTAACTTTATAATTTACAAACTTTTTGGTTATGATTTATTTTTCGAATTACTGTTAAACATATATGTGATATATATTTTTGTAATAACCTCTTTAAACCCTTCATTTTTATTCACAAAATGACACCAAATGCCGCCATGTTTTTTTGTTATTACGGTAGAATCAATTATTATTACTTTTAAATTATTATTTTTTTTGACATTAAAAAGTGCCGCTTAATGGCTTAATTGAATAAATAAATTTTGATTTGATTTGATTTGATTAACGTCACATGTTGGTTGGTTGGAACACTTGGGCGGTCAAGACGTATCTAACGATGTCCTAATTAGATGACTCTGTCTAGCGGTTTGAAAGACATGAGGTAATAAAGAATATTACATACATACAAGATAAGCGCGAAAAACATAACCCTTTCCTTGCAGTCGGGTAAATACATCGTATTTAAGACCCCCACCAACTACCAACTTTGTTTTAAATTCGGCAGTTTCATCGGTAGTCATAATAACGATTTGTTTGACACTGAGACAAAACAAATGCTGTTTATAATATTGAGCACGTTCCCTCATTACCGACCATTGTGTATTGTTCAACATTATAAAGGATAGCGTTACGAATACGATACTTGAAGGCATAGATAAGGATTCTGGGCGCCACGAGAATGGACGCCTCTGTTGAAGTTTGCTGTCAATTTCCTAGAATCTGTCTATGGTTGGATTTGTTTAGTTGTTAAGTTAAGAGATTTGAATTTGAATATAATATGTCGTTAATAATATATTGGTTACAAGTTACAATTTTAGGAGATTTAGTTTTAAAGGCACATTAAAAACTAGCTTTTAAGGTCCAATTCCGTAGGAACATTTTACTGAGTTGAAAAGTAGTTTCTATTTTTCTTTTTATTATTGACAGGCTCGCGCTTGACCACTATCTCACCTGATGATAAGCGATGATGTGGTCAATGACGAAGCATGCTTGCCTAGAATAAAACTTATTCACTCTTGACTTAAAGACTCCCAGGTTATCAGGCAACACAGACTCCGGCAGGGAATTCCAGTCCTCATCTGTAAAACGTGTTTAGTTCGGCACTTGACTATGTAGTTTTTTACCAGTGAAAGAATTTTCGTAAATTCATCAGTGCTTCGAGAGTTTATATCCAACAAACTTACGAACAAAACAAAACATAACCTCTGAATAATTATAATATATCATCTGGATTTTCTCAGTAGTCACCCGGAGTCTGGACTTATGTCTGGTTCATGCCTCCTATTATCTGTAACTGGAAATATTTAGGTGTATTATAGGTACACTTAGGGTTGCCAGGTCTTAAAACCGAAAAGCCGACCATTTAGTTTAGCCGGACATTCGGGTACGAAGGTCGGATATTTTTATTTGTTTAGTCTTAGATTTACAAGACAATTTAAAAAAAAAAGGTTTTTTTATCATTTACCATAAAATATTCCTAAATTCTCATGACACAATTATAAAATTGAATGAATCAGTCTTATTTATTATTATTCATTCAACATTCATGACAATATTAATTTTAATAATTGCATTAGTAGTTAACAGAAACTACTATAACAATTTGCAATGGAAAGCAAATTGAAATAAAATGTTTATTTGTTATAAATTCTAAATGAATTTATTTCTGTTAGTTGGTTTTTACTAACACTTTTACATGCCGATCATATTTTATTAAACTAGATGAGGTCGACGTTTCCTATCTGACTACTCTGAGAAGAAAGACTGAAACAAACTCAGAGTTTACAGTCTCTTTTAAAGTCCAGACATAATCATGTGGAGACCATGTAGGTTGGTGTCAGAAATGGTCTTTTGAGGAAAGAACCAGTCAGATTGAGTGGACCTGTCCAGTCAGCGCACGCATTTGTGAGTAACCGTGCAGCTCAACTCAGGAGCTCAAAGATTCGACGAACAATACCAAAGAAAGGACATTTGGGTAGGCTGCATAAATTGCTCAAACTGTCAGACCATGATTAAAACTTACTGAGAAAAATTTAAATGAAAAACAAAAAAAATAGAATGACCCATATAGTCTTCACATTCACAATAAATAAAACTATAAAATACTTTAGAAAGTAAATATACATGTCATTACAACAATACCAAAGAAAACAAAATTCAGGCTGCAAAAATATAAAATAAATTGGAGCAGCTCAATCCCAAGCCTTTTTGTCCTCAAAGTAATCTTTAACGGTATAAAACGCTTTCTGGCACAACTTACGTTTAATAAATGATTTGAATTTATTAAGACTTAGATCTTGAACGTGGCTTAGAAGTTTAATATAAAAGCGTATACATTGACATCTGAACGAGCCACCTATTTTCTTAAGCCTTGTTGTAGGTACTATAAATTTGTGTTTGTTCCTAGTATTTATGTTATGAGTACTTATTTAATGAAGATTTGAAGATCTTTGACAGTCGTTACGAGTAGTCAGAAGCTTGAGATATGACACCAGTCTTGCCAAGGGGTACCGTGTTACCCAGTTACTGGGTTGTGGAGGTCAGATAGGCAGTCGCTCCATGTAAAACGCTAGTACTCAGCTGAATCCAGTAAGACTTGAAGCCGACCCCAATATAGTTGGGAAAAGGCTAGGCAGATAGATAGGTACTTATGTAATGAATCAGTCTTCCTTTTTCATTATCAGTCATTATTTACTACTATAACAATAGAAAACAAAATTGAACAAAACACTAATGAACTAAACAAACTTTAAATTCATTGTAACATAAAGTAATTAATATTTTTGGTTGGCTGCTTTAAAAGATCGTTTTCCTTTAAAATTGTCAAAAATTATTAAACTTAAAAATCTTAACAAAAGCTGGACAGGCCGGATACCGTCTAATTTGGCCGCACGCATCATCACATCATCAGCCTATTAATGTTCCCACTGCTGGGATATTCTGTGAGAGGGAATGGGCCGTAATCCACCACGCGGGCCCAGTGCGGGTTGGTGGATGTCACATGTCTTCGAATTTTTGGTTCTAGGACATGCCGGTTTCCTCACGATGTTTTCCTTCACCGTTTTGAGAGCAGTGGTGATGAAATAATATACACAAAGTAAAGCGCCTGCCTGGGTTCGAACCCACGACCTACAACTTGTAAGTTGCGGCCGATACCACTGGCCCACCACTGCTATCCGCACACGCACGCAACAAAATCAAAATATTTTTTATTTATTTTACATGTGCCTACATGGGCACTTATAAAACGTCGACAAAAGGTGCACGGTTCGGGTAAGTCGTTTCCTATGTAGAAGAACCGGCAAGAAACTCCACGGTTAACCAAAAAGCCTATCCTAGGTGCATCTCTGGCTAGCCATTCGGAGCACATAGGCGTGATGTTATGTATGTATGTATTTAGATTAGTAAATCTGTTAAGTCTTAATCAAACAGTAACTCGTCAACATTTCAGTTTTCAAAATCATGCGTGGCAACTTCCCATAAAAACCATCTCCACAAATAGAATCAGATGAACTACAAAAGATTGCCACAAGTCCACCGCACTTCGATCCGATTAGGTTAATTAGGTTAAAATTTATAATTGGCCACGCATACCGAGCGCTGGATTTTTGTGCCGAGCATTAAGCACTAATGAGAACACATGATATTTTACGAGGTCGCTAATGTTGGCTAAAGCTGGGTTTTCACTACGAGTCGAGATCCAATACTTAACGGAATATTTTTCTTAAAATAGTGTATTTTAAGGAAACCACCTGCCTGCAAAGAATCCTGGAGTTGTTTGCTCACATTTACCAAAAGGATGGTCATAATCTCGAGCAGATGATGGTTACAAGCAAGGTCAAAGATAAGCTGAGGGGCTGCAGCCCGATCAGATCATCATCATTTCAGCTGAAAGACGTCCACTGCTGGACATAAGCCTCCCCCAGGCGTCGCCACATTGACCGATCCCGTGTCTCGCATCCAGCGCCTTCCCGCAACCTTAACCAGGTCATCGGTCCACCTAGTGGGAGGCCTTCCAACGTATCGTCTCCCGGTTCGCAGTCGCCATTCCAGAACTTTTCGGCCAGATAGTCTGACCAAATCCGTGCAACGCGGAACACCAAACTGCACGATGCACTCCACGACGCCAAGGACAGACGCAGATAGAGAAACTTCATCAGAGAAAAGTAGATCTCCTGTCGAGAAAATCACGATCCTCAGTATTAATGAACACAACGTGAAGAGGAGGAGGATTCTAAAGGAAAAAATGTTTTGGACCTCCCTATGTAAATTGATATGGCTTGGTTGACGATTGTTTGCTGGATCCCCCCAATTCGCGAAGGCCACCAGATATAGTATCTTCAAAGGCCGTTTTAGCTTAGTGGTCTTAATATGTTGAAAAATCTCCATATCTTTATCTGTTCTTAAATTAATTAATTTCCTACTTAACGACATTATTGTATTTGTAAATTGATAAAAAAATGCTCGCTTTCAAATTGTATTCTCCTCGTTTTAAACTTCTAATTTATATGATCTTAAATTACATGACAGTCCTGAATATTGTTACTTATGACATAATTAAGTTTCAAAAATGAACCTTTTCGAAACTTGATTTAAAAAAGGTTCATAATTGTAAAAACCGGCAAAGTGCGAGTCGGACTCGCGCTCGAAGGGTTCCGTACCATTATCGCAAAAAAACGGCATAAAAATCACGTTTGTTGTATGGGAGCCCACTTAAATATTTACTTTATGCTGTTTTTAGTATTTGTTGTTATAGCGACAACAGAAATACATCATCTGTGAAAATTTTAACTGTCTAGCTATCACGGTCCATGAGATGACAGACGGATAGACAGACAGACAGACGGACCGCGGAGTCTTAGAAATAGGGTGGCGTTTTTACCCTTTGGGTACGGAATACTAAAATGGTTCAAAAATGTTCATCAGTTTCAATGGGTTAGTCATTATCTTTTACATGCCAATTTCTCATTCAAATCTATCTTTAGCCTACAACATTCTGCAATTGACTCAACATTCAACGTTAAATATAGGCCTACAGCTGCCTTCAGTTCTCGTATGTTGAATACATGGCCTTACAGTTTAAATTGTAGGTAAACTGAGAGCGGTTCTGAAGAGACTTTAATACATATAGTCTTACAAATAGGTCAGGAGTACACGACTGAGTGCAATGTTGTGAATGAGGGCGTTTTCTGAATCACAGTTGCAGTTTTCTAACGTAAATGCTACTGACATGTTGAACTTCGAAGTATTTTTTTATTGAGTCCATTTTTGGATTTGCTATTGTTTATGTATCTGTTATTGATATTTAATGAGTCTATTGTGTATATTTCAAGAAGAATATATATGATTTGAAAAGAGAAAAATGCAATTCTTTATGTAGTTCTTCGATCGCGATGGTACGATAGTAAAAGTGTATTGTTTGTTGTTATTTATGTTAAAAAGAGTAACCAGTCAGCAAATGGTAAATAATTGATTACCCAGAGTACCATGGGCCGCCCATCATGGGCGATATGTATTATTTACAAACTTTTGCATTTGCATACTTATAAGTTACTTTAAAATTGTACACTGGATTACTACTGCCCTCTATTTGGAGTTAAGCTCACTCACCATTGTACATGAATATTTTCACTTTGTCAATACGTTGTTTTGGTACACCAAATAATGATCAATGTATCAGCATTGTCAAAAGTAATGAATATAGAGGGTTATATATGAATAGATTCATCTATTGTAACTTACAACTAGTCCATCCCAAAAAAAAGCTAACAACTAGGAATAAGCAACTGCGCATTTACCAATAAGAATATCTTAGAAACACTCCTACATACGTCTTTATTTACATATTACCCAGCCAGCTACCGATGGCGGCCCATCGTAAACATTTAATTGGTGATAAAAGCGAATAATTGGCCGCCTATCGACCGATCGCTAATGAAACTGAATTACTGTGTTACTGGCTAACGATCTGTGCGATATCTCTTATCTTTTATACCGGGCTCGTGTAAACGTAGTCTGATGTTGGAAGCTGTTTGCTTTTGCGTCAAATTGAATTTAGAATGTACGCAAGATCTATGTATGCACGATGAGCATTGAGTATACATTGAACCACCGTTATAGATATATTTCGTTGATAATTATTCTTATTTAATTTAATCTATTCTAATTTAATTTAATCCATTCTAATTTAATATAATTTAATCTATTCTATTTTAATTTAATCTATGTTATTTTATTTAATTTACTGCAATCAATTTAGACAGTGTGGGCAGGGCACATTGCTCGCAGAACGGATGGCCGATGGGGCCGAAAAGTTCTGAAATGGCGACCGCGAACCGGAAGACGATACGTTGGAAGGCCTCCCACTAGGTGGACCGATGACCTGGTTAAGGTTGCGGGAAGACGCTGCATGCGAGACGCACGGGATCGGTCAACGTGGCGACGCCTGGGGGAGGCCTAGCAGTGGACGTCTTTCGGCTGAAATGAAGATGATGATGAATCAATTTAGATTTTAATAGCTTTTTTTGTTCTTAATTTATAATTAATTAATTCAGTAACTATCTGCGCATAATATAGTGCGCTTAGACTTGAGTTTGCAATGTACAAAATAAAGTAACAGTGTACTCATTGGTGAAAAGCCTAATAATAAATAATTAAGTAACTATGGCACTCAAAGTATAGAAAACGGACGGAAAGATGACTACTATTATCAGTACAATAAGCCCCGATTTCTGATTTAAGAATTCGAGGTTGAGTATTTGTCAATCTCTACCTGAAAACCTGTCAAAATTTGTCATTTAAATAGGTTTTGAAGTCCGAATACTCAATTTAGAACCCAGGCCTAAGTCCAAAGAGAGATTTTTAGAATTTCATTTATCTATGAAAGATACGACCTTCTGTTTCCGGTTTGCTTGTAAATGGTTTGTCCCTTAGTTGAAAAACAGCACCGGTTTAACAATGTTTGACAACCTTCTTTTCGTGTTTTGTTTGTCGGTTTGTTCTTTAATTGAATGAAATATATGCAGTGCAGTTGTTATCTTTAGTTCTGGAAACAGCTCTCACTAAAGCTAAGGTTTTATTTGCGTTAACCAAGGTATTGCGACATAGTCATGGTTCAGACAACCTAATAAATGTACAATTTAGTCACAAACAAATCATTTTCGGTCAAACATGGAAAGGTTTGGTTACAAACAACCCATACTGTAGTTCTATTCAAAAAACACTATTGAAAATTGATACCTACAACGGCAAAAGACTTGTCACAAAACTGCAATGGAAATAGAGACTTCCCCTTTGATCTAATGGTCGCAAGAAGTACTGGGTTCGATTCCCAAGCCGGTGAAAGTATTATTGGGTATTTCCATCTGGAATTTTTCAGCAACAGTAAAAAATCTGGAATGCGTGCCCAGCTGATCCGCCTCCTATTTCAATTTGACAATTTGTTCCCACTGCTGGGACACAGGCCTCCTCTCTGTGAGAGGGAATGGTCTGTAATCCACCACGCGGGCCCATTGCGGTTTGATTGATGTCACGTGTCTTCGAATTTTTGGTTTTTGGACAAGCCTCTTTCCTCACGATGTTTTCCTTCACCGTTTTGAGAGCAGTGGTGATGAAATAATGTACACCAAGTAAAGTGCCAGCCTGGGTTTGAACCCACGACCGACAACTTGTAAGTCGCGGTTGTGTGGCACCACTGTTCACCTCCTATTACATGGGTCCTTAAACTTAACTGGCGAAATGTTATATGAGCTGCACCTTTGTGTAACCTACTAATCCCATCAAAAACATAAATGTGAAAAAGGGAGCCAAGTTCAATACTAAGAATATGTGCAGTTGTTGATAACGCCGACAAAACAATTGAGATCTAAATGGGTGCCAAGTACTGTATCCTGAAATTTATTTACAAGAACATAAAACATTCTAAAATAAATTTAAAAACACAATTTCATGCTTTTCTGCTACAACAATATTTGCTGTTTTAAAATATAACTTCTTAAATTTGAATAGTCGAATTATTCACATAAAGCAGATAACTTAGGAGAAATTGTAGCTCAAGATTTGACTTGGCTGGTTTTCACAAAAACTATATCGTTTTTAATACTCATTCATTCGAACATTTTAATAAATACCTTTATCATTATAATTGCCACATTATGATCAACATGAGAGCAGTGGTGGCCCAGTGGTATCAGCCACTACTTACAAGTTGTAGGTCGTGGGTTCGAGCCCAGGCAGGCGCTTTACTTTGTGTAAATTATTTCATCACCACTGCTCTCAAAACGGTGAAGGAAAACAACGTGAGAAAACCGGCATGTCCTAGAACCAAAAATTCGAAGACATGTGACATCCACCAACCCGCACTGGGCCCGCGTGGTGGATTACGACCCATTCCCTCTCACAGATAGGAGGCCTGTGTCCCAGCAGTGGGAACATTAATAGGCTGATGATGTGATGTGATATGATCAACATGATCTGCCGGTGAACATTCACAAATTCTTCCAAATAAGCCTTACTTAATTTATGTTCATTTAAGAATCACATCCTGTAGATGACAATCGAGCTTTTTGTATTGTTCCTTTTTTTGCACTTTTGATTGTACATCAGTTTCGTGAATTCTAATCTTACTGGCTGCCGCCCACGGTTTCGCCCGCGTGATAAGTGTTTATCATCCCAACGGAACATTATGCCGGGATAAAGTGTTTGTTAGTTCTTCACGCTCAATCGGCTGGACGGATCTGGACGAAATTTGGCACAGAGATAGATTATAGTCTGGAATAACACATATGATACTTTTTGCCCCGGGTATATTTTCCCTTGGGTTAATTTTCGACATTCACGTGAGCGAAGCCGCTGGCAGAAACTAGTAATAATTAAATGCGAAAGTTTAGATGTGTGGATGTGTGTATGTTTGTTACTCAATCACGCCAAAACGGCTGAACAGATCTGGATGAAATTTGGCCCAGAGATAGATTATAGTCTGGAATAGCAAATAGGATACTTTTTATCCCGAGTATATTTTCCCTTGGGATAATTTTCGACATTCACGCGGGCGAAGCCGCTGGCAGTAACTAGTAATATTTAAATGCGAAAGTTACATGTGTGTATGTTTGTTACTCAATCATGCCAAAACGGCTGAACAGATCTGGATGAAATTTGGCACAGAGATAGATTATAGTCAGGCAGAAGCCGCTGGCAGAAGCTAGTGAAAAATTTGGATAATACAGGCGTGATGTTACAAAAATCAAGTAGCTTGAAAAAATGGCTGTCTAATATAAAAAGCGCTGAAACCGCTGCCGTTAACATTCTAATGGAGTAGCTCCACATTATAAATAGGTTAAGTATTTTTGATAATAAGAGGTTATATCGTTATAAATGCTTATTAAGGCTGCGTAGGGCGAAGTCACGTCAATTAGTCGTAATCTAACTTCGTGACCAGTGACTTATGAGTGGCCGATCTTCAAGCGTGGCCATTTCTAGCGATTTCTATCAAATTCGGCCATCATAAATATGATCACGACATGTTCGTTAATCGTTTGTGTAGTTCAACTGTTTAATGGTTAGATTTGTCATCGTGCGGTAACCTTGTGGTAATGTGGGCGTAAATGAGACGAATTTAATATCTGATTGAGACGAATCTAATATCTGATTCAATCTTATGTGAGAGATGTTGGAGGCCGTAAGATTCTGGTCTTGCCTATTTCCGCACACAAAAAATTGGTTACATCGACATTCATTAGTCGATCTGCGTGAAATCCAGCAGCCGAATTGCGTAAGTATATTATCCAAAGCAAAAGAATCGATTCCTTCCCAAAAACGACTTTACGTATCAATATGCAATACGTAAAGTCGGTTTTGGGAAAGAATCGATTCTTTTGAATTGGATAATATACTTACGCAATTCGACTGCAGATATTCTTATACAGTTTCTATCAATTGTAAAATACTTGTGAAAGGGTAGGACTCGTCGTAATTTTTACCTTTTAATCTTCTAGAAGCATTACAGGCTACGTAGACTGCTTGTTTAGAAAGAAAGTCATTCAAATCTCCTATATATAATTCAAGAAGAATTTATTTCATGGTACTTGTAAGTTTTCCAGTAAAAAGAAAAAAAAGTGTTTAATAGTCACAAAACGATATACATATATACATGCTTATGCTAAATCCTTAACAATAGTATTAGTAGTACTTGAATTATGTTAGTAAAGACGAAAAATAAATCAAACAATAATAATATATACCTACTACATTTTGCAAAAATTAATAAAAGAAATAGAGTGAAAAAGAAGCCAGGCATGTCGTGATTGTGTCAAGAATGCTTCCACTCAGCATAATGCTGTGCCGTGTGGGACTAAAGCACGGCGCTGATTTTCAGTGGTCGCCAAGGACGAGACATACGGAAACCAAATCGGTTGTGTATGTAAAAAAAGATACAAATAACATTAAATAAATACAGTAAGATAAAAATAAACTACTTAAAATTATGATGTAATTAAAACCAAAAGCATGAGTATCTTGACGAAAACATAAAAGTAATACCCGCAAAACACAGGCACATTCCATGTTTTGTCTCACACTCGCATGGCGCTCTTTAAGAGGAAACGGGGGCAGAGAGCGCCGACTGATTTTCCTTAGTAAAAAGTCATAATTCGAGGTTTGGCTCTCGCCTGTTTCCTCTCCCAATATTAGACCGATTTAAAAGATATTCCATAAACTGAAAATTAAAGATATATACTATGTCCCTATGTTGATACATTATCGTAAGAAGCACTAGAACCCTCAAAAACATTATGCAATTTGACAAATATAAATGAAAAAAGGAAAATATAGGGACATAGTATATATCTTACTTTACCAGTTTATGGAATATCTTTTAAATTGGTCTAATATTGGAGGAGGAAAGAGACGCGAGCCAAACCTCGAGTTATGACTTTTACTAAGGAAATTCAGTCGGCGCTCTCTGCCCATATTTCCTCTTAAACACCCTGGCAATTATGTTAGTGTCGGGGCTGACTGTCCAGGAATCACAGGATTCTATCTAAACTCGTCGTGTTATATGACTTACATTGATTTGCCTTCTATCGAAGTCACACCAAACGGATCACAACCGCGACATTTTACGACATATATTATTATTTGTCACCAGCGACCTTGCGATACCCACCGAGTGTGAGTGAATATAAATATAATTAAATACCTTACCTTCAAGCGTGCATGTGTGTGTGAAGCCTTATATAAACCTATGTAGACTTCGTTGCAATCATGTCGAGTGTTATGTCGAGAAATTATGCCTGTACTACAATAAAAACGGATGGTTTAATTTCTTTTTATTATTTGCTGTAATCTTGTGTTGTTGCGGTTTATTTATATGTAAGTTGCCAGGGGAAGGAGGCATGTGTTTGATGTTTTAGCCTTGCTTAGCCTTGCTAGATGACTGGTTAATCTTTTTATAGCACGACATGAGATTCTTTTCAACACGCTTTTATTAGCTTGGTATGTATGCATCTATGTTTTAATGTAACGGAATCTTTGAATGTGGTTTTCACCCACTTCAAAACGTTGGATTGATTTGAAACTTTGCACACTTATCAAGGACCGATGACAATGCAATAATTTAAATAGTTTGTCCCATTATCTTTGCCAGCATCTACATGATTAGTGACGTTTTAGTTCAATTTACCATTGAAGCGTGTTTTTTAGTTTTTGTACTAAAATTTATTTATCCTCATTATTGCTCAGCGAGCAAACCATTGAGTGCATAAATGACCGTTTTTGCGAACACTAGGCAGCACCTAAATGTTATGCTTTAATATTGTTGCACTGTTAGATTTTTAAGAACACGCTTCTATTTACATTACATTTAGGGTACCGCTTAGTGTTTGTGAAAACGGGCATTAGTTCTTTTCGAAGTCACTCTTTTTCTAGCGACTGTAGTCTACAGAAAAGTCACTCATTTTGTGAAAACAACATGGCGACTTATCAAAGAAGATACGATACCAGACGATTCATTCAACATTTCACAAATTCCTTTGTGTAATATCATTCAAAGGTTCAACGAACGCCATTATTTAATACCTACAAAAACAAAACACAGACAAATTACCGCACTCGTTACCATAAACTATATCTTACTTTTTTCTAGTGTTTAGCGAAAACATTAAGTAGTCACGGGCGAGTCGGGGGGGCGGTAATTAACTTTCAATTTGCACACATCAGCGTACAAACAAAGAAAGTAGCCATCTTGATTAAATTATTTACGTAGAGGGCTGGCCCCTACATGATATTACAATTTTGGTTGATTTAGATATTAAATCAGTTATTACTGTTTAAGACTGTTTGTTTTTCCTTAAATAAATAAAATTAATATCGAAGTTTTTGAATTTCGAAGATTTTTCCAGCATTGACTTAAATAAAGTTTTGTTGACAAAATCCATTGAACATGTTTTAAATAAATCAAATTCTTAGGATATCCAATATCATCTTTGTGAACTCGTATCTCATGATGAACTCGTATCTCAACATACGATATTGTGCCATTGAGCTCAATCCTGTTATTTAGGTAGGTAAATTAATATAGGAAGTAAATAAACCATTCTACTGCTACGTCTAAACTGTAATAATGAGGCAGAATTGTTTGTTTGTTTGACTAAGGTTTTTTTTTTGTCCCGATACATATACTAAGTAAATAATACTAATAATAATAATTGAACGAGAACCTCGTGAAGGCGGAGAGAGATAAGAAAAGTAAGTATCTTGATCTGGCTCGCGATGTGAATACAGCAGTCATTGTGTCCATAGTCGTGACGGCCAATGGCATAATAGCAAAGAGCCTCAACGAACATCTGAGGAGGCTTTCGTTGGGCAGCTGGATCCAAGGGCTTGATCCAGAAAGCGGTACTCTTGGACACGGCACGGTATCATTAGGAGGTTCCTCTCTCAGGAGCCCTGACCACCGGTAGCTTAGACCCTGTTCCCGATACAGGTGGGCTACTATTTTTGTATTTTTAAAAGTTTATTTAATTTATTTTTTATAGAATAATATGAAAATATGTAAAAATATGTAATTATAATAAATAAATGGAATAATAATTGAATACTGATCTAACTACAAAAAAATCTTTCAATGACATGTAGAAGGCCGAGTGTCATAGACTAGTTTTATACCGGAAAAATACCCAGTCTCTATGGCTAAGCTGGGGGATAAAACTAGTAAACGAGTGACATATTTTTTTGGGTAAATATTCATTTCATAAAACGCTTGTTACTAACTTACGAAGGTTATTCAAACACCACGTTAGAAGTTCAACGAAAACTATTGCGATTGTTAAGAGGCAATATGGGCAGAGAGCGCCGACTGAATTTCCTTAGTAAAAAGTCATAATTCGAGGTTTGGCTCTCGTCTATGAAAAAAAAGGTATTCCAAAAACTGGTAAAGAAACATATATACTATGTCCCAATGTTTTCCTTTTTTCATTTAAATTTGCCAAATTTGTACACCAAGCCTCTGTTGATAGCGCAATTTTGAGCATTTATGAGGGTTTTATACTCCATTTGACATGTTTCCAAATATCATATTCCATAACATTAGAAGTGTTTCCAAATCTTTTTACAGTCCGTTCAACCGATTTTGAGTTCTATACCGTAACCATAAGGATGACATAAAAAGCATAAACCTGTTACCAAAACAAACTGTTTACTACAGCTACCATTTGTCGTATTACCAACGCAATAGAAGTCAAAATAGGTTGAACGGGCTGTAAAATGGGCTAATTTAAACGACTAATGTTATCGCAAATGGAGTTTAGTGCTTCTAAAGATGATGTGTCATCAAAAAAGAAAACATAGGGTCATAGAATATATCTTTAATTTTCAGTTTATGGAATATCTTTTAAATTGGTCCAATATTGGAGGAGAAAATAGGCGAGAGCCAAACCTCGAATTGTGACTTTTTACTAAGGCAATTCAGTAGGCACTCTCTGTCCCCGTTTCCTCTTAAAAAGTTAAGCTTTTTCCCGAAAACACAAAATGGAGTTTTGTTTTCCACGGTAAATTTGGAAAAACACTATAATTTGAGGTTTCATCAAGTGTTTAAAAAAAAAATCTTCCTTGAGTAATGTGCCTAGTCATACCTACTAGAGTCTGGCAAACGAAAGTAGAGGCTGGAAAAGCGCGGCAAATTTAAAAAATATCAGCACAGCAACCCCAAAAACTAGTATGCAATACCTGGAATAACCTAATTTGATACTTTAGAATTATTGATATTACTACGTCTGAATAAAAATACTATGGGTACATTTACGTAGGTAATACTTTAGATATATCAAACTGAATAAAAAAAAGCAACAGTAGTCTATAATAATTTCGGTTTGTTCACTATCAATCAAAAACTGAATCTGAATCCATGTGAAAAGATTTATAAGAGTCACAGGAATCATTGTTTTTCACATTAATAATAAAACTTTTTAAATTATTAAATAGAGACAATGTTTTTACAAAAATATAAATAGTGATTACGAATTAAAACAAAGTATCAACTTAGTAGCGTCATACGGAAAATTGGGTTTGACATTAGTTTATGATTGCCATATAAAAAGTTTGCAAATAATTCCAGTGTCTACTTTCGTTTGCCATACTTCTATTAAAATAACTAGCAAGGCTAGTCGTTGATTGAGCGATAATCCGCAAGTTTCCTAAGCCACTTTTTACACCACTAGGCTTAATAAACTTCCGTATATTATTAGGTACAAGTTGACAAAGAGAAGTACAGTCGTTTTTATCAGTGTGTGCCTTATCCACAGGGTAAAGAATTGTCGCGCTGGCACCGTCTAGAGAGGGCAGTAGCTACGCATAAAATTTGTGGTGCCGAAAATTACGTACAAGTTTATTTATATATTTAAATTATTTATTTATTCATTTACACATACAATTATAAGTTATTATACATACAGTTATTATTAAAGTTTTGCCACAGACCCCGTCAAAGCCGTAATTTGTATCGCATTACGATCCGAGTTCATGGTGACTACAGGGGGGTGACCATAAGCTCTTAGAGTAAGGTTATTTTGAGTGTGTATAAGGGACAGATGTATATGACTTGTACATCTGTCACTTACGCGATCTCAAAATAACCTTACTCTCAGAGCTTATGGTCACCCCCCAGGGCAGACAAAGCGCCATTCTATCAGCGTTAGCGATTGTCGAAAAAGATAATAATTTGTCAACTACTATCGTCACTTTAAAAATAATAATTTATTTACCTCTTTAAAACTATTTTTTTAACTGAAAGTGAAGAAATTATTTTTAATATTTTATTTATATACTATATTTAGTATAAAAATAAAATACGCGTTCGTTCCCCTGCCCTTTTATACGCGTTCGTAGTTTTATTTTATTTAAGTGTATTTATAGGTAGTTATTGTTAATTAAGTTTTTATATTATGTAAATTTCATATTTAGTATATTTGACTTCTACTCTGAAGGCCTAACTCCATAATTGACAATCATGCGCTACCGAAACAAACGGTCATTCCCTGTTTTTTTTTTATATTTAAATGTTTTGAACTTTTTAGCAATCGTTATCATTGATATAATGCCAATTTGTAGATAAAGTAACATTCTCTCTAGAGAGCCCAGGCTTGGTTTGTATCTCTGAAAAGTTCTAATGACAATGCTGTCTCTTCCAAGACCAACGGCCACCGCGGCGGCTCCGTGCTCTGTGGTGCCCTACCTCGCTTTCGTGAGAGAATTCGTTGGATTTCAACGTAGCCGAGTGGAAATGACTGCTTGTTTATGGAGCTCTGCGAGTGCTTTTTTGTCGATAATTGGTTTTACTGACAGCTTTGTTTGAAACATACTTGATTCTTTTACAAGTACCAGATATTTTATCAAATAGCGAAGAAGTTTTGATACGAAATGGTAATTTTAAAATACGTCTACAGATTGTGTTGTCGACTTGGTTTTGTTCGAGTTTTGCTTTGTGTTTATCAATTTGCGCACTTACTTACCTGCATAAATAACTAGCTGATGCCCGCGACTTTGGCGCCGTAAGGTTTAGGGTAAACATCACGTTTTTTGTATGGGAGCCCCACTTAAATATTTATTTATTTTATGCTGTTTTCAGTATTTGTTGTTATAGCGGCAACAGAAATACATCATCTGTGAAAATTTCAACTGTCTAGCTATCACGGATCATGAGTTACAGCCTGGTGACAGACGGACAGACAGACAGACGGATCGCGGACTCTTAGTAATAGGGTCCCGTTTTTACCCTTTGGGTAAAAACGTACTAAACTTTTAATATAGATATTTTGAAGGATAACTACACCTCTCGCAGTTTTATAAACCTATTGCAAAGTTTTAATTTGAAAGTAGGTGTACTAACTCCAACACGTCTTTGTAGCGGCACTTGTATTGACAACATTATCGACAACATAAGGGGAAGTAGATGCGTAACGGTCGAATTGGCGTTGTCGGATCATACAGCGCAACTACTGCAATGTCCTGTTAAAAAAACATGCGTACTTCCATATTGGTACATATTTAGACGTAGTTTCTGTAAAGATAATATGCAAAAGTTTAAAAGCTGTTTACAAAATTTGACTTTTAATGATGTTTATTCCTCCATAGAACCCAATGACGCATTTAACAAGTTCCACGACACATTTAAACTATTTTATGATATGTGCTTCCCGCTTAAAAAATTAAAGCGATATGCAGTAAAATCACCTAAGTGGATAAGTAAAGGTATAAAATTATGCTGTAAACGCAAGCGCGAAATGTTGTGGCAATATCGAAAAGACCCCAACCATACAACTAAAACAATTTTCAAAACGTATACAAAACGCTTAAAAAATATAATTCGTCTGACTAAGAAATCTCAAAATAATAACCACATTAATAATGCGTCTAATAAGTGTAAAGCTACATGGCAAATAATAAATAAGTGCAAGTATAATAAGCCGGTCGAAGGAATATCAAGACTTACAATAAATGACGTAGATATAACTGACCCAAAAAGTATTGCCAACACTTTTAATGACTATTTTATTGACGAAATTGAATCAGTATCTGACATTAATATAATTAATCAAAATTTTAAATTTGACATGCATCCTGACTCATTATTTTTATTACCCACAGTTCCCCCTGACATTATAAAATTAATAAATTCATTAAATAATACTAATAGCTCTGGTTATGATGACATTACAACAAATGTTATTAAGTCTGTTTCAACAATTATAGCGCCAGTACTGAGTCATATAATAAATCTGTGCTTAGAATCAGGTGTGTTTCCAGACAGACTAAAATTTGCAGTTATAAAACCACTTCATAAGAAAGGTAGCAAACTTGATCCAGCCAATTACCGACCTATTGCCTTACTACCCATATTCTCCAAAATTATAGAAAAAGTTATTTACAATTCATTATACTTATTTTTTGAACGGAACCATCTTTTTGCTGATGAACAATACGGTTTTAGACGAAAAAAGAATATAAACATGGCAATTTTTAATCTCTTTGATAAAATTATAAATAACATCGATAATAGAAGTCCTATAGCTGCTTTGTTCATGGACATGAGCAAGGCATTTGATTTTGTGGATCGAACATTACTCTTAAAGAAGTTGGAAAGGTATGGAGTTAGGGGAAATGCTTTATTGCTTTTGAAATCGTACTTGTCCGGCAGAAAACAAGTTACGAAAATAGATGAGATCTGTATTCCTTCAAAAACCGAACTTACTTACATTTCTAGTCAGAGGCCTAATAATTACGGTGTACCCCAAGGCAGTATTGTAGGCTCTTTATTATTTATCATTTACATTAATGACATGCCCAAAGAAACGCCTCACCCGATGGTTTTGTTTGCTGATGATAGCACGGTCCTTTTTAGTGACAGTAATGATGCGATGACACTTGAGGGAGAGATAAACCACTGTCTCCAAGTTTTAATAGAATGGATGGCCGGGAATAATTTAAAATAAATATTGACAAAACTAAAATAATGACTTTTGAGCAAAGGACAAATCATAAAAAACCTGACGTAAAATATGATGACAAAGTAATTTCAGAAACGACAACCACAAAATTTTTAGGTCTGGAACTGGATAGGGACATGTCATGGAAAACCCACACTGACAGTGTGTGTAAACGCCTGAGTCAGCATTCATATGCTTTACGGAATCTCGCAAAGGAGGTACATCAAAAAGTTTTGGTTACGGCGTATCATGCTTATGTTACGTCCACGCTGCGCTATGGTATTATATATTGGGGTAACTCCACGAACATGGAGTCGGTGTTTAGAGCGCAAAAAAGGTGTGTTAGGGCAATATGCGGTATTCAGAGCACGGAAAGTTGTAAACCGTTCTTTCCATTTTTACGTATATTAACAGTACCCTGCCTGTACATATACGAGGTGACTCTATTTGTAAAAACAAACATGCACTTATTTCAAAAACTACACAGCACGCGACATAAAAATAAAATAAGCGGTAGACAGCACAAAAAAGCGGTATTCCATAAAAACTTTCTCGGAATGGCACCACAGATTTATAACAAACTACCTAATTCTTTATTAAATATTAATGATATAAATAAATTTAAAAAGCAACTCAATAATTTTCTGATGAAAAAGACATACTACACAATGAATGAGTACCTGTCAGATAGAAATTTGTGTGTATAATAATACATATTGTTATGGTGGATACTTGGGTCCGATTTACTTTATTAAATTATGTTATTATTTTTTTATTTCTGTGTTGTTCATTAGTCATAACTTGACAGGATAACTAAATTATTATGACATTTTAAACTCTGACATTACATAATTATGAATTTGAATTGATGACATTGTATAGCGTATTAACTTAAATTTATGACATTTAATAGGATATTATTTTGAAACTATGACATCGTATAAAGTATTAATTTGAATTTATGACATTGTATAAAGTATTAATTTGAATTTATGACATTTTATAGGGTATTAATTTATGAGATTTTATGAGGTAATAATTTGACTGTATTATATTGTTTAAGGTAATAGTTTTGATTATATAACATTGCATAGGGTATTAATTGGAATTTGTGACATTGTGTAATTTTAATGATAATTTTGCATGCCTAAATTGGTGCAACACATTGGACTGCGCATTCACTTGACATCTGGAAATGTTTGAATATGTACTGTGTTGAGCAATAAATATATTTGAATTTGAATTTGAATTTGGTACGGAACCCTAAAAAAAGAGAAAATGTATTAAAATTACAGTGGCACATCACTGGATAGACTAAACTAACGTGAAATAGTACATTATGGTACAAGTGTGCAATGTTGGTGATTACCGCTGAGGCGCCATTGAGACCCGAGCCGTAGGTGAGGGTCTTAAAAGAGCCGAGGACGGTAATCATCAATACACACGTGTATCATACGACGTTTTTCAACACACTTGTGAAGAAAATAATACTAAAAAATCATTTTCAACAGTAAAAACGAGTTGTGAAAATGTTTTCGCAATGGCGGGCAAAATTAATCAGTTTTCCTATGCGCACGCATTTATCAATGGCGATCGGCCATAGACTAAAAGAATGAGGTTTCTATTTTTTGACTTTTCGTGGATAGTGTTTTTAGCCACGTACAAAATAGGGAATTTAAAATTTTCTTAATTACAGAGCAAATGAAAATTTTTGTTTGAGCGAAAGTTTTATTTATTAAGCACGTACAAGTTGAAATTATCTATTAAATACGAAGTTGCATGAAATGAGCAAGCAATAGGTACATTAATTTATTTGTACTATTGAGCACGATCTTTTTTGTATCGAAACTTTTATAAGAACAAAGCAACTCAACCAATAAATTTAAAAAAAAACTATAACTCACTTGTGAATAATAGCAATGAAAAAGTCACAGTTTGATAACAGGTATCATTATGTGCCTAATTGCGGTGAAATTAGAGCCACTTTATAAGCATGTGTGTTGAAAAAAATATTAAATAACGAATTGAATTAAATTCAATGAAAAATAAGAATTAAATAAACGATTTGTCGATATTAATGTCATTATCTTTGATTTGTAAAGTCAGAACGGATTTTATAAGTTTAGCCTTGAAAGTGCTTACATTCCTTATTTCCCTAATAGTTGAAATATAAGTAGAGTGATTGATGAGCTAAGTTGTCATATCATTATGATATGTTTGATTCAAAGTGCAATCGTAAATCACGTATTAATAAGGTGCTAATCAGATTGTATCTACATACTAGTTACTTTAGCACCTACTACAAGACAAGTGTTTATAAGCCGATTATTTATCTGTTTTATTTGTCGGTATATCTATGATGCGTTTTAGAGGGAATCACAATGTGACGTAAGAATTAAATAAATGAGTAACGATTACAAGTTGAATAATAATTATGCCTAGTGATAGTGTCCGATTTAGTAACAGTCTGAAAGAAATACCAGAAATAATGCAGCATTCAGACTGCACACAGATCCGAAAATATTGCTAAGAATCAATTTTATAAACATAACAAGCACTTTCTTACTTTTTAGCTTCAACATCTAAACAACTATAACATACTGTGCTGATCTATCTGAGGCACGAAGAATCGCCAGCGAATCAGAAATGCATTCTTGTTGTTCTTTTTTTTCGAGACGATTGTTAACTTCTAAGTTAACCATCATGTCGGTCCAGTAAGTGCGCAAGTCAGTTGGAGCAACGGTGGTATTCATTAAGTCCTCCAAAGTGCAAATGTAAGGAGTCAACGCACTCCGATGTGTGGCTCATGTTCTGATCAGGAGCTCCGCACTCGCATTATCTGAAAAACAATAATATTTTCTTCAAATAATACTTAAAAGCATAGACTAGACACACGGTTGCCAATGTTCGCATGTCTGGCTCCGGAAGGCCGTGATCCACTTACGGCGGTATCGCTTCAGGAAGCCCGTTCCACTACCCTCCCTATCGTACGAGTGGATTACTGTAATCTGACTGATAGTCTTGCCTTATTGGAAACTTATTGTTGAGCTGTCTGAATTGGTTAGGGATGGTGTTATGAGTTCATTTAAAAGCAAAGAGATTAGGGAAGACATTTGGTACTGCAAGTTTTTGCAAGAATGATCGATCAGGAACTAAAGCCTCATTTTTATTTAGCTAAATGTTTTCTCCAGTGCGATGTAACCACAGTGCAAGATCTAAGAAGCTCTTATAATTTTTCTTCTTAGTGATGGAAAATATAGCGCAACTACCCCGTCATTGAAATACATGTTTTTTAAAGAAATCCGAAGCATCGATTTTCTAACTCCCAATAATTGCTATACAGTTTTTGTCAAAGTAGGAAAGTACATCAATGCTGCTCGCTCGTATAGTCATAATCAGATTTGATTATGACTATACGAGCGAGCAGCATTGATGTGAAGCCAAGCCATAAAAAAGCCAGCTAAAGTCATTAATAAGCGGCGGAGCTGGTCACGCATGTCGCCGACTCCAATGCCTATCTTACCAACGAACACATTTTCTTCATTAACTTGTCCGCCTCCAGAGTTTTTTCTATGGCGCAGTAAAGCTCTTTTCATATTAGAATATTCGCGTGTGTGCGGGCGTAAATCACTGGATTGTCACTGTGGTGGACTTATAATTTTATTGTCGGACGAACGGCACGACAGCGCGGCCGTCACGCGACGACGACGACGCCCGAACGCCTTCGTTCACACGACAACACACTGATCCTGGCTTTATTGTCCCTCGCTCTAATTACGGAGTTATTTAGAAGTAGATCTCACCTGAGATTACCGTCTAGACTTACACCTGACCAATCAGACTTCAGACCCGCTCTTTCGTGAGAGATTAATTATAATTGGACGCAATATAAAGTGGATGATTAAAATATTTTGATAGCTCGAGTGCTTTACACAAAAATGTTGCCGATTCGAAACGTTGGTCGAGCTGGTTCGTGCTTATGGAGATATCGCGTGAATGAATTAACAAGGTCCATTATAGATGGACAGTTATAAGGAATCATAACTTAATGTTTAGAACTTGAACTCGGGATTTTATAGTTTGTCCTTTAAATTCTTGAGTGCTAATTATGATTATGGTAATGAAGCAATTATGAGTGCTTTCCATTGAGATATGTGTTAAGTTCAATCACTATGATTTGCTTCATTTATTCATTCACAATGCTAGATTGTGTCATCTTTCAAACCATCCACTTGATTGTACAAAAACTTTAGAACCAGAAAGAAATATAGGTACCTATCAAGCTAAATGACAAAAAATAATTTCCAACGACTACCGCGTAACCGTCGACTGAAAAGTAGGTTGTCCATCGAGCCCCGCCTACCAGCATGCTGCCATTATGCGACAGGATGTCGACCAGTCCCGTAATAGGTGTCATTATTGTGTCGTTCAGAAATTGCTTTACTATCGGAGGAGTTATCAGCCGACTTTATAGGTCCAGATTACATGGTATGTACTTTTTACAGGCCGCATATAAGTGGGCTTACTAGGCCGTGTACCACCCATCGTTTTTGTTCATTACGGGTTTTAATTGGGTGTGGCAGGTAGATTATGAGCTTGTAATGATGTTTAAAATAGTTTACATTTTATTCTAAGGCTCGTTTGAAGGGTTAGTTGTTGTTGGTTTCTTTTGTTTCAAGGAAGTAATGTTTTATGGCTATGTTTCTCTTCCAAGAATACTTAAGGCGCGTTTTTCTTCTGGCTAGGGAAAATTCGCAAAAATAATGAAAATTTTGATAACTATAAGGAAATGGGTCTCATAAGGGAAATTATTAACCGGGCGAAACGTATACTGAATGGGTGACTATTGTACTAAGTAAGTAACTATTTATCCGGTTTGAGTAATACCTCTTAGGAGGTTTTTGTAAGCATGCATCTCCTTCATGTTAGGTTACTTTAGACCCTGTACACAGAAAAAGCGCGCAGTGGGGCTCCGTCAACATACTTTTATTTTTAAGTCGCTGTTTGTTAAACATTTGTATTCGCCGACTGTTTGTCACTCACTTAGTTTTATTTAATTTGAATTTATTTTCGCTCGTTTAAATACTATCCGTCTAATAATAATTATGACTAATAAGAATCTTATGATCGATAAGCATATATGAATGTATAAAAAATGACAAGTCGAACTGATGAAGTTCTTCTGTCTTATCACAATTTTTTAAGGCCTCATGATGACTACAACAAAAAAATAACGCAGAAGATATTCTGAATTATCACCTGACGAATGAATGAATGCGATTGACACAATATTATTACTGATCTATATCTGTTATTGTTGTCATTCACGATGACAACGACTAAACAACAAAGATGCTATCTATCAATGAATCAACATCTATTAATGAATTACACAATCGGAAAAATGAATGAAAACCCCACAATTCTTAATTTAAATTTAATTTCGCTGGAACCTGTTATCGTTTAGTAATTTCACTGACAAATAGCAGCCATAAGCTGGCAATTCGCGTTAATATTATGCACCGTTTGTGGCACTCGTATCCATAGCCATGATAATGAGTGTGGCTATGAATAAGTACCCGCTAATACTGGCGGATATCCTCGCCAGCCATTCTTGGCATACCGCTTGAAGTGTCATGCGAGCTCAAAGTTTTCTAACAGACTTTATTTTTACAAGCTTTTTATCTAACTTGCAATGTATATGTATGTATGTAAGTGTGTTCGGGTCAAATCTTGCAACTGAATTTTAAACCAGTTATCCTCAACCGATTAAGATGAAATTTTGCATTCACGTTTAGTTTGGATGACAATGCTAGATAAGTGACGCCATTATAAATCCAATATGGCGGACGGCCCAAGATGGTGGACTAGTTATTCTTTGTGCACTGCCATGATATAGGTATCAAATGAAAGAGTTTGCTGAGAAGAATACGAAAAGAGCAAAAATAATTTAATTATTTGTTGGGTCTGCCTGTAGTGAGTTTTTGGAGGAAAGTTAGAGATTAAATAAAACAATTATCAAGATTTGTTTTGCAACCGTTGCGAATTTACGTAAGTTTGTTTATTAAATATTGATTTTGATATCAGTCGCTCATGCACGACGACGCAACTTTACAGGTGTAGGTCATAACAATATTGCATATAATGTTTATTTGCCTATATTCATATGCATTTATTGACTTCCATTAGTTGTAAACACCGTACACACGTTGAATTGTACATAAAGGCTTATATATCGTACACAAATGGACCCTGTTAGGTCTTGATAGGTATTTTAAGCGTAGCTATAAAGTAGCTAGTTAAATATATATTAAATGCTCAAAAGGTGGTCGAAATTATCTGAAGAGGACTTATCAAATTCCTTCAGATATGATATCTAATAGGTATTTATCTACTTTACAAAATGTCCTACACCAGAAACAGGTGATTGAAAATGCGAGCTCGAGAGTCAATTATGAAGGTTTTCTTGTCAAAATGCAAAGATAATCCATGATTTGCTCTCAAGAGTGTAATAATATAAAACAAAACTTTTAAATAAAGCAAAAGTCTGGTTTGTCCACTATTCTTAAAGACAATGTTAAAGAAGTTAAGGGGTTGCGTTCTTAGACAGACATTGGAGTCACACGCGCCGTGACTCAACGTCCGTTCATTTTCATAATTTCCATAACAAAAATGTAGGTCGTTGACCCCGCACGGGTGACATTTTTGTAACCGTGTTTATGGTTTAAAAAAATATTAGAATTATCATGGACCGCGGGCTTTTTGGTGAAAAATGGACTAATTAGTGCTGACCATGGTTGGTAGATAAAGCGTTAAGATTAACCAAATGTGTATTGAGTTAAATGTTTCATTTACATGGTTAAGTGCTATATATTTCACTAATTAGTTCCTATAGATATGGGTAAACTATTAGCTCTAAGAATGGTAAAAATAATTATTTGAAAGTGATTTTCCCAAATAAAAAAAAAATTGTAACCTCTTGCTTAATCCTTCGAGTTAATTAGCTATATTGTGTTTAAGGCTGAAAGCATTCAATGAAATCAGACATTCCAGTACTGTTTAATTTTTTCAGTGTTAGGTACCAATATTTATTTATTTATTTCAGACATAATTCCAGTCCTTAGTTACACATCCATCAAATTATAAACATATAAAAACCTAAAATAAAATTAATGAATAATTAAATTTAAATAGTCAAAAACTCATTAAAAGTATTAATTAAAACGGTACAAAAATTATAAAAATGGCAGAAATTTATGAAACATTGTCAAATGTAAAATTGCCAATTGTAGAACGTTATAAAAATGACAAAATATTAAAAATTATATAAATTATAAAACAAAATACTATGCTACTACTATGTACTTAGTCGTATTTACATTAATACTGCAGATAGATATATAAATGTATCTAGTTGAAAATAATGAATGAAATAAAAACCCACTCACAATGAAAATCACAAAATTACCAAGTTATTGTACAGAATATGACTACACTTAATATTTTGTAGATAAGATTAGTTTATCGGTAAATAAATCTCACAGTACGATGACTATGTTTTATTAGAATAGCCACTTAACGGCAATCGCGGACTGTGAATTGTGATTATATAAACTTCACAGATCTACCAACTCCTGTTACTAGAAGCGACAAAGCGAGTGACGCTACAAAAACTGAGCGTGGCTTATATAAAAGCTGCCACTGTATCTGTACGTCATGCGTTAATCTTTCGTTAATCTTTTTTTTCATAATATTTTAAGAAATTTATCTAAGATAAGCAATATTTTTGCGATTACTTATATTTAATCTGTATCAAAATTTATCAAAAAATCGTCCAAACTTTAGATTGAGTCAAATTTCCGATTTAGGGTGTTACCACACCAATCGATCGATTGCCGGTCGGTGGCATCGATCGACATCGGTCGACGTTGATCGATTGGTGTGGTAGCTTTAATCTAGCGATTGGTCTAGTAGAAACTATCGATCTACGTCGACCAATCCATTCTACCATCGATCGATGGCATCTATCGGCTATCGATCGATTGGTGTGGTAGAAACTATCGATCGACTTCGACTAATCCATTCTACCATCGATCGATGGCATCGATCGACGATCGCTCGATTGGTGTGGTAACACCCTTACGATTCCATTATAAGTAGAGTAACAGTCACAGAAATTTGGTAGCCTGAATGTACTGATTTTAAGTGATACAATCTTACATAATATAATAGAAAGAAAGAAAGAAAGAAAGAAAAATTGTTTATTTGCGCCAGGCACGACGCATACCTACCATAAAAAACCAAAAAAAAAATACATAAATACAATCATTACAAAGTATGCGTCACAACTACGCAAAACGGTCATCGCTCAGCATAATGCTGGGACTCGTGTGCGAGACAGAGCCACAGCGCTGGTTTTCAGCGATAGCCGGTGTCGACTGGGTGACTCTGAACCAATAAAACCTTAGTAGCAAGTGACGGAGCGAACAGTTTTATTTATGAATAAAAAATAAAATAAATGAGTAAACATAAATAGGCAAATGAGCGTTTAAAAGTTCAGATATAGAGAAAAGGGTTATACTTTTTGTTTAGTGTAGGTAGTATAGTAGTGAGTATAGTGAATAGTATATTCAAGCAAAGGAAAGGTATGAATATAAAGAAGTTTAAGGTAGGTTAATAAGAAAAATATTATCACATAACAGCACCTCCGGACCGGGGACACGAATGGCAACAATAATAAATATTTTGTGTGACACAGATGGAAAGGATAAATAGGTACTGTGGCCATTTTATAAAATAGGTAATTTATGTTATAAATGCGAAAGTTTGGATGGATGTATGTTTGTTATTCAATCACGCCAGTACGGCTGAACGGATCTGGATGAAATTTGGCAAAGAGATAGATCGTAGTCTGGAATAGTACAGAGGCTACATTTTATCCTGGAAAAATGTACAGTTCCCATGGGACAACGTCCGACTTTCACGCGGGCGAAGCCGCTGACATCCAAACTTTCGCAATTATAATACCAGCTGTATTAAAAATGCAAAAGTTTGGATGGTGTATGTTTGTTACTCGATCACTCAAGAACGACTGAATGGATTTGGATGAAACTTAGCAAAGAGATAGATATAATCTGGAATAACACATAGAATACTTTTTATCCCAAGAATATGTTCCCTAGGGATAATTTTCAACATTAACGCGGGCGAAGCCGCCGGCAGAAGCTACTAAAGAATAACCTCATTATTTCTATCCATTTACTGAACTTCTTTTCTTTATGGACATGCATAGGTTAGTTACACTTTACAGAAACTTCCATATTTCCAAGAACCAAACTTTTTCCTATATCCCTGCACAACACAACATCATAAGCAATTTTATGTCATTTCCAGTCATCATAATTAATGTGTTACCCCATTAGTTCATTTTAGGGGTAGATGATGTGTCCAGATCGAGGGGTCAAGTGTCCCCCTGGGGGGTGAGATATCCATAAAAGGGAGGTAATTTTGACCGCGCAGTCAGATCGAATATTGCGATAATGACCGCTAAGGGGAGTAAGACAAGGTTTTGTATGGAATTCTTAAGTCCTTAATTGACTTAAAGATAGGAATCACGCTATGGATATTAAGTAATATTGACTTTTAATTATTTTATTTTGTTTGTGGTGCTTTGGTTGTTGTTATTTGAGTTTTGATTGTTGTAATGGGAGGTTTGGATTTGTTTATTTTTGAAGTGTGCTTACTGAAGTGTTTAGGTTAGGTAAGTACTTAATTTATTACAATTACTTACGATAGATAGGTACCTTAAAAGAAAAAAAACTGGCCAAGTGCAAGTCTGACTCGCGCACGAAGGGTTTCGTACCATTATCGCAAAAAAAGGCAAAAAAAACTCGTTTGTTGTATGGGAGCCCCAATTAAATATTTATTTTATTCTGTTTTTAGTATTTGTTGTTATAGCGGCAACAGAAATACATCATCTGTGAAAATTACAACTGTCTAGCTACCACGGTTCGTGAGATACAGCCTGGTGACAGACGGACAGACAGACGGACAGACAGACAGACAGACAGACAGATAGACAGACATACAGACGGATAGACAGACAGACAGACGGATCGTACAGTCTTAGTAATAGGGTCCCGTTTTACCCTTTGGGTACGGAACCCTAAAAAGGAAGAAATCATGCTTATATGGTACGACGGGTTTGACACACTATATAGGTAAAAACTTTATAACAATACAATTTTACCGACTTCCAAAAAAAAACACTACAAAGCGATTTTTTTTTCAGCTATCAGTGCATTTAGTACCGACTTCCGAAAAGAAAGTAACGTTTTGGAAGTTGGTTTAATTTCTTTGTTTATTTTGATGTTATTTTCTTTTTTAGTTTTGGTACCTTATATATTACCATTAAATATATGATAACATAATAACTAATCGTCATATCTTGATCAAATTTAATGAGGACCATATGATAAGCTTTCTCAACAGCTTTCAAATAAAAAAGAGTAATCGCGTAACAAACACACTAAAACATACAGTCGAAATGAGAACCTCCTCCTTTTTGAAGTCGGATGAAAAGGCAGCTACCCATTTTGCTTGATCATGAATAACGGCACAAACGGCAGGTAAGAATTGTAATCGTTTGTCGCATGTTTTATTTTCAGAATGACATTCTTTTCTAGGTAACTAACAAAAAGTTTTTATGACAAAGTAATTATTAAAATATGAAAACGTAATCAAGCAATAAAATGTTTGATATGCGAATACGGATATAAAACAAACATTTACATGAAGGCAGTTTGAATAAAATTAATATTCACCGTCAGCATAGTAAAATTTTCCCGGTAAAAGCAACACGCCTCAAAGACCGACCATTGCAGGCTTTCCGCGAATCTC
This sequence comes from Orthosia incerta, assembly GCA_948252205.1. Classification (NCBI taxonomy): domain Eukaryota; kingdom Metazoa; phylum Arthropoda; class Insecta; order Lepidoptera; family Noctuidae; genus Orthosia; species Orthosia incerta. The sequence continues at coordinate 11,531,666 of OX411759.1, forward strand.
AACAAATAAGTACTTATCACCTTTCTGTTGTCCTATTTCTATGGCTAGAGTGCCGCTATCTGATAAAATCAAATTTTGAAAACAAAGAAAAAATATTTATTTGTGACCCGCACAGGAGACACGAGTACGAGCGACACGAGGAGCTCGTGGCTAAATAATTACAGCCGCACGGGTCGATCATCAAGGTAAAGCAACGATTGACGAGGTCGGTCCGTGGATGGGTGACCATTGCAACATTCCGAGTTTTCTCCGTGCCTCAGAAAGCCGTTGGTCCCGGCTGTTATTTGAAAATCTTTGACAGTCGTTACGGGTAGTCAGAAGGTTGGGATCTGACACCAGTCTTGCCAAGGGGTACCGTGTTACCCAGTTACTGGGTTGTGGCGGTCAGATAGGCTGTCGCCCCATGTAAACTGGTACTTAGCTGAATCCGGTAATACTGGAAGCCGGCCCCAATATAGTTGGGAAAAAGGCTAGGCAGATGACAGGAGATACGAGTGTTAGAGTAAATCATTAAACTATATTTAATTATATAGTTACAGATAAGATAGTATATTATAGTTCTAAGATTCACTATGTATTTATATAACAACTATCTGCCACCCGGAGCTCCGCCCACGTAGTAATAATACTACGCCCAATATCTTTGTAAATTATAGCCTATGTGTTATTCTGATGTATAAACTATATTTCTGTAAAGTTTCATCAAAATCCGTTAAGTAGTTTTTGCGTGAAAGAACAACAAACATCAATCCATCGATCCATCCTCACATACTTTCACGTTTATTATAAGTAGGAAGTAGGATGAACAAATATCTTCTCAATTATTATTGAGGTATAGACTAAAAGCAAAAAACCGCGTAATAATAAAAATCTATACTATAAGTCATACCAGAGAGTTGCCGGTGTCAATAAAAAAAAATGCGCACTTTCAAATAGGCACATTGTTAGTTTAAATCAAAGACAAACTTATCAAAATAGGTTTGTATAGCAATTTGTCCTTTTAATTTTTTATACGAAATCTATTGATAGTAAAAAACTACTGCTACTAGACAGATCGATAGAGATTTTTTTGCTAATTACGATGGCATCAAAAATCGTCCAATTGTCAGTTAGCGCCACTTTAGGTATGAACGGCAACTTTCTGTCGAAAACTTATATAACACTTCACATCAGTAGATTTTCTTCCAAGAAATTCACTAAGAAACTTATGTTCGCAAGTACGACAAACCCTATGATATGACTTCGCACCCTCGAACAAGAAACTATCACGTAACAAGTATTGGCTACAAGGAGGGTAGTTTTATAACGTCCACCAGATGGCGCATGTCATTTAATGCAGCCCTACACCAACCAACTTATTTTGAGCTCCCTCTTTTCACACTCACACCCCTCAAAATGGTTGGTTTATACGTGTTTCGGGAGGGAAGGTAGGTCCACAGAACCTGGTGATCTACTAGAAGGTTAGGAGTCAAAAGGATCAGTACCTAACGGTATAACATCAATTTCTGCAGTTATTGATAGAGGGATATAACAATATCATAATTCATGTTTTCCGGAGAGATTTGATTTATTGAAAGTAATAGGTAAGGTTGGCCATGTTTTGATCGGCGACAATAGCAATAATAATATTCGATAGGAAACTTCAACAATAAATTGTCGATAGGACATGAAAAACCGACCAAGTGCGAGTCGGACTCGTGCAAATTAAGTAAGCGACAACGGAAGAGTTTAAAAATAAACTTTATTTGATCCCAGTTACAGCAAGACGGTAATTAATTCATCTAACAAGATATTGATCTTATATACTAACTTAATTGCTAACGTAGTACATCCACAGCGTGATCAGATTGACGCATGTTCTAGATAATTATAAATGCTGATCGCGCAGTGGGGAAATTGAGAAATAATAATCTAGTAAATACTTATTGTCTGACAAAGCTAATATTGGTAGGTTGGGGTTCCTTAACTCCTCCCTCCCTAAGAGAGAAATTATCCGAAGGTGTCGCAGACGGTTTCGGAGAATTTCGACAAAAGTTTATGAACTGAAATTTATACATTATAAAGATAACTATTGCTATTACAATAACCACATACTCTAAGATGGTCCATATACTAATTTCTATTGTCACTGTTTGTGTCGTATCGTCTATTTCACCAAATTTTGCACTTTGTAACACTTCTTTCACATCACTGAAGTCCACATTTCTTAGATCCACTTTCTTTGATCTTCTCTGGATGTCCTGTTGTAGGTCTGGCATCTGGATCAATGGCAGCTGGAGACTGGAAACTGTAGTGTTTGTGGTGGCGGCAATGATGACTTCGCCTATTTGTGTCTCGCATTGTTGGCCAGGTGTCACGATGTAGGTCCCAAGGATAGTGTACTTCAGGATTTCTGTATTGCAATTCTCGGTGATGATGAGATTTTCCTCTGAGTAAACCAACCATTGGTTGTCGGTTATTTTCTGTGTCTTAGTTTTTTCTATTTCAATATGGTTCTGTATGCAGTTTTTGTAGTTGTTCTTCATCAGCATTATTTGTTCAATGCAGGTCTCGGTTGGAAACTGGGCTAAATTAGTTTCAGCGCAAAGGAATTTTCCATTTTCAATCTCAGTACATGGGCTTACCACGGGCATGTATTTCAATCTATTCACCATCAGGTAAGGATATTTGGGTATTATTGTAAAGGTATTTGGAGAATGGAATATAGGGATGGGTATAACCTTGTAATAATTATATGTTTCGTTATTTATTAGGGGAACTTCTAAAACAAAAACTAACTTGTTGTTATTTATATATGATTTAAGTATGATATTACGTTCTAATTTTATTAAATTATGTTTGTTTACTGGGTATATTGTTCTAGCATGTTTAGCAATGACTTCTAACGTATTATATAATTCTGTACTATTTATAATGGATTGGTGCAATGTATTCAGTTTGCTAAAGGCTATTGCCGTTTCAATCTCTTGTATGTTTTCGTAACAGGTTCGAAAGTTATTTAAAATTTGATACATAGTATTTAATATTTGGAAAAGTTTGTTAAACCTGAACTCATGTTCAACTAATTTTTCCATTTCATTGGTATGTAAACCCAAGTTTTTAATATTTGAATTTATTATTTCAGAGTCATTTACTAATTTATCAAAAGCTTTTTGCATTGATGATACTTTACGTTCGACCACATGCTCTTTGTTCTGTATCATTTGGATTTCTCTATCATATTTAATTGCATCGTCTTCATCCAAATTTCCTGTGATAGCTTTTACAAGTGAGCCTAATGGATTAAACAAAGCTCTTTTGTTTCTATAATGGAAAGGTAAGATTTGAAAAAATCTATCCTTAGTTAGTTTAATAAGATATTCTATTTGGCTTTCTATTCCTATAGTTTCGTTACTAAGACTATTTTCCTTAATTTTAATTTTCAAGTTAATAAAATCCCGAATATTATTATCTATTTGTAAGTGTAATGATTCTAAATCTACAATTTTGTATATTGTCCAATAACTATTCCTCTTCACTGCTACTCCCCGCTTTATCGCTGCTATCCCCGGATTCTGACCGAGGTTTTGGAGGTCCAGCGTGAGTGTTGGCACCACTAGTACCAGAAGTACCAGGCACGATCTGTGGAGGACGTTTTACATTTTTTAAGGCTACTCTAGTTTTCCTTTTCTTTACTTCTACTGGGACTATATTTCTTTCAACTTCACCTATTACTTTCGCTTTTTCATATCGAGGTTTTTCTTTGGCTTTTCTAATCCTAGTGTCTTTCATGTAAATATTATCGTCTGGTTCGAGTATCGGTGTCGTTTCGCCACCTTTTTTATTAATTATTTTAATTTTATCGGATTCTAATTTTTCTGTTATGAATTCATAGAGTATTTTAAGGCGTTTTCTATGATCTAACAATAATTTCTGAGTTAAGTTCTTCTCTCTATCCACGTTAAATACATTTTCGGAATAAGTGTGACCAAATACTAGTTCAAAAGGCGTAAAATCTGTTGCTGAATGTATGGTGTTGTTATAAGCCATGATGGCATAAGTCATAACTGATGCTGCATCTAAATCGCTTTTATCGTATTTTGCTATACGATAAATCTCAATAATGGTAGAATGAAACCTTTCTACTATTGCCATTGAACTGGGATTATTTGGCGTCCCAATATGAAGTTCAATTTTGTAAAAGCTTAACATTTCTTTAATCAAAGTATTGTTGAATTCTGTACCGGAATCGCAACTAATTTTTCTAGGCAGACCATACCTGCTGAAATATTTAATCAATGCTCTAACTATCTCTGGTGTACTCCTATTCGGTACCTCTATGGCTTGTGCTATCTTACTAAATGCATCCACTATAGTTAAATAATATTTCCCTTCAATATATAATAAATCCATAAAAGCTTCCTGAAAAGGGGCATCCTGGGTTTGTGTTAACTGAATGTGGGGTTTAATCGGCTTTCTATCATATTTCATGCGTTTACATGTTTCGCAAGCATTTATGATTGCCGTGACTGTCTCTTTCATGTTTGCCCACCAATAATGTCTTTTAAGTTTGGTTAAAGTTTCTTTAATACCTCTATGACATGTTTTCCCGTCGTGGTATTTTAAAATAACTTCTTTTTGATCTTCTTCAGATCCTGTCAAATTTATAACTCTTTCTGTACACTCGGTTAACTTAACTGAATCCTTTTTAAATAACTTAATTACCATGTTTGAAAAAGTTTTTCTAAAAGATGGGTGTTCGAAGTATATAAAGTACTTATGTTTTGGATCAATATACTCTTTCAAAAAGTCTTTAACTAATATATCGTTATTTGTCGGTAAGTGAACTTCGAGAATTTTTTGTTTATTATTTGAAATATCTTTTACGTCTAATTTATTTTTAAACCATGAATGAATTAAAATCTGTTTTGGTTTAGTATCGACAGCTTCGTTTAAACTAGGAATGCCTTCGTGTTCTCTATTTGAAACTGAGTTGGCAGTGACCCCATCATCAGAATCCGAAAGTTCTATCGTTTCTATTGGAGTTTCGGGGTCTTGTAATTCGCTTTCTATAATTTTTTGTATACGTTCCTGCCTATCTCCTATATTTACGAATATTGAATCTAAATCGTCGTCAATTGCATTAATCTTAATCCTAGATAAAGCATCTGCATTCGTGTTTTGAGGGCCTTTCTTATATTTTATTTCGAAATCGTACTCTTCTAACCTTAACCGCCATCGCGTGAGTTTACTATTGGGCTCTTTCAATGAATACAGCCAAGCTAATGGTCTATGGTCTGTAAATATGGTAAACTTATTACCATACAAATACGGTCGAAAGTGCTTAACTGCCCATATTATGGCTAAAAGTTCCTTCTCGATAGTGCTATATTTTACTTCTGTGTCACTCAGAGTCCTGCTAGCATATGCTACTGGCTTGTCTGAGCCTATTGATCCTTGTGACAATACAGCCCCAATTGCAAAATTCGATGCGTCGGTAGTTAAAATAAAACTTTTACTAAAATCGGGATACTGTAATAAAGGTGCGTTTGTTAAAAGTTTTTTACATGTTTCAAAACATTCCCTATACTCATCATTAATAATTATTTTACGACCTTTCTTTAAACAAGCTGTTAAAGGTCTAGTTATTTTTGCAAAATCTTTGATGAATTTCCTATAATAACCAATAAGTCCTAAAAAGCTTTTTATTTGTGTAACTGTTTCTGGAATGGGATATCTTAAGATTGCATCAATTTTATCATTATTTGGCTTCAATCCTTCACTTGTAATAGTGTGCCCTAAGTAAAGAACTTCCTTTCTAAGAAAATGTGATTTGTCGAGTTGTATTTTTAAATTTGTCGCCCGAAACCGATCAAAAACTGCTCTAAGTTTTTCTACATGCTGAGTCAGCGATTTAGAAAAAATTATGACGTCATCAAGGTATACCAGGCAATGTAAGCCCTGGAGACCTCTTAGAACGTTATCCATAGCCCTCTGGAATGTTGCAGGTGCTGTTTTTAACCCGAACGGCATCCTGTTAAATTCATAATGTCCTGAAGGTGTACTGAAAGCTGTTTTCGCCCTATCTTCTTCCTGGACCTCGATTTGATGGTACCCACTAGCTAAATCTAAGGTAGTAAAATAGGTACTATTGCCTAGCATATCAAATAAATCATTTATGTTGGGCAAGGGGTATTTGTCATCGGTAGTAATTTCATTGAGACGTCTATAATCAACTACCATCCTCCATTTTTGCTGTCCTGATGAATCTAATTTTTTTGGCACTAAATGTACGGGAGCACTCCAGGGGGAGTGTGATTCCTGGATGATATTGTCCCTTAACATTTTATCTACCTGATTCCTAATTTCTTTCGATTGAATGGGAGGTAACCTATGTGCTTTAATATTTATAGGATCTTCATTCCTTGTTCTAATTCTATGTTTTACTTGATTTGTAAACGTTAATGGAATATTCTCACAATAAAATATGTCCTTATAATCATTACATAGCCCTTCGATGGTTTTACGTTCCTCAGAATTCATGTGGTCTAACTGTAATTTTTTTAAATTATCTGTTAGCATCCTATCTATTTCTATGTTATTTTCTGTAAAATTAATGTGAACAGATGGGTTCTGCCTGTAAGGTTCGACCGTAAAAGGTCCTGTTACCACTAAGGTTCTGGTTTCATCCGTATAATTCTGAATAACGGTTGATGCGTAACCTTTAATACACGTAACTAATGCGGCGGGCATTCGAATCCCTTCCGTAAATTGCTTAAAATCTAACACAGCTTCCCCGTTCAGTAAGTTGACTGGGAGTCTTACTCTAAGTTCACTACGAGATGGTAGATTATATACCTCTCTCATAGGCGGTGAATATATGATAGGAATATCAGTATTTTTTAAATGTAATATCTGATTTTCCATATTAATCTTTGCCTGTAATTGCTTCAGCAAATTGCTACCTATTAACCCATCATACCTATCGTCGACACTATAGACATAAAACTTATGGAACTCTTGACTTCCAAAGGTAACCGGTAATGGAATAATAGCCGTTTCACTATGAACACTCGATGCGTGAGTGCTAACAACTTCGAAGGGTTCATACTGTAGATAATTTTTAAAATATTTATTCGCTATATACGGGCTTATAAACGATCTAACACTCCCCGTATCTATCATAAAAACTGCCTTTAATTCTGGTATAACTATATGTGGTAAATTTAAGCGTTTATTACAATTTATTTTTATTCGTTCTCTAGGGTAGAGGCCGTTATGCAAAAATTTCCCGCCCCGGGTTCTTCAGGAGAAAATTCTTGGCACTCATTGTACGAATAACTTGAACTCTGTTCATTATTATTAGAATTATTTATGTAATTAACACGTCGCGACCTTGCAGTACGCATGGTGACATCAGTATTCGCACCCGACGTAGATGCTTGCGCTGCAAAAGACGGCGTGCTCGGTGCATGTGCCGCGAACTGTTGGTTCGGTTGTGCAATCGGAACAAATGACCTACTTGACTGCGGTGACGCATTATTGTTGTTTGTACGATTAAAATTGTCTTGATTTCTTTGAATATTATTATGTTGTTTATAATGTCTGGGCTGATGCGGATTGTTCGGTGTAGATGTGCTGTTTGTCGCACTATTCGGTACATGTGTACTTGATATGCTATGTGAATCTTTCTTTTGATTATTAGATTCAATTGCATTTTGGTTATTAGGCAAATTGGGTCTGTTATTTCTGCTAAAATTACGTCTGTCGTTTGTTTTCGACTCATAGACTGCCTGGAAGTTTTGTTCTTCTAAAACTATTTTTAATGCATCCTCTAACGTTGTGACGTCGCGCAAACGAACTAATCTAACTAAAAATGGCGGTAAATTAAACAAGAAAGCATTCATCGCTCTGTTACTATAAATGATTTGCTTTGCCTTACGTAGAGATTCATCAATGATAGTTTCTGATATTTTAGCAAATAAAACACTTCTCATCCGCTGTATTCTATGGCAAAAATCTAAATAACTTTCACCCTTATTTATTCTACACGATTCTAATTCCATTGCTAAACAATCCTCTGTGCGTGGATCACCGAAGTGTTGGTTTAACAACTTCTTCAGCTCGTCCCACGTACCTATAGCTTCTCTTTCGCCTACCAAACTGGCTGCTTCGCCTGATAACCTACTAGTTACTACATGAAATAAATATTCATTTTGGGCTGCGGTTCCTAAGAACGTAGACAAAATGTATTCACATTTTTTTATAAATAAAGGCAACATTCTAGTGTCGCCGCTGAATATTGGTATGATGTTAACCAATTCCTGTGGGACACGGGTTACGTTTTCCATTGTGAAATGTTATGAAAGGAGCAAACGCGGAGAGAAAAAAAATCACACTAATGTGCTACTAAACTATCACTATTCTAAAATATTAGTACGTTTAAAATCTATGCAAATATTATTACGGCGTTGTCCAATCCCTAATAATACACAAACACATAGACTATTACAAGGTTGGGATATAGATGGAAGAGCTGAGAGGAAGGTGAAAAAGATTTACTCACAATTCCGCAGCTAGCTCCATGCTCCCTGAATTACTGCTTGGCTCCTGGTCCTCTCCTGGCTTGATGTGGCTTCTTAATGTATTTGTTTGTTCGGTGATCTCTGCTGAACCGTTGAAACGGACGTCGGCTGCTTCCCGTAGATGTGGATACGTGACAGACTGACTACAGAGATCCTACCGGCTGCGCCAATTAAGTAAGCGACAACGGAAGAGTTTAAAAATAAACTTTATTTGATCCCAGTTACAGCAAGACGGTAATTAATTCATCTAACAAGATATTGATCTTATATACTAACTTAATTGCTAACGTAGTACATCCACAGCGTGATCAGATTGACGCATGTTCTAGATAATTATAAATGCTGATCGCGCAGTGGGGAAATTGAGAAATAATAATCTAGTAAATACTTATTGTCTGACAAAGCTAATATTGGTAGGTTGGGGTTCCTTAACTTGCACGAAGGGTTCCGTACCATTACTGCAAAAAAGGCCAAAAAAAACACGTTTGTTGTATGGGAATTGGGAGCCCCACTTAACGGCAACAGAAATACATCATTCATCATCAAAATTTCAACTGCCTAGCTATCACGGTTCATGAGATACAGCCTGGTGACAGACGGACAGACAGACAGGCAGACAGACGGACAGACAGATAGACAGACAGACAGATGGATCGCGGAGACTTAGTAATAGGGTCCCGTTTTTACCCTTTTATCCAAAGGGTAAAAACGGGATCCTATTACTAAGACTCCGCGGTCCGTAAAAACAAGGAAACATGTTCTATCAATTTCTGAAAGGAAATTATAGGCGCTTCACAAATTAAAGACAATCTATTGGCTGTTGCGTCATCCAACCAATAATCAAGTCAACACAAGTCGTGTTTAAAAAATTGTCACATTAATTCTGCAACAATTTTCGTATCAGGAACTGACTTAATGGCAAACAAAATTGGCAAGACCACCAAGTCACTATCCTGTCAACCGACTTCGCAAATCATCTTCTTGACATAATCGACGACTTATTTTTTACTATTCATTAATTGACCATATACAACCAAATATTTGATGATAAAAATTCAGTCCAATTTGGAGTTTCGTATCGTATTAACTATTCCGTAGACTTGTATCACGCTATCCCTAACAATTCCGACTAATGATAGCACAACGAGGGCTAGTTTCCTTGCAACAATTCAGTTAAGGAGGTACGATTTACATGAAGGATTCGATGAAAGAGTGCATAGTTATAAATTCTAACAGAACTACTAACTGACTAAATAATAATGATAAGACTTCGTCTCCGTTTATCCTGCCAGAGTCTAGGAACTATTTAGAGAAATAACAAAGATGATCGTAATCAAATAATATCAAATACATGGGGCATGGGATATACAAAGTTAACTCTAATCAATTACAATCAGGTGGGTGAAGTTCTGCTTTCCTGGCTAGGTTACAGAATAACCTGTATTAAGGAATAACAGTCCCCGTCCCTTACAAAATGTTAAAATGAAACTAGTACAAGAAAATCTTATACTACAGTAAATTAGTAGTAATATAATACTACAACAATGTTTATTTTTCAGTGTATGTGTGTGTTTATAAATGGGTGTGTGTTATGTGCGTGTGGTTGTGTGTGTGAGTGTTTGTAAATGTATATGGATGTGTGTGAGAGTTTGTAAGTGTGTGTGTTTGTGTTCGTGTTTAGTTTGATTGGTAGGTCTTGCGCGTCGTTGTTCAACCTGTCACTGTCACCCACTGATACTACTGTACTTTTCGGTGTCATCATAGGTAACTTATGAACTAACAGAAAATTATTATGTCTGATTATTCTTTTTATTATTATGTCTGATTTTATTTTACCACTTTGCCGTAATTATTAATTATCTATATATATATCCATGCCACATTATAGCTTTCTAGTACTTAGATTCTCTGAGCTAAGCCTCGGACGGACATAGCGAAACTATAAGGGTTCCATGTTGACTTCGGAACCCTAAAAAGCAAGTTAAACCTGATTTAGTGGAGTCTTATAAGATTCTACTAAGTCACCAATGACTCTTACAACATTCTAGAAGTTTCTAAGGTTTCTTGAACAAACAATTAGTTACCCAAGCTCTTATATCATAGGTCATAATACAATGCCGCGTTTCGTAATATTCATATGTAAATAGTGAGTAGAAAGGAGATGGCTATGGAACATGAAATAAAACCTCATTTTGCGAAAATCAACTGTTAAAATTACCGTTTACTAATGACTTTTCGGAATGAGGTTTATTAAGTGCGAATTATGCTAATATTTGAAAATCTTCGCGAATTTCGCATATATTGAAATTTGTAGTGTGTGTGAAATTTAGTTGTTTGATGTTATGTTAATCAACATAGTGTTGATAATATTTATACCTATGAGAATTGCATAGAAGAGATTTTTCTGATGTAGAAAAATAGAAAAGGTAAAAACGAGTCAGTCTAATTCGAAAACATCAGCATTGATTTAATTTGTCCTAACTCATAGTAAGTATGACTTTATTGATCAAAAGTAACTATTAAACTGCCCATCCAATGTTTACTACGACGTGAACAATTGTTTCTCAAAAATTTCTAACTGCGTGGGTTTAAACTCGCAATAACAATGAGAACTCGCCTTAAGAAATGGGGGTTACCAACAAAAAAATAATAAACAACATCTCTTATATCACAGAAAGAGATTTTTTCCAACTTCTCCAATTTAGCCGCTCCAAGATTACATAAACAATTGCGGGCTGTGCTGTAATGGTGGCTAAACGGCTGGACGAGGGTTAATTAAACAATAAATAGCCGTATAACCCCTCCCCCTTCCCCCCGCGTACCTAACGATTATTATATTCAAAAGTCGCAGCTTTGAATTCGCATCACTCTCTGGTAATGTGTCAACGCGAACCGAGGGCACCTATTCTCGACTTTGTATGGCTTTCGAATAGTCTCGACTTCTCGAGCTCGCGACGTTCCCCTGTGACTTAATATTCCGACATGGAGAATGACTAGCTTGTTTTTATTTGTGATGAAGAGTAGAGTATTTTTATTCGTAAATCATAGTAAAGTGCTGTTTCTATGAGACCGAAACTAGTTCTGCCTGGTTCTAATCAGAATACTGCGGTATCTATTTAAGTATTAAGATTGATTAAAAGCGTTTAATCTACTGATTAAATAACGTCGCGACGTAGCAAATCTACTTGGAGAACGATGACGTAGTATAACTACGCAGGTCGATTCAGAACCTACGCACAACGACACGACAAGACAGAAAAAATGTAGCTCCCATACACATTTTGATCAGCTGACGACAAGTTTGTATGGAAAAACCATTTTTTTTGGGTATTGCCTATGATATCCTGGCAGAAAGTTGTTCATTGACATGGACAGAAGTAGTATTTAAAATATGTATGATCACACTTTGCCGATACACCATGTATGCGACATAGTCGACATAGAGCAACTGATTCCAGAATAGCCACCCGCCAGTCATTACGAGTCGCTCGTTAACGTTCTCTAATTGCATCGGGTTAATATAGACTTTGTTAAATAAAATCTCTCATCTACCCCCACTACCTCTGCCCCTGTTTGGCGCCTTTTTTCGTTATTTAGAGCGCTGCAGATGCCCTTAATGACGCGTTTTGAAACTTACGATGACACTTGGCGTCGCTCCGACCCAAGTCCACCGACTACGCCGTTGGATGTTAATTGCGCGAGGAATTAAAGAATTTCCGTTCTTCCTGTGAATTAATGGGACGGCCTATGTGTAGGGGAAGGTAAATGTTGTGTTTATTTGCGAATGGGAGGTGCTCTGCGGTTTGTGTTATGTCATTAGGAGGATGTGGTTGGTTGGATTCATAGGACGTGGAGGCAGACCGAAATGCTTGTAATTGGTAAGATATTTTGGTGATATTGTTGTGTTTTGTCCGTCTTCTTTTTTTCGAATCGATTCAAAAATCTTTAATAACTATATATATATATATTGGGCCCAGTAGGTGAGCCAAGTAAGAGTCAAGCATTTCTATGTCATCTATAAAAAGGAAGTTCCTTCTATGTGTTGTACACAACATACATACTTTGTTATTATATTATTTTTTATAAGAGATCATACATTCAACAGAATATTCTAATAAGAAAATGTGCCTACTAAGAATTCATTAACTGTCTTCACACAGCTGCAACAATACAAATAAAATAATTAAAATCTTACGTATTTATACAAAACGAATTAACGCCTAATAATCCGAATCTTAAATACCCTCTTATTAAATTTTCCTTCAAAGATCCCCCAGTTTTTAACTTAACTGTCCAAGTTAGACCATAAACACTGAGAATATATTTCGTAATATTTAATAAAGTTAATATTAAGATTACCGATGAGAACGAAGATTCGTTGGGAGTGGTATGAGTGTAGTTTAGAAGTACGCGCCACGTGGTAGGAGCATTACGCTGAGCGTTATGCTCGGCAATTCGCGCACGATTAAAATTATCCTACTCAGTTATCGAGGGAGTGACGATGTAGAGCTGAGTATAAGTAGATGTGACGCGGGTTTGTTACTTTGTATGTTTGTGCTGGAATCTGTGTTGGGATGATTTATTCCAGTTTGACGTCATGTGAATGGGACGACGTTTGTTGCTCAAATTGTTGGATTTCCGAGATGCGGTTGTAGCTATTTATTTGTTTAAACCGTGCAACTTGGCAGCATTCCTACTGCATCATTCTGGACATTTCCTGTCATTTTCACTGTGATTTATCGTCAGAGGTAGTAGCAGAGTAGAGGTATGACTTGAGTAAATATTATATAGGTAAGCATCTACGCTACACTGCTCCACAATATAACTGTATCAACATTTACTTCGAAAAATATTTTAGAATAAACATTGCAGAAACAAAACAAAAAATCCAATAAAGAATTCCAACAAGAAAAAAAACGAAAATTCCAATATAAAATTTCTATTCGAAATTCAAATCCATTCTATAGTTCAATAAGTCTATAGTCAAGACGTTCACAAGACGCCGGGCGTCAGTAAGGAACGGATGACGACGTGATTGGCGCTACTTAATTAATCCAAGGGCTCCTAATTAATAACAATAATTCCCCGAGTCGTCGCAGATGACGTCACCAACCAACAATCAACACTCGACAGTCTTCATTCGAATAAAGTTTAATTGTTTTGGATAATTGGAACAATGGAAGTCTGCGAAACTGGAACAACCCGGCTTGGATGAAATAATATTATTTGTCGTGACAAAATGTTATATCAGACTCCGTTTATTGTTTGAAAGTTGGCTATGAATCCGGTGAGTCTTTTCTTTGTTTGTTTTAGTTACCATGGGAGCTCTATTCTAAGAGAAATTATGATTTAATCATCATTTTGTAAAATTAAGTGAGCAGATGTTGTTAACCTTACATAACATTGTACTTTTGCTGTCGGGTAAAGTGGAAACTGTTCTTCGACGCGATTTTGAAGTCTTCTTGTCGTCTCCCTGTCGCCTTTTGTTTTTCTTTTATCCTTCTCCGTGAATGTGACTTCTGTTTTGATTAGGAAACGCGGATTTTGAATGTCACGAGTGTAGGTACTTGAGATGACATGTTAGAGCATTTGCTTTGAAGATTATCTACCTAACTATGCAACTCATATCCGTTTTCAATTAATTAAATCATTTATTTTTTTTATAATTCTTTTATTTGTTTTATATGGTTGATATAGGTATTGCTATAATTAGGCATATCTTAGGATTACTATCAGTGAATATCTGTCTATATATTTATTTGTCTTATAGATCTCAGGAAAAACCTGTGCTTATGACGATTTATGTTAGGATCATTAACCTATGAAAGTTATTTATGACATACGGTAGGTATGTCATACATTGAAGACAACTTAGTGATAAAAGATGGCGAGCACGGCATACTGTGACAGGCTTGAGAGCACAAAGACCGTGCTCGCCCGGCAGGTGCGTGTCGTGAGATATGAATCATTTTTTTTGCGTAAATTTTACTAGTTTTTATGAAATACCTAAGAAGGTGTTTCTCAATAATCTGTATTGCAAAATATTGTTATTACTAATATTGGTGTTACCTCTATGAGCCACATAATATGAAAATACATTCACAAACATACCTCCATGCAAATTACGCACCTACGTTGTATTTCTCCTTGTACATAATCAACCCGGAAATGGCGACGTGTCCTGAATATATAAATCTGTTAGATTATTACACGAACAGTTAAACAACGTCAATACTAAACGATATTCGATTTATAGCTGTAAAATAATCGATTTATTCCACTTTGTGGATACACCTTAATAATAATAACACAGAACATAGCTGCGTTATGTGTTATTTAGTTTTTCAATCAAACATGAAAACGAAACAAGTGACAAGAGGGAGAGGGGCTAGACCACAGATATAAATCTAACTAGATAACGCAAGTCCCTCCATCTGTATGAAAACCAAGCGTGCCACTTTTTCACACACAATTGCAAACAAATTTACTTACCGATGAAAGAAAATATTTTCAATGCCTCGACCAACTTTTTACCCGGCTGCAAGGAAAGGGTTATGTTTTTCGCGCGTATCTTGTATGTTTGTATGTATGTATGTTTGTATGTATGTAATATTCTTTATTACCTCGTATCTTTGAAACCAATTGACGGATTTTTATAATTAAGATATCATTAAATAGGTCTTGGCCGCCCAAGTGTTCTTAGATAAGTGCCGTTGAAAAAAAAGAAATATGGCGGCTTTTGGGCGCCATATTGTAGGGGGTTGCAATTTTTTTTTTCTTCGAAACCCATCGAGTGGGGTATCAAAATGAAGGGTTTTTAGAGGACATTACAAAAATATAAACTACTTATATGTTTAAATGTCATTCGAAAAAAAAATTATAACTAAAAAGTTGTAAATAAAAAAAGTTAATTTAAAAATCAAAAACCCGCCTGCTTAAGCGAACTTAAAAGCTGTAAACAAGAAAAAATTTGATTTTTAAATTAACTTTTTTTTCTATACATTCTTTACAGCTCAATATGGCATAAAAAGGATTTTTTCTAGATTTCGGTGAATTTCCGGTGCCGATAATGCTAAATGAAAAGGTCAAAATACGATCATTGATCGTAATTTTACCCCGTATTTTGACATGCGAAGTACATGCAATCGCGGCATCTAGTTAGATTTATATCTGTGGGCTAGACCACAGATATAAATCTGGCTAGACAAATAAACTTTATATCAGCGCGAATCATTGGCAAAAAATCGTCAATCATCGGACTACCAGACGTACGGTGATGCGCCATCGGTAAATGGTGGACATCCCACCCATACGCACACATTTTTTTTGGGAGCACTTTTATTATACACACTGCTAAGGAGTGGAATTCTATGCCAGAGTATGTGTTTCCCGATAGCTACAATCTCGGGGTCTTTAAGTCAAGAGTGAATAGGTTACTTCTAGGCAAGCGTGCTACACCGTCGACCACAATCATCGCTTACCATCAGGGCGAAAATACACATGCCTGTACCATACTTCTGATTGGTGAATGTCACATTGGCAAGCAAGCTATTTGCACACTTTTATGCAAGTTACAGGTATGTGTATTTTCGCCTTCAGGTGAGATAGAGGTCAAGCGCAAGACTATCTATAATAAAAAAATTAAATGTTGTGGGCTGCTGATACATCACGTTGCCAAGCCTAAACATTTTGGCAATCGCTATCGTCGCTAGCTGCCAATGCGTCTTTTTCAAATTCATATGTATTTCTCAAGTTTATCTTGGACATTGCTGACAATGGTGAAGGAATATATCGTGAGAAAACCTGGACTTTATAGTTAAGTCTGGAATCGCCAACCAGTCGAGATAAGCGTGATGCTCAATGCTCGTGTCCTTCTCTGTTTGAGAATAGGCCTTTGCCATCCAGTAGGACAGTAACAGATAAACCGGCCAAGTGCGAGTCGGACTCGCGCATGAAGGGTGCCGTACCATTATCGCAAAAAAATGGCAAAAAAATCACGTTTGTTGTGTAGGAGCCCTACTTAAATATTTATTTTATTCTGTTTTTAGTATTTCTTGTTGTGGCAACAGAAATACATCATCTGTGAAAATTTCAACTGTCTAGCTATCACGGTCCATGAGATACAGCCTTAGTAATAAGGTACAGTCTTAGTAATAGGGTCCCGTTTTTACCCTTTGGGTACGAAACCCTAAAAAGACCATATCTTCGCTTACCATCAGGTGACAGGTGAGATTTTGGCACTTGTCCCACCGCCAACAGTCAACGAGAAGCGAGTAGAGCTAGAAACTAGATACGAGTTGGCGGGCAGCGAGCAGCGAGAAGCGAGTGTGTAGTTTCGAAAGTTTTGGTAAAAATGTATGGAATTGACTGACGCTACGGCAATGTCCCGCAAACATTTTGCTGATAGAATTTCTTTTTGTCTAGAGCTGAAGGTAAGAAGCCTTACAGACGAACATCTTCCGCGCGTTACGTCTCAATTAAGCGAACAAAAGGCGGGACTTGTCTCAAGTAAATTGCGTGATACCTGTCAAGTTACTGAGGGCGGAGATCAAACGCTCCTTTGTTTTATCTCCGGGTGACAAGGCGCCACCTAGCGGGCTTCGCGGTCCTTTGTGCTACTCCTAAATGCGTAGGTGACACTTTGTTGCGTATTTCTACTTATTTCCATCATATTGTGAACAAAACGTTCCGTTTCTTTGTGATGTTTTAGACATGTTTTCGTTGCTGTAGATGTTTGCTTTTATTCGGTTATTGACAATGGAAAAGAAATCATCAAAGAGCTTCTAAGGTTTTGTATACAATTATGTATTCTCAATATTTTGTTATGGACTTTGTTGTAAATCTATATCAGTATCGTATTGGTTTGATAACTTCTATTCATAAAGAAAATCTTGTGCTTTATGAATACTTATTTTTCTAATTGCCCACTGTCCATTACAATGATTGACATTTACCGCCATTTTAGAACTATTTAACAACTCAAAATATATTTCTAAACACGTTCCTGCAATTCCATCTTCAAATTACTGTTCCAAATGTAAAACTAAGTCACTCATAACGGCTCATCACTCACACCAATAATAGTAGCACTGTCGAAATGTGTTTAAATTCAGCCAGCATTATGAAGTGGGCAAGTCCTAACAGATCATGAGCCAATGTCGTAAAGCCGAGAGTTTACGAGGCTTTACGATCAACGTGACGGCCGCGACGAAAACGCACGAACGATGACGGATCGTGTGTCTCCGGCTTTATGGCGCAAAAAAAGTGTTTTGAGATCTGTCCTTATTGGATTTCGGGTGAAGTGGACCACCTTGGTGGTTGTCATATCAGTATTTGTATTGAGAAAGAGTATGATGATTAGATGTAACGTAATTATTAGAATGGTGGCCTTTAAAGTAGAAACATTTTAAAACTATATATTAAGGGGTAACGGAAGAAGAGTTTAGAGTCACAGAACTTGAAACTTTTGTAAACTTTAGGTTTTACAGATAGTTTGTGACATTTATATTTTTCTTGTCTCCAGATGAATAATATGTTTTAGCCCTTGCAATTGTTTCGCATAATTCTGTCAATCATATGACTTACTTTAATTACCAAATTGGCAGGAAAATAGCTTTCGTATTCTAAGATTTTTATGGTATTGCGGAGAATTGTCGCGACCGTGTCTAGTTTGAGAAATGAATGTCGAAAATCGTATTTGGACTGTTCATATAAGCACAGATAATATAATACTAGCATACAGATGCCTTATCTCATACAAAGAAACCGTGCCGACGTAACTAGCGTTTTTCATCTGATTATACCGATTATTTTTTGTAAGATAGATCACCATCTCCGATGTACAAAAATAATCAGAATAAACAGTATAGAACGTCGGCATGGTTTCTTCGTATGGGATGAGACACCACTGATATAAGTAAGCATAAGCAGCTTTTGCCATACACATCAAAATAGGCAGACAGACGGGCTCTTGAATGCCTCAATTCAGATATTTTGACACCCTATGAGCAGCGATGGCTTTCTTTTGTCTTTAAATACTTAACCACAAATTGTAATGAATCAAAAACGACTACTGGCTTTAGAAAATACCATGATAATGAGGACGACCTCACTAAAACAAATCATAAAAACGAATAAAACGCCGTAAAAGGAAAAAAAAACGTTCTATAAAACAATTAAAATGACAAATTATCGCTACAAAAAAGAAATGTTAACACCTCCTATACAGTAGTAATGGGGTCATTACAGATAATGGTTAAAGGCCATTTATTTCATATCTGTATTTGTTCATTCGCGCCCTCGCGAGACTCGCGGGACATGTGTAACTCAATAATATCATTGTGCCCCGGATTTGGCCGACAATTGCGTGAAATATACCGCTGGGTGAACGGTGCACCCCTAGTCGGAACATATGCTGCGGAACCCCACAGATGATGAACTATCTACATTTGGTTACGCTTCTCAAAACTGTATTGCGTGAATCTTGGCACGTTTTCTGAAATATGCTTGGGCGTTAATCAATAAAACAGATTTCGATTTGAATTCATCATGATGATTGGTCATGATTAGTCAACGAATTGTTTTTAGCATGATTTGATTTTGTTGCGGTTTGGTTTGTGATTGAAAATCCACGTAAAATTAGGTAGGTGTTGAAATAGTTTCATCAACAAGTAAGAGTAATCTTCGTACGCTTGTTGTCTGTTTCTATTTTTCATTGATTAGATAATTTTATTATAAAGAAATCTTATTAAGGTTACACTATTCGATTTTTTTTCCATACAAACGTAGTCTAGGGATGATCTGATATATATCATATATATATATATATATATATATATATATATCTGATCTGTTTGACGATGTACGTTCAAAATAAAAAGTGATATAAATTTGTCTCATCATTAGCCCTGTATGGAAGCAAAAAAGTAAAAAAAGAAAACAACAATGCATATAATTTTATTTTGAACAGATAGATTTAGTAGTTTTTTCATGATATCTAGACTGCCAAAGGTCACATTATCCATTTCGCTACAAATTTGCAAAAGTGTGTACTCGTACGCGAACTATAGCTTCCTACTGCTCATCACAGCATCTATCTCTTCCGCATGTGTTGTCGGTTGATATAAAATGCATTTTAACCCCGCGCACAAAATAGTTCATTCCGTCGACTAGTGTACCCTTAACCCTGTATATACTACCGTAGGTTTTATTTTCACACCAAATCAAAACAACGTGATTTTTTAACCATTGGATATATTTTAAGAGGTGAAAGTACTCATGGATATGAACAACTTTCTATGGGAGTCACTCTAAAATATAAAAAGGCAGCTTTTGTCCGAACATTTATATAATATGTTCGCAAACATGTTAAAAAAAAAGTACGGAACCACTTTTCGTCAAAATCGAACACGTTTTTTTTCAGAGCTCTGTCAGAGTTGTCCACAGTCATATTGAAAGTTGTTATAACCTGACAAATTGCCAATGGTTTTAAAAGTCACTGAACGTGAAATAAGAATTCTTGCCTGCTAATGCAGTAGCTATTCACTTAATCTTTCCAACATCGTCAAAACATATTCGCAGTCAATCCCCAATATTATGATATCGCTTTAAATTCGTCAATGCTCCGCTAATTTGGCTTGCGCAATGGGGGAGTGACGCAACGTCGACAAATCCCCGTGTCCGAACGGGGACAGATGAAAAAATATGACATCTCTATAATGGAGGATAATGTTCCCGCCGCGAATTGATGGGAGCTTGATTACTTATTATTTTATTTCGGTTTATTTCTATTTGGTATGTCCTCTGTTTTGCATGTTTTCAATAAGACTGAAAAAAAGCAAAGAAAAATTTAGTATGGGTGGATTTGGGTCCATCAATGTACCAAGTGAGTTGATACAAAAGCATTCGTTACTAGACTCTGGCTATTATAACTCTGCAGAACTATTAATTGGTATCCCCAAATAGTTTTGTATGTGGTTTGCTTTTACACCTGTCACTTTTGTGGTACTTGAGCTGTCAGATTGCTTACGCTGTACATTGGTTTTCACAAATCCAATTAGCAAAATGGTTAAAATAATTAGAAGTGGATTGCGGGCGTTATTATATTACATGCTATGTAAATGCCAAGATGTGAAGGAACAACACGATGTCGTTCTTAGTCAAAAACGACATTGTATACAAGAAATCGCAACGTTGACGTGCACGTCGAGCTAATGATTTTGATATTTTGCCTTTTGATTTTTGCATAATAGATTATTTAACTAAGAACATTATTTAGAATACTCATACCCCTTTTCATGTTGTTTACAAGAAGATCGTGTCAACAACATTATGAAGCAAAACAACAAACATTCTGGTTTTGCAATAATCACATACTGAGAAAACGGTCAGTCATAGGGGTAAAACTGTATCAAATCCCCACTGCATCGTACTAAAATGACTATTCTTTACCAGAATCAGAATATAAACAAAATAACCTATAACAAACACCAAAAAATACAACTATCAAAATCAATTTTCATAGTATAGACGGTGACACGGTGTTACCTTCCCCAAATTTTCAGTTGCCCACATTTTTTGAATAATGAATAGTTATAACAACCAAAGTATATTTTGAGAATAAGAGTCAGCAGAATCATTATAGCATAAAAAGTGTCTTCAGTCGGACCGAAGTGAATCTCTTCAGCAGACATGTGCGAAGCTACAAAACGGCAACGAATTTTCATACAAAATATTCTAAGATACTAATCAACAGAATATCAAAATCCATAAAAAGACGTTGTGGCATTATCGCATTAAACCTGTGTCCGGAAGTCTTAGACTTAGCACGCACTGCGGTTTTTATTCGCACGATCTTTTTCCGCACATTCTGTGACACATGGAATTGTATGAAGCTGCACGCATTAAAAACGTGCGGTAAAAAAATCGCGCGTCAAGAATGCCGCAAGAAATCCGTGTCTTGCCACAAAATCCACCGCACCGCACAGGCGGCGATTAAATTCGCGCGAATATTTTGAGCTCTATGAACAGGTAGAAAGATACATAAATCGCGCGGTACTTTATCCGCAGTGCGTGCATGATTCAGTACGCGGATAAAAACCGCAATGCGTGCTAATCGTGCTAAATTGCATTATCTAATTCTGCCTAGCCCGTTTCATCATCGGACTACAAGACGTACGGCGATGCTCCATCGGTACATGGTGGACATCCATACGCACTAAACGTTTTGAAAATAGTTTCATTATACGTACAGCTAAGGAGTGGAATTCCTTGCCGGAGTCTGTGTTTCCAGATAGCTACAACCTTGGGGTCTTTGAGTCAAGAGTGAATAGGTTACTTCTAGGCAAAGTGCGTCGACGGCATGTTACACCGTCGACCACATCATCGCTTACCATCAGGTGAGATAGTGGTCAAGCGCGAGCCTATCTATAATGAAAAATAAAATAATAAATCCTTTAATACCGGTGCTGCGCCGGCGCTAGATGCGGGATGGCACGTAGGCACAATCGTCGTGATTCGCCCCAGTCCGAGTCTAGTTATCTGATAAAAACTAAATTAACAATTATCTCTAAATAATATTTATGTGGCTTAACGATACATTCAATAGCACTGTCATCACATGACAATGAATGATTAGTTTTGTCTCCGATTAAAACTGCTTCTAAGATAACAAATGATATTCGTCAGAAATGTAATTGGCCCCACCCAGTTTAAAGATATTTTGATATTGCTTATAGAAATGCGTAATTTAAAACAAAGGTGAATGAAAGAAGATGGCTTTACTGACGTTCTAAGACAACCTAATTAGATTACAAGACATCAGATAGTGTCTATCAGTATTATTAAAGTCTCGAACTATCGAATGTTAAATTTCATAGGCCATGTCTCGGCTTAAAGACTCCATAGAGCGCTAAAAGACATTAGAAGGCAATAGGCAGAATAAAGAAACAAAAAAAGTTAATTTAAAAAATAAAAAAACCCGACTGCTTCAAAAGCGAACTAAAAATACGTAAACAAGAAAAAAATCATGCTGTGCAGTCGGAGGATACATATTCACGAGCTGGCTGACCAAAACCAGATATATACTCCGACTACACACTTTTTTGTTAGTTTTTTTTTAGAATTAGGTACATTCAAACATATAAGTGTTACATATTTTTGATATTACCTCTTAAAACCCTTTATTTTGATACCTCACTCGATAAATTTTCCCCCACAAAATGGCGCCCAAAATCCGCCTTTTTTTCTTTTCCAATTTTAATATAACCAGTGACACTCGCAGGGTTAAGACGAATCGATTGACGTAAGAATCATCAAAATTGGCCAACGCGTTTGGTCTCTAGAAGGCCACATAGGAACAAACATACATCCATACTTACATACATAGACTGATAAAAACATTACCCTCCTTCGGCAGTCGGGTAAAAAGGCAGCACTTTTGAATTTCAAAGTTCTCCAAAGGGACCAACCCCAAACCACTTGCCCGTGACGCGTGGTCACCTTTGATTTAATTTGATCGGTCTAACCGGCCGTGTTAATAAATGCGCCAGACTGTCATCTAACAGAACCGAGAGATAAGAGAAAGATGGATTCTGATCGTGAGGAAAACCAGCGACTGGATCCAATCTATCGTGACAACCGCTCTTTCAAGAGTAAACCGAAGAAAAACAAATATTAATACTAGCATTTTACAGTCCCGTGCAGGGCAAAAGCAACTTCTCGTACAGAGAAGGCACGAGCATTATTAATCACCACGGTTTCTCAATACGGGTTGGCGATTTAAAACGTATGTTAACTATAAGTCCAGGTTTCTTCACTATTAATTTATTTATTAAAACTTCATGCAATGTACCTTTAGTAGTGCATATACGGACTTAATGCCTGAGGCATTCTCTACCAGTCAACCAAGGATGTTGGAGAGATAACATGGCAGGTGCATAAAAAAGATATTAAAGTGAAATGGGTACAAAAGTATATATATAGCTAAAATAAACATTCATATATATTTCATCATCATCATCATAATCACCAGCCTATTAATGTTCCCACTGATGGGACACAGGCCTCCTCTCTGTGAGAAGGAATAGGCCGTAATGGCCCACGCGGGCCCAGTGCGGGTTGGTGGATATCACATATATGTTTTCGAATTATTGGTTCTAAGACATGGCAGTTTCCTCACGATGTTTTCCTTCACCGTTTTGAGAGCAGTGGTGATGAAATAATTTACACAAAGTAATGCGCCTGCCTGGGTTCGAACCCACGACCCACAACTTGTAAGTCGCAGCCGATACCACTGCGCCACCACTGCTCCCATATATATTTACTATAATAAATATCTATAAACACATTATGACACTATGTTTTTAGCACCGATACAAGAAGAACAAGAATTAGTTCACAAAATAGTAATCAATTTCCTTAATGGAAGTTAAACTCAAATTCTCACTATTATCTCAGCATCATTACTAGGGACGTCTCATCTCCCCAAATCGACAATATCTGTAGAGGCGCGTGGCAAGTAATCCCTTAACCCTCCGCCTACCGCGTCGCGTGAGAAGTGAATTAAATCGCCGCGGGGTCCGATCGACCACTTAAGGGATCGTGTTCGTGTCTTAGGATTGATAGTGCGCTGCGGAGTCGGAGGGTAGTTGAAAGTTAATCCATGTTTGGTGTCACTGCAGTCGCTTTATTACGTGTTAGAGGAAATGCAGTTTTCTTATGAACTCTCTGATCAGTGGGGGAGAAAAGAAAATTGTGGACGGTGAGATTGTAATTAATTGAATGTGGAACAATCTATTTATTGTTCACATTGGCAAAAATACGTAAGTGAGGAACGAGAATTTTAAACTCACTTATATTAGTATTATTTAAGTAGTTATTGGTTCGAAGAACGCGTTGTAGGTACAAAACTAACACATGTTCACACAGATCATTAAAGGTCGTAATGGGAATAAAAATAATATCAATGGTTCTTACCTTAAACCTAAGTTTGCTAATTGATCAATCACCAACAAAATAACCCCAAACCATGGCAAATTCCCGACAAAATTATTACATAACCAATTTAAGACATTGTCATAACTTTATTAATCTTTATTAGTACATCAGGCGTGAACAAAAGTGATAAATGTTCGGAAGTTATTGTTCTAAATAATCCTTTCAGTTTACAAAGACGACCCTCTGTCAGGCGGGCGTTGTATTAACCCTTAAATGGCATTGTGCGGGGGTCGACACGCGGACTGTCACATTCACAATATAGCTTCATAGTTTATTATAATATTTTCGTTCAATATTGCCCTCATTTCCCCTCAGTAGCTTTACACATTACACACTACTGAGTTTAGAAAGTGGTCAGCTTTATTTTGGTTTGCTTTGAAAAAAGTTTACATTCCAACTCCGGCTCGAAGGACCAAAAAGATGTGGAGTCCAGCCGCTGAGATGCGATGTATACCGGGCATTATTATGTGTAATGTGGAAAAAAACACCTACACGTGTATTCACCAAGCAGCTTTATTGAACTAAAGTAATTGCGGCAATGCGCATGTAATAATGAATATTAAAAGTAAGTACAAGTGATCGCGGGCGTCAGAATAAAATTGTCGAGTGTTCTCGTACACAAATACTTTTCAAACACCTACAGAATTTAATTATTTTAATTTAGATACCAGTTTCTTCTAAGACAAAACATACATATATTTATGTAGCTTATCTTGGGCAATGTCCAGACTAGTAGATATTTAAATTACTTCCGATCAGTGGATTGCTTTTAAATCTATAATTTTGATAACAATTTAATAAAAAAAGATTTAAAAATATTATAGAGAAAGTTTTAGGATACAAATTCACCCCGTGCGAATACTCGCGCCCTTGTACGATCCACGATGACAATAAATCATGTAATTTGGTGACGAAATACGAATTCCGCATCCTGGACCGTATTACTGCCACGGGTGGATTTGTGCTGTTCAAATGACAGCAACACGCGGTTATTACTAGAATTACAAGAATATGACAATTTATACACCGAAACATATTACATTTAGGGAGTTTACTCATATGATCAACTGTAAATCTCCTTGCTTAAGGGGGAAAATGGATTTATTGTATACAGGAAAGGGCTGCACGCAAATCTACTTGAATACTCTGTTTAAATTCACATTTAACAAGCATTCCGTAAAAACTAGCGTTTGTGTTTACACATCAAGATTTCCTTCAGTAGTTTCTAGTGCGGCTGTATCAGTACATAGGTAGTGGAAGTCATAACAGTGTATATGTAAGCGATCGATGTGGCTGGAATAGGTACATACACAAGGCGGAACAATAGGCCAAGGCGTCGACACAATGGACAATGCCCGTACCTTCGATACGATAAATACACTCATCTAACGTCTGTCTGTGTGCGTGTCGATATGTGTTTTATATTGCATAACGCCTGTGTTTGTTTGGTTTCTACCAACAATACTGAAACTTATGTCTAACTTTGATGTTATAGAACATTCCTTTACAAATACGAATACAAAAGCTTCGTCCTTTGCTAACTTATGTAGAACATCGCGTTCTAAATTTTATTGTTAACGGGTGAGTTCGCATCACGTTTATTTTCGGTAATTCATAAAACTATATTGCTCACAGATGTCCGTAACGCTAAAGCTCGTATTATTGAAGGCGTGGTTCTGGTAGATAAGTAGATTTGTGACAGTACGGTAACGACACACATAAATTTGTTCGGGCAAACACCGTTACGCGGCTTAGCTTCCCGGCAAACAAGGGCGCCGGGACCGAATGATACCACCGCGCGTTTGAGGGTTACTCTTTATTAGCTCCGAATATGCCGCTAATACGAGTATTGCTAAATAAATATCATAAAAATATTATTGGCTTGAATTTTTGGGGAATGGTTTTTGTGTATGAAATTACTTTGTTTTCTATTCATTACAAAAATAGACAAGACTCCCTAAAAAAATATTTCAAAGCTATCATTGTGTTTTATTTTAGGATATCTGGAATTGATAGTTAAAATGAAGCCCAAAAAAAACAAAGTTCTCTGACCCTCGAACAAATGACCTTAGTACATCTGACACCATACAGGAAGACTATCGTTGCAGGCGCGTGCGCCGACCGGTGTGCGATCACAATGCAGCGGAAGACGCCAAGACGCCGCCCTCCGCAGATGGCGCTGAACTAACTCAAAACTGGTTTCTAATAAACGCGGTATTATTGACCCCAGATTTGAGGGCTGTTTTATATTCAAAATCTTGAGATGCCACGTGTCATTATAGAACTTTTTTAGGGTTAATTATTGTTTAAATCATTGTGCCGATGCATATTTTCTGTTGGAATTATTTTTGAAGAATATTCATGAATATGACATCGGATATATTTTTTGTGCGAATATTTAAAGTGTAGGTAACTCGTTATAATTTTATCACACTGGCTGTGTTTTCGACTTGTTTTGTCAACGATAGAACCATTTTATCAATTATGGTGAAGGAAGGATAAAGTTATAATTTTCCTTTATCGAAAATAATGATTCAACATGATCTATACAATGTTTCAGTTTGCTAAAAAGATAAAAAAAAATACTGATTAATTGTAGACCATAAATAGTCTCAAATTATGATGGAACTTCCAAGAACAAGAACTGCAGCTTTACTTGGAGATCTTATTCACCCATTCCAAACTCGGAAGTTGACATCCGACAGTTGCTAGCTAAGGCACGCGACACACTAGCAACAAGCACACAGACGCACAAAGATAAGAACACGCGCCAATTCGAGTGGCGTAATGAATGTGCCCTAAAATAAACCGCGTACAAAGCGAACATCTTGTATTACACGACTTTGTATGGAGAGGAAGTGGGAGGCAGCTGGCTGACTTCTTTTCTTCAATTCGTAATGATGGTTTGTAAGTAGTGCTGCGCCTTTGTACCGTCTCCAGTCGCGTGCCTACTCTATTATTCAACTAAGTAGGTGGAAAGGTGTTCGTGTAATGTACCGTTGGACGTCTCAAGATGTTTTGATTTGATAGCGAGGGTTACCGAAGCCGCGTAATTATAACTATTATTACTTTTATTACGCATGTTACAAAGACTCTATGTTTTCGAGTTCGCGATATCCTCAGTCGGTTTTCACGGCACAAATGGCTGTCTATTGAAACACAGATAAAACGGAATCTTTT
This sequence comes from Orthosia incerta, assembly GCA_948252205.1. Taxonomy (NCBI): domain Eukaryota; kingdom Metazoa; phylum Arthropoda; class Insecta; order Lepidoptera; family Noctuidae; genus Orthosia; species Orthosia incerta. The sequence continues at coordinate 11,559,406 of OX411759.1, forward strand.
TGGACTGGGAGCCGATATCAGTGTACGTGCCACAGATAACGATACGATTCAGTGATAAAAACAATACATTGGAGATAACAACAATAATTATGATGACGTAGCAGAAAAACCAGCGCTGATTTGATTATGAAGGATTGATACTTATATTAAAATTAGAAGAAAAACCCCCGATCTTCTGATGAATCAATTGTTCTGTATCCCTCTTGGGATAAAAAAAATATTTTTAGTTCGGTAAAAATATGTCTTGGTGTTTTACGAAAGCCTCTATGAATTCGTAGCCCTACACTAGATATTACTCCTGAATCATGAGTGCGTTTACAAACATTTAAACTTACATGCACAAACAACCAGAGCCGGCACAACTATCTGTAGGCCATACAAATATTTGTTCCGTGCGGGAATGGAACGCGAATGAACAAATTAGAAAGTTTATTTAAAAAAAAACAGTCCCAGAGGCTGGAAAGAAATCATGTTTATGCTTATAAGCCATTCAAATATCTGTTCATAAACACTTTGTTTGAGTTCTTCAGTTAATAGAGTCTTTCCGAGACGTAAATTTTGGAAAAAGGCATGCCTGTCTAAAGCCGTAGGCCTGACTCATCTTACAAAAAAGGAGAAGAGGAACGAAGAGGTGGTAACGTAATCATTGATAGCAACTAAGGCATAAAAATAATCTTTTTATAACTGCACGTAGACATGATACCTACTTGAATTATTACAACATAATTATTTAATAAATACGGCTATGTGCACACTGAAAACAAAGAGTTTTGGTTGATTTTGACTACTTTGTGTATGTTAGGAGGGCCAAGAGAAATAAAGTGAAACATCAAATAACAATTATAAAAAAATAAAAAGAATATGCGGTCGACATGCGCTACCCAAATGCCCCACGAGGCCCTAGACAAGTGACATTCTATCATCGAAAGCGGAGAATGTCAAAAATGTATGGAAATGTCAAACACTATCGAAGTCTCACGTGATCAATTCTCATCATCACGTCATTGCCATCGCTGACATCGAATGACACTAACTAGAGCATGTGGTTACATTTTGGCATTTGGACAATCGGTTTTGCTTGTATGAATGTCACTTTGTCCAGCGGCACAAGAAAAACGTCATTCTATAAGGACGGCTATGGTCGATGTGCCAAAACAGTCTGTCTTAGCGAGCTATAATAGTCTGGTTTCTAGAGAGTGTTGGCTCAGTGTGAGTACAACCTAAGCACAAATAAATATGGCTAGCAATATTAATATTAGTTTATCTTATTTAAGTACATTGATATGTTTTAGATAAGCTTTAAGATTAGGATGTGACGCTTGTCTGCCGAATGATTTGTAGTTTTTCAGATTTTGTTCTCAAATCTTTTCACTGGCCTTTTGGGATGTACATATTACTCCAGATAAACCAATAGTCATAAATATTTCTTCAGTATACTATGTCTGATTGCTTAGCATCATCATCAGTCTATTAATGTTCCCACTGCTGGGACACAGGCCTCCTCTCTGTGAGAGGGGATATGCCGTAGTCCACCACGCGGGCTCAGTGCGGATGTCACATGTCTTCGAATGTTTGGTTCTATGACATGCCGGTTTCCTCACGATGTTTTCCTTTACCGTTTTTGAGAGCAGTGGTGATGAAATAATTTACAAACAAAACAAAGTAACCAACAGCTTGTAAGTCGCGGCCAATACCACTGGGCCATCACTGCTTTCACTTCGTCAGTATCTTCGGACTTCGTCAGTATGTCATAAAAAAGTAATTTTACCAGGCATAGGTATCGAGCCACTTAACTTTTCGCCAAGAATAGGAACGGCTCACGTAAAATTTATGTTCTGATTTTATTGTATATAATTTTTTGCACTGTTGTCCACTGCTAGACATTGGAATTGCCTATGTCAACCTACATCTGCTTTCCGCATACAATCTGGACCAACCACATTTTAAGACCTTATTCTTTAAACATTGTGTTATATGCGTCGAGAAGACTTGATGAAGTTTTCCAAATGCTGCCGGACCCTACTGTGTCCTTTTGTCAGCCTCCTTCTCGAAGTTGAGTAAACTCTTCCTTTACATTTAAATAAGGACGTCTTCTAAAGACCAATTTGCCTGGACCTGAATAAATTACTGCGCAATAATATCAAAACAATCAGTACATTGAATATTTTATCACATTATATCATTGTGTGTCGTCGACGTCACCCAAAGATGATCAATGTGGGTATGTCTGATAAGATTACCTATACGAAGTTCATTATTTAATCTGTAGACGCATGATTTGGTTATATAAGGTGCCAACCATTACAGGTGTGATCAGCTATTTTGAGTAAGACCATAAAGATTTATTTTATCCTAACAACTACGTTAGTCTAGCGTAAGCGTTATTGCTGAGTATGAAATCTGCGTTCGAATTTCAGAACGGGGCAAGTGTAATATTTTTCCCAACTGGAATACCTCAGAAGCACTCTGATGTCTGGATGTGTGCGCTGTTGATGGTAATAGAATTCCTCCTGTAACACATTGTGGAACTTAAACATATACTAGTCAAAAGTGGGAGTATTTATAGGGTCATATTATGAGTGGCTAAATACTCACTATTAGAGTTATTTTCAATCAAATCCTTGTGGTTATTTCCTCAGAAGACCATCTCTGACACTAATATGCATGGTTATTACATGAAGAGATGAATAGAATATCACTGTAATTATCTAGTTCCTAAAAATTCGATTAAGGTGTTTATTAATACTAATTTACAGGCAAACAGTATTCATCATCATCATCACATAGGTATAATTTTTAAAACATATACGAATATTCAAATTAATTATTCGAGTTTTCAATAATACGACAAACAATATTGATAATACATATTTAGAAAAAATAAATACTTTGCCAAACAGATTTTATTTTTATTTCATCCAAAGCAAGAATAAAAACCAACTACGAGAAAGAAGTCAACCCTTGAATCCGACTCGGCTGGGCAGCGTTCGGGAAGTTGCGCGGTATCTTCTCATCCAACTTACCACAGTGTCTTAAGACGAAAGTCTATGACCAGTGTGTGTTGCCAGTGATGAGCTATGGCTCTGAGACGTGGTCGCTCACAATGGGCCTCGTCAGAAAGCTTTTAGTCATCCATAGGGCAAAGGAGAGGATTATGCTCGGAGTTTCCTTACGTGATTGAATCAGAAGTGTAGAGATCCGCTAGAGATACCGAAATTATTCTTCGGGTTACCGACATAGCCCGAAGAATTTCCAAACTTAAGTGGCAGTGGGCAGGGCACATTGCTCGCAGAACGGATGACCGATGGTGCAGAAAAGTTCTGGAGTGATGACTGCGAACCGGAAGACGTTGCGTTAAAAGGCCTCCCACTAGGTGGACCGACGACCTGCAGCCTAATTGCGTAAGTGAATTCTCCAAAGCAAACGAGTTGATTCCTTCAAAGAATCAGAATCATTTCTTTCAACTTTTTCGGTATTGCGAAACTAATTTGGAAAAAGTACAAACATCCTCCTTTGAGTTGAAATTCATCAACTGCGTTATGTTTCATCAAACTCGAACATTACACAATACCAATAGTGAAGTTTTATCGCGATTCTTCCGCTTTCGTTCATTCTTTACAATAAATTCTACATCAAAATATTGGTAATGGAAAGAAGCATAACCTTTCCGTTTCAGAGTGTAATAAGCAATACGCAAAGTCGTTTTTGGGAAAGAATCCAATTAGGCTGCTGGTGAAGGTAGCCGGGATCCGCTGGATGCGAGACGCACGGGACCGGTAGATGTAGTGACGCTTGAGAGAAAAGCCCATGCCTAGCAGTGGACGTCTTTCGGCTGATATGACGATGATGATGACGAATAATGAAAACAGCTGACAGCAAGTTGTATCTAATAAGATAAAGTTCAGATAACATTCAAGTGACAGGAAGGACCGATGACAATATGTCAAATTCCTAATATAGTTATGTCATAGTTTTCTCCAGAACTTCATCATTCTAATATTAATTTCTATATTTTGGAAAACTATAGGAAGCTAAAGGTCGTAGCATTTACGCGACCCCGCTCCAACACTGCTCCCACACAACACCGCCTAATACGGAGATGACTGCTCGCTGTCCACGCGCAGGCAACCAGCTGTCCACGCGCTTACAGCTAGCAGTCAACTGTCTGTCAACGCACCGACCGCTTTCGCCTTCCTTTTTCGACAAGCTAATCAATGCGCTTCAAGCGAGCAGCCCGTGTGCTTAAAGCGCGTTGGCCGCCCGCTTGAAGCGCGTGGTAAGCGAGACGTCAACTATCGAGTGGTACGATGGCGGTCGCTATACGCGAGCTGGCTGTGTTGTCAATGTAAAGTATATCTACAGAGGATGTCCTGAAGCTCACATTTCAATGAACATTATTTTGCCGGATTGGAGCGACGACGTCGTAGTCGGCTTAAGAATTATATCTGTTCAAGAAAATTTAAAAATCTTTAGTCGAATATATCTTTAAAAAAATATTTGAATTTTATATTCGTCTGGATGAGGTCCCTTGAGATGAATTGTCGTGGTGGCCCAGGGGCTAAGACCTCGCCTCTCGTGCGGTCGTGGGTTCAAATGCGGGCAAGTACCAATGTGACTTTTTCAAATTATATAAGTTAGTTACAAAATATATAAGTACTTTGTAAGTTTATCTTGGACATCACAGACAACGGTGAAGGAAATCGCCAACCCGTATTGAACAAGCGTGGTGATAAATGGTAGGGCCTTCTCTTGAGTCTTCTTGAATCTTCTTGAATAAATTCCCTGTTTTTCTTTCCCAATGGCAATCTTCCACATTTGTATTTAGTCAATAAAGGCAGACTAGAACAGGTCGTGCCTACATAAACGATCATGGTAAACCGTTTAGGGATCCATTACGCTCGCAATTTAGTATAATTATCCGGTTAATATCCTGTGCGGAACCCTCTTCAGTGCTTGTCGGTGCCGGCACATCATTGAGGGCACTCGGACAGATAATTTAGAATAGGCAGAATGAGTATAAAACTTTAAATAAGTTTATAATGTGCTTTTGATATTAAACATGTCTCTCACATCATCCCATGCCGGATGAGCTGTGGGTTAAAAGAATCACTGATTGAGTTCTACTAAATTCTAGCGACATTGCGGTTCAAAAATTCAAGAGTCCTGACAAAAAGCCTGCAGTTAAAAAAAAAGCCAGACAATTTACATTATTATTATTTTTGATATATCTTTGAGATTTTCGGGAGCCTGGGGTCCCGAGACCTTTGAAAGACGTACCAGGGGCCGAAACCAACACGCAGAGGTCTTGCTAGACATGTAGGATGAAATGTGTTTAACGTCGACCATATCATCGCTTACCATCAGGTGAGATAGTGGTCAAGCGCAAGCCTACAGACGATAAAAAAATACAATGAGTTTTTGCCATCTAAGTGAAAAATCCGGACAAATCATAAGGCTGGACAAATCCGAATGAATGTTAATTGCGGTAGACTTGGTCTAAGGTCCTTTTTAACGAACTTAAAAAAAAAGGAGGAATTTCTCAATTTGTCGGAATCATTTTTTTTTAATTTATGTTACCCGATTACTTTTTTTATCTTTTATAGGCTCGCGCTTGAACACTATCTCACCTGATGGTAAGCGATGATGTGGTCGACGATGGAGCACGCTTGCCTAGAAGTAACCTATTCACTCTTGACTTAAAGAGAGGGAATTCCATTCCTTAGTTGTGCGCATAATAAAAGTATTCTCAAAACGTCTCAAGGACGCCTGGACCAATTTGGAAAAATCTTATTTTGTTTGGAATGGGTATACTTCCCAAGTGTTCCCATAGCCATCTGGTCAGGATCTAATGATGAGATCCTGCAGAAATCGAGAGAACTCTTCAAATATTATAGGCATACATATAGCGATTTTGGTATTTTCATCAAAAATGCAATCATTTGTACTCAGAAAGCATCATTTGGTGAAGTGGAACTGATGAAGAAGACAACAGACAGGCACTGGATCTCCTTAATGCATATGTATGTCACGGGCATAAGATCGAATAGTTAACCGACTATGATGAAGCAAATGTTTATAAATAAATGGTTCTGATGAAAATGGTACCATCGAACTGATCTGATGATGAACCCAGATAGGCACTGGAACTCCGAAATAAAACATTGTATCTAGTCGTGTTTGGGCTTATTGGGATCGTCATGAGATGTACTTTGGCTATAAATGATTTACATGTAAATTGGAGGTACCTACCAAAACAAAAAGAAAAAAATAAAAAAAACTTTTTAACAAAAATTCAAACCGACTTCCACTGACTGATTTTTTGTTGAAAAGTTTAAACTTTTTTGGTAACGGGGAGACTTTGCCGAAAAGATCAGGGAGTGTGGCATTTTTATTTAGGAACTAAAACCACCCCGGTGATCACCATCAGCACGTAGAAAACCCCGTAACCTCTTAAAGACCAACCCGGAACCGCCTCTGTGCATCGCCTGTTAGGGCTCATCTCTTGGGGGACTAAAATAGAGTCTCCCCTGAGCCTCGCTGTGCACGGCAGTACGTGATCACTGTTCCACCGTCTTTCCTGGAGTCACTTGAGGGGCAGACAGAGTCCCCAATCTGAGCGCCCGTGACCCCAGAGTCCCACTTGATTATAATTCAGGCGGAGTTTCGGCGTTTTATGCATCGGGGTGATCTTTTCTGATTGGGATCGGCCCTCTTAGAACCTCGCTCGGCGGAGAAGGAGGCCATTTCCCTTCAGTTTTCTGTCTCTGCCAACATGGCCCTTACCACTGCTGGCACAAACAGGGCACTCCTCCATTCTTTATTATGTATCTCTTGCTTGATTTTAAATGTGTCTTTAAATGGATTATTTGAAATAAATTCGTCGAATTTGAGTACACCATATACGTTACCTACTACACAATGCATATTAGGCCTACAATGCCTTGCTGTTTGCCATACTTGTATAAATAACTGTACTGTTGTTTTAAAACTTCATTTTTGTTCCAGGGGCCGAAGAAGATGGAGAACCTTTAGCAAACGATGATAATACAGGTGAGACGTCTACCTTACTTGAGACCAGTTTATCCAAGCATGTTTTTACTAGGAGTCAGCTTTACTAGTTATTTCGTGATTGATGTGTTCTGTATTTGCCCCAATTATGGTATTCTTTGTTTGCCCCACGTTTTATTCATTGTTGGCCCTGTGATCTTGAAAAAAAAACATCCTTTTTTAGGGTTCCCTAGTCAACAAAGAACCCTTATAGTTTCGCCATATCCGTATGTCCGTCCGTCCGTCCGTCCGTCTGTCCGCAGCTTAGATTAGAGACTCTTAGTACTAGAAAGCTGTAAATTGGCATGGATATACAAATTAATCACGCCGACAAAAAGGTAAATACAATCCAAAAAAAAAATGTGAAAAAAAAACATCGCCACTTTACGTGTACAGGAACTTAAAGTGGCGATGTTTTTTCTCTTCTATCCCATGGTGTGGGGTATCCTTGGATAGGCCATTCAAAAATATTACGGGTCTGTGAATGCCATTTTTCGATTCAGGCATTAAGCTTTAAATGGCAAATATTCAAAATTTTTGTTAGAGTCAAGTGTCCCTCACCTGCCGGCTAAATAGTTGCTTTTGAATATGTGAAAAAATTCACGGTAGTAGCATATATAACGAAATTAAAAGGAAAACTATCACAGCTAAATAGGCTTTACAAGTTTACGAGTAATAGTCGACCAACTTATAAAATTTACTTAGATAAGTAAAAATAATGTATATTGATGTATGGAGACAACAGTTTTCGAAGTGAAAAGTTAATTGTCTCCCTTCGTTAGAGCAATGTTCGGTGCTTTCATTCTTTATGAACATTAGTAATGTTAATATTTATTTTGGTGAATAAAGCTGTTTATACGGAACCCTCTCTGCGCGACTCTGACTTGGCCGGTTTTTTTCAAGATCACAGGGCATTTCACAAACCATTGCCCCAGTCATTCTAGTTGCAGGGGAGTATTAAAAGTATTTAAATGATGAAAAATTGTATATGAAAATCATAAGTTTCATATACAATTTTTCATAATTTAAATACTTCATTATTTTGCTCAAAACATTGAGCGGCAGAACAGAATAGGTATCGTTTTTATCAGCATAATATCGATAAGGCAAAACACAAAATTGTATTCAATTATTATCATTTAATAAGTACTTTTACGTAGATCAAGGTACATACATACTATCTACATATTGTATTAAACGAGCAATTCTTGTATATATGTATATACAAGCTGTGCCCGCGCCTTCGCGCCCGTCATCTGTCTGCCAACCCTACCCTACTTACCTACCATCCAATTTTTTTTCTATAGTCATCATTCTTTCGCGGAGAATCATAACACCACCATTCAGAAAATGACTTCAAATGCACAACGCCATCTATCGAATATCGAGTTCAACTGTCCGAGTATCTGAATTGCGAGTGTTGTGATAATTTTACTTCTTGAACACTTTAAATTCATCTAACTTAGAGTGAACCGATTGCGATGAAACAAAAACTAAGTAATTCTTCAAGTTACGCACAATTTTTATGTATAAAAGTTATCTACATTGGTTTCGTACATTTCCATGATGCGTGCACAAATAAACAGACAAACAGATAAACAGACAAAAATTCCAAAAACGCTGGCAATAGATTCTGTTGGTTATCCTTTAACACCCTGGCAAATTTTTTTGGCAATTTTTCCGCTGTACCAAAAATACTTTTCTACAGATTTATTATATGTAATATTGATTTAATCTGAATCTCGGAAACGGCGCCAACGATTTTCATGAAATTTAGTATGGAGGGCCTTTCGGGGGCGATAAATCGATCTAGCTAGGTTGCGTTTTTAGAACACGTCGTCTTCTCTATTTTCACCCGAGCAGAGCTTGGTCGCCCAGCTACTATACTATTTGTATGATACGTTATGTATTCAAGCCTATGTACTATGTTTCGTATAATCTATAATTACACAAAATATATAATGATAATGTTATCGTTAATGATATACATACACCTACTTAATTTGATGTAATATAGGCACTATTATCGTTCGTACATAACGAATTATTCAAAGCGGATCTTTAGGTACATAATTATGTACTTTAACACGTTCTCTTTTGTATCTGTACGCCAACATTCATCAAAATTCGTTCATCTGTTTTTGCGACATTTTAAACTTCACATTATGTACTTAATTTTTTATTAGCTCGCTTTTCAGTTGTCTTTGTTTGAAGGTTGTTTCTAAGTCCTAAGCTGACCCAAAATGCTCACGATGCCTACCTTATCATCTTATCACTAATTTTGAAAAACCAAAACAGTTTCCACATTTCGAAAACTCAGTCTCAGATCAGCTATATGTTAGGGTTTTCTCAGAGCGGTTATCTAGATCCGCAACGCAAAACCTCTGTAACAAATTAATAGCCTTTTCCCAACTATATTGGGGTCGGCTTCCAGTCTTACTGGATTCAGCTAAGTACGCGTGTTTTACATGGAGCGACTGCCTATCTGACCTCCACAACCCAGTAACTGGGTAATACGGTACCCCTTGGCAAGACTGGTGTCAGATCTCAAGCTTCTGACTACCCATAACGACTGAGATCTTCAAATAACAGCCGGGACCAACGGCTTAACGTGCTTTCCGAGGCACGGCGGAAACTCGGTATGTTGAAATTGTCACTTGATGATCGACCCGTGCGGCTGTTGTTATTTAGCCACGAGCTCCTCCTTTACCTCTGTAACAAATTAATAATAGATAAATTAATTCTCATTAATAATGTAAAATAGTTTCTTTTTATTTATTAATCGATGTTATTATCTGCAAGCTAAAAAGGCATCGGTTCAGATTAAGACACTATAGATTACATATCGTTGAGTCCGTCTAATCTTGTTTTATCATTGTCTACGTGAGTGACGATTTTTTTGTTAGTGATGAAAAGTGTGCTGAAAGTGGACAGGTGTCTTTTCTGTTGTTCTTTATTATCTATAAAGAATTTCTACTGTTTAATTAGTAAACTTTTCATGTTGATCTGTTACGGTAAAGGGTGCTTGAAAGTGCGTGCGGTTACAGTGTCAAATATTTTCAGGGTAAGTGTTACATCATATAATTGTTTTAATATTTAACAAGGATGTATTTTGTGAGTCATTATTGAGATTTAATTGTTATAGGTATGTAAATTAGAAATATTTTGGGTATCTACTAGTATTAAGCTTGGATAGACATAAGTTACTGGAAACTTGTAAATGTTGTAGATCTTACTGTCTTTTAAATTGAAATATGTATATGGTTGTGCCAGTGAAGAGTAGTGGTGGCGCAGTGGCTCCGGAAACGACTTACGAGGCCCATTAATTTGTATAATTTATTTCATTACCACTTTGCTCTGAAAACAGTGAAGGAAAACATCATGAGGAAACCGGCAAGTCCTAGAACCAAATATTCGAAGACTTTGTGACATCTACCAATTCGCATTTGGGCCCGCGTGGTGGACTATAGCCCACTCCCTAATAAAACATAAAGCAGTGAAATGGACAAGGCTGTTACAAGCAAATTATGGAAGTTTAAAATTATAAAATAGTATTTAGTAATAGGAAGTTTTAAAATAGATTTCTGCAAAATCATTTCTCAATATTATGTGTTTTTTTTGTATTTGTTTTAATGACCAATTTATCGATTTTGGATTCAATAGAGGTGTGGGAAGAGAGTTGTAGCTTATTCAACATCATGTTAGAAAAGGAGGGTATTTGTAAAACCATCGAATATTTGCATTCAAGCTTGAAACTTCTGAAAAACTAATTTATCAAGAAAGTAAACGTTATGGAGTTTTGTGTGGTGTCGCTTGTAGGAGGATTATGATAGAACACGAGACTTGTTCTGGCTTCTTCTCAAGAAAAATGACGTCTCAATTAGATACTCGTATTATATATCAAAATATTACGTTTAAATGTCTTTGCAGACAGTCACGGCTAAATCTGCAGGTCTAAGCGAAGGTGTGACTAAACGTGGCGTGATGTTATCGATCTTTGTCGATAACGGTCACGTTTCGCTGGTTCTTTTATCTTTTAAAGATATTTTGATTTCTAAGAATGAATGACCAACGTGGTCACGAGTCGACTGAGTGAAAACTTAGGTCCCGTTTAAAGGTATTTGCTATGCTGGCAATGACGGGCAAAAAACTCTTGCGAGAGTGGGCGTGCTGTTTCTCAGCTTAGTAATGAATGTTTACACGATTTAAATTATATTTTTTTGTTTTAGGTTTCTAACATGATCAATCAGGTTATAAAGCCATTCTTTAGTCCTCTTTATAACGAACATGGCAATGAAATAACTGTTCATCACACGTTTGAAAATCTTCAGCAAATCGTAAAAATTAGAACATTGCTAAGCGTGATGACAAACCTGCACTGACACTTTTTTTTCAACTCCTCCGTTGTTCTTTTCTGATTAATTTCGTTGCGGGATCCGAGACAGTTAAATTAATTCTCAGGGACTTCGTCGAGCTTCATTGCCTCAGCGCTTTTCTAGTGGTCACCACTATTGATTCTGGCTATCAGGAGTTGCAGTGGTTTGGGAATAGTGCGGTGGGACAAAAAAAAACCCTCACTGAATCCACGTGGTGGATTGCAGCAGACTCTCTCAGAGAGGAGGCCTGTGTCTCTGCAGTCTGCAGTATGAGCATTATGAGCATAGACAACAACATTTCATTTTAAATGGCTAAGAGTATATGAGAGCGTTGTAACAATATAAGTAGGTAGGTAGTTGAAGACGCATTAGGATTCCAAGTGCAAAGAAATGAATTGCAAAATTTATTGCTTATTAAGTAATCTAATGATTACTTGATTGTATGTTATTCGATAGCAGATTAGCTGATCAAGGGTATGTAACGGATCTTATTGGCAATCGTTCACCGTTTATCATTTGCCGTTTATCGTGTTATTTACATGTACTTAACGAGGATTTGTGACGCGCTCTAAGTAACGGTATCTTGAGATATCGCAGAGTCACTGATAACGTTACATATTTCTAGAAAATCTATTTGATGCCTTTATAATTTTCTAAGAATAATACGTTACACATGTAGGAATCCCGGATGTATACAACCGTAGATGATTTTTTCAGTTCTTGGTAGTTAAAAGGTTGTGAAAATACTTGGATTTCATTTTTTTGAGATAAATACGCAGTTGTCATTCTTCATGAAATCATCAAAATAAAAATACAATAGACATTTAGTCAGTAGTAGACTATTCGTCTTTTGAGTTTCGATAATGTTTCGACAAGATAATATACTTAATTGCAATTATAAGTATGAGTTATAATTGCAAATAAGTATATCAGGTTTATCAGTGCTATGTGCAATTTTACAAAACCATAATAGCAATTCACAAAGATGCAAATTTACTTTATTAAGATAGGACACGATCTAGGAAGATCCAAACTATTCCAAAGAATAATTAACCCAATTACAATTAACAATATAAATGAAAACTTGATGGTCGATGGAACTGATTTACTAATATTACACAAGTGCGAGTCTGGATGTTTGTGTGTTTGTAAATCAATCACATCTCAATAGCTGGACGGATTTATAAGAAACTTGGCTTACAGGTAAACCATAAGCCTTAGACAAAATGATATTCTTTCGGCAACAGTAATTGTAGAAATGCGAAAATATTTGGGATTGTCCACGTGACATTTATAAATTCTCGATAATCGTTATCGAAGTTAGAATCAAATCAAGCAGGAGCAGTGGTGACCCAGTGGTAACGGCTCCCGACTTACGTGTCGTAGGTCGTGGATTCGAACCCAGGTAGGGGCATTACTTTGAGTGAATTATTTGAGGTTTGAGATGTCTTTATTTCCCATAAGAAATTATTTCACTTACATGAGAAATGATTAACTAACATAAATATACATTTTTGATTTACGTACAGTTTTGGCAAAAATAAATTACGACATACAAAAATATTCTGAAAGTGAAGGATAATCGAATAAAAAAAACAGTCAGAACGTAAACATACCATTCAAAACATGAAATAATTAACTAATTTAAATCATCAATTTATTTCATCACCACTGCTCTAAAAACGATGACATACCGGTTTCCTCACGGTGGAAAACACCGTGAAGAAAACGGCTGTCTTAGAAACAAAACATCGAATACATGTGACATCTACCAACCCGCGTAGTGGATTATGGCCCATTCGTCCTCACAGAGAGGAGGCCTGTATCCCAGCAGGAAACGTTAAAAGGCTGATGATGTTGATGTATCCTTAAAATAGCTCCATAGTTAAATGTATCGTCCCTTGTGATAATTTCCGACATTTGAAAGCCAGCGCCGCGGGCAGAAGCTAGTGCTGAATAACAGGAATCCGTAGGTTTCATAGTTCGATAGTTAAATGTGTCGTGAATCGATTCTCTTCCCGGTCGTAAGCGGGTGTCATTAAGCGTTGGTCGTAAACCACGGTCGCGGTCGCGGCGATCGGAATGCGCTTCGAGGCACGCCCGCTAGCGATAAACCGGCTTCTGTCTGGTGTTGCCATGCTTTGCACCTTGTGACCTTTTCTATGAAAATTATTTCAAGAAGATCTGTAAAGAAAATTACATTATTATATTATCGCTTTTCGCTGATAGAATTTCGCTTTGTATAGAGACCCTGTTGGGTCAACAATATTTGAATGTCTCTTCTTATGAAGGAAAAGCCACTAAATCTTTATATTTTTTTTTGTAAGTGCAGATATTGTTGAGATTCAACTTGTATCATCCCACTACTGGGGACACAACTGAATTCCATTTGTTTCGATCCAGAGGTAAATTTGGACGATTAGTTACACTTCTATCTTTTGTTTAGTTCGTCCAGCTCTCTTCTGCGTGGCCTGTCGCTCCACAACGCTTTCTGAAAAGATCAGCCAGAAATTCTTCATGAATATTGTTGTTTTGACGTTTCATAGCAACAGTTTGATAAGAATTGATAATAAAAGTAAACATTATCACTGTCACATCAACTTTGATTCACCTTCAAAGACCTTCAAAGCTAAAGTTCGCGAGCACATTCTTAAAAAGTTGGCAGTAGTATCGTCACAGCGCCAATATTTTTCAATTGTGTATCTGTTACTAATGTTTAAGTATATTTATTTAGTTAGTTTTTCTTTTGAGTAATTATATTGTATTTAATGTTTATACGTATATTTAAATGACCTAGATTAATTTTAAAATTTTCAATATTGCACCTACCACTAAATGTCTCTACATCACCTAATAGTCGACTGATAGAAAATGCCTAAGGCATTAAGTCCACCTCTTATTTATTTGTGTGCATAAAGTATTAAATAAACAAATAGATTCAATAATCCCGTCGTATAAAAATCAAACGCTGAAAATGGGTATTTTAAGTTGCTTATCTGGCCACACCACAGGTTCGATAAACAGGCTTCTGTCTCGGCACTAATAAGCGCCTCCTCGCTTCCTTTCGCTCGCTTGGCTTGCTCCGCTTTACGAGCGAGCGTTGCAACGCTGCAGCGCTCTGAAGCCTCATTCGTCGCGGGTTCTAATTAAAATATGCGAGCGTTGTCTCGGCTAGCTTTGGTACCTGTAAGAAATATGAGTGTTTGGAATGGGTTTGTATGAACAGTGATTTTTGTTATTTTACGTCAATTCTGTTTCATTCTTTGATAGAAGATAAAGTAATAAAATAATGTCATCCTTATAAAACTTCTCGCTTGATAATAGATCTTTTTGCTTGTAATCATTTTGTTTTAAATATTTGTTTAAAAGCAAAATCACTTGGAAACTTTTTCGATAAACCATGCTTATTCAAAACATCTTAGACGTTCCACTCTATTAATTTTGCGAGAGCATTTATCGCGAATTTCAAAGTAATCTTAGTTTTAAAATCGAATTACGAGTAGTGATCTCTTTAAATGCCGATTTTCATTAGTGTTCGGTACGGAATAGTCCAGAAATTTCTACTAGCTTTTTTGAGTGTCACCTTAAAGCCCACTAAACGTTTCCATTTATATCTATTAGTATTTCATAGAACTATTGTTGTTTTTCCTGGTCATTGACCTTTACTAGAATTTCGATAATGTGGGTTTTGTTGTTGGTTTTTACTCTCATTTATGTATAAGTATTTTTATAGATTTTCTTACCTTATCATGACTTCATTGTAGTTATGTGACCATTAACTTTTACGGTTTTCTTCCTCTAGCGGTTCTGGTAATTGAGCCTTATTTTTTGGATATATTATGATATTTTATCAACTAGCAACTACTAAATTTTCTTTATACCGTAATTATGTGAGTAGGTGCACTACATAGATACGGAGACGGACTGTCCTCGTTTTTGGTGATAGCCAAAATAAATAGACAAAAAAAGTGACAATAACCTACGGTAACATTGCCTTTGTTTTGTTTTTATCTAAAGATTGGGAATTATATTAAACCTTTATGAATTTATGATATAATGGGCGTACATTCCCTCTTTACATGGTATATAGGGGTGGCACGTGCAACAGTTTTACATGAGGACCAGCACCAATTAGAAGCAATATCAAAACCGGCAGCTGAAGTGCCATCATTATCTCGGCTGTCGCACGCGAAGCTAACTCTTCCTCCCCTGCCATTGGGCATAAAATTCTGTAAAATATTCATGGGTTTTTGGAGACAAGTGGAGTGAGCAATCCTGGAGCATGGGGTTGGGACATAGTTAAAGCGTTTAGGTCGAGAGTTGTGAAGTACCTTTAGCCTTTTGTGGAGTTTCTATCGTTTTGGTAGGTTTGTACGGCGGAGCTATTTTGTCAATCGTGGGGGAGCGTGTTTCGTTTTGACAACCCTTGAATACGGTATAGCGCAGGGATGCGGAAAATGGTCGAACATTATGTGCAGTATTATGTAATATCCGATTACGAAACAAATATCCGTGTTTTTGTGTAATGATGATAAGTGATTGCGTATAAAGTTTTAGTGTATTGGCAACGATTTTCAGCCTAGAAGAGCATTACAGGGCACCATTCTCGTTTGAGTTTGAAGCGAACAGATGCGTAGTACTCTCAAACGGGTATGATTGGCCAGATGTAGGTGAGAATGTTCAAGAGTAAACTTGAAATTATAGTTGCATTTGCTTAAGGCATTTTGCAGTTTCAGCACACTGTATGTTAAAAAAATATAGGTTCATATATGTGATTTCTTTATGACATATGCTATATTTTACATACATTCAAAATTACCCAGTATTATTAATCTTATCTTCAGTCGATACGCATCAGTACAATTGATAAAGTCTTCATGAAATGTTATGACACACCTACGTGAAACCGAACGCGGAAGTACACATAACTTACCATGCCGCCTGCACTCCCCGATGGGTAAATTAGAGGCATTTAAAGTACAAACTAAGTAACATGTAATAGGGGGCGAGCTTGTAGTTTCGGCCAGTTACTGAAAAAATCCTTGTGGAAAAACCAAATATCACTTTGAACGAACTGGGAAACGAACCTAGGACCACATGTTCAGCAGTATCACTTGCAACAACTAGTCTAACGAGGCAGTCATTAGAAAAAAACAGCCAAGTGCGAGTCGGACTCGCGCACGAAGGCTTCCGTACCATTATTGCAAAAAACGGCAAAAAAAACACGTTTGTTGTATGGAAGCCCATTTAATTATTTATTTTATTCTGTTTTTAGTATTTGTTGTTAAAGCGGCAACAGAAATACATTATCTGTAGTATTTCAACTGCCTAGCTATCACGGTTCATGAGATACAGCCTGGTGATAGACGGACAGATAGACGGACCGAGACTTAGTAATGGGGGCCCGTTTTTACCCTTTGGGTACGGAACCCTAAAAATAGAACAAACTCTTTCATAGTTCACAAAGGCATTATAGTTAGCAGTTCAGCTAACGTACCGTCAGATTTAAAGTAAGCAGGAATGTAGTCGCAATGGAGGGTTACCGATGTATTAATATCATGAACATTACACCACCTAACGACTGTATAAAGGCAGTGAAGCATAAGCGCACTGATTGGATACCTATTTCTGATTTAATAGGATCCGCATATTTAGATATCCGCGGTACGTGAGCGATGTGGCTGCGAATACGAAATATACACACTGCGCAACACTATCAAATACTTTGTCACCACTATCAGCTTTACCTTTAAAGACATAAAGATCACAATAGCGTGCACGATCATGACAATAATGACAGTAAAGTAAGCAATTTTTCCGTTCGTATGTGTGTTGTCGTATTTTTCACGCTGGCAATTGGCGAATCGTAAGTCTTTTAATGTGTTTGCGTGAAATTTTAATAATTGACGCATTCTCCGAGTTCGTATTGCAGCTAGATAAAATGAATTGTGCATTTTTAGGTATATCTTTATGAAATATCATTGTTTTTTTTTAATAATTTATGAAATATAAACTTGATATTGTATTAATATGCATGAGATATGCATTTCATCGTCTCTGATAAAAGACAATCCTATCTTTTGAGGGTGTCTTTAAATGTGTTAATTAATCCTGATCCTAGATTTATTCTGGCTCTAGACAGTATCGGCTATGATAGAAATGCCAAAACATAAGGGATTGATTACGTGACATTTTGAAAGCGCTCGACAATCCCATACATTTTGAGCAAGATTTTAATAGTAAGAATGACGATTTAGCAAAGCAAACTACAGACCTTGCTTTTGTTCGCAATATTTTAAAATCATCAAATCTTCTGAGGGCCTTGTCAAAGTGACATTCTATAACCAATAACGATTGTCGAAAGTCCAAATAGTATGAATATTGATATGATACGCGCTACCGAAATCACCTCATTCCCTATGGACGATATTCACTGGCAGAAACATCTTTTTCTTAATTGGGACTTTAGACAAAGTTCTATTTGAATTGTAGACATTTAAGGTTTTAGATTCGAAATGTTTATTGTATTATCACTGATTTTAGTGGTGCTTTTTCAGATGGTCAATTAGTAGGTCAGTCAAGGAATTGCTTGATATCGTTTTAAAGTTCAATCTGGACAATAAAACGTTTAAAACCGTTTTGATAAGATCTCTCGTACGTAAATAGTACAAAGCAAATTGAATAAAACTTCATTCGTGAGAATAAAAAGTATAATAATGAAAATGGGTTCAATTAAACGATTCCTACCACTCTGTTCTTCTCATATTCCGACATAATGGGAACACACTCTTATATTAAACTGTGACCATTGTGCTAAGCTTTTGTTCTATTTTATTGTTTTACCCCTTTTCATTGTGCACAGAGCACCATTGATAGGTAAAAGATATAACATTTAATAATAATTAGAGCTTTATACTCGTATATAGTGATTCGTTTTGTACAACCTATAGTAATAAATGAGCCCATCTATACCGACAAATTTTTGTAATATTCTCATTGAGCGTACCTACAGCTAAGGAGTGGTCTGTCTTTCCTGATAGCTACAACCTGCAGAATTTTATGTCAAGAGTGAATAGGTTTCTTCTAGGTAAGCTTGCTCCATCTTTGAACACATATTCTCTTGCCATAGGGGCCAAATGCGAGTCTTAATTCAAAGAAAGTTTTTTTTTTTCAGCACCCACCTTCACCTAGTTTTGTTTTAAACCCCTGACAGAAAAAGAGGGTGTTTATGTTTGACGACAAACACACCGGTACACACGGTGTGTTTGTGTGTCTGTGGCATCATAGCTCCTTAACGAATGAACCGATTTTGATTTAGTTTTTTTTTGTTTGAAAGGTGTTTTTGCTATGTTTGAGAGTATTCTTAGCTATGTTTGATGAAAATCGGTTTAGCCGTTCTAAAGTTATGGGCGTTTTACTGTTTGAATCGGGTGTTTTTTCATGATATCGTGTCATAATTACTTGTCCTTATGACACGATATCACATTGTCGATCGAAGCGTGTCTACTATTAGATACTTTTTATAGCATTAAATAAAAATGTGTGTTGTATGACTCATCGAAATCAGAATGACTAAATAAAATATGTTTGTATGTAATTTATCTGTAAGACTTATGTCAAGATTATTAGCGTGATAATATTTTTTTTAAATTAGTGACTCAGATTATGTAACAATAGGATTTTTTTTTGTTTTCGGAGCCTTGGACAAAGTTTTATTGTTTACTGTTCTATGAACTTGTATTAATTGCAATTATAAAACGCCGCCGCAATTGTTTTCCGCCTTTTAAATAACTCTTGGTGATGACGTAAATAAATTATTTATTAATGAATTAAAATATGTTAAGTATTCGATTCATAAAATAATTGTGTGGTTCTAAAAATAAATCCTTGATTTTAGTTTGAATCGGGTTTTTGTGGTTCCGTATTTTTATTTAACAATAAAAGTGTAGATTGCCTCAATATGTTGGGTTATTCTTGTCTAAATTCTTTTTTATCGCCAAGGCTCTTTTAGTCAAAAACGTTAAAATTCAAGTAATCTCGGTGACAATCACCATAAAAAAATTGACAAAATGTTAGGAAGAGTTTTTGACAGATTGAGAAAAAGATTAGATTTCCAAAGTACCTTATATAAATACGGGGATAATATTCAGGGGGAAATATTGTACTATAAGGGTGAAAAGTGCAATCACACTCTACCAAAACAGAAAAAGCATTATTTTTGTAGGCAGCAGAATTTCAACTTTTCGCGATTAGTAGGAATAATCTATACTTTAATTTCTGTACAAAATATTAAATCAGTTGTGGATAATTTAACGACTTCTACAAAAACTAGCCATTTGAGTTTTGGGAGAGTATGACTGCACTTTTGACCCTTGACGGTACATCTGAAAGTATGACCTATTCATTAGTGACTTGATCACTTCGCTATTAGCAAAAGGCTACATACTATTCCGTCAAAAGCATCATAATTTTAACCCTAAAACGCCTACCCCCACTTGTTACACATCTCCTCATCCAATTATCTGAAAGAGAACGATGATTAGCTTATTCAATCGGTTATTAATCAAAATCGCCGTGGGCTATTTGCGACGCGGCCGTGGTAGAACACGGTTATCCGTAGCCGCACGTGTCTGCGGTGGGGTGGGGTTAACCCCCACTGCCGCCGGCTATACGAAATTAATTTCAAGTACGCTGCAGGATTTGTGTACATTGCCTGTGTACTGATATCCGGGTAATAGGGATGTAGCTGTGTTTTTTGGAGTTTGGTAATGATAAAATTTAGTTTTAGAATTAAAAAAAATATATTTTAAGATTGTAATCTGAATAGTGCATTCTGACTGACCGAATTCTTAAGAGGAAATGCGGTCGCAGACATCCAACTGAATTTCCTTAGTAAATAGTCATAATTCGAGATATGGCTCTCGCCTACATGCTCCTCTAATATTGGATCAATTTAATAGATATTCCATAAACTAAAAATAAATAGATATACTGTGCCCCTATTTTTTCCTTTATTCATTTACAGTTGTCAAATTTCATCTTCTAAAGATGATGTATCAGCAAAAGGGAAAACATTGTATCGGCACGAATTATGTAAGAATACCATACAGTATACATGAGGCTGTACATATTAGTTTGACTAGAAAGGTGGTAACGGGACTTATACTATCCTGGCTGCTTTGATAGTGTCTACATTCGCATATAGTATCACACTTTGTATAAGCTGTCTTTTTCTTTTTTAGGGTTCCGTACCCAAAGGGTAAAACGGGACCCTATTACTAAGACTCCGCGGTCCGTCTGTCTGTCCGTCCGTCTGTCTGTCTGTCTGTCTGTCTGTCAGTCTGTCTGTCTGTCTGTCTGTCTGTCTGTCTGTCTGTCTGTCTGTCTGTCCGTCTGTGACCAGGCTGTTTCTCATGAACCGTTATAGCTAGGCAGTTGAAATTTTCACAGATGATGTATTTCTTTTGCCGCTATAACAACAAATAATAAAAACAGAATAAAATAAATATTTAAGTGGGGCTCCCATACACCAAACGTGTTTTTTTGCCGTTTTTTGCGATAATTGTACGGAACCCTTCGTGCGTGAGTCGATTCGCATTTGGCCGGTTTTTAATAAGATACCTATTTTTCTGTTTCTTCTTTTTGTCTGTATATTATGTGTGTTTGCATAAATGGTTAAATAAATAAATGATTCAGTAGAAGTTTAATTTTCCAATACAGTTAAAAGCAACAGTCGTGTTTCGCCACTTATTAATCCCAATTTCAATACGATTCCAACAAGATTCAACCACATTTTCACTTGCACCCCTATCCTGCTCAACCCCGGCAGTAAACATAGAGAGCAGGATGTTGACTCTGGTCGGCCACAGCGCGTTTTATCCGCAGATACCGCGTTTATCTACGGCTAATGTTGTTCAGCCATACATTTTTGATTAGTTAATGTTGCTTTGTACAACAAACGGTGCTGCAGTACATGGTCAACAATGTGGACTGAGTGCGTGATCGTGTTTTGTTTTTGTTGGTTTGACTGTGGGAAATTATTCCATCATATTATAGTAGAATACAAGTTTATCTCATAAAAAGCACGTATGTAATCTATATCTATACATATAATAAATCTGTGGAAAATTCGTTTAAGTATGTCGAAAATATTTACAAAAAAATTGCCAGGGTGTTAAAGGATAACCAACAGAACCCATTTTACAGCATTTTTGGAAATTTTGTCTGTTTATCTGTTTATTGTAAATGACGAAACCAATGTAGATAGCTTTTATACATAAACATTGTGCGTAACTTGAAGTATTACATAGTTTTTGTTTCATTGCAATCAAATCACTCTAAAAAAAGTTAGATGAATTTAAAGAGTTCAAGAAGTAAAATTATCGCAACACACGCAATTCAGATAATCGGACAGTTGAACTCCATATTTAATAGATGGCGTTGAGCATTCAAGAAGTCATTCTTGAATGCTCAACGCCATTTCTTTCTGAATGGCGGTGTTAAGATTCTAAACGAAAAAAAGACCCTTGAAAAAATTGGTAGGTAGGTAGGGTAGGCAGAAAGGAAAGTACGGTATGTAGGAAGATAAGTAGGGTAGGGTAGGCAGTTGACGGGAGCGAAGCCGCGGGCACAGCTAGTATCTAAAATATTAGAAACACTTTAAAAAATCTTGAAAATTTCCCATTGGTACTGTTACTCAAACGGTTTAAGAATTTACTCTCATTAGAAGCAAAGTTTATTTGCACAACAACTTTCAAATATAAAATTGGAGCGAAGAAAGTTCTAGTGGCTTCTTTAACTCACTTTGATTGAAATAACTAAGTTCAAAGATAAATGAGTATAAAAAATGTGCCATTCAGTTCAGCTCAACTCTAATAGATGTCGATTACCATAAACTGATCAAGACACCATCATACATCCACACCTATTTACCACCTACCTACTTCAAATCTCATTCCCTTCACGCACCGCTATCAAAGTACCGACTCTCACACAGATTGCCCATTTACAGATCCCCCGACATAAAGCCACATAGACACTTACGTGTATAACGGCACATGTATTTCTCAGAAACGTCCCTTGGAGGAAGAGAGGCTTTTAAGAGGCCGAGTGAGTGGAGAGCGGTGTAGCGATCGGCTCCACTGCTCACCCCGAACGACAGTAAAAAATATGAGCATCCCCCTATATACCCACTCTCCCCCGCGCCATCTTGAAAAACTTTGTCACTTGTAGCCGCAAATCGATCTGTGTCTACGACGTCTACGGCGTAGCCCCGGCGTAGCGGATTCGTAGCATTTTTTAGATTGTGCTACGGTATCTTGTCTGTTTTCGTGGCAATGAATATATTACATTAATTCGTGGAATGTTTTCAATGAAAACTATTGCTTTACCTTCTAAAGTAGGTAAATTAGATATTTTAATTCATGTCCAATCATAATGAATTGCTGAGCATTGTACATCTGTTTTGATATGTCGTATTAAAATTTTATTGCTTCTAAAGAATGATGATACATAATAACTTGATATTAATAATAACACCAATGATTAGATACTAAAATATCAATCATATAACATGTTCGTATGTGTGAAGCTGTTGACAATAAGCCTTACATAAAGGTAATACACGAACAGTTACGAACTTACTCGTATGGTTTCTCTTTGAAAGATGTTGCATACAGTTTGTATAGTTATGAACGCGATTATTATGTACCGTCTATTGTAAAGACCCTTCATAACATGACTTTTATCATTGAAATGATAATGAGTAAAAGGATTTGTGTGGAATTATTCACATGACTACCTTAACCGAGATACGCCCTGTGGCTACTCATTCTTTTGTGAAAACTAAGACCCAGACTGAACCTTGAACGTGAGAAAATAAGGTTTGTTTTCGCGTGTCTTATTGGTCGTTTGAATAGAAATAAGGACACCTAAGGGCCTCAGCAGGTGTCCTTACAAATGTACTCGGTAATGTCCATGTTATTTTTGAAGTCAAAACGTTTGAATGAAGAATTTGAATGGAATAATATAATCCAAATGTATGAGACAAATCTTTTAAGATCACGGGACGTACTTAGGAAGTAGGGCTAAAGGCACTTATACACTAAATAGAGCAAAATTGGTCAGTTGTATGTGAAGGGTTTTTTAGCCCTGACCAGTGCACATATTTTTAGCACCCTTGCTTAAAAAGATCTTGGTAGTCTATTGATAAAATAACCGCCAGAGTTTTAAGAGATGCTGTAAAGAAAATAATTGGTGTGATCTTTATGACACAGTAACCTATTGACAAAATTATCAGTCGTTCAAGGTTACAAAGGCCACAAAATTAAGATGAAAAAAGCTAACTTAATCTTTTTAACTACTACCCATAATTCATAGATAAAAAGATGATACAAGATATAACAATACGCACTGATTAAACTTATCTTAAATTCACACATTCTACAAAAAAATTGAACCCCAACCCTCATGTCAAAAGGTCAAGAAAAGGATCGACCCCTCACGCCTTTATGGAGACAGGTAGGAGATAAGCAGAACCCTTCCGGAGATAGCGAAGTCATTGTTACATCAAAGGGTTTCGGAAACCAAAATTAGTTGCATTCAAATCCGCGTGACAACCATAACGAACCGTGCGAAATTTCGCACAAAAGGCGAAAAAGCGAAGTAAAAAATGGAGAAAAAAAAATTTTTTGCTTAGTTTTTTTTGGCGAAATTAGGGAGAGGAAAGGGTAATGTCATGGCGTGACCCCCCACATGTCATGTTTTGATTGCACCGTGTCCCTTTTTTAACGGCTTTTTTTAATAAGGAACTTCCCATGTGCGATTCGAGTCAAATTTTTCATCTATGATTGATTCATTTTAATTCATTTGTACTGTCTAAAGATACCTTATTTTATCTTCACGAACTTTATAAGAGTATGTCACATCATCAGCCTTTTAATGTGCCCACTGCTGGGACACAGGCCTCCTCTCTGTGAGAGGGAATGGGCGGTAATCCACCATGCGAGCCCAATGCAAGTTGGTAGATGTCACATATAATCGAATTTTTGGTTCTATGACATGCCGGTTTCCTCACGATGTTTTCCTTCACTTTTTTGAGAGCAGTGGTGATGAAATAATTTACAAAAAGTAAAGCGCCTGCTTGGGTTTCGACTCACGACCTTGTAACTTGTGAGACGCGGCTGATATCACTGGGCCACCATTACCTGAATATGTCGCGCTTTTTTTAAAATACTACCCAGTGCAAGGTAAGTACTGAAGCACTTTGTAGTATTATAGATTAAACAATTTGCACTGATAAAATCTAGGTAAATAGTTCAATGAAAAATAGCCATATTTGATAGGTAAGTTCTCTATTTATAACTCCTTTAAGAAAATCAAGTCTAAATAGGTATAAGTAATAGGCGGTTGGCCTGGATCTCATACAATAAATACCTATCAGCGTATGATAACGTAATCAAATCGATTCGATTGTTTTCGGTCGGAAAAAACCTATAGTTAGATAATTTTAATTAATCGCTCTAAATAGGTTTATGTTGTAGGTGATTATCAGTTATTTATTATGGTGTTTGTACCTAATGTGAGTCATGAATGTTAAAAATTGTCAGTTCATCAGTTGACAGCAGTATAGGTACTTATAATATTTAGTGAATCTCAATACGGAGGGGCAATTCCTGTATGTTTAGAGGAAGTTCGTATTCTAATTATTTACAGTTCGTTTTCTTCGCAATTATATATAGCAAACAATCAATGTCAAAATTTTGTTACAAGATTGGGAAACCAGAGGTATTTTTGACAGACTGATACTGAAGTCTGCGAATCTCTCTGCAAATCTCTCGGCTGTGAATAAGATCCAAAGAGATGAGATAAGATTGCGACTTCGATTTGAGCGTTTATGAAGTACCAAAGAGCATTTGATTGGCAACATGATAATTGCATTAATGTCTAAGAATTTATAAGACTTTTATTTATCTCTACCACACATTAAAAATCTCACCAATCAGTACCGATAACAAGACGTCCACTCAATACAAACCCAACAAAAGGTTGCAAACCTCATCTAACGGTTTGTCATTGTCTTTCCACGAGTAGCTGCGTACAAAAATAATGTAAGTCAATAGAACAAATGAGCTATACGCACACGGATTTATATCTGATGCATTGTCGAGCGATCGTTCAGGGGTTCATGCGAACTTGCCCGACCGACTTCGGTAATGTCCGGATGCCTTTATGGTTTCGAGGGCCCTATCAAGTGAGTTTTGTTTTCACTTCGTTAACATGGTGTTCTGTCTGTGAATGGCAATATAAACTGTCAAAGGGAATTCACGTTGGCCGTTGGGTTTATTTTTAGATTGTGATATGTTATCGGTTGCGGTTTAAAGGATAAATAAGACTAAGGGAAAAGACACACGTATACTTCATATAGTTTTTTATTTTCCTGACCATGTTGAATGAATTTATTCCCTATTTGTGTTGAATTTTCTTTTACAAATACTTCAAAACCAAATGAAAATTACCCACTAAAAAAAGAGTGCAAAATGTGAACACGCTGTATATTCAGTAATAAAAACTAAGAAGTAGAGCATTAATTTAACTAAAACTTTTGTTTATTGACGATTTCTTTGGTAGACACTCAACTTTAATGTACCGTAAGTGCAGCCCAACTTAATTTCAACTCTATTTCGTCGATCTAAGATATAATTTCGTTTGATGGTATGCTTCCTTAAGCAGGGGTACTAAAGAATAGATATGGGGTCCGACTTGGATAGAATTCTTTTGATTGTAGAACCCATAACGGACCCCAACGTATATTTGGACAGCAACCTGAGAGGTCTGAAGTGTTCCCGAGGTTTATAATTACTATAATTTGGAGGCAGATGAAGAAATCTCAAACGGTTCTTAGTAATCATAGCACATAAATGTCCTTACATGTGTGTTATGTATTGTGTATGTAAAGGGAGATTGAGCAAATTATTTATTTGTAAAGTTAAGGTTAAGGTCTCGTTCATTAATTAATAATAGCTACTCATTAGTAGGCCAGAAAATAAGGAATCACATCTAAGGAAAAAATATATAAAAGAAGGATTTAACAACCTGAGATCTCGTGGCTAAATAATAACAGCCGCACTGGTCGATCATCAAGTTTAAGCAATGCTTGACGAGGTCGGTCCGTGGATGGGTGACCATTTCTCAACATACCGAGTTTCCTCCGTGCCTCGGAAAGCACGTTAAGCCGTTGGTCCCGGCTGTCATTTGAAGATCTTTGAAAGTCGTTATGGGTAGTCAGAAGCCTGAGATCTGACACCAGTATAGCCAAGAGGTATCGTGTTACCTAGTTACTGGGTTGTGGAGGTCAGAAAGGCAGTCGCTCCATGTAAAACACCGGTACTCAGCTAAATCCGGTAAGACTGGAAGCTGACCCCAATATAGTTGGGAAAAGGCTAGGCAGATTGATTTTAACAACCTGAGATCAAACATTAAAAAAATTCGCCCTTTTATAAAATGAGAGGAAGCTTATAATGAGACAGCCACAGACACATATAAACTCCACGACATTAAATCCAATCCATAAATTAACAAAACTCCGCACTCACGTGATTCGCACAAAAAAGTGTAAAACAAATATGTCTGCTTCGGTTTTTATTAAAAACGTGATGAGCCTTGCATGATATATGGGCTGTGAGTGCACAGAACGAAGCTCTACACGAATAAGGGTGTAGACCGTTTACACTTTATTATTTTTGTGGCAAGTATTTTCTTAAGTGGTAAGTGCAGGCAGGCTAGTAGGTTTGCACGCGAAGTAGCGGATTAATTTAATAGAGTGACAGTTTTTAAATGGTGATAAAAATTGTGAAAATAGTTTCCAATGGTTGGGCAGTGAAAAGTGGGCGGCCCTTTGTCTAACAGTGATTTTGAAATGATGATTTAACTGTGACCAATATCTTGGTTTCTTTGATTGAAAATGAGTATTTTTATTACCTACTTTTTAGGGTTCCGTACCAAAGGGTAAAAACGGGACCCTATTACTAAGACTCCGCGGTCCGTCTGTCTGTCTGTCTGTCACCAGGCTGTATCTAATCTAATGAACGGTGATAGCTAGACAGTTGAAATTTTCACAGATGATGTATTTCTGTTGCCGCTATAACAACAAATACTAAAAACAGAATAAAATACATATTTAGGTGGGGCTCCCATACAAAAAACGTGATTTTTTTGCCATTTTTTGCGATAATGGTACGGAACCCTTCGCGCGCGAGTCCGACTCGCACTTGGCCGGTTTTTTCTTATTGCGATTTGTACAGGGCATAAAGTAAAGGATAAAATTTTTCCTTATCAACCTCAAACATTAGTAAAATGGTCGAGGCCTAGCTCAGAACGACGTCTCTAATTAAGATACGTCACTACGCCTATTGTTGCTTAATTCGTGTGCACCACAGCATCAGTATGACACAACACACATCCCTACACAGTGTTGAAAAAATCTCGTTTTAAAATAAGCAATTTTTCACGGATCACGCGTGTGCCAGGCACAGTTTAAATTTTGATTTACTGGTGCCAAATGTGTATGCGATATCTGTCTGAGTTATTGCATTGTTAATCCTGTATCACACATGCAAGGAACACGCACTAGTGTGAAATGCAGGGATGTGCGGCTAGGATGTTGCTTTGTTTTGGTTTTAGTAGATGTTACAAAATGTTGGGAAAACTGATTTCTGATTTTATTTCAGAGTTGGTCTCGTATGGTTAATATTCATAACTACATTCACGCCCTGGCTCTCTAAATTAAACTTGTAGAAAGTCCAGAAGATTGTTTTTATAGGATAAGCTTTATCCAGAACACTTTCAATTAACTTAAGAAAATAAAATGAAATTACTAGGATACATATTTATGTGGTAATTTTTTGACAGCACGGGAAAATAATGTCTGGAAGGGTTTGGGAAACGTAGAGCGACAAAAAAAAAATTAAAACCGACTTCCAAACAAAAACACTACAAAGTGAAAAATAACTTCAATTTCGGAAGTCGGTGTTCCTGTTTTCATTTCTTCGTTTTTTGACACCGACTTCCGAAATTGAAGTTATTTTTCACTTTGTAGTGTTTTTGTTTGGAAGTCGGTTTTAATTTTTGTAAAAAAGATTTTTATTTTTCACTTTTTAGTTGTGGTACATAATGGACCAGTTCTATAGGCTAGGTACCTATAACGCCCAAAGTGAAGCCAGAATAGATTAACCACACATGAAACTTAAATAAACAAAACCGGTGGAATTAGAGTATACCAGGGTGAACTGTTCACACCTGCGTACCCCTTTAGAGCGTACCAGTGTGATGTTATGTTATGAAATGGTGTAAACAATAAACAGACATGCGATTGCAACTATCCCGAGTGATTTGCCGTCATTTATTGAAGAGTTCTGATGTATATCTCCGAAGTTCTTCATCAAATTTAAATGGGACCACATGACAAACACCAGCTTTCGAATAAAAAAAGAATCATCAAAATCGGTTCACCCAATAAAAAGTTCTGAGGTAACACACATAAAAAAAAAAAAAATACAATCGAATTGTGAACCTCCTCCTTTTTGCGAAGTCGGTTAAAAACAGACAGACACTGACACAAAATTCATTCAAAAAGTATTATTTCATTCATAATCAATAAGAATCAATAATAATGACAAAAAGCCTCGCGCTCATTAACTAAAGTATTTGGAAATTCCCATTGAAGCCAATGAATTATTAAGAATTTGGAAATTCCCAAAAAAAGTAAATTTATTATTATGACATTGACATATTACCATCTCACGTTTTATTATTTAGATACTAGCTGTCCTACGCGGCTTCAGTCCCATCAACTGGGTACCTACCTACCCTACATACATGAATGTTGGGTAACTTTAACCGCAACGGAAGCTGTCAAAAAGGAATATTTTTGCTCGTTTCTGCAGCATTTTTCATTTATTCTCGGCTCCTATTGGTTGCAGCGTGATTTTATATAGCTTATAACCTTCCTCGATAAATGGACTATTTAACACAAACAAAAATTTCATTCCACTCAGTAGTTCCTGAGATTAGCGCGTTCAAACAAACAAACAAACTCTTCAGCTTTATAATATTATTAAGTATAGTATTACTGCCTTTACTGCCTTTGTAAACCGGAAGATGTTTTTCAGTGTCTTATCTTAAAACACGACAAGTCGTTTTAAATTTATTTTATTAATTCCTTAATCTCCTATCGATTTAAAAATGACGTTTTATTAATAAATAATATTTTTGTTCGATATTAATCTCAATTAAGTATTAGGAAACTGTTAGTAATAGTTAATAATTTAATTTGATTTAGTAATTTGTAAATAATTGCTTTTATTTTGAATAGGTAGGTATCTCTGTTTGATTTCAAATTGGTTCCTACAAATACAGTTGAAAATTATCTGAATTGAATTAAATGAATACCAAAAAATATTATTTTCTGTCCTTTCATGAATTGTGAACTCGTAAGGCTCACGACTCATGAAGGAAATAATTATTAGTATTTAATATATTTTTTTCACTTAAGACAACTTTTTGCCAAAGGATAAACTCTGAAGTATGAAAATAAATCAACTACTCAGTACGTTTATGTTCGCATAACTCGACAAAATTACGGAAGCTCCAGAGAGATTGCCGTCGAATTAAAATTCACCTGTAAATAGGTAATTAATTTGACTGAGTACTGTAAATGAACAGGACAAATTAGGATTCAATAATACCTAACTGTGGTTGCAGAAACAGGGATATTTCCGGATGTGATGAAAAATCGTCATTTGCAGGGCAGATTATCAGGTTTCCCAAAAGCGCATTAGTTTTCTGTAAAACCCAATATACAATATTGAACGCCAATCAAATAACCGCACATAGATATTATATTCTCTGGCACTCACAGTTTCACATCTTGACTTCAAAATTCGAACGGTGCTTGTTCGAATTTCGAAGTGACGGTGCTTGTTCGAATTTAGAGAATGAAATAGAGATAGAGGAAAAAACAGCCTGTATTTTATATGTGTAATGTCATTACTCAACTAATAAGGCCCACTTGCATGAAAAACTTAATTCGGAATTAGTTGCTAACACGAGGTCGTGGGTTCGAGCCTAGGCAGGCGCTGTACTTTGTGTAAATTATTTCATCACCACTGCTCTCAAAACGGTGAAGGAAAACATCGTGAGGAAACCGGCATATCCTAGAACAGAAACAAAAATTCGAAGACATGTGACATCCACCAACCCGCACTGGGCCCGCGTTGTGGATTACGGCCCATTCCCTCTCACAGGGAGGAGGCCTGTGTCCCAGCAGTGGGAACATTAATAGGCGGATGATGATGTTGTTGACGAGGTTAATTTGAAAATATTGTATGACATTCTGCCAAATTAACCTAGTGTTAGCAACTAACTTAGAGTTAAGTTTTTCACGCAATTGGACCTTACTCTTGAAATTGTATAAAAATATGAATTCAGTGATTTTAATCTCACTGAGTTTCTAGAAGTGATGGAAATATAATGAATGCGCTTTACAACTACGTCAATAGGAACATTTTATAGATAACTAAAAACGTACTTTAAAATGTATCATAAGGAAATATAATAAATATATATTTAGACAGATATTCACGTACGTCACGTTCACGAGTTAATATATAAGTATCATTCGATGTCAGCGATCGAAATACCTAAATGTAAGAGTGATGAATGATCCTGTGACATTCGATAGCATTTGACATTTTTGACATTTTCCAATCGCTATTGCCACGCTTTCTATTATAGAATGGCACTTGTCTAGGGACTCAGGACTCAGTAAAATAATTGGTTGCCAATCTGACGTTTGCTGTGACTAAGTCACGAGGTATACCAGACAAAATATTACAAAAAAAATTAAGACACTTATTCAACAAGTATTATAAGTAAATAAAGTTATCTTATCTTATCTATTTTAGACATACAGTATAGACTAAACAGAAGCACCTAAACACTACGACCTATACCTAACTAAAGATTGTGCACACAGCCTTTGTATCTGACGACGTAGCCAATTACGTGCGATGGTGACAAGCCCTTTGATCATATCGACAGGTACGGACTGACGTCACACGACACCCGCTAATCCAATTAGCTTAATAAGTCGAAGCCAGGAACAGAATACGGTCCCTGTAGGTACATGGTGGGTGGTAGTTAGTTATTCTGGCGTGTTTTTAAATAATTACGGGGAAATTCTGTGTAGGTGTTGGCATGCAGTAAATGAAAGAGATATTTTTTTCAGGGTTATTTGTGGTGAGATTAAATACACCGTTAAAATACCTATAGGAAGTATTTCTAAGTAATAGTATTAACATATGCGTATGTACATTTAAACTCTTATTAGAGTTTTTTTTTCGGAGCGAGTCTTCATAAAATACCATATTGTTAAGTAAAATTAGACAGTCAGCCAACTTATACGCGGTAAATATAGGCACCTATATTTATCGCGTAATATGCAGATATTACGCGATAAATATCCGCGATAATATCTACTTTCAAACCTCACCACCCGCAAATCTTAAAAGAACTCGAGACCGAGCTAACACAAGCGCGAACGCTCACAAAAACTTGAAATTGAAATATTATCACAAAGAGAAACTCCTATTGAAAAGTGGCAACCGCCAAGGGTACCAACAGAAAGAAAATTAGGATGTGAGCCGTCAAAACTTCAAGAGCAGCCCATCAGGGCGACATTTTAGAGGGATGTGGCCCCCGCATTACACCTCTCTCATTATTTATCACATTGTTGACAAAATTAATAGCGACCCTCGTCAAAAGATTTTTATTTTATAAAATAAAGCGCGGCTCCTGACAGTTTAATCATATCTTTGTGTTTCTAATGGGAATGGCTAGACACTCGTATTTAACTTAGCATTCAGTTTACTGTGTAATTTACATTAAATTATTTTAAAGTTTAAAATTGGGGTCAAGTACTTTCGTAAGATTATAGGTGTACGTAAGTACTGGACTCCACGATCCATCTGTCTGTCTGTCTGTCCATCAGTCACCATGCTGTATCTCATGTACCGTGATAACTAGCCAGTCGAAATTGATGTATTTCTGTTGCCGCCTTAACAACAAATACTAACAACAGAATAAAATAAATATTTAAGTGGCTCCCATACAACAAACGAGATTTTGTTTTTTTTTGCCGTTTTTTGCGATAATGGTACGGAACCCTTCGTGCGCAAGTCCGACTCGCACTTGGCCAGTTATTTTTTCAATCTAATCTCTACGAGGAAAACCATAGATATCATAGAGTAGTGTTTTCCCCAATTTGTCTTTCATTCATAAATGTCTGTTACCGTGAATAGGCAAATAGTAAATAGTGAGTTCGATTGAGGATGCGTCATAGACAAGTATTTTTGAATGGGACAATAATACGTGGCAAAATGATAACATATGACTTGGCATCGTACGTGATATTAATTTCTAAATAAACATTATCATGTCTATTGTTTCAAGCACTATTTTTGTCCTTGTGAATTTCCTTTTTCCTCAAAAAGGCCAGTATGTAAAAATTCTGAATGATCCAGACTTACCAAGCGCGCTTAGTTGCCAATTAGGAGCACCATGTATATTTAACTTATAATATTATTTTTGTCGCAGTATTCCTGCCGATAACCGACATATTTAATTAGCAGGATGATAGATATCTGGTGTCAGAGGTCAGCTACGAGGAAACCAAGCTTTTTGTAACAGCGTCACGTTAAAACACCATCGTTAAAATATTGTTTTAATCATCAATTTTATCATTTAACAGTTACAAACAGTTTTAATTACGGGAAACTTCGTTAGTGTCCACCATTAAAAATTTATCACTAATGTTAAATGAACATTTATCTTTATTTTTCAGTTTTAATGACGGAGTGATAAAAAAATAATACCTATCTAACAGTAACCAAAACAAACATCAGAAATTTCTTTTTTTTTATTCAAAATGTTTGACCTAAACTGAAGTTTGATTGTAATTCTTAAAATTTCTGTTCCCTTGACAGAGGAGTGGGACTTGTACAAAGTCTTGGGTGTTGGGAATTGGAGTTGAGACTTTATTGTATTGTGTTTAGGGTTGGTGTTCTTTTGGCGTTCGTTGGATGTAAAATTTATAATTGAAGGCCGTAAATTAAGGTGACATCGACAGTTGTGGCTCGCGGGGAGACGCCGCCGCGCGTCGCGACTCTCGCTGGGGAAAGCCCTGCCAATATTTTATCGAGAAGGTAATTATTTGATC
Source organism: Orthosia incerta (assembly GCA_948252205.1). Taxonomy (NCBI): domain Eukaryota; kingdom Metazoa; phylum Arthropoda; class Insecta; order Lepidoptera; family Noctuidae; genus Orthosia; species Orthosia incerta. Next base: position 11,593,102 of record OX411759.1, read on the forward strand.
GGCAGATTGGGGTAACAGATGAAACTCGCTTCCCTTAATGTCTTTCTCATACTTTGTATTAGGAAAATGATTAATGATTAAGTTATCATTTTCGATTCTTTATTGTTGGGGTGATGTCCCTTATTTGTTTATAGTACTTTCGTGTTTATTGCACGTTCAGTAGACTTGTTCAGGCTCGAGCAGAGCTTAGCTCCACTTGCGACTTTTGCGCTCTCATTGTAGGAGCAAGCGCTTTGTTGTTTAGAACAACACAGTTAAAAGTACATTCTCAAATACATAGTCGGTTGTTTCGTTTTAGTGTTGCTATAGCGGTCATTGTCATAAAAAACTGAAATAATTACATAAAGTCGTTCTGAAACAACATCAAACGGAATATTAGAAATTTTTCACTTATGAGCTTTATTTTTTAGATTTCTTGGAAGAGATATTAGGAAAAGGTCAATTTTGTAATTACAAAGTCAAAGAGCACAAAAATTACCGTTCCAAATTTGAATTTCTACACAGAAATCACAGCAAACACAATCTACCTACACGGTTCTCCCCGAATCGGATATAACCAGTTGCGATCAATCGCGCCGTGCCTCCCGCTGGTCGATTTAATTCGCGCCTTGACAAAAACCCTTTGACACATTCACTGGTGACAGATCGCAGCCGGGAGTCTCGCGCCTCACTGACGGCCCCATTATCATTGGCGAAATGGTTTGTGCGAAAACGGGAGACGGCGTGTCTCATTGAATTTTACCAAGGTTTGGTCGGAGATTTTTTAATACATAACTTTACCTAAATCAAGCTTGTATTGTATATTAGAGTACCCATGTTTGGCTCGTGATGTTTAAGTTTAGCTACTTTAGCGTACAAAATAGAGGGGTATCTGTCACACCAAGCGTAAGGTTGGGTCATTTTCACCCGAAATTCTTACTAAGAATTTTATCAGTCTAGATATGACATTCCGTTCTGCGAGCAATGTGCCCTGCCCAATGCCACTTAAGTTTGGCAATTCTTCGGGTTATGTCGGTAACCTTGGTTCTCTTGCGGATGTCTTCATTTCTGATTCGATCACGCAAGAAAACTCCGAAGCATAGCACTTTCGGTGATTTTGAGCCTTCTGATGTGGCCCATTGTGAAGCCGAAAAGTTCTGGAGTGGTGACCGCGAACCAGAAGACCTTGCGTTGGAAGGCCTCCCGAAAGGTGAACCAATGACCTGGTGAAGGTTGCGGGGATCCGCTAGATGCGAGACGCTGGCGCGAGGCGCAAGTGATGTTCTGTCAACTGCCACGCTGTCACTGGCTACCTTTTCTTTCCTATTTACTCACACAGTCCATCCAGTTTCAACCAGGCATGAATACACGAATACGTAGACGTAAGAACCTACACGTGTCTGGGATTCTAATCAATGTAATCTCAAATGATAAGAAAGTTATCTTTATCTTATCATTCAAGGTCACATCGACCTATGTTGATAAAGTACTATGATATTATGATATACTATAAGAATTTGTGTTTAGTTTTAAAAGCCGTTTGGATGCGAATAGGGATTATTTTATAAGAGATAGCGTTGTACGCACTATAACTCGAGTCATGGTCAAATAGTGGTAGGTGCAATATTGAAAGTAAATCACGATACATTCAATACAAAGCAATAATACAAAGCTATACGGCGCCATCTTGGATATTCATTTCGCCCCACATTGCAGCATTATTGGTAATAAGCGAACCCAAAAACCATGAAACTGACACTTATGACGAAAGTTTTTTATATTTCGATGTAGGAGCACTCAAAAGACTTAACATTAACAATTCCTATCAGAATGTAACAATTCCTAACATTTGATAGTAAATGTATTGGTGTTAGAAAATGTTTGTAAACATTTTTAACAGCGGTATTGGAGCACCATTTCTTACTAACTCTCATTTGCACGGGTTAATTTGCAGGACCAAAACCAGCCTACAAAAAGATGTTTCGGGTTGATTGCGGTGCCTGATTACCAAATCTCTGATATGCTACAAAAGCAGTATAGCATTTCACTGTTGAACAAAGATCTCTCCAATCACTTATCTAGTCTCTACCATAAGTTATTCTCATTGAGCTCTAACCAGTCAGCCCACAAAGACCGTCACTACCTAACCTGAAGAGACCTTACGTTTGCCGATTCGTGGCTTCCTCTTTAGAACTTTTATCTATAGGTAAAAGGCTCTAAGGCTCAATACAGATACACACTAAGACAGAGCCACAATAAAAAAATACACGCACAGAAATGTTCGAACTTCGAATTTTTGAATGTGATCGTCATTTTCTCTGGACGGAAATGAGTGCTGAAGTTGAGGAAATAGGGTTCAAAATGCTATGCACATTTTTAGAAATTAGCTTCTACTCTGCGTCAATGTGCAGTGTATTTAGTATTTTCTATTGCTCGCCGATTGCTTTTGATTTTGTTGAACACGAGCTTTTTCTTATCACATTATTGAGACACCTCTTCATCAGAAAACAAAACTCTATCGCATTTCGCGGTGAACACTTATCACTATTAGTAACTGGGGCATCATCAGAAGTGTCGGTTCATGGAAGATGGCACGAATTCTGATTCGTACCATTAAGGTTACACTAGTCAACAGCACGAACTATTTTGTGCGCGGGGTTAAAATGCATTTTATATCAACCGACAACACGTGCAGAAGAGATTGATGCTGTGCTGAGCAGTAGGAAGCTAGTTCGCGTACGAATACACACTTTTGCAAATTTGTAGCGAAATGGATAATGATTTAGGACGAAACCGAGCGCGCGAAATTTTATAAACAGACCTTTGGGAGTCTGGATATCATGAAAAAACGACTAAACGTATCTGTTCAAAATAAAATTATTTGCATTGTTGAACTACTAATCTATCTCTGTATGGTGGCCGTTTTGCAATTTTCCGTCTTCTTATGGTATTTAATGTGGAACTTTCGACGATAACTTTCATCTTTAAAATAAGTTCCACATTTCGACACTAATTTTAACGCATTTTTGGGCGCGAATAAATACCATAAGAAGACGGAAAATTGCAAAACGCTTTTTTGTTTCCATACAGGGCTAGATAATGATGAGACAAATTGATATCACTTTTTATTTTTAACGTAAATTGTCAAACAGTGGAATAATCCCTAGATTACGTTTGTATGGAAGAATTTTCGACTAGTGTAACCTTAAGATGCAAGGTGTAAACATATGTAATCTTGTGTTTGGCCGGCTAAAAATCTACAACACTTCTTCAAGTAACTGTTGTGTAGAGGTAAGTTAGAACATATAACGGTTTAAAGATTAGTCAGTCGGCAATTATGCAATGGCGTTGAGAGGAGTTCAAGTGAACACAAATCTCACATGGCAGATTAAAGGCGAAAAAATACCAGTCTTTGATGGTGTCCTATTCTATTTCTATTATTGACAAGCTGTCCCTCGCGGCTTCGCTCCTGTCAACTGGTTACGTATCTTTAACTGTTTACGCAGTGCACGCAACGGAAGCTCTCAAAAAGGAATATTTTTTTCCCGTTTTAGCAACATTTTTCATTCAAGCTCCGCTCCTATTGGTCATAGCGTGATGTTATAGCCTATAACCTTTTTCGATAAATGGACTATTCAACACAAACATAATTTTTAAATTCCAACCTGTAGTTCCTGATGTTAGCGCGTTCAAACAAGTAAACAAACAAACAAACTCTTCAGCTTTATAATATTATATAGTATAGATTGGCTCGTGCTTGACCACTATCTGCAATCATATTTAAAAACATGTTGAGACACCTCTTCATCAGAAAACAAAACACTATCGCATTTCGGTGAATACCTATCACTATTAGAAATTAGGGCACCATCAGAAGTGCCGGTTCATGGAAGATGGCACGAATGCCGATTCCGTGTATAGGATGCAAGATGTAAGGTCAGACCGATGGTGTTTGGGTGGCCGTTATCAGTTCTGAGACCGCCGGAAGGTCAGCAAACGTTGTTTATCTTACTGATAGTGTGGTTCATGAGTGTTGTTTGTGATGGGATTTTAATTAGTTTTTTGGGTTCGGTGGTGATGATTATGTGTCTTGGTTTAATGTTTTTAACCCAACTGCCGAAGGAGGGTAATGTGTTTATCAGCCTTTGTATGTATGTTTGTTCCTATGTGGCGTTCTAGAAACCAAACGCGTTGGACGATTTTGGGTGCCATATTGTGGGGTCCCAATTTATTTTTTCTATCTTACCCATCGCGTGGCGTATCAAAGTAAATGGTTTTGTGAGGTGATTTCAAAAACATATAACACTTTCGTTTTAAAGTGTACCTAATTCGAAAAGAAATGTTAACTAAAAAGTTATAGCAATCGGAGGGTACTCATCTGGTTTTGGTCAGCCATGCAGCTCGCGAATATGTATCCTCCGACTGCGCAGCATGATTTTCTTCTTGTTTGTCTTTTTAGTTCGGTTCTTAAGCAGTCGGTTTTTTTTTCTAGGAGGTAAGGTAGTGGACATACGTAAGACTATATCGTTATTTTTTTTTACAAAAACAAATCGTTGATTCTAAAATTGTAGCAAACTTTTTTTAAAGAGGTATATGTTTCACTAATTTCCTTCCAACAAAACCATGAAAATGTGAAATAAATGTTGATAGCATGCATCTCCTCGTAAAGTGTTCATTAATAATTTTTTATACTAACACTAATGGATAGACAATTTGAAAAAGAACATTTTGTAAGTTTTATTTTTTCAAAAGACTATTATTCGATTTTGTAAAGATTTTATTCTAAAATCTGGGCGTATTCACTACCGTTATTCATGCGCCACCAGTGCCGCTAGGCCAATAGGAATGCTCATATCTCATGCTGATTTTTTGGTCAGGGTACGGCCTTGGTTTGTTACAGTATGCGACCTTCACAGTTATCAGAGTACCTAGAGGTGGGCTTGTCTCCTAAGACATTTTGCCTTTCGTTAGGTTTAAATCTCAAAAGATAAACACATTTTAACAATCGGTTTTCAATATCTGTAAAACAGATGATGCGTCAAGGTGATAAAGTGATAAGATTTCTAGTTTTCAATCCTCCCTAACTTTTTGCTTACGAATGTATCTATATCACAAGATTAAGCGTCTTGTAAACTTATCATAAACATCACAAATCCCAAAAGATTAATAAAAGTCAAAACAAATAAATAAAATCAAAAACAGAAAATTAAAATGCGCAATTTTACCGTTGCCAAAACTGCACTATTCTGTATTATTTCTCTCAACAATATCGTACAGTCGAGTACGATATCGAATTTCGCAAAAAATCTCGAACATTGTCATACAAATGTATCTGTTGTTATGGGCACGTAATTGCTGGGCTGGTGTGTAATTTGCGAGAGTCCTTTGTACCGGAGTCAATGCACAGCCGTTGTTATCAACTCGAATACGTACACTTTGTAGGGTCCGAATTTTGTAGTAGACGGTGAGTGAACTTTGGATTTTTAGTTCGTGAGAATGAATGAAAAGGAAGGTTCAGTGAGTTAGTGTTTACAGTTCCTATAAGTATTGATATTCTGTCTATTCTGATGCATAACACAAAGATATTTACCTACTATTGGTAACTTATATTATATACCTGAGATAGACAAACAAGCTGATTTTTTTTTACACAATTACTAAATGTATATATGTGACTAAAGAATCGAATGCTTATGTTTGTTCAACTCGCTCACCTTCTATTAAACGCTTACGAAAGTTACTAATAATTCTGCCTAAAATTTTCTTCAAAAACATTAATCACTACACCATTATGTCTAACGCCCAAGCTTACAAACAAGTGAATTAACTAACAAAGAGCGAAAACATCGTGATATCTAAATTGCCAACTAAAAAAACCTAAGGCGATAAATAAAAGCCCCCCTCTATAAAGGCAGTTCCACACGGCACCTTACCGCAACTCAAGACGCATTAGCAGGATTCCTGTAATGACTACTAAAACTGAAGTGAGGATAACACTGTTACTTGGTTTGTATGGGACACGTCATAAGCGGCAGCGAGTGTAATGTAATCAAGAAGTCAAGGACTTAAAAAGATGACGTAAAACCACGTCTGGAAAATTCTGAACTGCAGAATACACTTCTTCAAAAAGAAAGAAAGAGAACGTATTTGTAAAGCGGCACACATAAAAGAAAATACCCACAAGGTACAGAAGAAAAAAAACAACAACAAAGAAATACAAAACCGAACAAAGCAATATAAAACAATAACAGAGAAGCCTCATAATATGTTGTTTTGACATTGGGGCTTGAAAAAGGTGGATTTGTTTTCAATGAATTTTCATTACTGGCGTTTTCATAGTATCATTATTACTATCTACTATTAAGAATTCAGTAATGTAAGATTGTAAAATCATGTCAATCGATCAATGTATACAGTAATCGTGAAATTATCTCGTGAAATCGATGAGATAAACAAACAAGGTATTGATTAGCGGACAACGACACATGATATTCATAGCCATGATCTCATTGTCAGGTCTGTTATGGGTGGACTTTACTATCTGTTGATAGTGTACATTTTGCACACGAGTTGCCTTCCTTCTATTGGCTCTAATTATGACGCGTCGTGTGACGTCAATCGACCAACCCTCGGCATTATCTCAATATATTATTTATTAAGTCAAACTAATCTGTTTTCCATAAATGTAACCAAATTTAACTTTGATAGACTGTATAACAATTCAATGTTATGAGGAATAGAAAAAGAAGTTTGTTAATTGACAAATCCTTAAATGTATTCTTTATTGTTAACAAAAACATTGAAACAGTCACAAATTCAATAGGACCACTCATATACAAAGGCGAGCTTAACCCATAATTGGTTTCTCTAAAATCAAACCAGTTTTGCAAACACAGTTACAAGATTGTGTTTGCATAACTGTGCGCAGAGCTATGAAAATCGCTGCAAGTTCGAAACTTGGAGGCAAAGAAAACCCAGCTAGTAGGGTGGGTTGATTGATGAGTCGACGCTGTTCTCTGATACCGGGCTCAATTACACTGCGATTACTTAATTTGACATGATACTTCCCCAGTTCAGACGCTCCACGATTAACGGCAAGTGTTTTAGAAGTACGCTGACACCCCCTTTAATCAACTCTTGACACTTGATTTCTTGACTTGATCTGTTTCAAACTAAAGTTGTGCTAGAAAATTCCCGAGTCATAAGTGGCGAAATTTAGTCTTGCATTTCCTTCACTTCTTTACGCTTTGTACCAATTTGGTAGTCAAAATAAAATTGAATATGCAGACATTTATCATATTTAGTTGGACTGAACGCTGTAGCTACTTCAAAATTCTCACGAATCGTAAAATGACGAATGCCAAACCGAATTCTATTTCGAAAACCGAACTAGATTTTATCTAACTGAATCAAGCGCTATAATTGGCCGGTGATCCAGTGATGAGAATAAACAACAATGTTTACTGGGCACGCGCGGGCGTCATGCAAGAAACATTTCCATCATGTTTCAGAACGTTTTCAGACATTATTAACTTAGTTGCTTCCGTTCCTGTCGTGTGCTGTTTTCCAAATTGACCACCATTATACAATTAAGGTTAAGTGGGATTGTATCCTTTGGACTAGCTTTTTTCATTTGTTTTTCTTTTTTATCTTTCTGACCATCACTTTTCAATTTTGGTTTATTTTTGTCCGAATGATTTTGGCTGCTCAATTTATCCATCAGATCTCATTTTTATATTAACCACTTATCCAAAATGGGTGCTTACGCTAGTGATCGTGAGGTAATCTCTATCCTCAAGTAACAGCTATACTTTCTAATGCTATTTTATTACGTCTATAAATTGTATAGAGTCGCCCCAGGAGGCGCTTACGGAGTGGCTATCGCACTTTTCGATTTAGAACTCTCCTCACTCAAAATTGAAATGGTTCGCCCCTTTGTCGGAACAATTTAAATTGGACATTTTAAAGGTGATTCTTTCGGTGGTCGTTGAACGGTCGGGTGTTCGGTGTTCGTGTTAGTGAAATGGCTTGTATCGGGGTGGAATGTGGGGCGTTGCGTTTTGGTAACATTGATTTAGAATGCTTAATAGAATTAGACCATCTTGATGACGATCTACATGAGAATTATGGCATTATTTTAGTGCTTATAGAATATGACGCTAAAGACGAAAAGATTTGGACACTAATTTATGATCAATTAGTCGAAGATTAGATTAGGTACTAAGTTGCTGAAACTATTTCCAAAACAAACGACACTAAACTTCTCACTACCAATTCGCATTCCATTCTAGTAAGATTACATTTCTCCAGGAACCGAACTATTGTGCCCGGTCCATTGAGGGACATTTTAAACTCCATCGTTTATCCTTTGAAAGTGGTCGGACAGTGTTGCCGGTAGTTTATCACGCCGATAGGAGCGATCACAATGGGTGTGCATTCAAACTGGGTGATGGCTTGCCTTGATATGTATCTTGGTTTTAAACTCAATGCAACGGAGAAACGTTATGATCTAAATTTGAAGTTAAGAGTGCAGTGAAGAGGGGTCTTAATTTGATGAAGAAAATATCTGTACCTACGTTGAAAGCTAAAAGATTTGATCCTTTTTTGAAACGTGAGATGGATTGTTGTCGTTTTCCATTGCTATATAAATGTTCGAAACAAACTACATTTTCATAATATCAGATCCGAAGTCATCATTTTCTTTGATGCCTTCAGTCTTGCATGGTATACTTGCCATTTCAAGAAAAACAACAAATAGCTATTTGTAGTTTTTCTTTCGATAATTGAAGATCAATGGTATACATTCCGCATTACATAACTCTTCACACAAAATCCTTATTTCACTCAAGTATTCCTGTAGGTTTGTCACGCAACTAACAAAGAGGGGTGGTGGGAGGAATCCCCAAGTAAAGTTGTCGCCACAGAAGTGACCCTGGTCCGCTCTGTGTCACGTACCCAAGTCATTTGGAATTCTGCTCGGATCCTATTGGTTGCCCCGGGTTTGTTTCGACGGCTGCCATAGTTGTGTTCTGCAAATAGAAGTGCTGCAACTTTGAAGAGTTGATTAATATCAATGTGATTGTTTTTATATATACTTAGCACTATGATACAATAGATTTTTATATTAGTATATATCAAAAATTATACTTCTTTTAAATATTCTTGTAAATCGGCTCAGGAAATCTGGTTCTAGGTTAATAGTGGTGTTTGCTATATAGTTCTTACGTATGTATCTATTAACTTCTTCTTTCTTTCCTGGTTCCATTATTTGGGGTTGGGTCTCCTCCCGGTCCTGTGCCAAGTTGCGTCTTGGGTTGTCTGTTCGGGCAATTGGGCTTGCTTGAGTTCTCTTTCTATATTGGACCTATGTATGCTAATGTTACTTATTTCTTCTTATTGGAAACGATCTCTTCCTTGGTATCTGATTGGTACAGAAGTTAATAACATAGTTTCCTGACTTTTAACTTTTTTTAGTTGTATGTCTCATCTATCTATTTAATTGTTTTAAAATTAACTTCCCTTTTATTTGTACCTACATTGTGTGTATCTGTGTGTGCCAAATAAACTAGATTTCTTTTCTTTCTTTCTTTCGTCTTTTTTTGTTGTATTTTTATGTAAACATTTTCTTTCTTACTTTTTTATGACGCACTGACCTCACATAACGACAGGAAAAATATTGGCATGATTCAAATTTTTTGTGAAATTCTAGAGTCTTCTTATTATTGAGTTTGTCCCATGACGTATTTTCCAGGAACATACCACATTTTAGGTTATCACCCCTTAGGTACTTATGTATTCCTTCTAAAATTAGCTTCACATACGCAAGCATATATTCCAGCTATATTTAAACCGTATTACCCACGTAGAGTTATTGATAATTTAATTAAAGATCTCTAGTATCCAACAAAGCGGAAGTAAGATAAAAATTAATGATTTTAGCATTCGCTAATTGTTTGGGAAGTAATTAGGTGCTTTTGACTAATTAAGGAGGTGCTTTTATTATAGGAAAGTATTCTCCTCGAAACTCACTCAACAACGGACATTTATTATTATACTAGCTGTGCCCGCGGCGTCGCTCCTGTCATCGCTCTGCCAACCCTAACCTACTTACCTGCCTGCCTAACCTTCATACCTACCTACCAATTATTTTTCTAAGGTGATGGACCTGTGGTGAACCACCTTGTGGGGTAAGGAAAGAATGATGATTCTTTCGCGGAGAATCTTAAAACCGCCATTCAGAAAATGACTTCAAATGCACAACGCCTTCTATCGAATATCGAGTTCAACTGTCCGAGTATCTGGATTGCGTGTGTTGAAACAATTTTACTTCTTAAACACTTTAAATTCATCTTACTTTTGATAGAGTGAACCGATTGCGATAAAACAAAAACTAAGTAATTCTTCAAGTTACGCACAATTTTTATGTATGCCATATAAACCAATGTAAAGTTATCTACATTGGTTTCGTACATTTCGCGTGATGCGTGCACAAATAAATAGACAAACAGATAAACAGACAAAAATTCAAAAAATGCTGGAAATGGGTTCTGTTGGTTATCCTTTAACACCCTAGCTATTTTTTTGGAAATTTTCTCGATGTGCAAAAATTACTTTTCTTCAGATTTATTATTGATTGATGATGATTGATGACGATGATAATTTTAGGAGTACCTTGTCAGGTTATCAAAAACTAAAACTTCTTCTTGATACTTACAATACCTGATTATACTAATTTTCTCCACTCGACTGAACCTTGACTCATCAAATTTCCTGTTAGTTCTTTTGAGTCAAGTATAGTGGAAAATGTTTGTTTTAAAAGGGTTTAGAATATAAGTGTTAGTTTTTGCCGGCATTATAATCAAGATGATCTTTTTGTAAACTCTTACCTACAACTTAAAACAGTGAATGAATCCTCTGACAATAGATTTAAACTGCATCATTATTTGTTTTCCACACGGATATAGATATGCGTACATGTTGCGGTTACGTTACTACCTTCCTCAAATTCATAATGTCGTTTATTAAATGATATAAATTCTCGCGCCGGCAAAATTTTCATATACCGCGGGACAGGATAAATTTGATATGTGGGATTGTGGGACATTCTTTAGAAACTAGTAAAATTGAATTTTATCGTTTTGGGAGGCTGGCTGTATGAATGAAATTTGTATTTTTCCTTTCCTTGAAACATGAATTGGATTCTTTTTCTTCATCATCTTTTTCATCACTTTAGGTGGGGTCGGCTCTCCTAATTTTCTGGCGCCAGGACAATCTGTCCTGGGTTGTCGGGTCGGGCAACTTTTCCTCCAATAGGAGTTTCTTCATGCTAGTCCACCACGTAGCTGGAGGTCGTCCTCTACCTCTCTTGTGTTCAGATAGTAGCAAAGCTTTCTTCACTACGTGTTCCTCGTCTCTTCGCATCACGTGACCATACCATCTGAGACGGCTCTCGGTTAGTTTCTCCGATATAGAAGCGACTTTAAAACTACCGCGGATATGCGAAACATGAATGGGGTTCATAGAAGTTATATTAATTTGATTGCAAAAGAACATGTGGATTGGCATACAAATGTTGATGAAATCTTACTAATATTATAATTGTGAAAGTTTGGATGGATGAGTGTATGGAAGTGGGGATGTATGTTTGTAACTGAGGTTACGAACGGTTGAATGGATCTGGATGTTTGGCACAGAGATAGATTATAGTGTGGAATAGCACAAAGTCTACTTTTCATCCCGGTATAATTGGGGTTCTCTTGGGATAAGAAAACACTTTTCACGCGAAGGAAGCCGCTGGCAGAAGATAGTTCATATAATTATATTTTACTAGCTGTTGCCCGCGGCTTCCCCACAGGACCCGTTTTGGGTATAAAAAATAACCTATGTCACTCAGGAATGATGGAGCTTTCTATTGTTGAAAAAAAATTTTTAATCGGTCCAGTAGTTTCGGAGCCTATTCGGTACAAACAAACAAACAAACAAAACAATCTTTCCTCTTTATAATATTATATATAAGTATAGATGAAAAATTATTTACCTAATCGGTAAGTACTTACCCCCGATTTCTGAAATAAGAATTTGCAGATGGAGATCATTAGTCGCACTGTACTTTAGCTTGTTAACAAGTTTCCTTCTTCGTATGAGGAGGTGGCCACCTCTGGTCTCTGGTTAACCAGTATAATTTTGACATTAAAAGTTTGAAACGTTCTAAACTCCAAATACTCTATACAGAATCCGACCCTTATGTTATTAAACTTAGCTGTTTCGCAAGCCAAAGTAACGTTATGCATTACGTGACCATACGTCGCGTTTTGGGCGGGACAGTCCCGCTTTCAGGTTGTCGGTCCCGCTGTCCACAGCGAGGGCAAAAAGTGCCCGCTATCGCGAACAGATTTTGGTCTATAATTACGAATAAATATAAACAAAGCAATTGCTTAGTTAGATCTTAGAGGTCTGTGATTAAGGCTAGTAACCTAACTAATATGTACTAATGCCCACTTTGCATGAACAACTCTACGAGGATAACTTGACAGGTTGACATTATAATATTGACAATTTAACCTTGTGTTAGCAACAGAGCTCGTGGATAAATAATAACAGCCGCACGGGTCAATCATTAAGGTTAAGCAACGCTTGACGAGGTCGGTCCGTGGATGGGTGACCATTTCAACATACCGAGTTTCCTCCGTGCCTCGGAAAGCACGTTAAGCCAGACCCGGCTGCCATTTGAAGATCTTTGAAAGTCGTTACGGGTAGTCAGAAGCTTGAGATCTGACACCAGTCTTACCAAGGGGTACCGTGTTACCCAGTTACTGGGTTGTGGAGGTCAGATAGGCAGTCGCTCCATGTAAAACACTGGTACTTAGCTGAATCCGGTAAGACTGGAAGCCGGCCCCAATATATTTGGGAAAAAGGCTAGGCAGATGATGTTATCAACCAGTGACGTAGCTACCGTAGGGCTAGGTGGCGCCGTGCCCGGAGCCCCCAAGCTCAAAGAGCCCCATGGCCTTTATAAACGATTGCTGCGTTGCATATAATTTTTAGTATCAAGTAGCTTTGCTATATTATACCCTGCAGTGGGCGATAAGGAGCTAATAATGAAGAAGTATTGCACATTTAAAGACTTAAGTTTATTTTAATAGGGCCCAAACTACATTTTTGCCCCGGGGCCCTGCGTTACTTAACTGAGAGTTAGTCGCTAACAGTGGTGTAGCTACCACTGTTAGCGACTAACTCTCAGTTAAGTTTATTGATGAAGTGGGCCTAAAACTTAATATTAGGTGTTCCATTGTCTAATAAACGCTAGTAAACTACCAAAAAATTTTTTTTTACTCTACGTTTATCCCGCTCTGACGCCAAAAATAAATGGTCACGTTAGTTATGCAACAAAATACAGTTTTCCCTATTAACACTTGAACATTTACAATTTCCATAAAAATCTTGACACAATCGATTAAACAGGGACCGAGGAATCGATTACGGCATCGGTAGAAACGGGAAATCGATTATCGGCCATCGTGTCTATCACAAATCGATTCTAGTTGTCACCTTCACGTATACGTGTTCAGTTTGTCATTCACAGGAAAGGTAATAAAAGTTTGAATTAAACTCCAATACTTACATATCAATGACGATGCAATTGAAAATTATTATATGGCCTCGTTGCTGATATTGTGGACTTATTGAGTGAAGTAATGTCTGTAACTGAAGATTCCTATAAAATTAATATCAATAGCATGATATCAATATTTACATAATAAATCTGTAGAAAAGCCGTTTTCGCACATTGAAAGAGAGTTTCCGCGGCCCTGGCACAAGCAAATAAAGGAACACGGGTGGGTTTTAGTCAGTAAAAGTCTGACATCCCGCTTCACCGAGAGCGGGAGAAGTCATTGGATCACTTACCAAACCAAAAAAAAAAAAGAAGTTTTTAAAGGATAACCAACAGAACCCATTTCCAGCATTTTGCGGTGTTTTGTCTGTTTATTTGTTCACTCATCACGTATAATGTACAAAATCAATGTGGATAACTTTTATACATAAAAAATTGTGCTTAACTTGAAGTATTACTTAGTTTTTGTTTCATTGCAATCGGTTCACTCTATCAAAAGGTAGATGAATTTAAAGTGTTCAAGAAGTAAAATATCACAACACACGCAATTCAGATACTCGGACAGTTGATCTCCATATTCAATAGATAGCGTTGTGCATTTTAAGACTTTTTCTGAATGGCGGTGTTTAGATTCTCCGCGAAAGAATGACTCTAGAACAAAAAAATATAGGTAGGTAGGGTAGGCAGTCAGTTGACGGGAGCGAAGCCGCGGGCACGCCAGAGTATAAGATACAATGAATGCCGCCTGTTACTGTCTAAAAACGAGCATTCATCGCCACTTGCACAAACTTTGCCAGCAATGTCCATATCTATAAAAAGTACTGTGAAAAACGGGAATGCATTTTTCTTTTGTTTTTCAGTCGATTTATGTTCGCCTACGTAATAATTCTCTTGTTATTTTTCATAATGCGTTGAATTCAAAAGATAGCAATCCTCAAAGACAGTTGGTAATCTGTGATATATGTAGCGTTGAATTATTTTACGTTAACCTGGGTCAGAAACAAATATTACAATGGGTTCAATTATTATCTATCTTGTTCATTCCATTAACCACAAAATGAATGATTGACGTCATAAAATGGCATCCTTCCAAATGTAGGCAATTGCACCTAAAATAATTAAATAATACCATGTTAAAAAGTATATAACTAACAGGAAATAGGGAATCAACAAAACAGACTGTTGATTATTAATTAACGCAAACCTAAACATAAAAAAAAACTAGGTTTCGATATTTAGACGACGGTTTTTCCAAGTCTATATAATACAGATTAAAATCAATAGAAGTGCCTATTTATTCGGCACGTACCTACAGATTATTTAGAAAAATCTCGACACTATTTCACGATTGTTTACATTCTATATTCAAACTTTTACAGAGAATTTGAATTAAGAATCTGCTAAATTTGCTAAGACATTCAAATTATCAATAGAGAATTTGAATAAAGAATCTGGTAATCAGTCGCTAAACAGCTCAGAGATTTTTATAAATAAGGTCCATTACAGAAAAAGGGAGCACAACGGGCCACTACAGCGTTGGCAGATAAATAGTACCTCCATACCTATAGCTACTTTCAGTACTTTCGGCGTCGGCAGTAGGTATATACAGCCGGCCTCGTTCTCGATGCCCGAAGCACCTGCCACATCACTACAGAATCCGCTGACAGACAAAGACGCAGATAATAAGGCGCATCCCATTGGTGCATCACCGACGACGCCCCGCCCACCGCCCGCGGCGACCAATGGCGCCGCCCGCTGGAGATCTTGAGCGTTATCTAGTTTATCTGCCGTCTCGCTTGGCACATTCTACGGCGATAGCTATTTTCAGATACGCTGAATAAAACTCAAATGTGCACTGAAATTTTATTCGCTTATGAGAATGGACGTCTTGCGTTTTATGGAGTTGTTTTTAGCTGAAATATTCGTAGTTTTTAAATATGGTGCTTTATACAAAAATAAGGAATATTTTAATTGCGACTGATCCTAAAATTAAGGATGTGTTGATTGGTTACAATAGCTTCCTTCCTTTCACAATTCCTAATTTGAACCATCCGAATACGGTCAGTCGGAATTTGGAGTTCACTACAAAATAGGGTCTGAACTCGTGAATTTTCTGGTAGCTAGCTTCCGTTATGCGTAGGCAATTACGTCAACCAATTTCAAATCACCTGATGATTGAAATAGGTAAAAAACAGCACGGTAGCTTTACAGAACGATCGAATACGATACGATAAGACTTCAGATTGCTGGCTCGCATTCAATCAAGTTTGTTTTCTTAATCGGCGCCTTGTCTCGTATCAGTGACCAGCACGAACCGACCTTCTCCACCCCCCACGTTCCATACATTCACTGCACACAGAGAGGTATTCAATTGAAATATCAGAGGTCTAAGTTATCTGGCCGTGTTGTACAAGTGATTTGTTATAAAGCACCGTCGATAAGTAAGGGCTATTGTTTGTAGGTCGCTCCCGATGTACAATATTGTAATAGTGTCGTTATTGTAATCTTGTTATGAATTATTTGAAAGAATTATGGGGTTTCAGGAAGGGGTACTTCGAACGAAGGCTTTCTGGGTATTGCCTGCGTTGGTAACTTGACCTACTCATATGACTTTTCTAAAGAAATAGTTCCAAATCAAAATCAACATGACTGTTACTAAACAAAAAACATAAACCTCTTTCACTCTGCATGAATGGACTCAAAAAATTAACCATTTCATTCAGGATTTTCCGAAACACAAAAAAAAGCCAATAACAAACAGCTTTTCAAAAACTCCAGCCAACTATTTTCCAAAATATAAAGCGTTGTCCATTGAAAAAGCTTGCCGATTAATTTCAGACGATAACCTTGTATTGCGACCCCGAAACGTTTGTGTGAGAGAGAGGGGTGTAACACAAAGACAGGCGAGGGGGTTGGGGCGCGGGGGGTGGCCCGGGCGAGGGTATGTGATTCGGGATCCTAGGGATGAGCTGGCTCTCGCTTCCTCTCGCGTTATTCTGGCACAGTGCGTCGCCGACGCCGCACATACCGGGCCGCACTATCACACGCAAATCGCACGCGGGTATACCGACACGCGTACGAGTACATCACTACACACAAAATTCATCTAATTCCAAATTTGAATTTACCATTTACCTATCTCTAATATTTATCCATAGTGCTGTGCAAGACTTTAGTGTTTATTACTAACATTTATTTTTACTTGTGACAATCCACCCGTTAGTGAATTAACGCGGTAATTTTAATTAAATTAAATTAATTATTATAGTGATTACGGACAATGATAATAAATATTTGTACGAATGCTGAATTTTGATACGAGTTACAGAATGAAGATGTCTGGTGAGTTGAAAATTGATAGAGAAAATTATTTGAGACCTTTTTCCATCTGCTTAATATAGAAAAAAATAGACGATATTTTAATTGAATTTGATAATCAATTAATACATAAGAGATCTTCACCTAGGTTTCCTAGTTTCAAGTAGGCGAGGCTCGTACTGACCTAATACTTAAAACCTAGTATTTTGTGCAATGTAAACCAAAAATATTTTTGCTAAGCGAAGATACTATTTACAGTCATTATCTTACGATAAAATATAATAGGTAATTAGGTATCTTAGCATACCTAGGTTAGACTATTGGTAAATTGGTCAAACTTACCGGGAAATCATGAAAATTCTCTGAAAACTGTCACCTGGCCAATCGTAAATTACATAAGTCCTTTTGTTTTCACAAAATCTAAAGAAAAGCGTTTTTCCTTTTGCCGCATTTTGTAAAGAGATATTTGAATAAGAATAAGTTTTGTTGTTGTGTTTTTATGTAAAGTTTTTCATATTTTTTTATGATATTACTTCTGGAGTTGTTGGCTACTACAAAACTTTGAATATAGAATACTTTTTAGCATTTAATCTTTCCTTTTATAGATTAATTAACCACTAATTTCGAAGACTATTGATACTTACTAACAACACCTAATTTTATAAATAGATCTTCTGCAATTTTCAACTTCAAAACGACAAAAAATCTAATGACCGTAAAATCAGATAAGACGATAAACCCATAGAGGCCAAAAGCTCTTCAAATTATTTCGCTTGTTAACCACAAATAAACATCACTAACCGTCTCTTTTTTATCCACGCTCTTTACATTATCTGTGGTTCTCTCAAGGGTGTGCGAAACAGAAAAAAAAAGTTTACGAATTTATGATGATGTTTTTCTTTTTCATAGTTTTAAAGCCATGGCGTGATCGTTTGGCGGACGCCGACGGGTCCAAGAGATTGTTTGCATCTTGTGCAACACACCTTGCATTGTTAAAAATGTTGTTTACATCACGCCAGTGCGAAAAAGAATCGGAATACTGGCTTGTTTGATTTGCTTCGAAAAAATCGACACCAACTTTTATATTCTTTTTTTGAAACGAGTTATCGATATTTTTCGGAAATGTTTACTCAATTCGAAATGTGTAACCGCAGATTGTGTAGTTGTAGACATTATTAATATGTAAACATAGGTAAATTGTAATTATAACTATCAAATAACATTATAATTAACCGCCTTAGTTTGTAACCGCAAATTACCGACGGTTATAATTAGAACATAACTAATCCCCATTGAAATAGACGCGTACCAATTTCCATACTTGCCAGTATGAATATTTAGATATAGAAAACATTCTAATATCCCGATGAATGATATTGCAATAGCATGGAACACAATAAGAGAATACGCACCCACTTTGAGACACCAGCATCTTTTCATATGATAATCTTGGAGTTGAAAGCATCTTTCAGTTAATTTCTTATGTGGAAATTTACATAAGCAACCATAGTTACAACCTACTCATTAAAGCGTACCGCACCTAGGTAAAGTTAGAAAGTACGGGTTTCCGCGAACGCTTGGCCATTCAGGCTCGCGCGGCAAGTGAATTTCTCAACGGTGCCGCCGAATATGATGAGCTAGCCCAGCACTAGTCAAGCATCACATTCACCTGTTAAAAATAATTGTCAAACGAATTTAAACCTTAGCTCGGACGATAAAGCGTTAATTTTACGTTTGTCGCGCGTCTTTTGTCGAGTTAAGAGTGTTTTATGAGTCAACACAGCCGGGCCGTGAACTGTCGTGACAGAGAGCGACGTAAACCGCGCTTATTGTCAGTCTCCGTGGCTAACACGTGAAATCGGCAAGCCGTGGGGTCCATTGGACTAAAAATCGCATGAGATGCTCTTCATATTTTCTGTCTTGAATAGTCTTGACACTAATATTAACGTAACAAGATCTTTAATAACTTGAAAGATTGCTTTTCAGCCATACTTGCGTTAAAATAACAATGACCAGTTTTCTAACATAAAACAATTTCTACCAATCACTTTATTACTAAATAACGGAACACTAAAATAAAGCCTAGAGCACACCAGCAAACTTCTCCTTATCTCAAAGAAAAACTGAGAACAACCATCAGTTTAGCCGCTCCACCGTGTTCTATGTCTGTGCATGTTCTTATTTTAAATCTGTCGCGCGTTTCTGCGGAAACCAGAGATTTAACGACGGCTCGTCCGCATTGTCCAAGCACGAAGCGTTCGCGGTCAAACGCGACAAATGGACCTTGCGACGGCTAATTTGAATTTGAAATTCGAACATCAGTTTTATGGGACTCCATTCCTTAAGTTGGTATGTCCCAGGTTTGCATCGGTATTATTTGTATAAGATGTCTGTACGAAAGTAGGTCCTTTGAAGCTTTGTTGTAGCAACAACAGGCAAAATTTAAATGATTGTACGAAAGCAGAAATATATTCTCTGGAAACTGGAAAGTCAGGTCATCAGCATTATCGTCGTATACTGCTGAACTTTGTACAATTGAACGCCACTGAACACAATCTTCGTTAACTATGATTCATTTATGGTTCTTAAAAAAAAACACAAATTAATAAGTTCATGTAAAAACAGCTGAACTGACACAACATGACCTATCTTCAGATAACAAGCATATTGTCACGTTCTTTCGGCAAAACGTTTTTATGACAGTTCACTAAACGTCACCTAGCAGCGCGCACTCATAGACGCGTGCGCAGACAGCGCGTCTACAATCTGTAGTCGAACCTACTAAGCGAGATGATTCACGGAATTGTCATTCATCATTATTATCTGTTCCGTAGACGGCCTGGTTTTATCACTATCATTCGAACTTGTTTTATTGAATGAACTGACCCCAATTTAGAAAACAGATACTTAAAGATAACTGATTTTAATGGGAATTTCCGATTAGTTGTAATGATAATTGTCTTATAAAGATTTGGGTTGGCATCGTCTTGTTATTTTATCTATACAAGGTCCAAATACCTGTTATTTATGACAAACCTACAAAGATAAGGTTGTCTAATTAATACTACTTACTAAGTACGTTTAGTGCACTCGGTACACAATATCGATTCGAATTTCAAATTCCTGTCACGATTTGATAAAACCTCTACATCAAATGACAACTAAATTCGATATTCAAAATTATTCTTCACTGCCAGTGACAGCCTAGGTGCCGCGTAAAACCTTCTTTCAAACAATACTCTAAAGAACTGTTACTAAGTACTAAATCCAGTTATTAATTAAATCAAGAACCATCGCCGACAGGTGAACTGGCTTAGCAGCAGGGTTTAAATGTACTTACATTCAAAAGATTCTGTAGTCATGGACAATATGGACATCCTGCCTATTGAACACTGCACTTTATAATGGAAAGCAGTTATCATTATTTCCTGAGCAATTTTATGCCGTTTTTTCTGTGCCACGTGCTATGGAAGACAAGATAGGGGGTTGTTTTAACAAGTATATTAGAGCTGTAGTATAAAGGGTAGTTTGATTAATGGCGTGTCTCTTGCAGTAGGGTCGTTTACGGATGGCACGCGTAACTATGAATTTTGTCTTCTTCAATAAACACGGGGTGATTCTTGTAGTTCTTTGTTGTTTTTTGATGATGATGAAGAACAAAAAGTTTTCATGTCTGTTTGTCGGCTTTTTTTTTATTGTGTTATAAAATTAAGTTTTTAAATTAAAATATCTTTATAACTCACATGTTCATCAAATCATATCTACGTTTGCCATAACGGGTAAACCTAGTTTGACTCCGGAATTTTTAACAGCTTAGAAATTTATCATTTATGAGCAGGTAAATTAGATCAATAGGTATATTTATTTAGGTCAATCCAAACCTTATCTCAATTTCTGGAAAACACATATTTTTTTCCTATTATGTAATTCCCACGTCATATATACCTATTTATTTTAAAATAGTTCATTTATCGCTGCTTATTATTAAAACCTAGCCGAAACATTAGTTATTAAAATAATTATGGTACTCGTAACTTGAGAAGAGGTTCTCTGTTTACAAGCGAAGCAAACTGACATAGGTTTCCAGAAAAAGAGTTTATGCAGCTGTCAGATACTGTATTTCCGCCTATCTTCATTTTTTAAACTGATAGCAGAAACAAACACTCCTCCTAAAGACATAAATGACTAAAAACCTGCGGCTCAGAATTTAAGGTTCAATTAATAAAATAAAATAAAAATATCTGTCTGTGAATTTGCATTTAGTAGGGATGTACCAAAGACAAGACCAGAGACAAGCGGAAGTTCTTTGTGAGCAGCGGAAACAGACATAAAGCGATCAACATCTTGCACGTCTTCACTTTTTATAATTCGCTCGTTGCTTGATGCTAAACTATAAAAATACCAGCCAGTGAGTTTATTGCTCTCAGACATGCGTTGTTTAATCTTTGAACAATATTTAAATTAAGAATTAAAATATAGAAAAGTAGCAAGCAGTTTCAAAAATGGCGGAATGATTTATTCGCTTTTCCATAAAATAAATCTGAATTTATTAGACACTAATGTTTTAGTCTGTTATATGACTAAAGTGACTTAAGGCCGATTTCTGAAACGTTAGCCTGAAAACCTGTCAAAATTTGATATTAAAGTAGGGTTTTTAACCTCCATTACTTAAACCAGAAACCGGCCTTCATGATCAGCCTATTAATATTCCCACTGCTAGGACACAGACCTCCTCTCTGTGAGAGTGAATGGGCCGTAATCCAACACGCGGGCCCAGTGCGGGTTGGCGGATGTCACATGTCTTCGATTTTTGGTTCTAGGACATGCCGGTTTCCTCACGATGTTTTCCTTCACCGTTTTGAGAGCAGTGGTGATGAAATAATTTACACAAAGTAAAGCGCCTGCCTGGGCTGGAACCCACGACCTACAACTTGTAAGTTGCGGCCGATACCACTGGGCCACCACCTTAAGAAACCGACCGAGAAACCGGCCTTAAGAATAGTTAAAAGCAATACGGTTATTATGTTCATAACTAAAGTAATATTAGATAAAATGGGACAATATTGATTTATTGTAGGAGGTAAACACGGGAAAAGCGTACTTATCCGATTACAAAAAATCTTTCACTAATATAAATTTTAGTGAATTTACTTCTAAATAAGAATAAAAAAAAACAGTTTACGGGGCACGGAGCACGGGAGCTAAAGCTAGAACTTGACAATATCACAAGTTCATAACTAACCACTTCGCAACAGTTACAAAATAAAAAGGACCTGTGGTCCATAATCGTCTGATTAGATTAAAAACCGTCCCGGTAATGAACACAATGCGAACGAGTATTAATTATTAATAGTCGTGTCGTCTACGTGTCTGGAAATTAAAACTTAATCAATATAATAATGAGAACTCACGGTACACTAAACATTTTGTTCTGTAAACGAAGGACGACTAAGGCCCAGTTTTTTTATCCGTAGTTAACTCAAGTTATACTGTTAAGGTTAACTGTTAGCCTCAGAAATGGTAAAATGAGTTGGAGAGTAAATTATTTGATCATTGATAAATAAACGCGTTTTGCTGATATTTGAAACCATTGGTTAGCATATGGTTGAGTTAACTAAAGATCGAAAACTGTGCCTAAATAAGATAACGAAGAGTATAAAACTCTTAGTACCTAGTTACTTATAAAATTTCTAGTTATGAACAGTTTTATTTGACACACAATATAATTAACATTGTTTAGTTGAACATTGATAAACAGTTATATTTCAAACCTAAGTCAAATATTGTCAGATTGGGACAAGCTGCGTCGGCAATGATCAAACCGGCCTGAAACTGTCTCTCCGTCACCCTATTATACAGACAAAATGGCAATCTATCACCTATTACGATTGTCGATGACTTTAAATTAATGGGATTAAGATGCCTAACAATATGTGACGTGGTCAATCTCAAACGGTTAAGCATTTTATCGCCTACTACTTACTGCCTACTGTAAAATCAAATCACTTGTATATTAATCTTGTATATTTTGTCCACAGCGGCAGACAGCCAAGAGTCTGGCAGTCCCCCGCCGAGCCCGACTGACTCTGCAACATCAGAATCAGCGCCCACCTTAGTTCACATCAAACAAGAAAACATGCCTCCAGGAACAGACGTAAAAGAGTACTACGGTACTCTAGACTTTGGTCTCTCTGACACATATCTAGCCAATAACTTCTCCGACTATGGAAGAGGATATCTACCTAGACCTCTAGATCACCTAAAATCGGTCAAAAACGAAGAAGGGACGAAAGATGATGATCCCGGGGATAGAGATTTTATCCTACCTAGTGAATTGATGTTTAAAAGTGGAGGGATATTTGCTAGAGTAAATATTTCTAATGGAACGCAATATGGCCCTTTTCTGGGAGTGTTGGAGAGTCAGCCGAAGGATAGGCGGTTTGCTTGGGAGGTAAGTCCTTTTAATAACTGTATTCTATTTTCAGTCATCATCTGCCTAGCCTTTTCCCAACTATATTGGGGTCGGCTTCTATTATTATTATTATCTTCTTGTATTCTATTTTCAGTATCGTATGTTATTGCGAATAGGTTGTTGGCATGCCTTATTTAAATAAATACAATAAAATAAATAAATAAACGTCTTTGATGAGTCACGAGCTATCTGCTAGCTGCAAAAAATCAAAACAAACTTCAACTCAGTCGGCGATTAGTCATCCAGTCATAAATATGCCACAAACGGTCCACCTGTGCTCTCGTTCTACTGCACAAATGTCACGATTATCATAAAAAAAGTGATGACAAAACACTCATTCTTCCTTGTTTTAGTTAATTTACAATGAACCACTTGTCCTCGGGTCAAGTGCAAGTGTCAAAAACGTAAATGGACCTCCATTCATAAATTATGTCCCGAAACTACTCTGTCAGGCACGGATGCAATAAACTGTCGATTTTATTGATCCTCCTTAAGTTCTTTCGTGTCCTTTTGAGTGCACTCCTTTACTGACTTACACACTTCATTATTTTTAATTTGTTTGAGCTTATGACGTTTGAACAAACTTTTAAATCATTTTTAGGATAGGGACACATTTTTAAGCTGTTTTGGTAAATCGTTTTTGAGATAAAGATGTCATATTTCTACAACATTAGAATAAATTATAATGCGTTGAGTTTTGGTTATGTGAATCAGATTAGATTTTCGCTATTTTCGAGGTTTCTTTATCAACAAAATCCCCGCAAAATCTTACTTTATCCATAGATAATCTACACAGCACATGTGAGCATCGGATGAATGAAATAAATTGTTCAATTGAACGCATCGGAGAATTTTGCGAGGGGTGTGGCGAAGTTATCTCTGGTAGGAAACGGAAATCAATTGTTGGATCGGATTCCTGGATTACGCGAATGTATAAAGTAAAAGTATTGGGTTACTTGCAATGTGTCGTGCAGATTTTTTGAATGGGATCATTGTAGCGCAATTAATCGGTAGGTAGATATTATTTTAATAGTTTATCCGCAACAAATCATGTAAATACCGACTTGTTTTTAATCACTGTGATATTATTGTATATTATTATTTCAGCAGTTTAGAAGATAGTTATTTTCAGTAATTTTCTGTCTAAGTTAAATTTCGACTATTTTGTTTGTAATTTATAAACAAATTAAACAACTCCATAATAAACCTATCTTGTTAACTAATTAAATAATACAAAATCATTAAGTACAAAAATATTTTCGCGAATACAAATTCTCAGCACAAAAGACCGGACGCGAATCGGACATAATAGCGCTACGTACGATGCGCAAACGCCTATCGAATGTCATGCAGCCAGCAAGGCTGCGCGGGAGTCGCTAGTCGACGAGACAGATAACGCGCATGCGCGAACCGTGGGTGTAAGGTTGCAGTCAAACCACCGCATTGTTGTCTCTGACGGACATGTAGTTCCGGCTGTTAGGGCCATAGACAACGTTATTATCTTTTTTTTGTAATTTGCACAATGAAGTAGTTGAGCTGTCATGACATTGCAGAGACTAGATTAGAATGGTTCGTGGAAGAGGTTAGTTTGTTGTAACTGTTAAAGCTCTTAATTGTTCAATTAATTATTAACCTACGGAACTATTTTATTGTAACGTTGGCTTGTAATTCATAAGGGAAGAGTGCTGTCTTTTGCACAGGAGTCCTTTAGGCTCAAACTTGTTTTTTATAGTTTCATAAAACCCAAAGTGCCTTATTAAAAAAACGGTTTATTAAAACCCAGGTTTAAACCTTGTTTACACCGTAAATTATAGAGGTTTAAAATAATATAATACGACTGAAAGAAATTAAGTCTTTTGGGTATTTGAATTTGTAAGTAGAAATTGGCTTTACTAAGATAAATAAAGTTGTTTGAGATTGTAGAAGTGAACATAGGAAATGCTGTGGTGTTCACTTCGGAATCCGTTTTCAATTAAATATCTTAATAAAAAATACTACTAGCCTAAGCTTAATTGGATAAGTGAAAACACTTCTCTATATAGCAAAATTATAAAGCTCACACGCAACATAATAAGTGGGCAAATACCGTTATTTGTAGTTTGATAAATGATAAATGATTTTATTTCTGTAAGTTGGTTTGTACAAACACTTTTACATGTCGATCATATTTTAAAACTAGATGAGGTCGGCGTTTCCTATCTGACTACTCTGAGAAGAAAGGCCGAAACAAACTCAGAAGTCACAGTCTCTTTTAAAGTCCAGACAAAAATCTTGGTTAGATCATGTGAAGACCATGTAGATTGATGTCTGAAATGGTCTTTTGAGGAAAGAACCAGCCAGATTGAGTGGACCTGTCCAGTCAGTGCACGCATTTGTCTATAACCGAGCAGCTCAACACAGAATTTAAGGAGCTCAACTCAATTTGGTTCGGCTAGGCTTGACATGTTCGGCGAGTCTGAAAATTAGGTATCATGCACACAGCATATAAGTACCTAAGTAACAATGAGGAAATCGATATATATAGGTTAATAGATGCTGTGGTTTGTTACGCATTCATTTAGGTTGGTATGCGTTGAGTTACTATCAATAGGTAACTAAAAACGTAGTAATTTATTTATTTTTTATTTTTAACAAATGCCTTGGGTAAATACTGTTCTCCTTATTAGTTTTATTCAAATACCTATTTATATAAGTGTAAATAGGTATTTCCTGTAATAAGTATACCTCGAATTATGATTTTTAACTTAGCAAATTCAGTCGGACGTCCGCGACCGCATTTCCTCTTAAAAAATAATAAAACCCTGTACGAGACCAAAAAGAGTCTCATCATCGTTGAAATAAACTGCTTAAAATCTACTCTATTTGACTCACATGAGAATCAATAAAGCGTGATCAGTGACCATTAAGATCACACACCAATCCTTGGCGATTTCACACATAATTGAAAACCAAGTCTGAATCATTATATTCTTCTACAAGCTCGAATCCTTCGCTTCAGCAACCACAAATCTCTTGATCTGGCTTCGTACGTGACGTCAGTTAAAAGTGCCAATTCTGGCACGTCATTAGAGGTGCCCGTTGTGGCACAAATGCTGACCACGCTTCCAAGTCGGTGCCTTAAAGGATCCTTTGATGGTCGGCTTGCTACAGTAACAAATAATGGCGGTAATGATCATTGTCCTTTGCGATTTTATGGTTTTTGGTAAAGATAAAACAATGAAGTGAAATGAAATCAATAAAACCATTTTAAGTGAAGATATCGATAGGATAATTTTTCATTCTAAAGTACACACACATGCCGAACATGTCTCTTAAAAAATCCGTTACTATCGATAAATCGTCCCTCATTTAACACTTTTACTTAAAAATGATTAAAATCGCAGTTTCACATGTCTACGTAAGCTTAAAGGGGTTAAATTCATTGTTAAATCAGTGATGGTTATATTATCTAACCACCGTTACCCAAACGTCGATATCTCAATAAAATCTTCAGCAAAAAACATCAGGGTAATCAAAGAATTCTTTATTTGTGAATCCCGTGTCAAAGTGCATTCAAAGGTTGCGAATATACCCTAATTTCGGTCGTGGCGTGACCCCCGTCAACAATTTTTTTTTGAACAATTTCACACTTTTTTAACCAAAAAATCGAGGTAACGGTAAATTGTATAAAAGAGATGTCGCCGTATTCAAACTTTAAAATGAAACTTGATTGGCAAGTTTTTTTATTAAATAAAAACGTCACCAAATCTCTTGAAACGCATCTTCTTTTTTAGTTCGCTAATAAAACGTCTTTTATTCGATTACCACTCGAAGTAAAGTTTAAATATTTTTCTCACAGATCTTAAGCGGCTGTCTGCGAAAATCATTTCTGGTTTTGATGAGAGTTTACCAATTATTATTTATTTTGTACCAATAACTATCATAACCCTTAGTGAGCCGCATGCAAATAAATAAACATAGTTTATTTAAGCATTTTTTGAAAATTAATAAAGAAATGGATGAATATCTGATGAGCCGAACTAGTTTGTGACAAAGGGATCATCTCACATCAAATGTCAATCAACTTATGAATATTATAGATTCGTTCATTATTTCGAGAGGGTAGCGTGGGGACAATTGTCAACCATGATGTGAAATTGGCATGTAATGGATTCCGCTAATTATTATTGGCATATGAATTTTTTATTCGTTGGTGAATTAAAAAGCTGTATCGATAATATTCGGTCGGGCTCCACAAAGGTTGGTCATGAATGATTTATTACGTACTGTTGATTTTTCGCCGGGAAGCGTTGGTGCCCGAGTAATATATTAATGATGTTTATTTTATGTGAATATCCATGGTTTTTTTTTTTTTTTTTTTTCTGTGGGGCGTCTCGTAGTTCGGTCAAAGTGACTGACAACTACTTAACCAGGCTTCCCTGTGGAGACTAAGCTATATAGCCTCCAGCCAGGCACAAATTTCTAATCCTAAGCGACAACGCTGAGGGCTGTTTTTCGATGGCACACAATTTTGATAAATACTCGTGGATAGTATGTAACCCGAATCTCTTCAAAGTTAGAGTAAACAGGCTTCTTCTGGGTAAGCTCACTCCATCGTCGACTCTGTCTCTGTCACCTATGACCTAGACTAGAGTCAAGAGCAAACCCAACACAAATAAAAAAATAAAAAAAAACCATTTACAATGAATATTCGTACGAATTATCTGAGGTATATAATTAAAAGCCAGCCCCCCCCCCCCTCCCACCGCATTTATTATATTTTCTGTGTCCAAGCCTGATTTTGATTGAAACATTGCCAGCTATTTAATTCATAATCCTCTGGACCCATGAATTAAAAAGCGTTAATTTTAATTCCGCAGATCAGTCAGTAGCGACGAATCCGTTGCATTACTGTCAAAATATCTGTCATATTCGTGTGACATCCTTTCATTTCTAGCCACCCCCTTCGGCAAAGGATTAGTGATACACGCGGCCCTATTACATCTTCATTACGGTAGGCGGCTGTCATACCCCACATATTGTAATAATAACAATAAAAAATATTATTGTTACAAAGTTTATTGCCTCTATTGATGATATTTATACGTTTCGCACTGATCTCGGCTTACAAAGACTATACAGATGTGATGTGCAGTTGTCATTGTGACAGCGAAAACTGGCGGACAAATTATTTAATAATTTCAATGTGATGAGGAAATAACAGAAGTACTGGTAATTAAAATTAATGTAATAATATTTTGAATGATTTTATCACACTGATATCGCAACGGCCGTTATGTTGATTACCTGTTATTTGTTTTTGCTAATAACTGTACGTACCTAACGTTTATTCAGCATAAAATAATAATTTGTTTTTGCCTAATAAGATGATCAGCAGAATGTTGAAGGTAATACAAAGTAATAACTCGCTCATAGAAAAGTGAACTATTTACTTGTCCACATTATTATCGCAATGGCAGATCAATGCGGCATCTATAACTGACAGAAGCTGTCAATGACACCTGGTGCATCTGACACCATTCGATCGGCTATCATTTGAAATAGCATTGATATACCAACAATGTGTAAGGGATAAAAAAAGGTTCATGATATGTTGTAAACAAGGCAAAACTCCGCAATTAATGCCTAAAATATTAGTGCACCAATGTGATCAAATATTATTAATTATAATCGATTTATATTTCATATATTCCTTCCCCATCTCTCTATTTAATTGGCAAGGTAGCCTATCACTTCAATAAATAAAAAAAACATCTTCATAAATATTGACAACATCTCGCAGGGGTTTACCCCTCGTCTTGTATAAACATTACTGTTATTATTAACAAGTAGACACTTATCAGTTAATCTTACACTATTACACAATAGCTGCTAATCCTGTGCGTGATAGAAATTTATCTTTGCTGCACCGTCATTGTCACTTTGGCCCCGGTCTCCCCTCTGAATCGAAATCGGTAGATACGGTCTTTTGCTTGCAAAATGTCGTGTGATTTTTATTAATTTATTGTTTGTAGATATTGTTTTAATGTATAAACTAATATTTTCTGTGATTTTTTCAATGTTGTTAAGTTAGAGATTTATTTTGTATAAATTGTTACGTAAGAAACGGGCCGTCGGGTTAACATTTCTTCTGTTTGCGATTAGTTCTTTAGCTTACAGCTAAATAAACAGAGAATTGGCGTCTACAGAATACCTTTTTCCATTTTTGCCTCCAACTTTTTCAATACACCTATATATTATATAGGTAATCTCATTGCAAAGTTTACTCACGAGTCCTCTCTGCGGCTTCTTATTTGCTCCAATATTTTTCCCAACAAATTCGTGTTCGCAAAACAGTGCGGGCGTGCACAGTGGGGCAATATTTCATCTGAGCTGGCCAGAACAATAATAGCCTGTGGAGTCGAAGCCACGGCACGTTCGCGCCACAATGTTACCCACCACCAGCGTTCGCAGACCTCCCTCGCCCTTACCCAAACTTCAATAATTACACGCGAAAAGAGGATGGTAACGGAATACGAAGTTTCTTATGTAACTGGTTGGTTGTATACCATCGCCAGCATCCGTGTAGACAAAATAACGAAATACTCCGAAAGCAATGCGATATAGCACCGGTTATTGGGTTAGGTTAAGCGTTGTTTACACTGAATGCTCGGCAGAGGCGATTGTTGATGCGTCCGATGCCAAGTTGCTAACTTTGACGTTGCACTGTTGTTCTATTTTGAAACGGGTCAGAAGACGCGAGTGTGTGTGAACTATTCTTAATAAACAAGAGCTATACGTTATTATTTGCCTTAAAATAGTACCTATATAGTATCCTGATTACATATAATTATTTTCGAACACAGCGTAGCGTATTTGGTTTTCCGTTTATCAACCCCACTTCCAATCGCGCAGCTAAACCTGGCACCCTATAAGTTTATTGGTCTACATCTGACACCAAAAACAGCATCTATGATCTACAAAAAAACATACTGGAAATAACCGAATAATTCCGGATCCCACCGATTGTCACCGTGACGGAGCCGCCGGTGTCTTTGTCGCACTGTGCGTAGTTTTTTTCGCTTGTAATCTTCTGTTAATCCGTTTTAACGCTTCCAGATGTGAGGTTGCACCTCTGTGGACGATTTGCGCTCGTTCCCAAAGGATTCGATTGCTCTTACGTAATTATTATGGTGTTTTTTTCGGTGGCTTTATTGAGCTTTGATTGAGGCATATTATTGCCATAATTTTGACGTTTTGATGGCTAATTTAGTCAGTATGATGTGATAATTAACCAAGAGGAACACCACAAGACACTGTGAGTCACTATACCTACATTATTATATTTTAACTTCTCCTTTCTTTCAAGTAGGTAATGTACCAACATGGGTATTTATGTACGTGACAGTTTTATCGATGTTTTTTCAAAACTGCATGCGACTCTGCCCTCGCACACAAATATCATGTTACCGTTCGTCTGTTTGTGTTATTTTTACAACAAAACAAAACCGAAAACACGGACAATTGGCAGCGGCGCGATTGTTCACCGATCAGCGCACAAACGATGGACTTGCTTTGTGCCAATCAGTAGGGAGCTGTGATACCCGATCAATGTGACATCGAGACACCCACTATGCAGTTACACGCCACTCTATTACCTGCATAATAAAGCCTAATATCCCTTAAATAGTAGCATTAGTTTTTTGTATGCGGTACGTTTTTTTTGCGCAATGATAGCCCGTTCGTGAATATTTGGTGGTGTCAGGAATTAGAACGTTTTGTCTCCTGTTAATGGTCGAAACGTGACCGTATAAGGAGGCCATAATTTCACAATAATGTGTCCTCTGTAATGTGACAATGATCGGAGAAATCCTATTGAAAGTTTACGGTTAATTTATGGGCGAGAAGAAATTGATGAACGTTGACTTGACGGCAATAATGCCGACTGGTTGAGAATGGCTAATCCTTGGTGAATGAATTGAAGAATACATAATGTGGGCGTATGAGATTAGTTAATATAACTAACAAAGGAAACTACTTCGAAAATAATGGGAAATGGTTTTTGTTATAAAAATAAAAACTTTTAGCATTTGTCCTAAAAATTACTGCCGTAAACGCCGAAGGCTTTCCTAATAATTTATTCCTAAAATATTAGGAAAGCCTGAATCATCATCATCATCATCAGCCTATTAATGTTCCCACTGCTGGGACACAGGCCTCTTCTCTGTGAGAGGGCATGGACTGTAATCCACCACGCGGGCCCAGTGCGGATTGGTGGGTGTCACATGTCTTCGAATTTTTAGTTCTAGGACATGCCGGTTTCCTCACTATGTTTTCCTTCACCGTTTTGAGAGCGGTGGTGGTGAAATAATATACACAAAGTAAAGCGCCTGACTGGGCTCGAACCCACGACCTACAACTTGTAAATCGCGGCCGATACCACTGGGCCACCACTGCTCCGAAAGCCTGAATATTTCACAAAAATATTAACTGAACAGTAGTTGCCAGCTTAGTAAATCCGAATAAAAGCTTTAGTTCAACCCCCGACGACGTTGATGTGTAACACAAAACAAGACACTATCTAATCGAATCGGCGAAAAAACAAAGAAATATAAAAAAACACTCCGGAATAAAAGTCCGCCGGATAACACAGGAAGCAATGCTTTTCCGTTGCTGATAAACTAGACAAGTGAAGGAAACCGGTGGAAATGTGAGCAAGATGTATGGAAAACCCTGAAGAGGGTTCCTTTTTTCCGTATTTAGCTTCTTTTTATTTTCGAAAACGGAAATTTTTCCGCGTAGTCCGACGGAAGCGTTTTGGTAAGTGATTTGGTAAGCTAATTAGATGAGGGTGGAAGTTGTCGGCTTAGAATTCAATACTGGGTTATATTTACCGGTAAATGGTTATTTATGGAGCTGTTTAAAATGTATTTACAAGGCAGACTTGATTGGGACGCCCTGGGACAGAGACATGTCTTATGTCTTGAACGTAAACGATCTCAAAGGAGTGTGTATTTGGTGTTCTGTAGTTTCTGCCTCCAGAAGTTCAGTTTCTGTCACCATAGAAAAAGGAGTGAGTTTATATATCACATCACATCACCAAGAGCAGTGTTGGCCCAGTGGTATCGGCCGCGACTTACAAGTTGTAGGTCGTGGGTTCGAGCCCAGGTAGGCGCTTTACTTTGTGTAAATTATTTCATCACCACTGCTCTCAAAATAGTGAAGGAAAACATCGTGAGGAAACCGGCATGTCCTAGAACCAAAAATTAGAAGACATGTGACATCCACCAACCCGCACTGGGCCCGCGTGTTGAATTACGGCCCTTTCCCTCTCACAGAGAGGAGGCCTGTGTCCCAGCAATGGGAACATTAATAGGCTGATGATGTGATGTAATGTGATAATCCGTATATGTAGGCTATTAAAAGATTTTCAAAGGAAATTCAAAACTACATCTATCATCATCTTCCTAGCCTTTTCCCAACTATATTGGGGTCGGCTTCCAGTCTTACCGGATTCAGCTAAGTACCAGTGTTTTACATGGAGCGACTGCCTATCTGACCTCCACAACCCAGTTACTGGGTAACACGGCACCTCTTGGCAAGACTGGTGTCAGATCTCAAGCTTCTGACTACTCGTAACGACTGTCAAAGATCTTCAAATAACAACCGGGACCAACGGTTTAACGTGCTTTCCGAGGCACGGAGGAAACTCGGTATGTTGAAATGGTCATCCATCCACGGACCGACCTCGTCAAAACTACACCTATCATTGAACCCAAATTAAACTATTTAAACCACAACCCTTTGTACGCACATTTTTACATACAAAAACCCGGCCATTAAAATCGCGTAACCTAAATTCAAAGATACATAGCACATAGGTACGTTTTGGGTAGTAAGATCAACGGTCCAATTTGGCGCAGGCGAGGTACGCGCGGGTAAATAAGCGCCCGCAAATTGTTATCTTGTGAAACGAGACGTGTGATTCGAGCAACGACGCGTGATCCCTGCAAACCGCGCCAGGAAACGCTCTTCAGTTAACGCTAGGGATGGACGCGGTGTGTCGATAGTTTTTTGGATGTTTTGTGCAGTGCAATTTATTGGCACAGCAAAGTCAGGCTGTGTGATAATGATGTTGATGAATCTTCTTCTTTGCTCTCGCTTTTTCCTATTACGCGGGGCGGCTTCGTCATCTTCTGTATGATGATTATAAATGTGGATATTAAAATTCATCGAGCGTTTTGGATAAAACAGCAAAATAAATTGCTTCGATGTAGTTTTGATTATGTTTACCTAGTAATAGTTAAAACGATTGAGTTTAACAAGATTTAGGGTGTTTAGTCTTTTTATTTCTTAGGAACTTAAACAGTTAGGTACATGCTTTTCATGTAATGAAACAATCTACATTTAAAAGCAGTTAAGCACAGAAATATGTCGGCATAATTAAAAAACCGGCCAAGAGCGAGTCGGACTCGCGCACGAAGGATTCCGTACCATTATCGCAAAATACGGCAAAAAAATCACGTTTGTTGTATGGGAGCCCCACTTAAATATTAATTTTATTCTGTTTTTAGTATTTTTTGTTATAGCAGCAACAGAAATACATCATCTGTGAAAATTTCAACTGTCTAGCTATCACCGTTCATGAGATACAGCCTGGTGACAGACGGACAGACGGATCGCGGAGTCTCAGTAATAGGGTCCCGGTTTTACCCTTTGGGTACGGAACCCTAAAAATAAGAACTCTCCTAATGAGACTAAACTATGTCGACGTTTTAACATCACTAGAAAAATTTATGAAATGTAATTTTCTGACGTGAACGAGTCACGAACATTTGTAGCTTTTCCGAGTGTACCGGGAAATTGCGATCTCTGCTCTGAGCGCAAAATATGAGATCTACCCGCAATTCGTTTAAATTGCGACCGAGGTTTTTATAGTTTCTATAGTACAGCAGTGTGCACGTTGCACTGTAATTGGAGTTTGAACAAATACTTCACGTAGTTAGCACCTTGCGTAGGGATGAATGGCAGTTTTGTACACATCAGTTTGTCTTGGTCCTTGACTCTAAATGTGATCTGGTTTCTGAATGTATTTTTGGCAATTTCGTCACCATTTCAGGAACTCAAATGCTTGTTATCGATGTTGATTGACGCTTGAAACATTCTTTAAACCTATTCATTCTTTAAAAAAAAGTTTGGTCTATTCCTTGTTTGAGAATTTCAGTCATCTTTATTACTGATAGGCTATTTTGGATTGGATATTTATTACTTCAAACTTAACGTATTTCGGTAACTCTGTCATCAACAAATTCGCCATTCTATCACCCTTTACCACCCCGCCAGTCCTATCTATCACCGCGTATTAATTTCTCCGTCCATATTTCAAATAGTAACCCTAGTTTGGAGCAAGTGTCCACGCAATTGGCATCCGTGCATCCTTGACCGGGCGCCATTGATGACTGATGGCGAACATGTGCCACCGGCACTTGGCAGGCAACTCATCGTAGGAATAGGGCTGTTACAATTTTGAAAGTGTGAGCAGTTGTAAAATAGGTCTAGAGTTTTAATACTATTAGATTTTTGAAAACAGAAGCTAACTTTTGGAAACCGAGACAATGTTCTCTATAAGCAAACCCACGGAGCACGCAAGGCATACCTGATTAGGATCTTAAAGTTTTTGGGAAATTTAATTTTTATATATGACGGAAACTATTTAACTGCACACTAACATTTTTCGCGACTCGTTTTGCTGTTCGTTCGCCTTTGTACTTTACCTTTATGTACACATCACATCATCAGCCTATTAATGTTCCCACTGCTGGGACACAGGCCTCCTATCTGTGAGAGGGCATGGGCCGTAATCCACCACGCGGGCCTAGTGCGGATTGGTGGATGTCACATGTCTTCGAATTTTGGTTCTAGGACATGCCGGTTTGCTCACAATGTTTTCCTTCACCGTTTTTGAGAGCAGTGGTGATGAAATAATTTACACAAAGTATAGCACCTGCCTGGGTTCGAACTCACGACCTACTACTTGTAAGTCGCAGCCAATACCACTGGGCCACCACTGCTCTCGACCTTTATGTACATAAACTTTAAATAAATAAACAAATAAAGAAACTATTGAGAAGGCCCAATACAAATGATTATTTTTTTAATTAAAAAAAATGTAGAGCCATTCAAGTACAGTCACAGCCACCAAGAGTAACAAATTGATTCTTCAAAACGAGCACCTTTTCATAAAATCTCTCAATATTTCGCGCATCAGCCCTAAGACGAGGGTGCTCTAAGATAATTATCTTTTTTACCGCTCGCAGCCGACGCGGTTCCTAATACCGTGATAAATGCCGCGGAAAGGCTTGTCGCTGACGCGGAAACCGAGGGTAGGCAAACATTTTCGTTTGATTAATACTTCACTTGTTATAACATTATGTTAGTTTCATTGCAACAGATGCTTTTTATACTTTCCACGTAATTCTTTTTTTTACACTTTTTCCTTGAGGAGTATTGTTTTAATTTTACGCTGAATTAGCCACCTTGTTTTCTTGAGTATTTAATGCGTTGTCAGATGTTTCGCTCGTAAATCGTTTTATTTTGTGAATAGGTATGGTTTTGTCAGTTTTTAAGCTGACATGGTCACAATCATTAGAATTAATATTTGTTTCGGGATATTTACCATGTATATTTAGATTTTTGTTGAGAGCTCGATATTTCGGCACCGTTACAAGCGCCATGATCACGAGAACTTCTCAACAAAAATCTAAATATACATGGTAAATATCCCAAAACAAATATTAATTCTAATGGTTTTGTCAGCTTTATACCGTTATTTTAACGGTTTTTAATAATAGTATGTGGCCTCTAAATGTACTTACTTAATTTAACTATACAAAAATCACATGAAATTCAATCTTGAGAAACCTAGCAAAGATATAAATTAAACCTAGGTCGCACAGAAAACGGAAAATACTTATTACCGAACCCCATATTGCCTACAAACATAGAGCAATACGGACCACCGGCGGACCGTGTTGCTCTATGCCTACAAACATCGACCGTCAACCTTATGATATTTATAAGACAATCAAACGATCAATGACTTCAAATTATTTACACCTACAGGTCGATAACACCCTTGTCCTTTATTTACTGAAGCAATAGATCAAGTTTAAAGGCCCTTATTTAACAGTACAAACACGGAACCCTCAAAGTACACATCTTCATGTAATAGGTGTAATAAGGCCCATTTCGTATTGGTATTATGACTCAATCGACGACGGTACTTGTAGGGAAATTTGAGTGTCTGCCCGCAAATTGTAGGTTGGGCACCCCTGGTTATGACTACCCTGTTATTTTAGACGGTTTAGGGATAGATAATGGTTTGTTTGAGCATAGATAGCTGGTCATAATGTGGAGGAACTAGAACATAAAAAGGTATCTGTTATCGTAGGTCAGTAATTGGACATCCTTCCCACTTGATAATACTTGATTTACACTAGTCAATCATTCTTCCATACAAACGTAGTCTGGCGATTACTCTACTGTTTGACGATGTACGTTCAAAATAAAAATTTATGTCAAATTTTCTCATCATTATCTAGCCCTGTATGGAAACAAAAAGTAAAAAAATATATATTTGAAAGTTATGAGCGTCCATATTTCAACACTAATTTCTTACTAATCTTTAGGCGGTAATAAATACCATAAGAAGAAGGAAATTTGAAAAACGGCCTCCATACAGGGATAGATTAGTAGTTCAACAATGCAAATAATTTTATTTTGAAAATATACATTTTGTCGTTTTTTCATGATATCTAGACTCCCAAAGGTCTGTTTATAAAATTTTGCGCGCTCGCTTTCGTCCTAAATCATCATCCATTTCGCTACAAACTTTCAAAATGCTATTTCGTACGTGAACTATCTTCTTACTGCTCGTCACAGCATCTATCACTTTCGCACGTGTTGTTGGGTGAGATAACCTACATTTTAACACCGCGCACAAAAAAGTTTGTGCCGTCGACTAACCATAAAAACAAAATTAACGGTAGTTTTAAATTAGGAAAAAATAACGCATTATTATTCATACTCAATAGGTCATTACCAAGTCTAACTTTAGCTTTAAAGTAAAAAAAGTAATTCACGTTTTCATCCGTTTCTTAAAATCTGATGAACAATCTTAAAAGTCATTTCAATAATCTATAGAAGTTTTCTAACACTCCAAAATTGGTTATTTTTTTAAATTTCAATTCGCAAAACTGGTCATAAATAAACAACACAAAATTAAAACAAATATTCAAACAAAGAATAAAAAAAACACTTTATAAAAAAAGAGATTTATAATCCCCGAATATAGATATTTATGAAAATTAAATCATCATGCTAGGGGCCGGTTAGATTGGGGAGGTGGATGACAAATGGACAAGCTGTGACGAGCCGTTACATCGTGACATGAACTAATAGCGCCATCTATTGCGGTGGCGCGGTGTCCGTCGGCGTGTCAGTTGTCGACGGACACCGAGAGATGGCGCAACTAATCGCGTTCCAATGGAATGGATAATTTTTTATAGATTTATAACTGAGGTAGAATTGTTTTCTTTTTTTGTCAAAATTAGTATTGTATTTTTACTAATTGTAAAATTCATAAAATGTGTACATTACTTCTAAATAGTAGAAAGTACGAGATACTTATTACCTGTTTTTATTTTTTATTTTCTGTCTGGATTCCAAAATATATACCTCTATAATAAATACCTCTTCGGATAATACCTATGTACTAAAAACTAAATTCCAAGACTACCAAAAGCTTAAGAAGGATCCGAAAAGTTTACTCAAGTCACCACGTTCCACGAGGTTCTAAGAGTAAAGCACTCGCTTGCCAGATGGCGCTATTTCAAGTCCACCTTTATCAGCGATTACCGATTTCCATATCAGCATTATTTAAACAAATTTGATAAGAATTATGATGAAATGATTCTATTAAACTAATGCCAATTATATACCTAAGAAGATAAAGATTAATTCCATCTAATTTTCTCCTGTTTTTAATAAGAATCAATATCATAATGTTGACTTTAAAATACGGTGATTAATTATACACACATACAATAAAATTTTCGTCATTTTCAGGTCCGTGACAAGAGTGGTGTCAGTGGCTGGTTAGATGCCACCTCGGAGAAGGAAAACTGGCTCAAACTGGTGCGCTCCACCAACTACCCGCACGATGTCAACGTACAACACCTCTTGTTGGCTGGCCAGGTAAGTCCAACTTTATGTCTAAGTATCTTTTATTTATGTCATACAGACCAAAGTCTACCCGTCATCGAAATCTGTTCAGCTGTTGAGACGTGATTGATTAACAAACATTTAAACATATAGACTTATACATTTATAATGTTATACATAATTATAGATATATATAATAATAGGAAAGTAGATAAAGAAAAATCGGTCCACAATTGACGGAGACATCGGTGAACATACACAAAAAAAAAAACATACTTAATATCGAACATAGAACCTCCTCCTTTTTGGTAAGTTGGTTAAAAAGACAGACACTATCTTAATATATAAAAGGCGGGCTGCGTTATTGTTTGGTATAACTCAAATCAAATCAAATAATCATTTGTCATTGATCAAATGCTTCAATAGAGCATTTTAAACAAAAAAAATAAAATTAAAATACTGCACTATTCTTTCTCATGCATTACTAGCACAGATATAAATCTAACTGGATATCGCAAGTCCTCTGTATGAAAACCAAGCGTGCCACATTTTCACACACAATTTAAAAACAAATTTATTTACTAATAAAAGAAAACATTCCAATGCCTCGGCCAACTTTTTCTTACAGTCTATACAGCTCAATATGGCATTTTTCTAGATTTTAGTGGCTTTCCTGTGCCGATAATGCTAAATGAAAAGCTCAAATTACGATCATTGATCTTAATTTTACTCCGTTTTTTAGGGTTCCGTACCCAAAGGGTAAAAACGGGACCCTATTACTAAGACTCCGCGATCCATCTATATGTCAACAGACGTTTGTCTGTCCGTCTGTCACCAGGCTGTATCTCATGAACCGTGATAGCTAGACAGCTGAAATTTTCACAGATGATGATGTATTTCTGTTGCCGCTATATCAACAAATGCTAAAAACAGAGTAAAATTTATATTTAATCCAACAACAGGATTTTTTCCGTTTTTTTTGACACGTAAAGTACATACAATCGCGTCATCTAGTTTGATTTATGTCTGTGATTACAAGTGTGCCCAAAATTCCCTTCCCACCCTATTAAAAACATCTCATGCACTTCTCAACTAAAATTCGTCGATAAAAACTAATAACGCACAAATCAACGAATGATTATCACAACGGTGCTTACAGCCCATTGTAGCACTACCCCAATTAAATTTGAATGTGGAACGTTGGTACTTCCGGTGGCAGAAAATCGGTGTTCGACTGAACAACTGTGTGCCACTTCCGGTCAACGAGGGGAGCGAACAGATGCGGTGATTAGATTCACTTATTTGTACCCCCGACGAGGTTAAACGGCTATATGAAATTTGAATACAACGAACTCTGATATTCAGATTTATTTTTTTGTTAAAATGACGCATTTTAAAAAGGGAACCGTATTTTTTAACCAAATAATGCAATTTTATTTAGCTTAGGCATATATCGAATATATCGAAATTAAAATGTAGTGTATACTATATAATGCTTACTTATTTATATGAGATTACCATCGTGGGGTTTTATAGACCCTTCTGATACCCAGTGTGAGTGCGGTGCCCCTTTGCAAGATATGGCACACATGCTGGAGTGTCCCAAGTGCCCATACTCCTGCACTTTGGAAGACCTTATGCTCGCCACTGACGCCGCAAACGGGGTGGCCACCTACTGGGCCCAAAAATTATGAAGAGTTTCCCATCGACTCGAAAAGAAGAAGAAGACTTATTTTTATGACTTTAAAATTTTTGTATTCGTTGGTAGATTAACGTGACACATTCATGGTATATCTTAAATGGTTCAAGAAACATACGAATACGAATAAAAAAACAAAAAAACCCTATGATTTCTTTATGAGTATTTAGTAATAGCTGAAACCTTTTTCCTAGTCTCCTCTCCATTTAATTGCACCCGAAATTTTGTACCTGTTCCAAGTTATTACTGGCAGTTCCATGTAAGCTGTTTATAATTTTAGAAAAGGTTTTCAATACTTAAATATTTTGCAACAATGTTTCAGGTGTGGTACAAGGTTGTCCGTGAAGTGCCTTCTGGCCAGGAGTTGCTGCTGGGTCCTCGGACACCCATCTTCTTGGAAGACGTGCTCTCTTTGGAAGCAAGTGAGTAAACTACTTTGTAATACAATATTTGACAGATCTTTATAAACTCAATGGATATTGTTTCTTATAAGGTCTCGGTTTTGCGTAACAAAGAAATATCCACGTAACGGAAATTGCATGTTGTTGAACGAATTATGATTAGTATGGCAGCAGAAGAGAAATAAATTAGCAGTTATTTGAAGTAGAAAAGAAAAGAGAATCTATGGGTCTCGATTATTATAGTGATCGCCAAACTTCTGGGCCACCCTGAAGTTGGCTTTTCGATGCGCAAGGCATGGATCGGTGTTGTTACTATCACAGCAACAGCAACGCTACTAATATTCCTGAGTTGGTTATAGCTTTTAAAGTTCTCAAAGTTGTTCTAGCCCGTGCGAATACATTTTCTTTACAAAAACTCGTGCGAAAATGTCAACACTTCAAAGATCTCTCATCGCAATTTCTGTCTCCTAAATTTACATCTGAACACTATAACTACAACTACAAGTATATACATAAGTATATACAAATAGGTTCTCCCAAGCAGTCCCAGGCTATCAGGGCGTCGGTTGAATCACGGTCACGCGTATATTCACGCTCCGTTGACATGCGGGGTGACAGTTAATTGGAGTCACCTGCCCTCTGCCCTGGCAGTGGACGGCGACCCTTGACGACTCATATGTACTGCAGATACAGGACGATGCGAAAACAGAATGTAGGCTTCAGGCTTTAAAGAACTTTACAATTTTTCAAGTAGGATGAATCAAGCTTTTTGGAAAGCTTACACAAGTTACTGTATTGAAGCTGTAAACATATGGGTGATTTCGGTGCTTGAAATCAGTCGCTAACAACACCTTCTCCTTCACCTCCTGTCTTGAAACAGTCACTGCCATTAAATAATAGATACTGTCTTAACTTAAAGACATTTAAGGATTTCAAACATGAAAATGTTTGGCAATTCCTCAGCAAAGCAAAAGGCGCTGATAAAATGTAGACCAGCCCTCTCAAAAGTAGAAATCTGGCCATTTTAAAATGCACGAATGATGCAGGAATATCTCTTAAAACAACACATAAACTTCAATCATTGTAGTTATTGTCTAATTCCTTAAGTGTTAGGGAAAATAGTGCAAAATATTCCAATATGACGGTCGTTATGTAGTACAAATTATTACAATTGCAACAACTAGGTATTCCGTGTTAGTCATCGCGGATGAATTCATTCACGACTATTGAGACTGGAGCATTAAGTATTTAAATTGGTAAATCAAATGACATCATTTAGTCTACATTCCTGAGATCGAATTGACTTTCGATATGCATAATACCTATTGAACTATTGGAAGTATCGTCGGGGTAGAGCAATTTTGTTTTGAAACTAAGAATAGATTCGTAAATCTTAGATACCTTTCGAAAGAATGAGGAGTTTTTCTTTCCAGTATGATTTAGGATAATAAAATGTATTGCCACTTTGGGGCATTCCCTGGTACATTGGTTTCATAGTGCTTGCAAATGCAAGATATAGATATATTATATCTGCGTAGATACGCACATTTTTTTAACTGCACCAAGACAGTTAAATTCATTCTCCGGGACTTCGTCGAGCTTCATTGCCTCGGCGCTTTTCTGGTGGTCGCCACTGTTGATTCTGGCTTTCAAGA
The DNA here is from genome assembly GCA_948252205.1 of Orthosia incerta. Taxonomy (NCBI): domain Eukaryota; kingdom Metazoa; phylum Arthropoda; class Insecta; order Lepidoptera; family Noctuidae; genus Orthosia; species Orthosia incerta. The sequence goes on from OX411759.1 coordinate 11,635,439, forward strand.
GTTGCAGTGGTTTGGGAATAGTGCGGTCGGATTGTCCCAAAATTTCGCCATCGATTTCAGATGGATAAATAAATTAATTAACTGTGTTTACTACTGCAGGGGTAAGCCCTCTTCTCACACAGAAAAGGCACGAGCTTAAAAAATAAAGTAAAAAATATTTTCCAAACATGCTGTTTACAAAAATCTTAGGGCCTGGACACACCGGTGCGTTGGTGCCACGCGCGCATGCGATATTTAATTTAGATAAATCGCGACGTACGCGCCCGCGCCGGCGTCGATGTAAAAATCACGCATATGCTTTTGTTAATGCGGGGGTGACTGTTTTAAGGGTTGTTTGTTTTTATACTGGAAGAGACAGGAGAGAAAAATATTGTGTGTAGGTACCAACAATGTCATTGCACTTACTATAACGCTTTCAATATAACTAGGTAATACAAATAATAGAGATGAGAAAAAAAATACGAAAGACGAGGTAGCAGCTTAGTTTCTTTAGACACTGCCTATCTATATTCCTGTAAATAAAAAAATACCGCAGCGTCTCAAGACAAAAGTCTATGAACATTGTGGGTTGCCAGTGATTACATACGGAACCGAAACGTGGTAGTTCACAATGGGCCTCATCAGAATTAAAGTCACTCAAAGGACAATGGAGAGGGGTATGTTCGGCGTTTCTTTCGTGATCGCACCAGAAATGAGGAAATCCGCAGGAGAACCAAAGTTACCGACATAGCCCGAAGAATTGTAAAACTTAAGTGGCAGTGGGAAGGGCATATTGCTCGCAGAACGGATGGCCGATGGGGCCGGAAAGTTCTGGAATGGCGACCGCGAACCGGAAAACTTTGCGTTGGTAGGCCTCCCACCAGGTGGAACGATGACCTGGTTAAGTTTGCGGGAATCCGCTGGATGCGAGACGCACGGGATCAGTCAATGTGGTGACGCCTAGGAGAGGCCTACGTCCAGCAGTGGACGTCTATCGGCTGAAATGACGATGAATTGAATGGTGATGATTCCAGTAGATTATTGAAACACTTCCATTATTAGTTTCGATGTAGATAATGTTTTCTCAATTTGTTTCTGATTCCCCAACCCTGTCGTTCCTCCCGGCACTATAAGCTTGGAAACATTGTGCATAGACCAACAGTTATCACTATCGACATTTTAACCGGAGGACGTCTATTGCTAGACACAGGCCTTCCCTAAGGTTCATCACTTTCAAATATTAGTCAAACTTACAAGTATTTTTCTATCACTTCCTATTCTACCTCAAACCAAATTCTTTCGCTGTCCCTCTGTGCTGCTGTGTCACATCCAGCATTCATACAAAAACCGTACCGAGTCTTCAGTCCTTCCTGTACGGCTTCCGGTGCGGCGTCGCAGCCGGCAACCGGCGTCGGCGCAGGCTCGGTGATTTATGCGATTCCGATTGCACGTAATAACCGCCTTGCTCTAATTACGCACCTATTGACTTGCTGACTTTCCCTTGCATTCGACACTTCGTCGTGGTGATTAGGATTACAGGTATACATAGTAAGTTATGGTATCTGTTCTATCCTACTAATATTATAAAGGCGAAAGTTTGTAAGTGTGTTTGTTACTTCTTCACGCCTGAACGGCTGAACAGATCTGGATGAAATTTGGCACAGAGATAGATTATAGTCTGTAATAGCACACAGGATATGTATATATCGGATTATAATACGGGATTTTCATCCCGGGAATATGTTCCCTTGGGATAATTTTCGACTTGCACGCAGGCGAAGCCGCTGGCAGAAGCTAGTCTGTCTATAAAGGCCATATACCAGTACTATTTTATCTATAACATTGTAGAAATACTGTTGAGACAGTATGTATTTGAAAACATTGGCATACCAAATAAGTTAGATAAAAAAAAAAAATCAACATTTTATTTTACCACTTTGTCGGAATTATTAATATGTATATCCATGCCAAATTATAGCTTTCTAGTACTTAGATTCTCTGAGCTAAGCTGTGGACGGACAGACGGACAGAGCGAAACTATAAGGGTTCCTTGTTGACTTCGGAATCCTAAAAAATGAGGAAGGTCTTCCTCATTTTTTTATTATAATAATAAATAAGAAAGGTCTTTCTTATTTATTATTCTTATTAGGCTGGCAAAACATGATGAAGTTTAAACACAATTCTATGGTCAAACGCGTTGACAAATTTATTTTTATTTAAAGTTTTTGCCTTGTGTAGATTTTTCGTGACATCTGTTTGAGAATGACATTTTTTTTTTTTTTTTATTATCTATAGGCTTGCGCTTGACCACTATCTCACCTGATGGTAAGCGATGATGTGGTCGACGATAGAGCACGCTTGCCTAGAAGAAACCTATTCACTCTTGACTTAAAGACCCCTAGATTGTAGCTATCGGGAAACACAGATTCCGGCAGGGAATTCCACTCTTTAGCTGTACGCATAATAAAAGTGTCCCCAAAACGTTTTGTGCGTATGGGTGGGATGTCCACCATGTACCGATGACGCATCGCCGTACGTCAGGTAGTCCGATGATGGAACGGGCTGGGCGGAATTAAATCATGTAATTCCATCGCACACTCCCCGAAATGTAACCGATAAAATACCGACAAACTGGCAACTCGGCGACGATGTTCAAGGCTCTGGAGCTTTGACTTGACCAGTGCCTCATTACCGATGAGTTTCTTGGCCCGCTTTTCGATCGACCTTGTAACCCAAAATTTTCTACTATAAACGTAAAGCTGATACCAAACAATGTAACGCAATAACACATTGAAGGACTATTTACTTAAATAACCACAACTCAGCACCCACATTCATCACCCAAACATAAGCAGCATGACAAACCAATATGCCGTCCACAATGACTCTTAAATATCCATAATTAGAAACATTTGCAGTCAGCATTTGTTATAAAAGCTCCGGGCATTGCGCAAGAGTTGATTGATGGACCAACGTCCCAATAGAGGCCACCTAAAGCTCCATACATATATAAATATATTTTTTTTGCCAAAGGATTAATTCGGTCCGAGATAGGATTTTGAATAAATAACCTACATGACAATGGTGATCGATTGTACAAAGATAATTTATTGCCAAATATTTACATACGTTTTCTTAGAGACTTAGACCATACCAATCTGTTACGTAAGGTCAGGCACCTTAAAATTCTCCAGATAAGAGATAGTAGACTCATAAATAATGACACAGATTTATTGTAGCAGAAATGTTTTGTAAAAGGTCATTTTAGTAATCCTAGTCCCATTCCGTAGGCTTTCGGAGTATATGAATTTTAAGTACCTTGTCTTGAGTTCAGATTGGTTGAATTCCTAGTGTTGCTATGAGCGTTTTAATATCAAAGTCTATTCTAAAATGAATCCCAAACTTGAATCTCGCTTTAAAACTTGACAGATTTCATACTAATCTCTACTCAAATCTAGTTTGTACAATCCATCTCCCGTCATACGCAATAACAATAATGTGAGTTAACCCTTCATTGGCCGTGCTTTTTTCAAATAGCCGCGTGCATTCGTGCGCGTAATGAATGAGTGTCGCGCGCTGACATTTGTCATCGCGCAATTGTCGCGCAGATTAAAATTGATGACGTTGCTTTGTCCGCTGGCGCACGCACTATTGTGTCGGTCCGTAGTACCCTGTTATCTCACTCTACGATTATATTTTTTTTTAAATTGATAAGAAATATGGATTATGATTAGACTTTTTTTTGTTTTTATCTGCTTGTTTCTAGACGGCATTATATATCGTTATATAAACAGGAACGCACACATAACATTAAACATAATTTATGGTGGGCTGGCTAAGATCTATGAGGACGTAAACGAAGCACTTTCAAGGTGTTGTTTTAATTACTTACCCATTAGAAGTTGAATTATTTGCATTATGAAAATTTTATTATTCAAGCTTTATGTGGAGAATATACAGCTACTAAAGATAGTTTCTAAAATAAATTTTCTACACAATCATACAGTACAAATCAAAAGTTGAAACGTCATACAATCGCAACGCTGCCCTTGCAAACAGGATGATTAATCAAAAAATTAACCAACGACAATAGTGGCACCCTCCATTAACCCGGCGACAATCGCTCGGCGTCCCACATCGCGTATTTATTTAACAATCAAATAAATATTACGCACAATAAAATAGAAATATTTCAATTTAATAACACCGCCCCCAGTGAAGGGTTGAATCTGGTCCGGGAGCCTGTTTTGTTCATAGATTAGATCGGTGAATATCTTGATGTCACGCGAAATTGAATAATTTTTATACCACAAAGCATTGTGAAGCGTGTCTCCGCATTTTCGTTTTGGATTTTTTTAATCCTATCTAATACTTTTCGGTTAATTAATCTGATGACTGAGATAATATTCATCCGAAAGATTAAACTTTCTGACTGCTAATTTAATTATCCTCCGACTTTTAAGCTGGATAAAAAATAAAACAAATCAATTGAAAAAAAAAAATGTTCAAAATTATATTTACAACCAGCAAAAATCTCCATCTTCATCTCATAAAATTAATTTTCCAGAGCAGAAATAAAAATTCAAAATTGGTTTAAGCGTTCTTAAAAGGCCAATATAATTTTTGGGCCATATCTTTCAACATTCATCTGCCAAGCCCTCGACAGGCTAGCAGAGACTTGCGAAGCGTACTGAGACCGTTTTTGCCTTCGGGTGTAACGGTGCCTTGCGCGTACGACGCACCTGATCCGAAGGTACAGCCTCAAGCGCGAATAGGACCTATTTCCACGCAGGAAGCGAACCTTGGACTAACAGATTATCGACACGATTGTGTTCTAGAACACGAGGATATTAAATTGAATTGTTTTGCGGCGATGATTTTGTAGTAAATCTTACGGTAGAGAGTTTGTAGAGAAGGTACTTATATTTAACTTAACGGTTTTTTTTAATAAAATTATATTCAGATGGCTCCTTTAAATATAAAAAAAGAGGTGTCAAAAGAAAACACCAACTTTTTTTGGGATTATTCAACCCCAATCTCGGTAAAAAAACAGCTCTTTATTCCCTTCTCTAATTAACGACACTGACTTTTAATAAAACAAGTCAAACGACACACACTTACAAATTGCGAGAAACAACAGGTGTACTCTTTAGGGGTGGAATTCATTACGAAAATCGGTAAGTCACCGTCACGGTGCGCGGGCGCAGGACTGACATCTGTGACGTCAGTCGGCGTTAGCCAGCGTCGTGGGAAAACTTAACGATCGTGCACACCCTGCCTTATACGCAAATTTAATATAATATGTGCCTTATTGTTTTGGACGGTCTACTTATTTTTTACGGTAAAGTGTGGGAATAAAAATGTTCAAGCTTATCGATCTTTACGATGTTAGAAGGAAAGATGTTGTCGTTAATCTATCCTTTACGTCTGCACGACTTTTCTTCTATGAAATCTGTGCATTCTGTGCAGCACGCGTTATCTGCTGTGATTGGCTGTTGAAAATCCATTCAACCAATCACAGCAGATAACGCGTGCTTGATAATTTGTCACATTAATTCTGCGATGATTTAGAGGTGAGAAACTCGGCCTCAGTCTTAAAATCGAATTATAGCTCGGCATCGAATTGGTCTGAAATTTTCCGGGGTAACAACGGGACCCTATTACTAAGACTCCACTATCCGTCTGTCTGTCTTTCTGTCACCAGGCTGTATCTCATGAACTGTAATAGTTATACGGTTGAAATTTTCACAGATGATGTATTTCTGTTGCCGCTATTACAACAAATACTAAAAACAGAATAAAAATAATATTTAAGTGGGTCTCCCATACAACGAACGTGATTTTGCGTGAGTCCGACCCGCACTTGGCCTCTTTTTTTCAATTTGTAAAGTTACGTTCGGAACTAAGGATATGGCTTGTAAATGGATCATGGCATGAAAACAGCAGCGTTAAATAAAGTTCTGTCAAGATTTTCAGTATTTTCAACTTGATTGTATCATCCCTTAAGAAATCTGTTCTTCGCAAATCATGATACCTTATAAGGCTTAACCCTAAAACCGTTCAAAATCCTCAATTACATCCCTCAAAACTTTAAAACCACAAACAGTACAGTTGTCACGCACAGATGATTTTCCATATTTCCCCAACGGCGGGTCAAGTGAGCATATTAACCCTCGCCTGCAGGTGGGGTGGGGGTGTGACTGGCCCATGATAATTTGTACCAAACACTTCAGTACAGTACTGACATCGCACATAGTTTTACCTCTGACCCTTGTGACATCCTTTGGTGATCCTGTGGCATCCTGACTTTGACCTTTGGGTTTTGAGATTTTTTTGGAGGTATGTAGGCTTTTACTATTGTTGTTTTAGGAGTTTGTATTTGTTCGTTAAAGTTTTTTTTATAATTTTTAGTTTTCTTTTTACTGAAATAGTTTTTACCGTGTTTTGTTGTTTTTTATCCGTAAATTTTCCATAATAAAAATTGTGTTTACGTTGTGTAGTGGTTTATGTCTTACGTTTAGATTCTTTGAAAAGTTTTAACATTGAAAGAAGTTTCAAAACGGTGACAGCGTGCTCATGTGAAATTGTAATCTGTCTTCCCACTACTACCGTCTACGTTTTCATTGAATATTTATACCATCTCTGCCTAGCCCGTTTCATCATGGGACTACCAGACGTACGGCGATGCGCCATCGGTACATGGTGGTTATCCCACCCATACGCACTAAACGTTTTGGGAATACTTTTACTATGCGTACAGGTAAGGAGTGGAATTCCCTGCCGAAGTCTGTGTTTTCCGACAGCTACAATCTAGGGGTCTTTAAGTCCAAAGTAAATAGGTTTCGTTTGCTGGTATCGTCTTCATATCTAAATACAATAACAAAGTCGATGTAATTTACTCCGTTAACTTCTAAACCACGCAATGGATCTTGATACAGTTTTAACTTATAGAAAGAGCGATAAATGGCAGGCTTACTACGTATTTTGCAAGAGCAAAACGATAGCGATTTTAGCGCAATAATTGCACTTCAAGTTAGGCTTTTTTTTTTAAATTAGTGCATTTGACAAACAGCGAGCGATTAGCAGACGATTGTGTAGGACACCATACTTACACTTTAGGTAATGCCAACTTTTATGACATAAAGCGTTTAATTTTTCCTTGATTAATTGCGCGATGATTGCTGATTGCTGTTTCTTACGTAATAAGCCTGCGGGGAAGGTTTGTGTGTATAAAAAATTGTCTTGTGTGAAGCTGGGTCGGTACGCTAGTTCATTAATAGCTAAACGCACCGAAATCTGCTCCATATCCAAGCAATAATTTTTCACTGTCGGTTCATATTTGCCCGATGATATCACCTCGTTATCTTAGCCTTGCCTTATCACGGATGCTCGATAAACAATGCTCTAGGCGTGGTTTCGTCTCGTCGTGACTCGAATTAATTCTGCATGTGTCAATGCGAGCCATTTCATACTTCCGACGCCCTATTCGTGATGCCATACGTCAGAATATGACGATAATTCTGTGCAAACGTATGACATGTCCTACTCTGTTATTAGCAGTCGGATATTTAGTTTGATATGTTTCCTAGAGTATGTAATTGTCAATGGTTATTAGTAAACGTTTTACGTCTGTTGGAAATTACTTTAGCTGCTTAAAAGTAGCTTTGTGTCCACATACAGGCAGGAAGTAACAATAATAAATCAAAGTCATATTTAATGTTTTAAGACTTTTACGTTCTCATTTGTTAACAATTGGCCATGAGCTATTTTCCAATCAAACGGAAAACAAAAAAACTGGCCAAGTGCGAGTCGGACTCGCGCACGAAGGGTTCCGTACCATTATCGCAAAAAACGGCAAAAAAATCACGTTTGTTGTATGGGAGCCCCCCTCATATTTTATTTTAATATAATAATAATAATTTTTTTAAGTGAATATACAACTAAATATTCTGTGAATATTTCAAGCGTCTACTGTTGCCGTTATTAATATCGAGCAAAAAACGGCAAAAAAAATACGTTTGTTGTATGGAAGCCCCCCTTAAATATTAATTTTATTCTGTTTTTAGTATTTGTTGTTATAGCGGCAATAGAAATACATCATCTGTGAAAATTTTAACTGTCTAGCTATCACGGTTCATGAGATACAGCCTGGTGACAGACGGACAGACAGACAGACAGACGGATCGTGAAGTCTTAGTAATAGGGTCCCGTTTTTACCCTTTGGGTACGGAACCCTAAAAACGAACGATTTTCTTCAATTTTATTTTACGTCGGCAAGTAATTTGCAAGTTTCGGTTTCTCCAACAAAATTATGCTTAGCTAAAGATAGCTTGATTGCCTAACAGGAAGGTATACTACCACCATAGATGCACAAAGTCAATGAATAATAAATTTTGTCGTGTCGCCGTCGCATCGCTGGCGAGTTATGCATGTTACGAAACTGTCCGAGCTATAATTGCATGGTTCCTATTGATTTACATAGCCCTTTATGTCTCTTAAATGAATTACACCGTCAAGGGAGTCTAGTCTACAGGTTGTATGATCAATTGAAGTTCTAGCTTTTAGGCTGAGCACAGAGACAAGACGGTAAATTAGATAGATTATCGCTCAATGATATAATTGAGGGCGCGATCACTCTTATCGCAAATGACGAATTAAGATAAATAATTAATAGCCTCCACTAATGTCCCATTATATACATGTTTTCCATTCCCAAATCTATTTCATTTAAACCAACTAATTGTCTTTGGCAGTAACTCTGAGTTAAATGGTTACTATTTAACATGCGATTGTAGGAACTATATTTTTTTTTCAACAGTTCATTAATCTACCTACTATTACAGATGCGTTAGGTCTTTGCCAGCCATATGTTATACTTACTAAGGTTACACCTTCTTGTTACAGAGCGTCAGTCATCTATTGAGAAGTTTAGTTCTCTGGCGTCAGCTGACGACGAGGAGAGAGAGGACGCTGACATCCGCTGCAGCTACTGCGATCAACCCTTCCCTAACATCGATGTGTAAGTACCTACTTGTATTACTACTTCTTATTGTACCAGGTTTCTATATCTTACCGTTAGTTTCAGGTATATAGCGAATGGTTAGATTGTACTGACGACTGACTCTTAATAATGAACATGAAATTAATGAAAAGTACACGTAAATTCTGGAACTGAAGAACAGATATGAGATAGGAGCATATAAGATACGAGTACTATGCTGCTCATACATAAATAATAACTTTATTTAGTTCATCATAAACCACGAATACCCCTCAAGTTAAAGGGAAAAATTTACAAGTCCGTAATTAGACCTGTCGTACTGTATGGATCAGAATGTTGGGCTGTGAAAAAGATAGAATGAAAATAGATTGCATGTAGCAGAGATGAGAATGTTGAGATGCATGTTTGTCCTGGTATGGTCATGTGATGGGGCGGGATGTAAATGAATATGGATGGATGGAGAGGGAGAGGGCGGCCAAAGAAAATATGGATGAACTGTGTGAGGAGTGAAATGAAAGAAAAGGGAGTCAGTGATGGCGTGACGGGGGACAGTTCGGTATGGAAGAAGAAAACGTGTTGCGCCGACATCAATTAACAAGGGACAAGGGTAGGAAGATGATGAATTCTTTTGGTTCAGCATGGATTAATATGAAGCTGCCAATGTAGTAAAATTCATAATTATCGTACATATTAATCTCTAGTCGTCGCGTATTGGATTAGTTTCATCATCTCCTTGCTAGTTTTCTGATAACATTCAGCTTTATTACTTCTAAGGTCTTATGTTTACAAGGGATATTCGCTAAGCCGTGCCACGATAGACGATATGATTGTATCGCTGCCAACTCTATTTATATCGGTCTAGGAAATTTATTGAGGTCTAACCGGCTTAAGTGGCTACTAAATAATTCTTATCAAAACCATTGTTCCACGCATTAACATTATACAGTTTATAATATTGCCAATGTAACGCGTCATAGATGCGTATCTATGCTTCTTTTAATTATTCAACTTTATTCCGTAAATGTAGCGTTTGAGTTGCCATTAAAATAGTAGGTAGTTAAATGTCTAACCAACAAATTAAATTCGAATCAGTCAATCGCACGTCTCATCTAAACGGTTCGTTCAAGATGTCTACCGCGAGACGCAGAAGTCTATCAATTTCAAACGTCTTCGGAACCATTAACCTCCTGCCATTAATATTATTTGGTCGTAGAGGAGCGGGCTGTAACGATTTATTTAGTGCTAGTGATGTACTCGTTCGATAAGACGCACCTCGATGATTTGTTGCCGAGCGGGTCGATGGCACGCGACGATTCCACGTTTTTGCTGTGACGAGCAGATGGTAACTGCCGCTGAAGATTACATGACGCGCATTCCTAATGGCAAAGTCTAGCATAGCACTCTATGATAAAGAATGGTTCGCAAAACAATCAATAAAAAATACGTTAAAAACAAAACAACAACAGTAGCCCGATAAAAATCAGTAACACAAATAAACTAAACGTCTCATCACGAATGAAAATATATCATGAATTTATTATCTATGTGACAAGCGATGGAAGGCCATAATGGCGTGTGTCATCATATTCTATCGAAGCGCTGGCTCGTCAATAATGCAGGAGATCGAGATTATCGACATGCACCGTTCTAACGTATCCTCGCAGTGACGCCGTCCACGCGTCCTTATCGCGTCCATCACTATTGTTTTAAACGTTTACAACGTTTCTAGGGCATCGGGAGATCGATTAGTAATTAGATGTGAGCTACATTGTTGCTTTTTATGTTTTATGGGTTATTTAAAGTGGGAGGATCAAATTAAATTAACTGATTTTCAATATGAGATAGAAAATCCATTAGAAATAAAATCGAAAGTCTCTCTTCTGCAATCTTCAGATTGTGTTCTTAGATACACCTCGTTGACATCAGTAATGCATTAGATGCTGTGTCATATCGTGTCACACAGTAGAAAAATCAGCTATTCTTATTATTGATGTATTAAATTATATTGTCACGTTCGTTCCGAATACTTGTTCGGGCGTATTATAATGCATCATATGTATTACGAAATCAAATTGTAATCACTCTTATCGGATCTCTTTCCACTCTTACTTTCGTCAGAGTGCTGTCACAATTGGACTGATCATCGCCGCTGTCACACCTTGAGCCGATATCAGATCGATCAGGTAGCGATTGCGAAGTCGAACACTAAAATTACAGGCTGTTCGATCGTGCTCGGATCTTTGTACGATCATTATTATTTGTCTAACGCGGATTTATTTTTATTCGACGTTGATCTAGTTTGCGGCTAATTCAATCTAGGTGGTAATTTTAAGAAATTAAATTACCACGGTAATTCGATCCGGTCAATTAGTTTTCAAGGAACATTTTGATAGATATGACATTCCGTGTTATATAGTTGGTGATTAACAAGCTGTAATAACGGGTTCATTTACATGTGATACACAAACGGAGAATAGGATCGGCTCGGTGGATAATATCGATGGTATCTGTGCGGACACGGACTGAGCTACAGCTACAGTAGTCCAGTCAACGAGGATATTTGTTGTATGGAGACTTCCGAAAAATTCTCCCGCCTCTGAAATTTGGCATGTGATGAAATGAGGTAATACAGATTACAGATGTAGAATAATCCAACAAATTTTGTTACGATAAGTTAGGTATTTTTACCTAAACATGATAATCGCTTATAAGGCTTTGTGAATATTTCCTCAGACTGAAATACTTTCTTTATACGTATGTATGTACTAGTTAGAATAAGTATGTAAAGGAATCCAATATTTTTTCGATTTTGGATATACCCCAAATTCAACTTTTAACATTTTGCACTATAACTTCTACTGAAAAATTGCTCTGCAAATTGTTATTTTTAAATATGTTTTTATATCTTTAAATAGATAGCTTTGTTTAGTTATCCAAAAGATTTTCCTTTTTAAAACATTTTTTTTGATTTTTGATTAATTACGTGACGTGAAAAATATCTCCGTGCATTTTCATACCTTTATTAGTCATATGATTTTATATTAAAACATAATTATCAATAATCCAACAAATTTTCGAACGTTCATTATGTTTGTTAGGATAATTTGCCGATTTATGCTAGAACGTAAGGGTTGACCTTCACTTGACCGCTTAGAGCTGCTTTGCCACGCACTACTTTTGGATTAGTGTAGGCGAGTTTTACAAATATGTTTTTTATCTTAATATGCACAATTTATGTAAAGTCATCAAGTACCACAATCTCAAATTTTCTCATTCGATTTTGAACTTAACCAACAACATTTTATGGTTTAAAATCATTTGGAGAAATTTTACAGTTTTGTATAACCTGATGTGCTGTTGACTGTACAACGGCGTTTAGAAAATCGCTTAATATTTTTTTAATACTTATATGGATATTAAAAAACTGTTGATAGGTATAAAACGTTTATTTAAAATCCGTCGCATCTTCATAAATCTTCGCATAGTTTACAAAGTCCTTAAGGACCTCCTCCTTAAGGACTTTGTAAACTATGCGAAAAAATTGTCAAAAAGTATGTTTATTGTCAAGACACCTGTTGAGGAAATATCGAGGAAAAAAAAAATTATTATGTTCTTTAGTTAATTTTCATTTCTTATTGTCTACATTTTAAAATATTTTTTATAAATTTTAATAAAAAAAAAACATTAGAAAATATATTTATAAAATAAAAACAAACTTTTAAAAATATAAAAAATAGACGCCCACCGGTATCGGGAACAGGGTCCAAGCATGATGTACAAGTCTATTGCTAAATATGGAGCACTATTGTTAAATATGGAGATAAATATATTGGGACTTTGTTTAATTTATGTGAATACTTTTTACATTTTTAAATGTTAGCTTATAATAATAAAATAAAAATATATTTAAAATATAAAAAATAGTAGCCCACCGGTAAGACTGGAAGCCGACCACAATATAGTTGGGGAAAAGGCTAGGCAGATGATGATGAGTAGCCCACTGGTATCGGGAACAGGATCCAAGCTACCGGTGGTCAGGGCTCCTGAGAGAGGAATCTCCTAACGATACGCACCGCGTCAGGAGTACCGCTTTCTGGATCAAGCCCTTGATCCAACTGCCCAACAAGATATATCATGCCATTGGCCGTCACCACTATCGGCACAATGACTGCTGTATTCACATCCCACATGTCGACAACCCGGCGAGCCAGATCAAGATACTTAGTTTTTTATCTTTCTCAGCATTCACGAGGTTCTGGTCATGAGGGACCGCTATGTCAACAATCATTGAGCGACGCTCTAGTCGGTCGATCACCACTATGTCAGGCTTATTAACAACAATAGTCATGTCAGTGATGATAGACCGATCCCAATGCAACGTGACATTGTCATTTTCGAGAACTGGGTCGGCCACATACCTATAGTACGGTAATTCCCATTCCACAAGATTGTATTTAAGAGCAGTTGCTGATGGATAATCCTGGCTACAAAATTGTGTCTATGAAATAGTCTCCGTTAGCTAGACTAAAACAACCGGAGATAATGTGACGGATGGACTCCCCCGGCCGGTGACATGCCCGACTAATGTCAACCGTGCCGCCCTTCATGATGTATTTCCGGTAGTTGTTCGTCATCATAACTCGTCCATAATCGCAAAGACAAAACCTTCGGTTTCCCCGAAAAGGTCACCAAATCGCAACCAGGCCACGGACGCTAAGAGATCTAAAAGCGTCCGTGAAGCGCCTTGCTCTGCCATACCTCCCTGTGGTATCTAATACTATAGGTTTGCGCATATTATCGATAGCCAAGGAGGGCGGGATAAGGCCCTTGTCCGCCGCTACCACATCACGATGCGTAGTTTTTCTGGAAGTATTCCCTAAGACTGCATACCTCGCGGTTGTGCAGAGATTTAGCATTTAAAAGGCCTCGAACGCCGTCCTTCCGCGGGATATACAGTCTCATCACCGATGACCCTGGTGATGCATGTAATTTGCGGTAAGCAGTGTGCAGACCCTCCTATCCAGGGTGTCAAGTTCTGTATTATATATTATATATCCATTTGAGTATGCCGAAAGTGTACATCAAGACGATTCATTTAACGACTGATTCACGCCAGTAGCATCGATGCCTAGGTAGTGCTTCCGACATACCCAAATACTTGTAAGTTTCGGTTGAGTAAAGGGATCTAAGGTTTATGGAATCCGAGAGTTGTATTCCCACGGATTCCATAATCTCGCCTCGCTTTACATGCATGACTGCACATTTGTCCACACCAAATTCCATCCTGATGGCGTTACTGAAGGTTTCTGTTACCATCTGTATATTATATACCATCAGTTGCAAGTTGTTGGGGGCAAAGAGCTTCAGATCATCCATGTAAAGGAGGTGTGACATGACCTGACCTCTTCTTCTCAACCGATAGCCCAGGCTCGAGCCCACCAGCAGTGTTCTAAGAGGGTTTAGGGCTAAACAAAAACACAGCGGACTCAGACCATCACCCTGAAATATTCCACGCTTGATCCTCATAGGTTCGCTGTTCTCTTGAATCTGTCGACATCCTGGATAGTGAAGGACCATCCTCCACTGCCCCATAAATGACGTCAGAAAGGCGCGCAGAGTTGCATCAATTTTATACAACTCCAGCACCCTCATGAGCTATCATGTATCACTGAGTCATAGGCCTTCTTGTGGTATTATTATTTTTGATATATTTTTGTGATTCTTGGGACCCTAGAGTCCCCTTTGAAAGGTGTACCAGAGGCCGAAACCAATTCACAGAGGCCTTGTTAGACATGTAGGATGAAATTTGACACCAACCGGCGATTATCCCTGTATGCACTAGTCACTACGCAAGGGAACCAAAAGGAAAAACCCCGGCTGGTGCAGGACTATTGCAGAATATGGACACAAAACACATTGAGCTATGGGTTTGAGAGGTTTCGTAGATCGATTACCTAAAAATATAGATGGACTATTGGCCCCTGCCTGACCACTATTGATCTACACGGCTTTAATAAGGCAGGTAAAGACTTACACACTCAATTAATGGGCCTCCTCAAAACAGTCTCTAGCACTTTAGTGACGTAGCGCCAAGGGAGCAACATATACGGAGGTGCTTGAGGAGTGGAGGGGTACGCCACGACTATCAGGACAATCCTGAAAGTACGGTCAAGAACTGTACCAGCATCTTACTTGGTTAACTTCCTTCCTCCGAGCTCGTATGCTCTTGCGAATCTCCACTCAAGCCAGCCAATTAAGGCAAGAGAGAGGTGGAAGCCCTGTTCCCCGTCGGTGTTCACACCGACCGGCCAATAAAGGCAAGGCGGAGACGAGGGATAAGACTACTGCCTAGAGATCAGGTCCGTGGGGTCGCCACTGCCCACCAACTCGCCACAAAGCTGCCCTGTGGATTGTATTGACCCTCACCCAAGGCATGTTGCGGCAAAGTAGAATCTACCGGAACCGACCTTGGGTTCATTGTAGCACGTAGGGCCCACCACGACGTCAACGTAGAGATACTGCGGTGGGGGTATAATTATTAGACATTTTGACTGGAAATCGAATTCGATAGGCGGGATGTTCGCTGCCGGTGGTTCTATCACTGTGGCATTCATGAATAATATCTTTTTCCTTTTAAACGCCTTGATCATGGCATCATTTATATATCATATTCGACATTTCACGTGTACTGTAAGGTTTGAAACTTCCATAAGTTGCGAGCAAAATCCAACATCTCTTCTTCGGCTTGATTGTCGAGTCTTTTGAAGTCGCTTTTATGTCACTTTAACAAACCCCACTATTAAAGGTTTTTTACACAGCACACACATTTTTAAACAAACGTTCCTTGCACAAGTACAAAGAGTAAAATAATAAATATGCACAAGTAGGTAGGTACACAACTGCCCGGCGAGCATGGGCGTACCCAAGACATTTGTGACAAGACATGATAAATTATGTCATGTCTTACAATTTGTCTTAAATGCTAGCACGGGTCAAACATGTGACATATTTTAAAGTTGACAAGAAAGGCATGTCGCGCCTTTAAACTGTGTCACATGGTTGTCTCGTGCTAGCATTTAAGACAAATTGTAAGACATGACATATTTTATCATAACTTGTCATGACCGAAAATATTTTCTTTTAAGAATTTGTAGTTAAAGTCGAAAACCATGCAAAAAAAAAAACTTTCATAAATTTATGTTGGGATGCTGCTAGTATGGATGTGACAAAGGGGGGGGCTAAATTTTGGTTATTTTTTGCCTAGGACATACCGCTTTCGAGATACCATTTTAGAAATATAGAGCGTTTTATGCAAAATAAAATAAGATTCGGAGGCCCATAATTCGGAAACAGTCCGTCGTAGGGCTATGCTTCTCATAACCTAAATGGTTTTTATGGCCAAGGTTAAACCGAAACTGCAATAAAATTGGAAAATTGCCGAAAAAGATAAAAAAATAAACGTCAAGAAGTTATACCACAAGTCAAGAAAATATCTCACGCCGCCGTGCTAGCATTTAAGACAAAATGGCTTTATCACCCAAACTGTGATAAAAAGTGTGACTTAAGCCATGTCACAGTAGGCCGAGCTCGCCGGGCTGCTCCGTTTCATACTTCGAGCGAGACACGCTGCCCGTCGCCACACCACTGCGCGAGCGCCCCGCACCCCTCTTCACTCCCGCGACCGGTCGCTGCTAACCGACGGCAATGCTTGTACTTAACAATTATTGAGTTTGTAAAAGCTTTGGTAATAGGCCGAATTTCCATTGGATTATTGAAAAACCTATTAAAATACAGCGACTCATAACTAATAAACGTATTAAATTAACCTGAGCAATTATTCACATGATGTAATTAAGTAAAAATGAAAAAAGAAATGTTTTAAAGGCAAATCTTTTGGATAACTTAACAAAGCTTTTTATTTAAGAAAATAAAACCATATTAAAAAATAAAAATTACCAGACCAATTTTTCAGTAGAAGTTATAGCGCAAAATGTAATAAGTTAAATTTGGAGTGTTTCTCAAATCGAAAAAATGTTGGATGCCTATACTTGCCTATTCTAACTAATACATTCGTACGTATACAAAAATTATTTCAGACTGAGGAATTTTTCACAGAGAGTTATAAGCAATTTTCATGTTTAGGTAAAAATACCTAACTTCTCTTATCAAAATCTTTTGGATAATTTGTTATCTGTAATCTGTATTACCTTACTTTATCACACTACCTACTCTCACTGGCAGGAGAATTTTTCGGGTTACTTATGCCCCGTTGACTGGGCTACAGTATTTCACAACCGATTGTTAGCGCTAGCCGGGATCTACAATCGATTATTAAAATGTAAGCACGTTCGTCGGTAGTACATCATTAGTTTGGGTCGGAGCTAAAATGACGCTCGAATTATTTATTTTTGAATTTTCTCATTTTATTTTTCAATGAGCAGTGGTGGCCCAGTGGTATCGGCCGCGACTTACAAGTTGTAGGTCATAGGTTCGAGCCCAGGTAGGCGCTTTACTTTGTGTAAATTATTTCATCACCACTGCTCTCAAAACGGTGAAGGAAAACATCGTGAGGAAACCGGCATGTCCAAACCAAAAATTCCACCAACCCGCATTGGGCCCGCGTGGTGTATTTTGGCCGGTTCACTCTCACAGAGAGGAGGCCTGTGTCCCAGCAGTGGGAACATTAATAGACTGATGATGTGATGTGATGTGTGTGATTTTTCAATATCGTATGTAAGCAATGATTGGGTGTGTTTTATAGGCTCTATAATAAGAGCTCTACGGGCAATACCTGCACCTGTAGCCAAGTTGATAATCTACAATCGATAACAGTAGTAGAAAACGAATCAATGTATGGAAATGACACATCTAAACGTTTAGTTTCGTGGTCAGACCATAAACATAGAAGGCGTTAACGATTGTAGAAAGAGATTTGATACGAAACGTGGCGTGGCTAGGGGGGGTTTTATATAATGCTAAAGAAAAAAAAATAGGTTCCTTTGTCTAACTTACGCTATGGTCTATGAAATCACATAGGATACCCTTTTATAATCATCCGATCTAGAACTTCTTCTCCTTCATTTCATCTTACAGCGGCTCTGCTATTTCCGTTTTCGCCTTTAAACTTATTTGATCTCTCACATTAAATATTACAACAGCCACCTCATGCTCATCTTAGAATCACTTAGCGTCATTTTAGTGACCAGTTAGTATCGGTGGCTCGTGTGGGCGGGGCTTAATAGATCAGCTTGGAACTAAAGTTGTTCATTGGATGTTATCAATTGTGAACATACAGATTATTTCTATGATCGGTGGATATAAATGTCTACAGTATGTTCGGTTACGATCTCTTTGCGGAGGTAATGTTTCTCGTTAGAGATTAACCGGATGCTATCCATGAGTGATGGTTTGTTAATCGAAATGTATGTATAGCTAGACGGTGTTGTTGAAATTCTGATGGATTATAAGAAAGGAGTGGCTAAAGACACAGAATCTCAGTGTGAAAGTGTCTTAATAAACACAATCGGACACTTAATAAAATAAATACAATGTTTGTTTTAACAAAACAATACCAATGATGCTACGCAAATATTTTCACAACTCAAACAAGTAAACAATAATATCACCAATAGCAATTACGACATATCATCAAAAGCAAAAAATGAGCAAGTCATGGTAGCAACTCAAGTGATACCAAACCAATGTTCTATTACAACGAACAAAAAGAATGCAATACACTTTCAATTGTTATAGAAATTGCGCAACACACTATTAAAAGATACAACTGTTCTAAAAGATTCGTTTACTTAGATGATGTTGTGGAGTAATGAAAAAATACTCGTACAGTCGAACTTTGAGATCGTATGCGCAGATACGATGCTTGTGCAAGTGAGCCCTGGGGCTATGCGTTGTATCGCAGTTGCGCGTGCGTCGATTACGAATCTACTAAATAGCATAGAATGTATTGAGGTAGGTACTCATTTGAGTGATGTGTTGCAAAATGTATTGATGGAACTCATTATTGTTTATTGGGCTTCTGAAAATTATAATGAGTTTGAGCTACATAATTAGAAATACTAATGAGAATATTAGAAACTATAATATAGATAATCAACCAATGTATGTCGAATCAAATACATAAAACAAAATGAAATAATAAAAACTAATGAAAAAATATCCAGTGCCTACACAAAAGTTGGCAGAAAACTGCTCGAATTTTGCATTACAAGAACCGTAAGCTCCTAATACTGGGATACTAACTGGCTGCCTATATGTGACACAGATTTCGACATGGATGTACGTACATCTCGTTGACTAGCGAGAGAACGCAACGGACGAGCAGACAGTAAGCGACGGAACCATTACTGACGGTAGATTTTATTCCATAGATTAATTAAAAGATACGGCGACGACCCGCCGCCGTGCAACAGAGAAAACGTTCCATCTCGGCCACTGACGACCACGACGCTTTCGAGTAGATCGACATAGATCTACCCGTGCAACAAATAGTCAATGCTATTTCCTTAATAAAACCAGCGATGTAATCTGTGTTTGTATTAAAACGCGACTAACGAGCGCTAACAGGTGCAGCGTTAGAAAACAGCCGGAGGCAGCAAGGGTTGCGTGTGGCAGACCAGTTACGCCAAGGAGACTCACTCCGACCGTTTTTGCAAATGAAATACGTTTCCCATCAAGTGTCGACACACGTTATTATGATGGTGATAACAGTATTTTCTAAGCAATCGGAGAAAATGGGGGTCACATGAGTGAGGTACTCGGAAGCGATGCGATACACATAAACTATGCGTCTAGTGCGGATTTTGCTCATAAAACGTGTTCATACAGAATTTATTGCAAAAATGAATTCATACATACGCCGAGGAACGAAAATACGTTTGAATTATGTATAGGCGAGTGTATAAGTTATGTTCGCGTGGGCGATCGCTATGCATAAAGATGTTATTATTTTGTCTTTTCCTGTAAGTAGTCTCCTATGGATGGCAGTGCCCTATTCGAGTTCGTTAGCGTAATCTCCACACTTTCTAATAGAGTCGTTGGTGGTATGCGATAAAATACAATTACAATATAAAACGAAGTTAGATTACTGCTGCTATGAAAGTGTCACTTGATATAAAGTGGGGTAGTTTGTGAATGCTTCTTCTACTGTAATAGGCGATACAAATGTTAATCTAAACGAAGACACTATCGAATACAGATGTGTTTCATACTTTATAGTTGCGTGAGATTGTCTTCAACACATTTACCGGGAAACTAATGGGACCCCATGCAGTGTTGATTTTAGAATGTGCATTTTCTATCTTATAAACACCCTATATTAAAGCTGTTCCTAGATGTTCTCTAATAAGAGTCTACAAAGAACAAGAAATATGAAAATAGTCCCATACTTAAATATTTTATTTTGTATTTAAGTATAAGTTTACTTACACTGAAAAGCACCAAAGTTACACATTGATAAATAATAAAGCATGTCTTTTTAAATACCTGTACACCGACACCCGTTTCGAGGACAACAAGATTAAAGCTATCGATATCGGTTCAAACCTGACCCGGTCGGCGCAAGCTTTGTTTCAAAACCCACCGGAAAAAAAACATCGACTAAAAATGAGCAACACCTAGCTGTAAAGGTACAAAAGAATGTGACTATCCTTGAGAATAACAACTAAATCTAAACGACCTTCAGGCTGAATCCCCGTACGCTAACTTTCTCTACACATACGCGGATGTCAATATCAAGGGGCAATTTTTTCGTCCTTGACATTTAGCCGGCTGAATAATATTTTTATATAAATTTTCTTGTATCTTGTTGCAGTCTCGATCGTCACTTGATAACGGAGCACGCTCAGCCGGCCGCTGCATTTCACTGCGAACTCTGTAACAGGGCTTACAGCACTCGGGTATTGCTCCTACGACACCGTGCGCTTGCGCATACTGACATCAGAAAGTACCCCTGCGAAAACTGTCCTAAGGTGTGAATACAAAACTTGTAGATTATAATTTAGATGGAAATAACATTTTCATTGTAGTTTAGAAATAACTTTTTTATTACGTCCTGAAAAAACATGGGTTTATTAAAAAATATAATTTTCGTAGTATAATCTCATTTCTCAATTTTATCTTTTCAATAATAAAATCTAACTTATTTCTTACCAAAGGCCCTCTTGCACCACAAATAATCAACGAATTTAAAACATATTTCTATAAGGGCTATTTTTTAATAGTCAGATAATGATTGTAACTGAACAATAAATAAAACTGATTGACATATTTTCTATAAAATGTCAAACTGGTATATTTATTCCTTATGTAAAATATATCTGACTATTGAAAATCAGCCCTTAATCGTATGAAGTTAAAACACAAAGCATTATGTTTTAAATTATAACAATTTCAGTGCTAAGTTTAATTAAAATTGTAATTTGTGGTGCACGTTGGCCTTTCATGGGTCACTTTTAACTCCCTGGGTTTGTTTTAAAAATTAGTGGGTCATTCTCCGGTGGTATTTGTTTCACCGTTTGCGAAACCTGATGTTATTTCAGGTATTTACCGATCCTTCCAACCTCCAGCGCCACATTCGCGCGCAGCACGCGGGCGCCCGCAGCCACGCCTGTCCCGAGTGCGGGAAGACCTTCGCGACCTCCTCGGGCCTGAAGCAGCACACACACATACACTCCAGCGTCAAGCCCTTCCAGTGCAAGGTTTGCTTTAAGGTGAGGATCTATGTTTTTATATTCTACATCTTCGTAGATTAATTTGTAGGAGCTAATATTATAAATTTTGTAATTACAGTACTAATAAAGTCTAAAATGTTATAATATCATGACTACTTACTTCTATTTGATTTTTGACATCGCCCCGTAGAAATCTTTGTACAGTCTGTTGACAAATTGTCTTTCATTTCTTTTGTTTCTGTGGTGGTGCTACCCGTGCTGGTTACAATGTTTAAGATTTTCTTGAAATCTATCTTAATTAATTTACAGACTAAAATTAGTAGCTCTTGTAATCATTATATATAAAACAAAGTCGTGTTAGTTACACCATTTACAACTCGAGAACGGCAAAATACACATAGCTTTGTATACTGGTGCCGGTTATGCCAGTAGATGGCGTTGTCGATTAAGTTGGGTTGATTGCACCATTTTCCCATAGGTACATTTGTTTGAGGTGGTACGAAGTCTGCCGGGACAGATTGTATTTTATTATTTCTGTTTCTAAAAGCCTATTGTTTCCATTTCCAGGCTTACACCCAGTTCTCCAACCTGTGCCGTCACAAGCGGATGCACGTCGCTTGCCGAGCTCTCGTTGAATGCGGAAAATGCGGCCAGTCCTTCACGTCTTACGCCTCTCTTACTAAGCACAAGAGATTCTGTGACACCGCAGCCGCCGCTTCTGTCAACCTCCGAGGACAAATGCCCCAGGGTTTACCACAAATACCATCGCTTCAAAACGTCGGGATGAATAACCCTAACAACACCAATCCGTTCCCGATGTACAGGGGACCCACCCTGCCCCTACCATATAATACATTTGCTCACTACCCGGCGCTCTTCTCTGCTGCTGCTGCTGCAGCTTGCCCACCCGAGTTCCTCAGCCCACTACTTTTCAACGTACAAGGTGCAAGACTCGCTGCTATGGAACATGACATGGCTATGTCAAATGCCAATTTGGTATCCAAGCAGCAAGAAGGCCGTCTATCGGTAAAAAGCATGGACAGCTCAAACTCCTTAGATGATAACAAGAAGCCCAAGGATTTGGATTTCGAAAACAAAAGAGACAGCTACAGTTCAGATAGGGCTACGCCCAACAAATCGCATAGTCTTTATTCTAAGCAATCTCCTCCTTCTGGAGAGGAAGCATCGTCCCAACGCCGACCATCACCAGTGATGCCACTGCCTACACCGATTACTCCATTCAGTTTCGCAAGAGAAGAAATGAAACGGAGGTCTCCGTTCAACTTCAAACTCAATAATAATGATATTCACGGTAATAAGTCTCTGTCACCATTACCTAAAGACTTGTCCAAGAATGTCATCGAAGACGATAAAACTTCTGATTATTCTGATGTTGAAGAAGATACGAAGAAAGATGAGGGTGATCAGCCTTTGGATCTATCGGTATCAAGGAAACAGAATGATAAGGATTCTGAAGCTGAGAATGATGATCGTTCCTTTCGCAACTCAATTAAGTCATATTCACCTCCTGAAAGCCCAGCTGAGAGGAGCAAGACTCCAGAAAATGACACGACAGACGTCGATGTCGAAGGTGTAGAACCTAAGAGGGAGGAATCGCCACCGCAGCTAGTATCACCACCCTTGGCGTTCCCCATGCCCGTTCACCCGCAGCACAGCAACTTAATCGAAGCTATGTACCGGCCTCGATTCCCATCGTTCCATCCTTCAGAATCGCTCCTGAACTCGTCGCACTCTCCGTACGTTCCGAGTCCATTCAATTTTTTATCCCCACTTCTCGGTACTGATGGACCCGATAGGCAAACAAGCGCTTATGCTAAGTTTCAAGAGCTTAGTTCAGGATCAGGAAAGTTGCGTGACAGGTATGCTTGCAAGTTCTGCGGCAAAGTGTTCCCGCGGAGTGCGAACCTGACTCGTCACCTACGTACCCACACTGGCGAGCAGCCTTACAAGTGCAAGTACTGCGAGCGCTCGTTCTCGATCTCGTCGAACCTGCAGCGGCATGTGAGGAATATTCACAACAAGGAGCGGCCATTTCGGTGTCCCTTGTGCGAGAGATGTTTCGGGCAGCAGACGAATCTCGATAGACACTTGAAGAAACACGAGGCAGAGGGGGGAGATTCGCCTAGTTCTGCGGATACTGAGAGGGAGGATGCGTATTTTGATGATATTCGGTCGTTCATGGGGAAGGTGACGTGTTCTCCAGGGACACGTTCCCCAGCGGCGACGCCCCCGCACGGAGCGCATGGTGCGCACGGAGCGCACGGGACTCACGCCGCGCACGGCCCGCGCCCCTCGCTGGCTATCTCCACATAGCCCCCAGCATACCCGCTGCCGCCACCGCCACCACTATGGACGCAGCCTTTCAACTAAGATACGTGCTATAGCGTGATCACTGGAAACGACATATTGATAAAATAAATTATTTGGCCAAGTGGTCAGCATATCCAGTGTACAATTATATCGTTTCCAGTGTAACTGCTTCAAGGTTAAAAGTATCCCGTTTCAGTGAACTGAACATTGATGTATGGTCGTTGTAAATAAGTAAGCCAGTTCATTAGGAAACGTAGAGTGCGGGTGTATATTACGTATAGTGACGTCTCTCTAGCGTTCACATTGAGAGCAATATAGAATACAGATTCAATATGAAATTTTTATGAACTTAAAAATTTATTAAATTAAATCTTAAATATTTTATTTGTGCTTTAGCTTATACTTAAAATACGCTGTAAGCACGCGTTGAATATATTTTAGGTTACACTAAAATGTATTTCAGTAACATATTCCAAAACACAGTTTGTTTTTTATTAATTGTAAAAAATATAAGAGAAATACATTATTCTAAGCGACATGACAAATCACTTTAGTATAATATAATATTAAAATGGAGTTAATTTAAGAATACGCGTAGATTTGTTAAGAAAAAATCGTTTTGATGCTAACTTAAATATTTGTTCCTAGTTCATATATTGTGATTTAAGGTTGACTTAAAACGTATTTTCTATTAATAAGTGTACATAAACTTGTTTTGTCTGTTATTGTGTAAAGTAGAGTAAAAGTTCATTAATTGATGTTTAAAAAATATCAAGTGCTTCGCTCGGTTTGTGAGCTATTTTTAATTGAAGGCGAGCGGATTTATTTAATTTTATTATACTTAAATTATATTTTTTAAACACAAATTAATTTGATTTCAATGAAATATGGATACAGAAATACGGTATTGGTATTTTCATTGTATTTTGTAAATTATATAAATTGGTAAAATTATTTGAGGTTGCTCGTTTAGTCAATGAAAACTACCAAAGTTTTTCTATAACCCAAAATTATTCGATATTTATTTGGTAAAAAATATTATACGCAATATAATCCAGTAATTATTGGCATTGTGAATAAATCGTTAGTTATTTGCGTCTTTAGAAAATCAATTAATAAAATAATATTTTGTTAAATTTGTTATTTACACGATTGTTGTACATAGGAGTTTGCGATACACAAAATGCATATCATGTGTTTTATATTAAATCGAGGCTCAAAGATTTTAGCGATACTTATTACAATATAAGGATCCTATAAAAAGTTAAATGTATCTTTAGAGAATGTAATATAAATATAAGAAATAACTTGGTAAGATTTTCTTAATAAGTAATTTCGTCACATTGCTATTCTTTGACTATCGTCCACAGTTTTGAGCGATTCTTTGTCTTTGAGACTTTGATCACGAGCAGTAATTACAAAATAAAGTTTAATAATGACTTTATGGTCAGTCACAACCTCCTTGCATGAAACTTCACGTATTCATAAGGGCCAGTAAACACTTGTAATGATAAGTTTTGAAGCTTGTATCTTTGGGTCGTGTATTATAATTGGTAATGAATGCAATACTTGTAAAGTAAGATGTTTGTAATCATATCACTCGGAGGCACTAGTTCCATAAGGTTTTAACTTCACACAATAAAGTTGTATGTTAAGTACACTTGTACCTATTTAATTTCAAGTTCAATTAAAAAATATTAAATATTGTAAACACATTGAAAAATAAAAACAATACAATACAAATGATGTTTTGTTAATTTGAAATTCCCTGATCCACTATCACAAAAAAATCTGAAGAAGTGTCTGAGGAAATCAGTGACGTCGTTAAGCTAATAGGAAAAATCTATCAAATGAACCTGCTGCTATCATGAAAGCGGAGACCAAGATGTCTGAATGAAAAATATTGAGGAAGAGAAGGCTGATACTGAACCAGATAAAACTAACACCTTAGATGAGACCAGTGAGCCTAAAGCTGACGATGCAGTCTAAAGAAGTCTTGAAGTAGGATTGACTGAAGTAGGTAAACCATATGAAGTTGCTGATGAAGGCGTTCAACAGCGAATAAGTCGAAAAAGACATAATATAACACATAACACACTAAATATGATGATGTGAATGTCACACCTGTATTTGACGAAGGTTTAGGTAGAGTAGTACCGCCACATTTCACCAGGTAGGTAAGTGTAGGTGTAGGTAATAGTAGATGCACTAAGCGCCGGCGGAGAGCAGACAACGCCCTCTTCCAGCCAATAAATAAATAAATAAATGGGTCTAGGGGGACGGAATCGGGGATGTCCGTCACCCCCACATATCAGGACCCGAGGTGGCGGCGCGTAGTGTTCCAGGTGCACCTCTCTTAGACGTCACAGGAGGAGTCAAACACCTCACTCTCCCCCGACCCGAGATCGAGGCCCACGCACGCGGGCTGGCATCGGGCGGTGATTGCGGCAGGTTCGTACGTTCCCGCGACCCCCGGCGTATGTTTGAGATGAAACACCGGGGTGGTTTTCAGTCAGTAGGAGTCTGAGGATGTCCTCCGCCCTAGGGATCCAATGAGGATTTTCCACTTCGGAAAAAAAGTGTATGGCACAAATTCAAACTCCAGGCCTGATACAAATTCAAACTGGGAATGTTTAGATGTATAAACTCTAACACTTTACCCAAACTGGGTAGTGCTGGGGGTGCGGCCACTAGACTAACGAGGCAGTATGGCATTGTATATAAAATAGATTATACAAATTGCACATTATTTAACTATACACAAACAAAACACCAGTGACTCATTTTTATAGAGAAACTCCAGTCTTGCGAACTACATGCCGACGTAATAACGACACTCGAATTACACAAATATGTAATAAAGTTTGCTCGTGATGACCCACTGTCAACCGAACTCACAGAGCAACAAGGCGCCTCAGCGGTCACTGCTAGAGACGACATTGTCTAAACTTTCCATACAAAGTTTACACTAGGTGGTCGAACCCATGTTGCTCAGGAGACGTTTTGACAAGTCCTGCTGGAGATGGTATTGTCAAAACTGCATGCAACCAGAGAACACCGAGACGCTTCGGCAGCTACTACTACTTTGGGCGGCAGGGCACTGTCAAATCTTTCCAACTAAGCGTGACAGTGAATGTCACTCATAGAAATTGACGGCCCCTGACAGATATAACTGTTGAACTTGTGCTCAGCGCAATTGTTCGGTTAAGAACATTATTGGAAACTAGTGTTTTTCGCGCAGCTTCGCCTCCGTATACTTTTCGGGGACAACAAGTAGCCTATGACCCTCAGCAATTCTGAGAATTGTATTCAATCAGTGAAAAAAATTCAGAACCTGTTCCGTATTTAAGATGGCATCTCTAGTCAGGGCCAGCACGTCTTTCCGTGCTCTGTGACTGAACCTAATGTTAGAATTCCCACGTATTCACTTAATTACCGCAAGATGGCGGTGACACGATTCTAAATATCATCACGTTACTCTTGATACATGAGATAACTTAGTTTTAAGGAACATTAGTCATCGTGGAATGCTTGCTGAGTTGTGTAAGTATCTTCTGTAGAACTCGGGGTTGCCAATGATCACCGCGGTAGAAAATGTAAGAAAACATTAGTCATTTTGGTACACAGATTGTTGGAGTGGAATTCTCTGCCGGAGCCTGTTTTTCCTGCTAGCTATAATCAGGGGGTCTTAAAGTCAAGATTGAATAAGTTACTTATAGGCAAACGTGCTCCGTCGTCGACCACATCATCAACATGAATTGAGATAATGCTCAAACGTGAAACTATCAATTATATTAAAAAAATCACATCCATATTTTCGAAAATAAGCTTTCTACTATATTGTCATTATTATCAGCGTTACGGTATCAGCATGATTGCTGTGTGTGTGTGTGTCTGATTTCCCCATTAATTAAAAATGCTTGGCGTAAAATCCCTAAAATATTTAGATAAAACCGTGTGGTGTATTGTAAAAACCCTCGAATGAGCAGTGATTGTAACTTCTCTACGGAGAGTAATTGTAATTTCCGCTTTGTAATGATAGGTGGCGTTGTCTGTAGGTGTCATTGGTACAATAACAGGTTCTTTTTATATTTTCTTGGTTTTTTGAAAATGGTTTTTGGATAAACGTAGACGTATTTAGGTGTCCATTTTACATTTTTCTTCTAAAAATTTCAACTTAAATTGCATTTATACGTTCATATAATAAATTCAATTTCGAAAGTCGGTGGTCTTGTTTTTTGACCCGACTTCCGAAATTGAAGTTATTTTTTAGTTTGTAGTGTTTTCATTTGGAAGTCGGTTGTACTAAAAAAAAAACTTACCTTTTAGTTGTAGTACATTATCTATAATGCTCACAGTTATGACAGAATAAAAAACCCGAATACCATGAAACTAAAACACAACCGGTGAAATTAGAGTGTACCAGGGTGAACTGTACACATCTGCGAACCTCTTTAGTTGAGTTCTGTTGTATGTCGCCGAAGTTCTTCATCAGATCTTCACCAAATTTTAATGGGACCACATGAGAATCAACAGCTTTCAAAAAAAGAAAACATTAAAATCGGTTCACCTAGTAAAAAGTTCTGAGGTAACACACATAAAAAAATAGGGTCGAATTGAGAACCTCCTCCTTTTTCTAAGTCGCTTAAAAAGGTAATTCATTTGCAACTAATTTAATTATTGAATAATAAAATTGAACTATATAATTGAGCCATCAGAATGCAACATGAGTTTATTTAAATGCCAGTTAGGTATTAAACCACATACTAAACACACCACACTCTGAAGCTAGAACCATAGTTAAATTGTTACATGCACAACCATCATAGGTTATTTTAAATGCCTCGATTAATTGCAAATCCACCAATGATTACTTGTGTCTAATGTATAAGATCGTGAGTTTAAAAGGACACGCCGCCGAAGAGCCAATCAGAAGCGTCTTCTAATGTTCACTAACTCGCGATTGGCGAAGACTTCATCAAAACATTTCATATTATATGTTCGATTGTAACCGCTGACCTACAAACTGTAAACTTTACACGCGCTTACAAAATAAACTTTAAAAGCGATAGCCATCGAACACTTACGAAAATACTGTTCGTAGTTTCCCTTACAATATATAATGCAGGTTCAAAAGCGTAATTGTGTAAGGTAAAAGTAACATTCGAAAGTAGACACATTGTCCTTGAAACTGATCAATCAATAAAACCCGTAAGTTTGCAATCGATTCTTCAGTTTAAATGTCAAAAATCAGTTCACTGGCGCAAGGGTTAACGAAAAAGCTTGACCTTTTGTGAGATTTTAATCACTCATTATATAAGTGATAACCTCGAGCGGCGTTGTTATCAGTGAAAGCAAGGACGGAACAAGGACGCAGATAGTGCAATTATTACACTTATTATCGAGCGGCCGGCCAGTTTGTGCGCACGCGCAGCGCCTTGGTACCCTGTAATAGAGGATTAAGTGGGCGATTGAGTTCGGTCCCTGACACGCCTCATTGTCTAGGATAAGAAGTTAAGAATGTGCTCAACTTAGGCGCGTTACGTTCATCTCATCTTTCAAAGATTTAATTAATTGATATTGCAAAATAAAATTATTGAAATAAACAAGCTGTAATTTTAACCTAAAAGTTGAAATCCCCTCAATCTTAATAAACAGTCAACATAAATAAATAGTGATGTGACCACGCTGCATTTGCTTCGCGTATATTCTCAATAAGGTCTTGCTTGCTAGGAATCTCGCGACACTATCGCGACATGTAGTCACTGCGCTGCCCACTCTATGAGTTAGGGTTGGGTTACATGAAACGTAGGATAGAAAATACTATGATTTTGTCATCAAATATAGGTATGTAGTTCAAGGTTCACAATATTTACTACATTTGGCACGTACCTACGCTATTTAAGCTTAATAAAAATGAAAATAAGCTGTTAATGGCACTTGAAGTTTAATGCTATCATATTAGATTTAAATTAAAATAACTTAGTCATCTCACAAGAACCTCGTCACGATCAGAAACATTACAGTACAGAGGGGGCTAAAAGCAAATATCCAGCAGTGGACTTCTTTCGGTTGAAATGGTGATGATGATGATGACAGAACGGTCGGCCATGACACTTTTGTAATGGTGGTGGATGATTTTTGTTAGCAAAATCGCCACTGTCCATGCGTTTGGAAAAATAATACAGTCCCGTCATATTTTTTTTTTCTATAAAGATATTCTTATTGCCATGGTTTGAGTGTTTTTAATGACTATTTAAATAATCTATGATCTCAGAGAAATCAGTTATCTGCTAATTTTATGTCCCTGTAAGCGATAAACAGTTTTTCCCACTTTTCGACAAAAATAAATCTCGGGCAGTGCTTTTTTTCAGCCCCCTTCAGTTCCCCTAGTCGAAGGCACGAACTATTTTGTGCGCAGGATTAAAATGCTGCTATCTCATCCGACAACACGTGCGAAAGAGATAGATGCTGTGATGAGCAGTAAGAAGCTAGTTTGCGTACGAATTAACACTTTGCAAGTTTGTAGCGAAATGAATGATGATTTAGGACAAAAACGAGCGCGCGAAATTTTATAAACAGACCTATGGAAGTCTAGATATCATGAAAAAACGACTAAATGTATATTATCAAAATAAAATTATTTGCTTTGTTGAACTACTAATCTACCCTTGTATGGTGGCCGTTTTGCAATTTTCCTTCTTCTTATGGTATTTATTTTCACCCAAAGATGCGTTAAAATTAGTGTTGAAATATGGAACTTTCGACACTCATAACTTTCAAATATATATATTTTTAACGTTTTTGTTTCCCTGTATGGAAACAAAAACGTAAAAAATATATATATTTGAAAGTATAGTAATACATAAATAATGATGAGACAAATTGATATATTTTTTATTTTTAACGTACATCGTCAAACAGTGGAGTAATCGCCAGACTACGTTTGTATGAAAGAATGATCGACTAGTGTAACCTTCAGTGTAATCATGATAAAAAGCGAGAAATACCTTAAATTATTATTGATAAATAGCGCTATAACAAAACTACCGGACATACAAAATAATATTTATTTTACAACCCTAAACACCTAATAACAACACTAAATTGCAAGAAATCAAAGTGAAACTGCATACGTTAGGTATATCTAAGTATTCCGCCCACATTTTATTTCCATGTAAGACCACGCGATCGGGCTGACACGGCGGCCATTGTCCGTCCTTCCCGCGCAAGGCGCCACGGTGTCCCGTTTTACACAATCGTGGGTACACCCTACACAAGAAATGTGTCTTATTAGCTGGCCCTTGCAAATGTCATAGTGGGCAAGTGGCCCTTACTAAACGCAACATGTGATATATTGCACAAATTCTTGATGGTAATGCTGAAATACTTCGTCGTTATCAACTTTTATGGATCTCCATTTGGGTCAATTTTGGTCTACTGTGTCAAATAAACAGTTATTAATTATGAGACCTATTTTGAGATGTGAAAGACGATCGAACGTTAATCTAATAACGTTCGATCGTCTTTGAATATAATGTAAATGTTTTAAAACTGTCTTGAAAGGTGGTGGTTACAAAACTTAAGTGATCTAAAATCCAGTCGCTAAATATAAATTTATTAGGCCTACAACTTGAATGGTGGAACATTAAAACAATTGATCAGTTAGCAGCTATAAAATCTATATTCTGCTATGCCAATACAAATTGTCGTATTGTTTAATGTACATACTTCAATACAACTTCGCTTACTGCAATTAAATCTCGACTTGTTCTTTAAATATTTTTTTCCGTAACCGCTGGTCATTAGTACGGCTATAAATCTTTCTTCTGTCCGTTCGTCGTCGTTAAGAACTTCATTAACTTTTCGTTGACATGAGTTTTTCAATTGAAATCATGAGAATGAGAACTCGAAACATTTTAATATGTGACAAACCGTCAGGAAATCGATTCGACTTATTATTAACTGCTCCAACTTTTGGACGAAGATTTAATGTTGTTTTTGTTGTCATTATTACAATGTAACTAAAGTTCAAAATCAAAGAAATTGGTCCATAGTTAAGTGTAGCAGGCACTGGCAGTGCTTAATTTAAATAGGTTGACAATTATTTACCGCAACTCATACGCGTATAATTTTATTATAAGAACTGCGATAATTCCGTGAAATCAATGAGTGACAATATTATAAAAATAGAGCGGATAAAATGCTTGTATTAATTGGTCAGCCAGTGATTACTGATACAAGAGTCTCCACCCACTTCGTTGAGATAAATCAGAAATGATAATTTTATGTGCTACATCCGTTTGAATGATATCTGGGTAGCTATGACTTATGACGTATGCTCGGGAACTTTGCGGATGTCGGTCTAGGATCGCGCTACATAACGTATGTTGTGTATTAAAGCTATTATTAGGTTGGGCAAGGCCCGATTGATTAATCTAATAAACAATATCATTGTTATTAATATAAATACTTAGATCCTGTTACACCTTCTTTCTATTTTTGGTTTTAATGCCTTTGATATATTAGTTACAGCTTTAGAACCTTCTGATACCTAATGAGTAGCAGAAGTAACCAATAGGAAAGTAAAATGCTTCCATAGGAAAGCCGAACTGAATTGATAACTCATAAAAAATGTAGTAATTATAGGCTCTTATTAAAAGTAAGAATAAAATAAATCAAAATATTAAAAAAGAAACGCTATAATTGTAAGTAAGGTAAATATAACCTCTAAAAAGATCAGAAATGTTTGAGCCGTTCAAGTTCTATTGGAAAAATAGTAAATAATCCTTGGAGAGGGTTAAATTTAAGTATATGGTGAAACTTCGAGTTGACAGAAGACGTGACATAGATCGATATCAAAGTCTACAAATAAACAAAAAATAAGTATATGGTGAAACTTCGAGTTGACAGAAGACGTGACATAGATCGATATCAAAGTCTACAAATAAAAAAAAAATCGACCAAGTGCGAGTCGGACTCGCGCACGAAGGGTTCCGTGTCATTATCGCAAAAAACGCCAAAAAAATCACGTTTATTGTATTGGAGCCCCATAAATATTTATTTTATTCTGTTTTAGTATTTGTTGGTATAGCGGCAACAGAAATACATCATCAGTGAAAATTTCAACTGTCTACCTGTCACGGTTCATAAGATACAGGCTTGTGACAGACAGACAGACAGACGGTCAGTGGAGTCTTAGTAATAGGAGCCCGTTTTTACCTTTTGGGTACGGAAACCTTACTGACTATAGGGCCATTGGCAGCTATTAGGGCAGTTAATTGAAATTGTGAATATAGTATTTTTGTTTATTTATATTTATTACTATTAGATGGCAACTCTGTTTCTTCTTCTTTTTGTGTGAGGATGTGGCCAGCTCTGGTGTCAGAGTTAACTAAGCCGACAGGCTTGACTGTTTGACAGACTTGACTATTATTTCAGAATTACATTAACTATATAAGTTCAGGTTTCTTTGCGATGTTTTCCTCCACCATTGCCTGTGATGTCCAAGATTAACTTAGAAAGTACATAATTATGAATTTGAAAAACTCACATTGGTACGAGAGGCGAGGTCTTAGCCATTGGGCCACCACGACAGATACGAAACTCTAGAGTTATGCTATCTAATTTAAATTGACTCTGTATTTTTTATTGCGACAAACCCACCGCACTATTCCCAAACTACTGCAACTCCTGAAAGTCAGAATCAACAGTGGCGACCACCAGAGAAGCGCCGAGGCAATGAAGCTAAATGAAATCCCGGAGAATAAATTTAACTGTCTTGGATTCCACAACGAAATTAATCAGAAAAGTATAACGGAGGAGTAGGAAAAAAAACATAATTTCCACTTCCCTCCATATCAGCAGGAGACGGAACAAACAAGGCCAAAGGATCTTTTACAACTGGGATAAGCCAACTCTGTATACTGCTCTTTCTACCATCGTATTATTAATTATCTATTCGAACAGCTATATGAAGAGTGAAAGGAACACAGCCTATCTGCTGATTATACGCCCGCGCGTTTGTATACCTAATTGAAATGATGGAATTAGTGTATCAACTGCAGTGCGGTGGGCGTTAGTCTACTGATTACTGTATTTGTCTCCGAGAGGCTGTGGCACTTCCTATTGGTATCGTGTTCTGTTTGCAACGGGATAGTTATGGTAAGATTGAGAGGCAGATGAATGCTTTACCCACAGTGGGATGTGCTGTGTTGATTTGGTTGTTGATTCAGTTTTCTTCATGATTTGAGTGAGCAAGGTGCATCTAACCTGAGGTTCTTTATTTAGGCCCTGCTGATACAATAGCATGCGCTTCCGAAATGTCATGTAGTCTAGAATTTTAGAGGCAGGCCCTCCTGTGAACGGCAGGGAAATTAAAAGACAAAAAATACTACGGCGGCATTTGGAATTCTTATGCTTACCCCGATTCCTTATTGAAAAATACAGTGCAGCTTCCTCTTAGTTAATGTGCCTGAAGTTATAGAATAATAGTTTTTCATAGTCTTCTTGACCTTAACCAAAGTAATCAGGTATGTGTTCTTTTGCCTCACAACTCATCATTTTTGGTCTTCGTGGATGGTAGATCATTACAATGCTAGTCCTGCTCTCTAGGGCAATATTTATTGTAGATTAAATCAAACTGGTGAATTTATATATTTATTGTATTCCTTTTTTTATTTCAACAAATTGTTCCGTTGTTGTTGAATTAGGTAATTTACTAATTAATGTTTGATATATTTGTAAGTATGTGAAAACCATATTTCTATTTATCAAATGAATGAATCTACCTGTTAGTGCTTGTAATACTTTATACCTAAACGTAGTATAGTATGTAGTAGTGTAGTAGCATCGTCTTCACGTATATGATTTAATGTATGTAAGTAAATATTGTATTAAATATTAAAAAAAAAATAAGTTTGGAGTTTCTTGTCCGTTTTTCTTCATAACAAGCTACTTTGCCGAATGGACGGTAGAATTAATTATCTCTTTATTACTCGTAAATTAAAATTTTTGACGGTCTAGTTTTTGACTTTGACTTTGACATGCACACATTCATACTAGTAGATAGCAATAGTTCGTTTTTTTTTCTAAAGAAAAATCGGTAATTTATAACTGTTCGTGTTTCTCTTTGGTTCTCTCGCTCTCTGAGGAACGGACAATCTCACGGTCGGAGGCTAATTTCCATACACATCATTACCTAAACCAATAACACTTCTCTCAGAAACAGCCACGGATGTACTCGTTTCGTAAGTACAACAGTTCATACCGGATATTAATTAGCTAATTAAATATTCTGTCCCACGTTAATGACACGTAAAAAACATGGAGAACACATGAGACGTACACAACCACCATTTTAAGTCGACCCTCGGAGGAATACGGTGCTAAATGAATATGGCCAAAAAGTGAACCGATCAGCGCCATTTTGAGAGGACAGGATATACTGGGCACTTAGTACACGATCGACTAAGTTTGACAGTGCCGTGATGGATCGTGCTGGACTGATTATATCGTCATCTCGCCATACATGCGCGGGGAAGAGGTGGGGCCTGGTCACCATCTTGATACGTTACTTTGTATGTTTAGTTTTAAGGACATTCATAAGTAATAAAATACTTAATTAACTAAGACTACAAATATATACATTTAAACCAAAAACTACTCACTACCTAAACCTAAAAATATACTTAACTAAAATATGGCGTCAAAAAACTCCTCCACATCGTTGTCCACTGTCCACTGTCCAGTAATTAGGTACGGTTATTAATTTATTGGTAAGCTTGATGATGTTTGAAGCTTTTTTTGGAATAAAACTGCATAATTGGATCAGTTCTAATGTGTTAGAAAAAAAATGTTTAATGTAGTATTTATGAAAACGAATGCGTTTGGGCATCCAGAACTACTGTATCAGATTCCTACCTGATAGTCTGGCTGTGCTCAATACTTTAGAAAATAAACTAACCAACAATAAACTAATCTTTGAGTACCATCTCGCCCTGGAGAGTATTTCGAAATCCAATCGAATTACCCTCCAGTGGATCAAGGGGCATATGAACTTACGAAGAGGGGCGCCGAGATGTTACTGCTAGGCTTTTACCCACTTCCTTCCCTGACTTTCTCGCAATATCAGATGATAATAACAGATGGATAATAACAGATTTTTAACTATCTACAGACTGTTGCCCGTGCAACAGACTGTAGATAGTTAAAAATGGCGTCGAACTAAAAAACTTCTCTGCCTAAGTAGAAATAACCTAAAAATAATTATAGGGACAATAACGGACCACACCCTCTTTAACAAACATCTTTTCAATATATACGTTCACTTTACAGGGGCTGTTTTAACGCCGAAGAATCAGCCACCCACTTAATACTGGAATGTGAGGCCGTGGCATCTCAACGCGATGAAATCCTCGGAACAGTGAGGTCGCTTCGTGAAGCTTGTGAAGCCCCCAAGAAGCTTCTGTGCTTTTGGACGGAGCTAGGATGACTATGTAAGCACAAGGGACCAAATGAGACTAAGTGCGGAAACAGGCGTCCCTACCAGTACCTTGGGGGTAGTAGTAGTACCCCCAATGAAAACAAAAGTTAAAGATTTCAGAAATAATCATTTTCTCTGCAATTAAATTGTTTCAGAGAGATGGACCAGAGTCGTTTCGTAGTGAAAGGCCTATAAAATACTGGGTGACGACTTAGGCCCTGCGGATAAATAAAAACTGGGTCTTAGAGGCGATTACGACGGGTTGGTGTGAGAAGGGAACACACCATGAGTGGAAGGTGAGGGTTTGCCCAGCAGTGTGACGTTCTAGACAAAACATCCTTTAACATTCGCTTTCGCTCTAATCTCTCCGAGTGACCCTTTATCAAAATAAAAATAGTGCAAAGGATCTTTATTTTAAGACTAGCTGTGCCCGCGGCTTCGCTCCCGGCAACTGCCTACCCTACTCTACTTACTTACCCTATTTTTGTTCTATGGCCATTCTTTCCCGGAGAATCTTAACACCGCCATTCAGAAAATGATGTCAAATGCACAACGCCATCTCTATCGAATATGGAGTTCAACTGTCCGAGTATATGAATTGCGTGATATGATATTAATTTAACATCTTGAACACTTTAAATTCATCTTACTTTTGATAGAGTGAACCGATTGCGATGAACCAAAAAAATAATATAAATGCTGGCAATAGGTTCTGTAGGTTATCCTTAAACACCCTGGCTATTTTATTCGGCAATATTTTTGATGTACAAAAACAACTTTTCTACAGATTTATTATATGTATTGATTGATGGTGATTTCTTCTTCAGCTTGAAGATTTATGACAAAACACTCACATACTGTCACCTATGACCTAGACTAGAGTCAAGAGCAAACCCATTACAAAAAAAAAAAAAAAACAAAGCCAATAATCAATTCAATATTTTTCCGCTACACCATTAACACCGACTCATCGGTATACCAGTCGGTAATTCCATCGACGAATAATATAAGACAAACTCGTGACAAATGCTTAGCTTTGCGGCGATCCTGATTACTACACGAATAGCTCGAATTATTCCGAGCTTCTACAATATCACAACAATGCTATAATATCTTAATAATATAGAAACTAAAGTATTTAATGAGATATGCCATAGCTAAGTTACTCCTATGTTATACGAAGAATGTGATTATAGAGGAAATCATTAAGAGCCTATAATTCTTCGGAGGTCATCTGGTTAAAGTGTATCAGAGATTTCTTGGCCGGGTTAAATATTTGTTAAAAATAAAAAATGTTAATTAAAAAGATCAAAAGACCCGATTGCTTCAAAAGCAAACTAAAAAGACGTAAACAAGGAGAAAATCAATCAGCCAGTCCGCAAATATGTATCCTCCGACTGCACAGCGTGTTTTTCTCCTTGTTTACGTCTTTTTAGTTTGCTTTTGAAGCAATCGGGTCTTTTGATATTTTTAATTAACATTTTTTATTTATAACTTTTTAGTTATTGATTTTTCGAATTAGGTACATTTAAACATATACGTGTTATACATTTTTGAAATCACCTCTTAAAACCCTTTATTTTGATACTCCACACGATGGTTTTGGAAGAAAAATAAAATTTAGACCCCCACAATATGGCGCCCAAAAGCCGCCATTTTCCTATTTCACCATTTTAATGTAGCTAGTGACACTCGCAGGGTTAAGACGAATCGTTTGACGTAATAACCAACAAAATCGGCCAACGCGTCCAAACGAGTTTGTTTGTATGTTTGTCACTATGTGGCGTTCTAGAGGCCAATGTCTAGAACGCCACATAGGAACAAACATACATACATAGACTGATAAACACATTACCCTCCTTCGGCAGTCGGATAAAAAAGAACAACTACATTGGCTCGGTTGTAGGTTGCCCAGATTACAAAGGATAACTTGCGTTTCAATTCAGAATGGATTTATTTACAACAGGTATTTGACATTATTAGAAGCTTTATTTTGCACAAACAAAAAATGAATATTGATAAAATGCTGTTTGAGACTGTTTGCCAAGGACCAAGGGACCCATGCCATGCTTGTTCAGTTTAACCAAAAAACAAAACACTTCAATGTCTCGGGATATCTAGACAATTTTAGATAAAAAGTCAATGAAAACGATTCCGAAACATTTCGCCACCATTCGTTTCGCCGTTGAACGGTTCACCGACAGAACGATTCACTTTTAATTTTTTCACCGATAGAACGTTTCAATGACGAACGATTCGCCGACAGAACGATTCACTTTTGAAAATTTCATCGATAGAACATTTATACCGACACAACTGTTCGTCTGCCCCTGGGGTATAAAACATAGGTAATCGACGTGGAGCAGTGGTGGCCCAGTGGTATCGGCCGCGACTTACAAGTTGTAGGTCGTGGGTTCGAGCCCAGGCAGGCGCTTTACATTGTGTAAATTATTTCATCACCACTGCTCTCAAAACGGTGAAGGAAAACATCGTGAGGAAACCGGCATGACCTAGAACCAAAAATTCGAAAACATGTGACATCTACCAACCCGCACTGGGCCCGCGTGGTGGATTACGGCCCATTCCCTCTCACAGAGAGGAGGCCTGTGTCCCAGCAGTGGGAACATTAATAGGCTGGTGATGATGTGATGAATCGACATGTAGTCCTGTTTCCGTTTATTGTTTAAGAACACACAAAATACAATCAAATACAATATAATACTTTAGTATAAACACATAAAATTAAACTTTGCACTCATAGTGATTGCGAAAGATTTTATAATTGCCGGCTCAAAACAACGTCTACTAAATGGTTTAAAAATGAAACACAGCCAAGAGATAGATCAGTTTTTACTCACCTAACATAGAAAACTTTACACCAAGTTAATACCACCAACTATCATGATCGTAGTGTTTATTCGTTAGTTTTTTGTAGAAAGCCCGTGGACAGGGGGCAACCGGCGCGTGCGCTGGTCTGGTTGCTGGTGTTGCAAATACTTGCATGAAATCGTGCTTTCGCTCTGGTTTCTAGTGTTGGGGCTAATAGGAGGCTTTTACTTATGTTTAATTGTTAACCTCCCGACTGAAAAATACGGGTTTATAAGTTTTACGTGTGTTGCTGTGTATCTGTGTATGTTTGTGTCTGTCTGTTGCATCATAGCTCCTAAAGGGATGAACCGATTTTGACTTAGTTTTATTTTGTTTTAAAGGTGACTTTGTCGAGAGTGTGATGAAAATTAATTTATCCGTTAAAAAGATAAGCGAATATGTACTCTTTTATATAAGACCATAGCTGTTCCCCACGGCTTCGCTCCCGTGGACCACCCCACAGGACCCGTTTTCGGGATAAAAAAATAGCCTATGTCACTTAGGAATAATGTAGCTTACTAATGGTGAAAGAATTTTTTAAATCGGTCCTGTAGTTTCTGAGCCTATTTGGTACAAACAAACAAACAATTTCCTCTTTATAATATTGGTATAGAGGTATAGTTTGACAAACTATCATAATAGTAGTATTTATTTGTTAGTTTTTTGTAGAAAGCCCGTGGACAGGGGGCGGAAAGAAAAATGGCAGGTGACCATACATTGTTTTAGCTGAGATTAAATTCCTACGTCATTAAATGAAAAATATCTGGTTTAACTCAGGGTGATGTTCTGAATTAGTTTGTGCAAGAATTTTTGTTCGAAAATGCCGGGAATAATAACTATTCAGTCATGAACTTTTGTAGGTTATGTCTGGGTAACTTTTAATAATGTGTTTAATAGGTAATATTATTCAATTTCGTGGAAGTAAAAGGGCAATATCGCATTAGTATTTCGCTTACCTTGTTATTTCAGCATGAAATGTATAATATACTCTTTAGAAAGAGTTTATTTATTTAAACTAAGTGACTATGACGTGTATCAAAAGGTCATCGTCAACAACCATGCTATATTTTTTTTGACTTGGATACTAGTATTTTTGCTAATCATTAATGGAAAGTAATTCATTTATTTCTACTACACTACAATATTCTTACCTACCTGCAAGGAACATCTACACTTAGACATAAACTGTATTTTTAACACATTTACTGCAATAAATACAATAATGATATTATTACTTAATATAGTTACTACTTGTCACTTAGTAGATAAAATATATATTGGCAACACTAAGCTAAAGAAATTAACTAATAACTTTTTATTTTTTATGTTTTTTTTTATCCATTTTGAACCAGCCCAATTATACTTTAAAAAACGTAGACAATTAATAGAATTTATTTCGTATATAACTCACTTTCAGATGCTCAAATTTAAGTCAGCTAAGATTTCGCCATTGTTCTTTGTAATAATTAATTGTTTTTATCAGTGAGAGGAGATGAAAATCAGAGGTTACGGGGTACAATCAAAATATCGATTATAGTTAATTACTAATTTCCATATTGTTCAGGTACAATGTGTTCAGAGATTTATTTTTTCTGTCTTGTTCGTGTTGGATCACTTTCTCACCTCATGGTCGAAGATGCAGACTGCTTGCTTTTTAAACTAACCCATATATAGGTATTGGCTGAAAATGTTGTAGTCATGGCTAATAATGAATTCTACTAGCAATAAAATAAATTGTAGTTCTAAAAACTAAAAAACACGCTTCAATGGTAAATTGAACTTAAAAGTCGCTAATCCTGAACATCTTGGTAAGGCAAAATAAACAACAAACACACAAACAATTTAAACGCGCCCGGTAGAATCAACTTTCTTTACTCGTATTTGTACATTTTAATTTTTGTTTGACGTTCAAAAGTGCCGCTTATTGGCCTAGTTAAATAAACATATTTGACTTTGACTTTGGCTTTGACTTTGACTAAATTATTGCATTGTCATCGGTCCTTGATAAGTGTGCAAAGTTTCAAATAAAGCCCACGTTTTGAAGGGGGTGAAAAACACGTTCAAAGATTCCGTTACATTGATACATAGATACATTATCCAAGCTAATAATAAAAAAAGCGTGTTAATTACATAACATCCGACGAAATCTCAATCGGTAAATCTTTCGCATGTAATAATATTATTGTAACAGTAACACACGTAACAAAGATTCCTTACCGACAAAACTCACGTGAAACAAGAGCAATTGGTCAGGAAACAGAGACCGTTACGAATGGCGGTCGATGGCGGAAACATATCGATCGATATAACATCGAAATACACACGCACATCCCTAGCATCCTATTGCAACAGCGTCGCGGGGCGCAACGCTGTTGCAATGACACGCGAACTCGTGTGTCTTAAATATTGTATGGTCACTGATAGGAACTAAGTATCGAATCGCAATCGATATTTATGTAGTCACTTCACTAGTGCCGCTATGACACGAGCAGTCGTCCATCTTATTAAGTCTGTGTACTGGTTTACAATTTATCGATACACAATGTAATGGATATTGTTTAGCGTACAAACATCACTAGTATGAGTCTGGGTGCAGCGGTGTCGCAACACGCGAACCCTCATGTCTGGCAGTTTTGTTCGGCCGCTGTTTGATGCCGGTGCGCTGTGTATCGATACGTAATAAGATCGATATTGTTGCACGCACATCACTGGCGGCACTGGTGGTTGGGCGCGGCACTGTCGCAACGGCACGCGAACTCGTGTGCCCTGTATCTGGACTCTTGTTAATGTTGGTTTAGTTGATCTTAGTTGGGCTATAAGTTGATTAATTCCACTGAATCAAATATCATGAAGATCTAAAAAAACCTTCATCTAAACTGATTGATGTAGACCTCACAAAATCTCAAATCGAACTGGTCAGTCATGAACGCGACACATTATGATACATTTTGAGGGGCATCTCTGAGTGTGGCATTTTATGACTATTTTTGTTACTTTGGGTCCTACCTGTAAAAACAATTGTATGTGTGAATGAATGAATAAATAAATGTTAGAACCACAAAAATAAAAAAAGAGTAAATCAACAATTTAATGATTGTTTAAATTCATTTAGTTGACCTTATTCTACCGCTCACTGTACATGACACAAGCATACCGTAATTAAATCACTAAAACTTAGAACTCCTTTAGAATTCATGTAGAGTAATTCATCCTTCCTTGCCTTTGCCTTTTTCCTAAACCCTGTTAAGGGTTTGGAAAGACTTGGTAGAACTGGACGGTTAAAAGTCACTAAAGAGTCCTTAATCAACCTTAAATTACTCACCTTATACAATTTCCTACAGCATCGAATGCGGCAACAGGATCGCGCGGCACAAACTGACCTAATCTCCGCAATCCGCATGACGTGTCGCCCGCGATCTTATTTGTAGCGTGTACCGTGTACCT
The DNA here is from genome assembly GCA_948252205.1 of Orthosia incerta. Classification (NCBI taxonomy): domain Eukaryota; kingdom Metazoa; phylum Arthropoda; class Insecta; order Lepidoptera; family Noctuidae; genus Orthosia; species Orthosia incerta. The sequence goes on from OX411759.1 coordinate 11,678,235, forward strand.
CTGCACACAAGCCATTGTATACCTAAGGGGCTAAGGCTGAGGAAAGGCTTTCCTGGAAGTATAATTAGGTAGGTGAGATAGTAATACGACAGGAGATGGACAGAGGACTGGAGGATCACTCTTTTCAAGTCTGTAGGTAAGGTAAAACAATATACATTTTTTGCATCAAAAGAAACTTTAAAAGATATTACATTTTATGCCGATCCATTCAAACTTGTGAAAAAAAAGTTATAACTCATTGATTCTGATTTCTGAAAATAAGCTCGCGTTAAAAGACATTTTGAAGACCTCATTCTACACTAGCGCTAATAGCGGCAAATGCAAACGTGGTAGCCCTCATTGCATCGTATTGTGTCTATATGAAGGTACTTGCAATATCCCGTAATAAGAAAATTATAGTTAAAAAATACTCTTTAATAGAAAACCAAACTAAAAAATACAAAATAATTTTCACTAAATTAAAATTAAGAATAGTGTGATCAACAAAAAATGTATTTTATTGTAAAAAAGCGTGGGGTGCTTGATGTTAATTGTTATAATATTGACAGACCTTGGTAAAAGTAGTCGTTTTGAAAATTTCTTAAAAAGCACTTAGTTTGGTTTTCTATTAAAACGTGTTTTTTTTAATTATTATTTATTTTGACATATTAGTCAAAATAAATAATAATTAAAGTCAGTCGCTAATCGTGAAGACTCTGGTAAGGATACCGGGACAAGCTATTTAAATTATTGCATGGTCATCAATCTTTGATAAGTGTGCAAAGTTTCAAATTAATCCGACGTTTTGAAGGGGGTGAAAATCGTATTTAAAGATTCCGTTACATAGATACATACATACCAAGCTAATAAAAGAGTGTTAAAATCGCTTAGTGTGATATAAATCGAAAAGGTCCCTTACCGATTTGTATAGGGAGACATTGATGTGGTGGTACAAGCTGGGACCCTGGACCAAATATTTCTCAGTAATCATCTCATCAAGAGATCGCCATCAATGTGTTACAGTTTTTACCCCAGCTTCCTTCCTTGCATCACGTATTGCCTCATGACGCAGATTCCGATTGTGCCACTGAGCAATAAAAGATATACTGACTCAGTATGACTCTCAGCACAAGCCAGGGTCGATTCAGTTTATAGAGTCATAAATTGGGTTGTAAAAATACAATTAAATCTTATATAGCAAGTGATATTTTAACGTTCGTCAAAGATATTTTTCTTGAGAATTTGCCAGGTTTTGAGTGTCCGGTAGATGTTGCAATTTCAGGTAGAGTTCTTATCAGTTTTAAATTGTGAGAGTAGTTAAATGATGTGGCTTTCTATTAGAAGCAATATGCTCCGAAGACTTTGAAGACTGTAGAATTTAATCTGATTTGCAATTACAACTTAAGACGTATATTTCCTAATATTAATGCAGTACTGGCCTTGCGCCTGCTCGCACCCAGAATATCAATATTTAACCTCTTTTTAGACAGTTTTGTTTGCATAATATTCTTTGATTTACATATGCGATTTCAGTTATGAAGAAAGTTTAGCCATCAATTTTTCCGTTTTGGAGGAGTATCCAAAAGTAACGAAAATATGTCGTGTTTAATTATTTTTTTAAAGCAAAACTATGTTTAAAAAATAACAAAAAAAAAAACTAACCCGAAAAAATCATGTTTCACAAATAATGTACATGAAACAATAATAAACATATTTCTTTTTCAAACCTTTTAATCTAACCGCCACCAAGGAGTGTCCGTCACTAAGGAGTGTGACGTTACTTTAGAAAGTAACCGTTTTATGGCACGAAAACGGTAGAAGGCCCTTAAGAGTTTGCCAATATTAAGGCTTTAATTAAAGTACAAACAAAAAATGTAAGTCGTTTCCGCCATTCGATTAAATCAAACTGACGATTACAGCTTTTCAGTTATTTATTGACATTAACCGAGAGTTTTCTTCCGTTGTCATGACGATGGAGTCAACTGGATTGCAGGCAGTTTACTTAATTTTAAGGCGCCTCCCCGAGCAAAACGCCGCGCTAGTCGTTTATGTGCAGTTTTTAAGAGCTATCTACTCTTTATTTAAAAATAAATATCAATTAATAAAAATACATAAAATTTCTACATAATATTGATTCTAAAATGGTAGTACACTTTTTTTATGAGGTGTATGTTTCACTAATCTCCTTCCAACAAAACCATAAAAATGTGAAATAATTATTGATAGCATGCATCTCCTCGTAAAGTGTTCATTAATTATTTTTTATACTAACACTAATGGATAGACAATTTGATAACGAACATTTTGTAAGTTTTATTTTTTTCAAAAGACCAATATTCGATTTTATAAAGATTTTATTCTAAAATCTGGGCGTATTCATTACCGTAATTCATGCGCTACCAATGCCGCTAGGCCAATAGGAATGCTCATATCTCATGCTGATTTTTTGGTCAGGGTACGTCCTTAAGGCGCCACCCCGAGCAAAACGCCGCGCTAGTCGAATTTTGTGCAGTTTTTAAGAGCTATCTACTCTTTATTTAAAAATAAATATCAACTAATAAAAATACATTAAATTTCTACATAATGTTGATTCTAAAATTGTAGTACACTTTTTTTTTAAAGAGTTATATGTTTCACTAATCTCCTTCCAACAAAACCATAAAAATGTGAAATAATTATTGATAGCATGCATCTCCTCGTAATGTGTTCATGAATTATTTTTTATACTAACACTAATGGATAGACAATTTGATAACGAACATTTTGTAAGTTTTAATTTTTTCAAAAGACCAATATTCGATTTTATAAAGATTTTATTCTAAAATCTGGGCGTATTCACTACCGTAATTCATGCATCACCAGTGCCGCTAGGCCAATAGGAATGCTCATATCTTATGCTGATTTTTTGGTCAGGGTACGGCCTTAAGGTAATCATAGAAGAAAAGATGTGGACAGCGGCTCAGATCTTAGAAGTCTCTAAAAGGAAGTAGACTGTCAACTCCACCCTTAATGATATCATGACTTATATCATTAGCATTGACAATCCTAAAATATATAAACACAATATATTTATTGAGGCTATCTTTGTAATTTACCATATTTGTCACCAATTTATGTTCTGATACAATTCCGTTTCGAGGAAAATGTGTCACTGTAGTAAATGTAGGCGTTAGGCTGCAGATCTGTCACTACTTAAGATTTAATGTGATTAATATAGATTTATTAGCAGTATGATAACTGCATTACTGTTGAACAAAGCTTGGTGATAATTTTACAGGAAATGATAAGCTCTTTTGTAATTTTCTCAACCTACGTGACATCGTGAACAATTCTGGACTAAGAGTTTATAAGTTAAAAAACGCCTTTAGTAGTGATTGATTTTTGTGCCTTCTCTCTAGTAGAAGAGGCATAATGCCAAGCTATGAGACAGTAACTGACGACTTTTTAACACGCTTTTATTAGCTTGGTATGTATGTATCTATGCACCTATGTATATATGTATCAATGTAACGGAATCTTTGAACGTGATTTTCAACCCCTTCAAAACGTCGGATTGATTTGAAACTTTGCACACTTATCAAGGACCGATGACAATGCAATAATTTAAATAGTTTGTCCCATTATCCTTACCAGGATCTTTAGGATTAGCGACTTTTTAGTTCAATTTACCAATAAAGCGTATTTTTTAGTTTTTAGAACTACAATTTATTGTTATTTTAACGTGTCCTTTGATCATAAAATATGCAGTGTTGGAAGGTTTTGTTATTTGTATTCTTCAATCCTATATCTTTATATGACAACGTTTTTAAAGATCGACTATGAAATATATTTTACGATTGAGAGATACGATGCCTCGTGATCCAGTCTATTTCAGGTAATTTCCCGTCTAGAGCTACTAACGATAAGTCCTTATCGAAGGAATGAAATACGAATCCGTCAGTGACTTGCATTATTCCGAAAGAAAATTACATTACATTTTACAGACCAGGATCTCTACACGAAATGCCAAAATGTTTAGAATAGACCCCTTGCCATGTTAATAGCGCAAGTCAATTCAATATATTTTCGACAGTCGCTAACGCTGATAGCATGATGATACTTCGCCTAGACACTCAGTGCCTACTATAGACCCAGAAATAAGACCAACCTACCACCAACGACCATAAGGCAATGCAGTGTTACCATAACATTATGTAATCATCAAAAAATGGGTATCTGAATCAGCTAGATTCTATTTTCAAACCCTTATAAGGCTGAGGATACATTGCAAAATCTCCACGCGAGACGAACACTCGACCCAATTAGTGTGTGGCCTTAGAAAAACGCATTCCCTTGTAACGGAAGCGAGTTGACACATTTTTGGAGTTCCGTAAGACGAATAAGAAAACCGAGGCACTCTGTGAGCTAAGAGCTTAAACTCGTCACTCTCTTTTTGCCTCCGATGTCGTCAAGGATCAGAACCTTTGTGATTTTAATCATATAAAGATAATCTGTGAGGTGTCATAAAAATCACTCTTGACAGGACTTATGCTTGTTTCATAACTCCATTTTGTTGTAGTGTTGATAAAATCAGATGAAATAATGCAACATAGTAAATTTTGGCTTTTGCTTCTTATCTCCTGTTTTATGGTTTTTTATTTGGTTGATGTATTGTATTTTGTTCTTTTATACCAATATAGCAAAAAAAGCAAAATAATCTACAAACAAAAACTATGGTAATAAACCAGCAGAACTCCTCCCCACCAAAAAGCTTCTAGCTTAACATATTTTTTGCCCGGTATCGCTCTCTGCAAAAAACGTACCGCACCTCTGCGCACGCGGCTAAAGATGTTATCCAGTCAATTAGTGCAGTTGACTGTTTAATTGCATTGTAATTAAAGGCTATATTCGCTCGGCTAATCAGCACGCTACCGCTCTATATGGGAGGGTCGCTGTGGGCTAGGGAAGTGGTCATAGTGCAAGCTGAGAATAGGAAAGCGATTTTGTGGATTCACGTTAAGGTTACTTTTGTTCTGTTTAAATATTGTGTTCTAAAGCGCTTGATTAATTGAGCATTAAATCATAAATTGGTTCTTATGGGAATGAAAATCCTAGCATTTGTAAAACAACCTCCACATTGTCCTATTTCTGATCTGGCGAGACAAAAATTCAAAATGTATTTCAGCCTTATTGAATCAGTGATCTCAACAAGAAATTAGTAAGTAGTAATAAAAACTCACATTTACGGAGGCAGTACACCGAGACACCAGTCTACCCGGGACCATGGTCGTTGCAACACGGCCGAAACGTTGGGTTAAATAGGTAAATAAATAATCGAAATCATCGCGTTAAATTCCCGTGATGTATTGTTTTTCAATCACATTTAAATTACAGTAAGTTATATTTTGAGTATATGGAATCATGGACTATGCAAGTTAGTAATTAGTACTTGATAAAATATTACAGTGTGTTGAAAATTTTAAGGTAGTACGAGTATTCACAGTTAAACGAAGTTTTTAATGTAATAGAAATTAAGTTGTCCGCTACACGTCTTTTGGTACACATGTGTAAGCTCCCACTAGCGAAACCGAAAGTACCCAACACCGCTTACACAGCAACCACACCCCTACCCACTAAAAAATCTAACCCTATAAAGGAGGCGGTACAATTTTTTTCCAGCCAGTTTCCCTGAGAGTGGAACGTATTCCAGCGATCGTGTTTCATCACATTGATGAGAACTAGCTGGTCATCGAGACCGGGTGTAATATACCCAACGTATATGGACCCTAACACAGTCATAAGCCATGTTGAGACAGGAATGCACATTCACTTGTTTTTAGCGTATTAGTAAGTTAACGATAGTAATAGTTGGGATTCAGACGAGTTTATATAATGTTATTTTTGTTGGGTAATATCGCTTGTATTGGTCTTTGTGGTGTAGAGGCCCTATGCACTAAAAATCTAACCCTGTAAAGGCGGCGGTACATTTTTTTCCAGACAGATTCCATCACTTGGATGAGAACTGGGCAGACATCGAGACCGGGTGTAATGTACCCTACGTATGTGGTCCCTAACACAGTCATAAGCCATGTTGACAAAGGAATGCACATTCACTTGTTTTTAGCGTATTAGTAAGTTAACGATAGTAATAGTTGAGTATTTTTGTTGGCAAATTGAGAAATCTTTGTGGTGTAGAGGTTGGTTTGAATATTAACTGAAAGAGTGTTTTTTTTAGGCTCTATCGTTAGGAGACCACTCTGCTATGTACATAATCAGAAATAATGTATTTCTCTAGTTTCAGTATAGTATCCTGGTTGGGAAAAGGCTAGGCAGATTAGCCTTTTCCCAACTACGTTGGGTTCGGCTGCCAATCTAGCCGGCTTTAGCTGAGTACCAGTGTTTTACCAGTGGTATATATTTTCGTAATCACCTCTAAAGCCCTTCATTTTGATACCCCACTCGATGGGTTTCAAAGAAAAAAAAATTGCAACCCCTACAATATGGCGCCCAAAATCCGACATGTTTCTTTTTTTTCAACGGCACTTAACTAAGAACACTTGGGCGGCCAAGACCTATCTAACGATGTCTTAATTATAAAAATCCGTCAAGTGGTTCGAAAGATACGGGGTAATAAATAATATTACATACATGGTTAGGTTAGGTTAAAACGGGCTGTTTTCCGCAACTCCACGACGAAGCGCGTATTTTGCGTACGGGTGGGAATTAACCTTCTGCCAACTTCCTCACTCGATCCATCCCAACTCCCCGAGGAAGGCCAGCAGTGCCTTCGTGTTGCTGATTATCTCCTGGTTCACCGAGGAATTTGGCCCTGTAACAAGCGATTACTGGGCAGCTTAGGAGCAGGTGCGCTGCTGTCTCGTCCTCCTCCATGCAAGCTCTGCACAGCGGGCTGTCCGTAATCCCTAAAACAAAAAGGTGTTTATTAAAAGTCCCGTGGCCAGTCGTTACGGCTGTGACTGCTCGCAACTGCTGTTTCGTCAGACGTAGGACCTTCTGCGTGAAACGTCCATCTAAAGAGGGTGCCTCCTTGGACTGTCTGCACTCACTGTGGTCAATCCACAATTTGTGGTGTTGCTCCTTGGTACGTTTCCTTACCAGACTGCGGAGGTAGCCGAATGTTATTGGCACGATTGGCTCCGGACCAACCGCCGCCATACTGGACCCCCTACGAGCGAGCTCATCTGCCACATCGTTGCCTCGGGAATCACTATGCCCCTTTGATCCATTGAATGGTTACCTGGTTTAGGCGTTGGTGACACTCGTATATCAGTCCAGAGCAGACCGTGTGGCTGCCCAGCGCCTGCAGGACGGCCATGCTGTCAGAGAGAGTACGTATTGGGCAATCCTTTACCTTCCTGTCTAGTATGGCCGATGCAGCCAGGGTGATGCCCACACACTCTGCCTGGAACACCGCGTTGTGTGCCCCAAGTGGCACGGCTATATGGATGTTGAGGTCCTCCGAGAACAGCCCCGCACCTGAGCTAGTACCTGTCTTGGAACCATCAGTGAAGATCCTCAAATCGTCTGGGCGTAACCCCTCACAGCGGTGGTATTAATATATACAAACATACATACAAGATACGCGCGAAAAACATGACCCTTTTCTTGCAGCCGGGTAATAAAAAGTCTAAGTCTAAGTAAGTAGGTCTCTAAGTTTTCGAACACATGAAGTATAATATTGGAAAAAATAATAATTAAGTTATTATTGAAACCACCAATATAAAAGTAACAACCAACGTACAGTTTGTTTTAAAGTACCTTCTAGTAATTTTTTGTGGTCTGTTTACTATAATTACTCCTGCCAAAAAAATACTTTAATGTAGACAATTCAGTTAAGTAATTAAATACACAAACTAATAACCCATTAAAAAAAACCCGCCAAGTGCGAGTCGGACTCGCGCACGATGGGTTCCGTAGCATTATGGCAAAAACGGCATAAAAATCACGTTTGTCGTATGGGAGCCCCACTTAAATATTTATTTTATTCTGTTTTTAGTATTTGTTGTTATAGCGGCAACAAAAATATATCATCTGTGAAAATTTCAACTGTCTAGCTATCACAGTTCGTAAAGATACAGCCTAGTGACAGACAGACAGACTGACAGACGCACCGCGGAGTCTTAGTTATAGGGTCCCGTTTTTACTCTTTGGGTACGGAACCCTAAAAACGGGGAGGTCAGCTATTAACGCAAGTAACCTTAAGATCGATTGGCTTGTACAGAGTCTAATTTGTCAGAGTTCTATATGGCAGCAGAAACATTAACGATTAGGTCAAAAGCCACGTTTTTCGAATTCTAACCATATTTTGATCATTTAACTTGGCAATGCGAGCTATGTGGAAGATGTCACAACTGGAACCACGACAATGCTGGCTGGTAACACAAGAGAACATTCTGAATACAAAAAAATCGAGGAACTCATCTGTTTGGGCTACATTTCGCGCTCCATATAGGACTGTTTAAATGATGTCTGAAATAAACCGGTAATGGATTGGCAGCTTATAATTTGTGTCAGCATTTCGATACTAAGTTGAGCACTCTGAATTGATTCTAATTGGGTAAATCGATGGTAGACGTGCGTTACTCACTCGATGTTTACGAGTTCTTGTTAAACCCAACAGATACACTGATTGATGGACTAAACGTACTTGTAGCTAGAATTTAGGAAAACGGTCGTTAAATTGCCTATAAACTATTACTGTTTATCTACTAAGTAATTTTATAGAGCCAATATTTATAAATAAACTGCAGATTACTGGAAGATTAACGTGGTAATAACAATTTGCATATTTACTTGAAGTTTAGTTAATAACTTAAATTTGTAGTTATACCGTTTAAAAATGATTTAAGCAGTAACGGTTTTTGCGGCTATCTAATAGTGATCAGCATAGTTTAAAATCTAGAAGCTCTTACCTTGGAAATAATGTGTTTCATGACCATTTATGGCAACACTTTGAATTAATTGACTTTCAGTTTTAGTGTTAATTTCATGGTCTTGTCTTAAAAAATAGGTCAATGTGATATTGAAATGTCACAGTGACCTATTTTTTGGAAGGAATGGATATTGTACCCTAAGGCAAGTCTTATTAATGGTACATTAGTCGACGGCACGAACTATTTTGTGCGCGGGGTTTTAATGCATTTTATATCATCCGACAACACGTGCGGAAGAGATAGATGCTGTGATTAGCAGTAGGAAGCTAGTTCGCGTACGAATACACACTTTTGCAAATTTGTAGCGAAATGGAAATGGAAATTTTATAAACAGACCTTTGGCAGTCTAGATATCATGAAAAAACTACTAAATCTATCTGTTCAAAGTTCTTGAACAGATAGATTTAGTTATAGATTTAAATAAAATTATTTGCATTGTTGAACTACTAATCTATCCCTGTACGGAGGCCGTTTTGCAATTTTCCGTCATCTTATGGTATTTATTCGCGCCCAAAAATGCGTTAAAATTAGTATCGAAATGTGGAACTTTCGACGCTCATAACTTTCAAATATTTTCTTTTTTTACTTTTTTGCTTCCATACAGGGCTAGATAATGATGAGACAAATTTATATCACTTTTTATTTTGAGCGTACATCGTCAAACAGTGGAATAATCCTTAGACTACGTTTGTATGGAAGAATTTTCGACTAGTGTAACCTTAAGTAGATATCATAATTATGTTTCGTAGCTTGTGTAAATATTTTGATGTTTTTTAATTGTTTTAAGGCTACAAGTGACTAGCACCGATTTTAACATTTTTTTATTGCATGTTGATGGTTTTAAGTTTTCTGATTTGCATTGAATATTTTGTCTTTGAGATATAGTCTAATTGCCAATATTAAGATTCCCCTAGTCGACGGCACGAACTATTTTGTGCGCGAGGTTAAAATGCATGCTATCTCATCCGACAACTCGTGCGAAAGTGGTACATACTGTAATATAAGAAACTAGTTCGCGTACGAATTAGCACTTTTGCAAAGTTGTATCGAAATGGATGATGATTTAGGACGAAAACGAGCGCGCAAAATTTTATAAACAGCCCTTTGGGAGTCTAGATATCATGAAAAAACGACTAAATGAATATTTTCAAAGTAAAATTATTTGCATTGTTGAATTAATAATCTATCCCTGTATGGAGGCCGTTTTGCAATTTTCCTTCTTCTTATGGTATTTATTTCCGCCCAAAGATGCGTTAACATTAGTGTAGAAATATGGATCTTTCGACGCTCAAAACTTTCACTTTTTTTTTTGCTTTTTTTCCATACAGAACTACTAGATAAAGATGAGACAAATTGATATCATTTTTAGGGTTCCGTACCCAAAGGGTAAAAACGGAACCCTATTACTGAGACTTCACGATCCGTCTGTCTGTCTGTCTGTCTGTCTGTCTGTCTGTCTGTCTGTCTGTCTGTCTGTCTGTCTGTCTGTCTGTCTGTCTGTCTGTCACCAGGCTGTATCTCATGAACCGTGATAGCTAGACAGTTGAAATTTTCACAGATGATGTATTTCTATTGCCACTATAACAACAAATACTAAAAACAGAATAAAACTAATATTTAAGGAGGGCTCCCATACAACAAACGTGATTTTTTTGCAGTTTTTTGCTCGATATTAATAACGGCAACAGGTAGACGCTTGAAATATTCACAGAATATTTAGTTGTGAATACACTTCAAAAATAATAATTATTAAATTAAAATAAAATAGATTGAGGGGGGCTCCCATACAACAAACGTGAATTATTTGCCGTTTTTTGCGACAAAGGTGCGGAACCCTTCGTGCGCGAGTCCGACTCGCACTTGCCCAGTTTTTTTATTTTGAACGTACATCGTCAAACCGTGGCGTAATCGCCAGACTACGTTTCTATGGAAGAATGATCGACTAGTGTAAATCACAAGTCTACGGTTTAAACTAAGTCTGAGTCATAATCAATAAAGATTTCAAGCTCTATTTCATAACGGCCCCGCAATTAACGCCGAGTACATTGAATCACTTTCCATAACTGCAGAATTATTCCATTACGGAGTAATTAGTAACACAAATACTGAGAGAAGTTTATTAATAAGTACGCGACGGGGCGACCGGGTTCTATATAATGAGATGTAGTTAGGGATCCAAGGACTAAACGAAAAATTGATATGTTGTTAGAAATGTGAAAACGGTTGAGGAAATAATTTCTTTTTTGCATTAGCAAGACAATAAAAAGAAGAGAAAAAAAAACACTCAAAAAGAACGCAAAAAGTGGAAGTGCACAAAAGAAGTGGGAGTGACTGATAGTGGGACGGTTGACTGGAGAGAATGAAAGAAGAAAACGTGTTGCGCCAAGTAACCTGGGACGAGGGCAGGAAGATGATACACTAAGGTAATCTCTGTGCAAGTAAGCAAGTGCAGCAAGCATTGTTTAGATGCTAAAGGCTCCAGACTAAATTTTTCACTGGAGTTTCGTTGGAAGGAATAAGAGGTAATCTTTGGTCCAGCACATGCATGCACAATAAAAAAAATGAGGCTAATTCAATGTTGCACATTGTTCGTGACGAAATTGGTTACTTAAGGTTACAACTAGTCGAAAATTCTTCCAAGCAAACGTAGTCTAGGGATTATTCCACTGTTTAACGATGTACGTTCAAAATTAAAAGTGATATCAATTTGTCTCATCATTATCTAGCCCTGTATGGAAGCGAAAAAGTAAAAAAAAGAAATTGCCACATTTCGACACTAATTTTAACGCATTTTTAGGCGCAAATAAATACCATAAGAAGACGGAAAATTGCAAAACGGCCTCCATACAGGGATAGATTAGTAGTTCAAAAATGCATATAATTTTATTTTGAACAGATAGATTTAGTCGTTTTTTTATGATATCTAGACTGCCAAAGGTCTGTTTATAAAATTTCGCGCGCTCGGTTTCGTCGTAAATCATTGTCCATTTCGCTAAAAATTTGTAAAAGTGCGTATTCGTACGCGAACTAGCTTCCTACTGCTTATAACAGCATCTATCTCTTGCGCACGTGTTGTCGGTTGATATAAAATGCATTTTAACCCCGCGCACAAAATAGTTCGTGCCGTCGACTAGTGTAACCTTAATGGACCAGTCTGATGGTGTATCTTTCTTGTATTTTAAACCCAACAAAATTCGTACTCGAGCCATAGCGCAAAAACCGGACGCGGACAAAAACGTTGCAAGAAGTACGGGAGCTAACGAGAGACGTCTTAGTGCACAAGAAAAAATTCTTGCGCTTGTGGGTCATCGGATAAGGCAACGCCGAGTGCGCTGCAAAACTCACCTTCCATTCTCAGCCACATTAATATTACATTAAAACACACGTTCACGCGCGTAATATAGGCTGCATGTGTCAAATTGAAATATACGACAATCACACGCAAGTGACGTTTACAATAGATACGTTAATTGGTTGTGACTCAGGTACGCCGCCACAACCGTCTGTACCTCGCGTTCCACGGGATAACTTACAATCATTACCATGATTCACTTATATGTTACTTTGATTGTTATCTCGTTAATGACTTAATTTTATTTGCCTTAGAATTCTTTGTTGGCAATGATATACTTTTATTTGTTAATAGTAACATTTTTCACATTATCTCCGTAGTTATATTTCACTTCACACGGGTTGTGTCACATGTGATCTATGTTTGTAATGGATACCATGGTTTGAGCGATTTATGTCTACATTATGATGCATTTACTGAATCGTAAGCTGTTGAGACATTCGTAAAAACAGTGCAAACTTGGGCATTAAAAATATCTCTGCGCTCTGTAGATTCATATCTCTGATTCCTTTTTGGTCGGGATTTACATCAGGTTCTACCAGAAAGGGTGGCAGCTTATCACTGGTCTTTTACTATGGATAATGAGGTGCTGTATTAGTTTTTATTTTCATAACTTGAGGCGCCATCTGCCATGTTTGGCATCTACATATACAGGCATGCGATGTGACGTGAATTCATCTTACTCCTCGATAATTTATCACGATTTATAGACGATTAAGTAGCTGGTATGATCCTTTCATTATCGTGAAAAAAGTTACAACTGCCTTACGTTGCAGGTTAAGTAATACATTAAAAATTATAAGATATTATTTTCTTTACTGTGAGAGTTTATGTTTAGCTTGGTTTTCTAGTTTGATAAAGAATTTCATTTTACACTTTTATTTTAGTTTGATTTTATTTATTTATTTTGGTTAGCCAACCATTTTTTACACAAAACATTTAAAATTATACTTGCATTGCAATCAGGCTAACACAACATGCACCAATGATGGTTATACATTATTACAAAGGCCAAAAAGGATGCTTACAATTTAAAGTTATTCAAGAATTTTTGGTAATTTACAATTATAATAACAAAAATACATTACAGTTAATTGAAAAACAGATTTATAACAAAAAAAAATACATATATAAAATGAAAATAAATTAAAGTAATAATAAGATTCGCAAGAGCAATTTGCTCGGAGGAAAGAAGTTAACCCAGTAAGATACTCGTAGGGATCTGGACCGTACTTCTGAGATTGTCCTGATAGCCGTGGCATACCTTTCCACTTCTCAAGCAGCACCTCCGTATATGTTGCCCCCTTGGCGTTACGTCACGAAAGTGCTAGCGACTGTTGTCTATTAAAGGACTATTGGGGGGGGAGGGGGGGTTAATCGAGTGTGCAAGTCATCTCCTGCCACTTCATAACCGTGTAGATCAACAGTGGTCAAGCAGGGCCAATAGTCCTTCTATAGTTTTGGGTAATCGACCTCCCAAACCCATAGTCCAATGTGTTTTGTCTCCATATTCTGCAATAGTCCTGCACCAACCAGGGATTGTCCTTCAGTGCTCTTGCGTAGTGATTAGTGCAAAAAGGGATAATCACCGATCGGTGTCACATTTCATCCTACATGTCTAACAAGGCAAGTGCGAGTTGGTTTCGGCCCCTGGTACACATTTAAAGGTTCGGGACATTAGAGTCCCAAAAGAAAATCTTTAATTATTTGTATTTTATTTATTATCGTTGTGCCTGACTTCCTTTCTGTAATACCATTTTACTCATTCCTCTAGATTTCACTACACTTGTATGTAAATTTTCTATACTCTAACTTTTACCCAACATCATTAAAATCGAAAGCACCAATCTAAGAAAGCAGGGACAACTGAAACAAAATAATAAATACTAGTTTATCTAACAAAGTGGTCTATTGAATTGAAACATTGCGAAAAGCAGCCTTATTGCGTTACGAAAATACAAATTGTGTTTGAGACGTAAGATCGGGGGGTGAAGAGGTATGGAGCGGGACGGGGAACAGAGATTCAAAGGAGCGTGTGCCTTTAATTTAGCGTGGACGTCGCTGCCTGTTCAACCAGTTCCGTTACAAAAGCAGTAGGGCTCTCAGGTTTTGTTACACAAACGTCTAAGGTACAGGCATCCTAAGTTTATCGAGAGACCTAGTTGCGTTTGTAGGAAAATGGTTAAGTGAGAGTAGATAAATTTCTTCTTCATAAATAAGAGCAAAGGATGAGTAGACGCCGCTTTTGTGAAACCAATACGATAAACAAATTTCAATCTAAAAGAAGCTGGAAAATTCAGTAAAACACCAGGAAATTGAATACATTCTAGATATGAAACTGGAAGTGTTGATTTCATTTAAAACCGGGAGGAATTGAAAGAAGAATGTTAGGTATTTGCCCAGCAGTGGGAAAAATTTGTTTAACCTTATACAGACAAATCAGGTTAACCTGATATGTCTGTATTTGTCTATTTAATTAATAAAAATAACAACACAAGAGAAGAAAATTGTGGTAATTTACAATAGTTTACAAATATTCAAAGCGTGTCTGAAATTCTCCAAAGTCTTGTCTCAATGCCCTATCAACACATCTAAAGGTGATAAACTGACAAATGATGCCCATTTCAAACAACATCTCCGAACTATGAATCACGACAATTTCAAATTCAAATTCGGAACAGAATATTCAAATGAGCGTAATTAAGCCGCACGCGCACACCGATTAGAGGAGCGCGCGCGTGTAGGATGCCCTAGCAGCTTTCACTAATAATGTCCACATTACTCAATTACTATAGGGTGGCCAACTCGGATGATTATTTATAATTTTAATATCACACCTAAACGAATAAATTGTAGACCTACTGACTGTATACTTACTGTATATGGTTGCCAGTTAATGTCTGAAAGAAAGTATGCGAACATGACAAATACGACAAAAAGCTATCGTTTTTTTAGGCAGCAAATAGGTGAAGATAATAATAGCTGCACGGGTCGATCTTCAAAGTCAAGCAAACCTAACCGAGGTCGGTCCATGGTTGTTGGGTGGAGTTACATACTGAGACTTGTCCGTGCCCCGTAAGGCGTTGGCCCCGGTTGTCTTTAGGCAGTCAGAAGCCTGAGAGCAATTTTGCCAATCGGTATCGTGTTACCCAGTTACTGAGTTGTTGAGACCAAATAGGCAGTCATTCCATGTAAAATACTTATCCTCAGCTGATTCCAGGTAAACTAGAAGCCAAATTCAACATAGTTGGGAAAAGACTATCGGCAGTTTGAAACAGGTGAAGGTTTAGTGAAGGTTCCGTTATTTATTCAAAACAAAACACAGTAAAATTACTATGTCCCCCTTTGAAATGCTTTGTATGGGAAACATGAACGTGGGGTCTCACAGGCCCCTGCCAAATTATGAAAGGTAAAAACTCACATGCTTTAAAGTTGTCAGCTCAACCATTTCTTCTATTATTGTTTTGCCTCTAACCTGAAAGGTACTGAGCAACGGGGAAGTGACCTTTAGCGCAATTATCAGACTAGGGGGGCCTCTGAGACCCCATGTCCACAGTTAAAGGTTATGAAAAGGTAACTGATATAATTTCCGTTAGATAAAAAACATAATTTAAAATTATATGTTGGTCACCCTGTAGTACTAATACTTTACGTAGGAAATTACTAGGATTGTTAAGATAGTAAATGTTTGTTAGTTTGTGTATCAACTGTGAGCTGTGTAAGCTAAGTCAAATGTATGGTCGTGTTCTCTGGAGTAACTCATGAGGAAGTAAAGGTTCTGAATGTTACATGTTTCGAATTGGAGTTGTAAGACAATATAAGGCCTACGAAGCGTTGGATGTTGTGAAAGAGGTTAAGAGAGCTGAAAATATGTCCGTTGATGTAGAAGAAATATTGTTAAAAAAAACTTTTTTGAAAAAAAATACTACCGACTTCCAAATAAGAAAAATACAAAGTGAAAAATAACTTTTTGTTTGGAAGTCGGCGTCTTTGGTAGGTACGATTTTTTTGCGTTATGGACAGCGACTGCCAAAAATAAAGTTATTTTTCACTTTGTAGTTTTCTTATTTGGAAGTCGGTAGTATTCTTTTGCAAAAAGTTTTTTTCATTTTTCACTTTTTAGTTGTACCTACCTAATAGGCAAGTAGTTAGGTAAGGTACCTATAATGCCAGAATAGATTACCCGAATATCATGAAACTGAACATAACCGGTGAAATGAGAGTGTACCAAGGTGAACTGTAACATCTGCGTACCCCTTTAGAGCGTACAGGCGTGATGTTATGTTATGAAATGGTATAAAGAATATACAAACATGCGATTGCAGCAATCCCAAGAGATTTACCGTTATTTATTGAAGAGTTCTGTTGTATATCTCCGAAGTTCTTCATCAGATCTTCACCAAATGTAAATGGGACCAATTTCTAAACATACCCTTTCAAACAAAAAAAGAATTTTCAAAATCGGTCCATAATTGTTATCGTTCTCTTATCGTGAGTTATCGGTGAAAATACACAAAAATAAAAAAATAAAAAAAACATGAATTCGAACATAGAACCTCCTCCCCGTTTTGGTAAGTCGGTTAAAAAGAGCATGATGTTTCAAAAAACGTCACGCGCAATTAATTGGTGAATTGGTTACATACAACGGCGAATAGGAACTCCTTTGTTGTTCCCAAAATAAAACTTCAAGACACACTTCAAAGTTAAAACCATAATGATGTACTGATTTTTTTTATTTTTTTCGTACATTCTATGTACGAATGTTATAGCGGGATGGACCAGTCTTTTAGAACTTAATCCATTTTTTTTTCAAGAACTGCCTTTAAATACCGACGGAAGCCGGGAAAAAGTGGCAAAAAAGAAACAGGAACTCTACTCTGCCTGCAGTGGGACAGTAATCATAGAAAATAAATACATGTGGTGATCCAGGTGATCTATTCAATTGCATTGATGAATGATTTATCAAGGAATAGTTTTTTGTTGATTTGTATTCTCTATCCTACTTTACAAAACTCGACGAGATATTCCAGTCAATACATTGTAAATGTAAGAAGGGTTATCGATCCATTGGATGTAAATATTTGTATTACAAATAGGAACAGGTTGCTGTGTTCCGCCTACGAACATCAGGTAACCCGTTTTTGTCTCAGCTGATCCGAACGACTTTTGTTTTGTTGAATTGATTTTTGCGTAAATTAATATTATAATTGCCGATAGCGGTATAGGTAGTATTTATCTGTATATATGGCCAGATTGCAGAATTTAAGATTACGCTGGTTTTGGGTCTAGAAATAATCTTATCATAGACTAGCTGTGCCCGCGGCTTCGCTCCCGTCAATTGCCTACCCTACGTCAATTGCCTACGTAGGGTAGGCAATTGACGGGAGTGAAGCCACGGGCACAGTAGGTAGGTAAGTATACCTACCTACCCTACTTACCTATCTGCCTACCGTACTTGATTTGCTACCTACCCTACCTACCTACCATTTTATTGTAGTGTAATTCTACCGCGGAGAATCTTAACACCGCCATTCAGAAAATGATGCAAATACACAACGCCATCTATTGAATATGGATAATATAATACTAGCATGCAGATGCCTCATCCTATACAAAGAAACCGTGCCGACGTAACTAGCGTTTTTCATCTGATTAATCTTGTTATTTTTGTAAGTACATCAATCCTGTTAAAATATTTTGTAAATTATGTCTAAGTTTCTATAAATAAATAAATAAATAATAATAAAATCGCGTTCGATCCCATTTCACGGCAATAGATGGTGTTAGCAGCGACTTGCAAGTAAAAGGTTTGGTAAACCCTAGGTAAACCCTAGGTTCGGATTTTTTTTTTCTTTAAATACAGTGAAGTTTTTGTGTGTGTTTTTTTAATTCCAGAAAATGTTAATTTTACACACAATTCTATTGAATTGTGTGTAAAACATGTGGCGCCATCTAGTGAGATTTATTTGAACCAAATTTTCTTTCTTAGCAATGAGACCCTCTCTCTTAGCAATGTGATATGCAGTTCAACTGCCCGAGTGTCTGAATAGCATGTGTTGTGATATTTTACTTCTTGAACACCTTAAATTCATCTAACTTTTGATCGAGTGAAGACGGTAGAATCAACTTTTATAACTTGTAAATTTTAATGTACTGACCTAACGTTCAAAAGTGCCGCTTGGTGGCCTACTTGAAATAAAATATCTTTGTCTTTGAGTGAACCGATTGCAATGAAACAAAAATTAAATAATACTTCAAGTAACGCACAGTTTTAATGGATGAAACTCATCTACATTACAGATAAACAGACAAAAAAATCCAAAAATGCTGGCAATGGGTTCTGTTGGTTCTCCTTTAACACCCCGGCTATTTTTTTGGAAATATTTTCGATGTACAAAAACTACTTTTCTACAGATTTATTATATGTATTGATTAGCTTTTATAGCAGCTTTGTTTCGGTTACCTATCTCAGAGATACTGTGCATATTCCAGGATAACAGATACTAGCCTATGATATTCAGTCGCAGAGTAAGAATTAAAAAAATTGTGAAATAGGTATCTGCCAGATATTATCTACAAACAATTTTATCTCGTTGTTAAATAAAAAAATAAGATGAAGATATGAATACAGTAAAAAAAATGTATGAAAGAAATTCTAGTACCTATGTTTTGGTTTGTAAGTTAAAGTTTTGAAGGTTAATTTATACCGATCTGCTAATGAGAAGTCTGTTGCACAAACTTATGATCAGAAGAAAATTAATAGAGTAGGTTAAATATAAGGCAGGCTGAGAACCATTTTGTGGCAGAATTCTTAAGCATCATGGTAAATAAAAAGTAGCAATTTATAAATGGCCTACCGGATCATTACCGACACTAGGTTGTTTAAAGAATGTGATAAAAGAAATAGACATGATATACTGCCTTATCAAAAGTCACCTCAGCTAGTTATCTAACCAAAAGTTTATGTAAAACTTAACACATGATCCGTTTCATTTAAACATCAGCAAAAATGTAAACCAAAAACTAAACTCACTAATGATGGCTATCGTTTTTATCTAAGACTATTTTAGTCTAATAAGCTTAGACTACGATTAGTTTGAAATAAAAATATCCAGAATATCTTGACATCTGATGGTGGCGACACTTGCAAAGACACACCCGATCAGATGTCAAAGTCGGTACACTTAAAGTTTGGTTCCAAGTTTTGCCGCATGTCTAGATATATTTGTCTGTCTATTACTTCCAATTGAAACCAAATAAGAGGTGACAATACCAAAGCTAGGCTAAATAATTGCATACGTGTATGTATGTGCTGTGAATTAAGATAGAAAACGGAATGAATACATGGTATTACAATAATATGCTAAACTAGCAGGTAAACCAGCCCAGACACATATTTCAGTCGAAGGAAACTCAGCAGACATTACATCGTGTGCGAGATGAGAAGCCTCCGATTCAACAACAAGGAAATATTTTCTAACAGCCGTCATCAACATTTGAGGAAATCATAAATTCGCTGTCACCGATACCGCACTAAACGCGTACACCGAGTGGAATCCTGGTGCCTTACCGAGTCCCGTACACAATCGTTCGCCAGCTGCGCGATATCGCTTCGCTCGCGAACAGCCATATTTCACCGGTTCGCTGCTATCACCTGTCAAATCGTACAAGTGTTCCGCCCGGCCCGGACCTATTTAAATATCAACTGTTTTAGACGTAAATACTTGCTCTTTGTCTTACTGTAATGTGGGGTGTAAAATGCTAATTGTTAAGTAGAACTTGTTTCATTTTATTACTAGCATTTGTCGAGTACGTGACTTGGGATTGGGTAATGTGAAACTATTAAAAGCATTTGATGGGCCAATAGATAGCATGCAATTGCTTCGTAGGTAGCTTCTTAGATACGTTGTGATTGATTTTAAATGCAGAAGATGGTAATAATTATATCGCCCTTTTCGAACCCGTTAATAAGATTTCCTGGATGACTTTGTCATTCAGAACCGTAATTTTGTATGGTAATGCATCGTAAGTAAGTATACAAACAAAGTACCTACTGTAAAATACTTCGTAACACAGTAATTCATTGTCTCTTTTCTCTCCAAGGACTGTATTTCATAACGAGACGACTCTACTTTGCATACATTTACATCAACTTTGACGCATAAAATAAAGTCGGATGTATCGACGCGTGTCATCCGGCGGAGCTTTCAAAACGCCGAGTGCGACGACTTAGCCATAAGAAATATTTATAACGCTTTGTATGCAAAATAACCTAATGCATTTCACTACACATAAAATAGTGTCACTTTAATAGACACGTCGTTATACACGATTGTCAACCTTACAACTATGCGGCGTCGATGTGCTTTTATTGTTCGACGCCACGAATTCAAAGGCGAATATCGAATGCGAATATCGTCACGTGGGTGAGCCCGGCAATCTCACTGGGATTTGAATAAAATCTGCATATGGCCCTTGTAGTTTTTGATTGATGATATTATGTACTGATGTAACGCCAGGATCGGTGATGTGTTTGCGGTGTGAAAGGTGACGCTATGTAGATTTGTATCACGCGTTTGGTTTGACACGCGTTGCAGATTGACACGTATGTCAAGGTCGTGGTTTCACTTCTGACTTATCAAATATTGCTTTGTTCGATATTTTTTCATTGTATCTCATACATCGAACGGATTTGTTCGGAATTTTTATCGAGTCACGCGCAGATCATAACGATTGCTCGACCAAAAAGGAAATGTTTGTAATTATTAATATTATGACATACAAAGGTGTGAACACTTTTAATCATAAATAATTTAACATCGTCGGATATCTAATAATAATATGTTGTCAGTGCTGGTAATAAATTCATGTAGTAGGATGTTATAAATAAAATGTGAGAAATAGTTGACATATTGTGTCTTGTATGGAAGTGTTGTCAGTATTTTCGTTAGTGCTTAACCTTTTATATAACCGTTCATTATACGATTGTCTCTACCGTTTGCGATAAGCATCAATAGTTCTATTCAGTGATTTCTACATAATAAATTGTGTGCGTACAATAAATTGTATGGCACGAAAGTCTAGTTTGGCATCTGAGGAGGCTGTGCACGCAAATGCATCCGCTTAAAGACAGAGGGCATTCTTGTTGGCGAATAAGGTTCTTCCTAGTTATTTTCTGGTCCTATTGAGATGTTCCGCGTAGGGCTGCTGACACGCGCATGCTCTCCTGCACACCGCACACAGCTATTTCAATAGAATGTAAGTGATGTTCACAAAGACCAGTTACAGACATCGAATAAGGCTTGGAGCTCATTCAAATAGCATTTGCGTGCGGCTTTGGTTGCGTAGCCGAGTTGGAGCTGAAATTTTCCAAATGCGAAGTGCGAAATTAAATGAGAGGTCCATTGATATGAAATCAATGTGATAAAACATTGCCTTTGTGGAGTTTGAATCCCGCTAGCAGACTTGTTACGGAGAGATGGAGTTACAGCCTGACATGGCTGTAAATGAACGTGGATGAAGGGCTTGTTCCAAATTAAGACGTCAATGATACGTCTAATTCAGGACATTTCTAGTTAGTTCCGTATTTCGCCACGTTTATATAGATCCATTTCGGATTCAGTTTCTGCGATGATTCTGAAAATTAGTAGCTGAACAACCTTTAACAAGTTATTTTTTTTCTAAGTTCGTTTTACTTTGCCGAAATGGCGGAGAAGAGTCATTTTAACATTTAGTAGTTTCTAAATGGAGATTAGAATCAAAAACCAAAATTCGACGTTATGTGACAGCCACCAATTTGTATCAGCCCGCGTGTTGAATAATGTCTCACTCTCTCACAGAGAAGAGGCCTGTGTACCAGCAGTGAGAACATTATTATTAATTATGCTAAATACTGTTTTTAGCACTGTTTTTTATTACATGCCTTACATAAAAACCTGCTGAAAATTTTTCATACAAGTGTTCGAAAATTAATTCCATTATTAATTTGTAATCCTTAATTTTGCCTCAGTAAGTCCCAGCTCACATCCGTATAAGGCAATGATAATGTCCCGCTAGACCGTGGTGGCGACGACACATGTCCCGGACGGTCGGGACAATGGTCCCCATTGTAATTGCAGAGGTTATCACGGTCTACCGTCAGGGGGTCAAAGTTGTAATGAAATGGATATGTTTTATGTTTCCTCTATGTATCTTGGGAGGCGGTGTGCTTTTGTTTTTGGTTATATCTGCTTTATTCATGGTTCTTAAAAAAATTCAAATGATTCTACCAATTTCCTATCATCGATTAGTAGGATGGTCCAAGTTGTATATTTAGTAAGTAGGTACTATCTATGTTCTATGTTAGGAGGGTTTGGTTTCCGCACTTAGTCCCTCAAATGGAACTTTGTACGTGGGTCATGGCGGCCGTTGGGTGGTCATTACAACCAGCCCACCTCCCTCCAGAAGTTAATTAGAGCTCCTGGTTTTTTCAAAACATCCGTGTAAGATCTGGGTGACCCGAGGGTTCGTGTTCTTATCTGTGTGACACCTGTGCACTCAAAGAGAACGTGCGTGACAGTTTCCTCGGCCTCCATGCATGCCCTGTATAGAGGACTGTCCGTTGTGCCTATTGTGTGGAAGTGTTTGTTGAGTGAGCAGTGTCCCGTGACAGTCCCCGTCACCAGGCGCAGGCCATTCCTGTCTAGACGTAAAAGACGCCTGGTAAGCCTACTGTTCAAGGATGGCAGAGCTTCTTTGGATTGCCTACAGCCCGGTGTCGAGGCCCACCAGTTCTCCGCCTGTGTCTGGGTGAATTCCTGTAGCCACCTGCGTATTTGGTTGAAGGGGATGGGTACAACAGTCTCGGGCCGGTAGACCGCCGAGCTGGATCCGCGTCTCGCATGCTCGTCAGCCGCGTCGTTGCCCAGCGATCCGCTGTGTCCCTTTATCCATTGAAGTGTCACCGTGTTACGGCAAGATACAGTTATTTGTTCTAGTGCGTTGTGACATGTCAAGTATAAGTAGGTACTATTCTAACTTCTGAAAAAAAAATCTTGCCGAACTTAAACTGTACATTGTTATGGATTCTAAACTGATGACACTTTTCAAACCTAATATTGAAGCTTTCAGGCAACTTAGTAGACCGTATTCACATGAATGCAATGCGAGACACGCAGAACGTGACGCTTGGCGCAACCGCTTGATGTCTAGCAGATGACGTCTTTCGGTTTAAATTATTATAATGAGGCCAGTAGTTGAAGTTATTTTACGTAACAGACCAGCAAATCTCACCTGAGCTTATTTATTTAGATTAGAAGATGGTAGATTAGCACAGTATGCATTTGAAACAATGGCCATCTTTTGTTCATCCAAACCCCAATTAGGCTTGCCTAACCAAACAAAAGTTGACCACCATACTTTTAATCTAAGGCCAGCCATTACAATCAGGCTTCCGTGTAGTTCTCGAGATGTTCCCGTGGCAGATAAGTTTAATAATATTATTGTTTTCATAGCATCCGTGGCCGATGGAGGGCGATGTATTCGTGGCATCCGATATGGAGTCACCATCTGATAGCAGCTGGATCGCTGGTGAACGCACTAACAATACGTGAGGTGAGGCATGGAAAAGCGGAGCGGGTAGCGAAGCGATTTGTGATCCAGCATCCAGCTTGTTAAAAAAAATATTAAGTCACAGTCATCGTGTAGCACTGGAAAATAAATTCGCTTTAAAAAAATCGTTTAATCATTCCGTTAAGTTGTAAAAGCAGCAAGAATAATACACCTTTGTCAATAGTCTTTTTTATTGATGATAGAATCGCGGTTAACCACTACCTCACTTGATAGTAAGCTAGTAATATCTATCTAATCTATCTAATACCTTTAAACGAGCAGTTCTTATATATGTAAATATGTATATATATATATATAATCTGAATCTCGGTAATGGCCACAACGATTTTCATGAAATTTAGTAGGCAGGGGGTTTCGGGGGCGATAAATCGATTATCGCTATGTTTAATTTTCAGAAAACGTCGTTTTCTCTATTTTCACCCGAGCATTGCTAGGTCGCCCAGGTACTGCAAAATTATACCTTGAATTTCTTAAGACGAAGCTTCTGAAATTTTAAAGGGTACTGCAGGTAAGTGCAAACTCTTTTTAGACCGGTTACACTGCGGTGTATTTGCACCAAACTAAGAATAAATAGCATTCAATCTCCTTTCGTTTTTTCTCGGAGCAATTTCTAGTCATAGCCGATTCACTCGCTCCGCTAATGTCCATAGCCTAGTGGCACTACTATCTGTATCTTACTCCTTCTTTATAGTAAGTAATCATCATACAAATAGCTGCATTATTCCACTATTTAACGGTAGAATCGTTTTCAGATTGCGTTTCTAAATGTAATGATTTGATATCTGATTATTGGCCGTTTTTACGAGTACATCGTGTTCGGAACCTGACGGGGGAACGGAGGCTTCACATTCGTTAAGGTTACACTAGTCGACGGCACGAACTATTTTGTGCGCGGGGTTAAAAGCCTGCTATCTCATCCGACAACACTTACGAAAGAGATAGATGCTGTGATGAGCTGTAAGAAGCTAGTTTGCGTACTAATTAGCATTTTTGCAAGTTTGTATCGAAATGGATGATGATTTAGGACGAAAACGAGCGCGTGAAATTTTATAAACAGACCTTTGGGAGTCTAAATATCATGGAAAAACGACTAAATGTATATTTTCAAAATAAAATTATTTGCATTGTTGAATTATTAATCTATCCCTGTATCGAGGCCGTTTTGCAATTTTCTTTCTTCTTATGTATGGTATTTATTTCCGCCCAAAGATGCGTTAAAATTAGTGTTGAAATATGGAACTTTCGACGCTCATAACTTTCAAATATTTTTTTTTAAATTTTTTGTGTCCATACAGAGCTAGATAATGATGAGACAAACAGTGGATTAATCGCCAGACTACGTTTGTATGGAAGAAAAATCGACTAGTGTAACCTTAAGAAAAGCGTTAAAAAAACCCGGACAATGCAAATGGATGGTTCATGTTCCAAGTTTTTTTATTTTTTATTCTTTATTAGTAAGAACAAAATTCTTAATAATTAATTACGATCTAGCCTAAAAGACTAATAAGCAATTTAACTCTAACTTAATATGTCACGTGATAGGTTATGCTAAAACTAAGATTCGTGTCCATTTGCACTTTTACACAAGTCCGTAGCACTTTCATAGAGTCTGATATAATTTATAAAAACACTATGTTCATGTGTTATATGTATAGCACAGCGTTGTCACTATTATTGATTCACTTTGTACACTACACTAATTCAAAAGGGATAGTTCTTTTTAGCCTACGCACTTAGTCTGTATTGTCTAGCAGCTGGATAGCCTCAACATTCACGTGTCGATAAAGTCTGTGTTCTTGGGCTTCAGCAAATTTTTGGATGATGGAGGTGACGAATTCCGTTTTAAGGTCACGGTGAAGATCGTCATTTCTGATGTACCAGGGTGCATTTGCAGCATCCCTGAGCACTTTATTTTGGAACAAGTTCCAAGTGAAATAATTTTAGTGTTGTTTTAAAATTTCTAATTTTAAATTTCAATTTACTGAAAATTTCTCAGGCCTGGAACAAACGTTTTGCCGGACCAAAACCAAAAGTGCTTGGCGCAAATAGTCCATCCTTACAAGTAAGTTATGCATAGTAAAACTTGAATGTATTTCAGTGACCGGAACACAATGAGAGTTTTTCTCTGCAGGGCCTTCTTTGGTATCAGAAATAGTATCAGCAGACTCTGAGAATGCTATTGTTCCGGAAAATTAACAGGCATGATAGGATCTCTTGCAGCGTTAATATGCCTATTCCTTAAACTCTTTCAATGAAAAACGCTGGTAGCAAGATTCACAATAATTTCTCAAGGCACTTGTCCTAAAACTGACTCACACATCCCTTACAAAGGGACACTACCTAATCCATTACCTAAGTAATCCTAAAAGCGTCTAAACTACCCACAACACAAGCACAATACGTCCCCGTCGTCGCCACACAACCGCCCAAAGCAAAAGGGGCCCATCTGCCTTTTTATGAAAAAAATTTATAATTACATTATTGAAATCAGGAAAGCAAGGTGCAGCTAGTGATATTTTTTATACTATTCAAAGTGTTTTCGTGCTCTAGTTAAACTAGTGAAAAGTCTATTTTCCAGCGTTCCTAGACAAACAGTCATACTTTTAGCGATAACAATTGTAGGCACAAAAATAAAAAAAATGATTTATGTTTTATTTTATTTATTTAGGCAAACAAACGGTTACACATTACAGTATAAAATACGCGCTAACCATTCATATCATATTTAATTCAAAGAGTACATTGATTTCAGGTAAAATAAAAACTGGCCACTTGCGAGTCGAACTCGCGCACGAAGGGTTCCGTACCAATATCGCAAAAAACGGCAAAAATAACACGCCTTTGTTCCACCCCGCATTGTTCTATGGGAGCCCCACTTAAATATTTATTTTATTCTGGTTTTAGTATTTGTTGTTATAGCGACAACAGAAATACATCAACTGTGCAAATAAATAAAATAAAAATAAAATAAATAAATAAATCTTTATTCAGAAATTAAAAAAGGTAAAAACACAGTTTCAATCTTAGATAACTAATGTAGGTATTGTAAGATGCCTGTACTAGGTAATCCTGTATCAAATGTCAACTATCTAACTATCACGGTTCATGAGATACAGCCTGGTGACAGACGGACAGACAGACAGACGGATTTTTACCCTTTGGGTACGGAATTTATATAAAAACAAACAATTATTATAACGTCAATATTATTTTAATTTGATGGGATTGACATCTGTGTGGCTTATTCTCATGTATGTTGGGTTCGGCTTCCAGTTTGATGCCCACAAATTAGTAATTAGGCAACACGATGCCTAGCAAAATTGACAAAAATCTACAAATGACAGCCGAAGCCAACGGCTTAAAACGTGTGTTCTGAGGCACGGAAGAAATGATGGATGGTCACCCAATCTTAGGATTGACATGTGCGATTGACATTTCACACGGTTGATCCGAATCGTCGATAGAGTGACACTTTGTCTTTACCGCTGAGTTCTTTTAATGATTTTCTCTGTTTTTTGTTTTACTCAGATACGCCCTTTTTGCTTATGGCTTTCGCCACAAGGTACCAAAGGATTTATCAAAGCCGGGAGCCGTGAGGAGTTCTCCCGTAATTTATGTGTGTGCACACAAACAGATGTGCGCTGCAGGAGGCCTGTGCCCACGCGCATGATTTAGGTCCCAACTTCGAATAGATATGTTTACGTCACTGAGAAAACAACGTAATGACTGCTAGATGTGTTTGTTGATGGTGAGTGCTCATTAAGGTTGTGAGGGTTATAATTGTTTGTTTGGTATAGGATGGATGGATGGTGACTTGGGAGAAATGTTTAAATTTGCAAATGGTATCTTTCTAATCCCACTATTGTGCAATTTTTGTTGGAATATTACTTCGTCAAGACTTGTTAGGAACATGTTACTTGGGGCTTGGTTTCAGCGACCAGCATTTTTCTCTTTCATTGATTTCCTGTAGTCTCTTTTTTATATGGCTACTTTTCTGAAAGTTACGGGCCATACCAGTTAAGGTGTCATACAGATATTGCCTTACAGGTTTTCTCATCCAAGATTTTGTAAGTAGGTTTTTTCATTTGGCAACAAATAGTTTTAAAATATCTGTATTTTCTTTATACACTACAGTGAGAAGATTGACACCTGCAAAGGTAAAATCAACATAATCAGTTATCCAGGATATCAATACATACACCTGCAGATAAATACAATTATCAGATTCGCCACATTCATTGCAGAAACAAAACAAACACCGCAGTCCAATCAATTCATGAACAGTGACCACAAAACAAGAATCAGTAACAGTGTTCGGTGCGTGAAGAATCCCATTATTATAAGGTGCATCATACATTCCGCAGATTGTAAGTGCACGGTATGAGTTAATGCGAGCGCGCGGTGAATAGCCCTATATCTGCCGCCCGTAGAATGCACGGATAAGCTACCTGATGTGTGCGTTGGAAGATGGTAGAACTGAATTTATCGATGTTTCCACTTATTTCATTGTAAAACACATCTGGAGTGAGGCCATCGATTGGCACGGGGAAGCGCTTGCCGTCTCCCTAGACATCTCGAAGGCTTTTGACAGGGTCTGGCATGAAAGCCTTATTGGTAAGCTTCCTGCATTCGGTCTGTCCAGTGGTCTGTGCGTTTGGATTGCAGACCTGCTGAGGAACCAGTCCATTCGAGTGGTAATTGATGGCCGCTCATCTGACCAACTGTGTATTAATGCAGGGCTCCCTCAGGGGTCGGTACTCTCATCAACATTGTTCTTGCTGCACATAAACGATCTGCTAAAACCCGACACCTTTGGGTATGCGGACGACAGCACTGTTGCTGAGAGATACTTGTCCAACGCTCGTACTACCGGGCCTAGGGTCCAGTCTCTCCGGGAGGCCATGGTTGGGCGCTTGAATCTGTCCTTGAAGGCAGTCTCCGAATGGGGCGATGCCAATCTGGTCAAGTTCAATGCTGCCAAGACCCAGGCGTGTCTTTTTGCCGCTAAAAGGAGTCAATTCCACCCGGCTCCTTCTTTCCGAAGTGTTACCGTGCCGATAATGGTCCATCTTGAGGTTCTTGGCATTACGTTGACATTGACGCTCAATTTCGGTCCATTCATTGAGGCAAAAGCTTAGCTGGCTGCCAAAAAAAATTGGGGATCCCTGCGAAGGTGAGACGGTACTTCACGCCAGAACAGTTGCTCAACTTGTATCAAGCGCAAGTAGATCATGCATGGAGCACTGCTGTCATCTCTGGGACGGATCTGCCAAGTACCAGCTGGATGCACTTGAGTCCATCGAAAAACGGGCCAAGAGGCTCATTGGCAATGAAGTACTCGTCGAATCTAGGCTCCAGAACCTCGAACATCGGCGCAGGGTTGCCAGCCTGTCGGTTTTTTATCGGTTACATTTCGGGGAGTGTGCGTTGGAATTGCATGAACTAATTCCTCCAAGCCCGTTCCATCATCGGACTACAAGACGTACGGCGATGCGTCATCGGCATGATGGACATCCCACCCGTACGCACCAAACGTTTCGGAAAAACTTTTATTATGCGTACAGCAAAGGAGTGGAATTCCCTGCCGGAGTCTGTATTTCCTGTTGGCTACAACCTGGGAGTCTTTAAGTCAAGAGTGAATAGGTTTCTTCTAGGCAAGCGTGCTTCATCGTCGACCACATCATCGCTTACCATCAGGTGAGATAGTGGTCAAACGCAAGCCTATCAATAATACAAAATAAACTTTGCTAATTAAGAATTTACTGCTGTAAACCTTTCCAGAGGTTGCGCCATCACCGCCTTCTGCAAATTTCCTAAACCTATAGACGGTAACACACCCAGGGTCTAGATCTAGCTATTAGCTAGTCCTTGCCTTGCCTTGGCCTTTCAACTGAATAACTTACTTGACAACTTGCTAACTTCGTAAGACTTGTCGGTGACAGTGCAACTTTTACTTACGTCGAAAACTCTTATTCGATGACCTTATTCTAAGCTGAAAACCTTAATTTTAAAATGAATCGCACGATAATTACTCTGTTCTTGTAGTGAGTACGAACAGTAACAATGAATTATCTTTAAGTACTCTGGTGTAAGCTACAAGCCACTTAGATAACTAAGTACGGCTTACCATTAGATTAATTTGGTCAGCTCTACCCCTTTTTAGGTCTACATTCATTTGGCAGCGCATATCTTGTGCGCAAGAGTGCATTGTTTATCTGCCGCCGCGTGGGGTCGGCCAATAAGGTAGCGGGTTCGATCCCAGCTGCGCACTATTTATTACAGTGCGGGTATGTAGCAAATAGATAGAGATGTTCCTGCGTTAGTGCTCTTTGTATTAAAATGTTTATAGAAGAACGTTTTCGAGCTTCTGGGAAATTGTGTGGGTAAAACACCAAGGTTGAAGAGTTTTGTTTGATGGTTTTAAGCTTTTGGCGTAAATATACAAGGTTTTAAGCAACGGTAAAAGCGTCATGCTGGAGAGTCATCATAATTTGAACTCCTAGAGCATTCAAATTTATTATCTCTGCAGATAATTAAACATTATCTCTCAAGAATACGGCCATTCTACTCATGACATCATGAGCCTTTTTAATGTTCCCATTGCTGGGTCACAAGCATCCTCTCTATAAGAGGAAATATGCCGTAATCCAACGCGCCCAGTGCCGGTTGGTGAATGTCACATGTCTTTGAATATATGGTTCTAGGACATGCCGGTTTCCTCACGATGTTTTCCTTCACCGTTTTGAGAGCAGTGGTGATGAAATTATTTACAAAACGTTATACAACTTGTAAGTCGCGGCCGTTACCACTTGGCCACCACTGCTCTTGTAATTTTACATATTTGATTTCCACGTAGAGTCAAACTCACTCAATAACCTGTACAAAGAAAACCTGTTTTACCTGACCCTCAGATCACCCGTAAAGATTTGTGGTCGACTATACAAAAAAATCAGCGTTATGAATTACTTATAAGCAAGAACAAATTTAAACAAATGTAATCTACATATAAACCTGCAAGAATATTATGAGCGGAAGCTTCAAAACAAGTGAAGAATCTACCTCATTCCTCCTAGCTTGATTTTCACGCTCAAGCCTCATAATACGGTTAGCAGGGCTGCAGGCGTGATCGTGACCATAGGTTAGGAGGCGTGGAGCGGGTATACTACCTGTCTTCCTTTCGTTACGAGTTTAGCGTGGCGATATTTAGCTATTGTAAATAAGTAGTTTTGTATCGTTTCCTGATGACTTTACCTCCTCATTTTTCGAAAGTCTGTTAAAAATGCTATTCATTTTCTTTTTTTGACTTTTGAAAAAGGAGGAGGTTCTATGTTCGACTTCTTGTATGTTTTTTTTTATGTTTGTTCATCGATATCTCCGTGAATTGTGGACTGATTTTAAAATTATTTTTTTGTTTGAAAGAGTATGTTTCGAAATTGGTCCCATTTTAATTTGGTGACGATCTGATCAAGAACTTCGAACATATGCAACAGAACTCTTCAAGAAATAACGGCAAATCTCTCGGGACTGCTGCAATCGCATGTATGTTTATTGTTTATACCATTTCATAACATAACATCACGCCAGTACGCTCTTATGGGGTAAGCAGATCTCTCATTTGATCGGTTTTGTTCAAGTTTCATGATATTCGGGTAATCTATTCTGGCGTTATACGAAACTTACTAAACAGCTTGCCTATTAGGTAGGTACAACTAAAAAGAGAAAAATAAAAAAAACTTTTACAAAAAAATTCTACCGACTTCCAGAAAAGAAAACTACAAAGTGAAAAACAACTTTATTTTTGGAAGTCGGTGTCCATAACGCAAAAAATGGTACCTACGAAAGACACCGAATTCCAAAAATAAAGTTATTTTTCACTTTGTAGTTTTCTTATCTGGAAGTCGGTAGATTTTTTTTGTAAAAAGTTTTTTAATGTACATATATTGCTCGAACTTTGACGAAAGTCAAAGTGATAAGACAGTGTTGTAAAAAAAAACAATTGTCCCTAGTTCCTAACGTGCCATAAATCAAAATGTTTAGTCGAAATCTACACTAAGGTCCAGTTGTTTTATCCGTCGTTAACTCAATCAATGGTTCAATATGGTACAGGTATACTAATGCTTTAAAATGCGTTATTTTATCAATCGTTAGGCTCACAAATGCTCCAAATAAGTTGGAGAGTTAATTATTTGATAATTTTTATCAATTTTTTTCTAATAAATGGTCTAATTATTAACTCTACAACTTATTTTACAACTTTAGGGCCTGTTTTTTTTAACCGTAGTTAACTCAACCAATTATTAAATATGCTCTAACCCATGATTTCAAGTATCGGTTAAACGCGTTTATTTATCTATTGTTAATTTATCAGATGGTCAAATAATTAACTCTCCAACTTAAGGTGTATTCACATATATCAGGGCCGTGCCCAGGACATGACAGGGCCGGGCCCAGGCATTGAAGCTTCGTAGCTTCGTGAACGAGTTCATATAAAATGTACACACCGATATTTTTTGAGCCCCTGACGGAACACGGTCCGTCCACGTTCCGGGCACGGCCCTGATGAACAATTAATGAAAAGACGCATTTTACTTTACAAAGTTTCTTATAAAAGCTCGTTGGGTATGGGGACAGAATATTTAGAGGACGTTTTCTATTCCTTATGAAGTAGTTATGTACCATCCATATTTCGATAAAATATGAAAGTTAGCATTCAGATAGTATCTATCAGAGGTGTGCCTATCAATCTTGAGATGTCGTATCTCAAGAATGCTCTAAATTAAATTAGAAAGGCGGACGTGTATAGTTTGCGTCAGTTGGCTTATTAATACGCGTAGGCTAATTGTCGGTGGCCGGTCATCTCTATTATGTTGATTGACAAGGATGTGCGGAAACTGGATGTGTCAAGTGGTAAATAGGATTGGTGCCTATAATCCTATCAGTGGAAGTGAAGATTTGGATATGAGGTGTTACTTAAAGGTGAAGACATTAAAATAAATAAGCAAGCAAGAGTGTAAGAAAAAAAACCGGCCAAGTGCGAGTCGGACTCGCGCACCGAGGGTACCGTACAAACCTCAGCTTAAAGGTATTATAAACCATTACGCGTTCATGAGGAAAGGGGTAGTATGTTTAAAATTATTAAAAATATTTTTATTATATTTTGTAACTAAAAATTACAGTTTTCGCAATTTTTAGGGTTCCGTACCCAAAGGGTAAAAACGGGACCCTATTACTAAGACTTCACGATACGTCTGTCTGTCTGTCTGTCCGTCTGTCACCAGGCTGTCCGTCTGTCTCATGAACTGTGATGGCTAGACAGTTGAAATTTTCACAGATGGTGTATTTCTATTGCAGCTATAACAGCAAATACTAAAATCAGAATAAAATTAATATTTAAGGGGGGCTCCCATACAACAAACGTGTTTTTTTTGCCGTTTTTTGCTCGATATTAATAACAGCAACAGGTAGACCGCTTGAAATATGCACAGAATATTTAGTTGTATATTCACTTCAAAAAATAATAGTAATTAAATTAAAATAAAATATACTAAGGGCTATATACTAAAGGCTCCCATACAACAAACGTGTTTTTTTTTTGCCGTTTTTTGCGATAATGGTACGGAACCCTTCGTGCGCGAGTCCGACTCGCACTTGGCTAGTTTTTCCTTTATCTATGCTATAAGACGTTGCTTCGTACCAAATTTCAAGATTCTTTGTACAGAACCCATTCCTTCATAGAAAAACCGATCAAGTGCGAGTCGGATTCGCGCACAAAGGATTCCGTACCGTTATCGCAAAAACAGCAAAAAAATCACGTTTGTGGTATGGGAGCTCCACTTAAATATTTATCTTATACTGTTTTTAGTATTTGTTATAGCGGCAACAGAAATACATTATCTGTGAAAATTTTAACTGTCTAGCTTTCACGGTTCGTGAGATACAGCCTGGTGACAGACGGACAGACAGACATACAGACAGACGGACTGCGGCGTCTTAGAGATAGGGTCCCGTTTTTACCCTTAATAAGGTATAAATAGTAAGGTAGAGGAGCTCGTGGCTAAATAATAACAGCCACACGGGTCGATTATCAAGGTTAAGCAACGCTTGACGAGGTCGGTCCGTGGATGGGTGACCATTTCAACATAGCGAGTTTCCTCCGTGCCTCGGAAAGCACGTTAAGCCGTTGGTCCCGGCTGTTATTTGAAGATCTTTGACAGTCGTTACGAGTAGTCAGAAGCTTGAGATCTGACACCAGTCTTGCTAAGGCGTACCGTGTTACCCAGTTACTGGGTTGTGGAGGTCAGATAGGCAGTCGCTCCATGTAAAACACTGGTACTTAGCTGAATCCGGTAAGACTGGAAGCCGACCCCAATATAGTTGGGAAAAGGCTAGGCAGATGATGAAGGTATAAATAGTAAATATTGTAAAATTGTTTTTGAAAACCTACAGTGTAAGTCAAGCATAACTCAAAGATATACATAATTATGTATTTGTAAGTTTTACAGTTAGTGAACCTTCAAACATTGTAAGGAACCTTAAATACCAAAGAACATAATTTTATTTTCATCCTTTTCTTTAACAACTATCTCCAATCGCATCCAGCTTAATCTATTCCTCACCTACGTTAGCCCACACATTCTGTTGATAAATACCAAGGCAGATTCGCTTAGAGGTAATAAATTTCACAAGATTACCGCCAGCATGATTAATATGCGCTTCGGTACAAAAATGAAGAGCTGTGCCGATCGATCAACGTGGGTGTTTAATATGAGCGTATGCTCATTTATCTTTATCGATTAGTGTTGTACGGTACCGGTACTCAGTGCTGGCAAAGAATGAGAATGGACAGAAGCGAAACTCTCTGAGAACGCATTATTCATGCCTACAATCATTGGGTGTAGGAAACGACCAACGTAGTCAGGATTGTCACGTAGCTAGAGATTTTCTTTTGTTCTTTTCTTGCTAATATGACAGTATTACAGTCTTTAACAATTTGGCAATTCAATAATATCTATTGGCTGTCTTAGTGGCTTTTGGTGTAGGTTATTTTGCGCTGGATACGAGAAGCACAGGGTTGGTCGACATGATGACTCTAGAGAGATACCTATGTACTGCAGTTGGACGTCTTAAACCCAAATGATGATGATTGAGCAATTTTTGAAATAAAGTTGCAATTTTGACTTTGACGGGCGGAAGTTTGTAACAGGAATGAAAAGTGGTGATTAATTCATAAAAGGTAAGGCCATGAATTTCAGTTCTATACGATTTTATCATTCTTTGGAAACATTAATGATTGAGGGGTAATTCCCAACTAGATAGCGCAAAGGTAAAATTATAGAGGTGTGATTGTCTTTGTAGTAATGAAATTAGATGGAATGAGATATGTATTTAATGTTCCAGCGGGCAATCAATGGTTAAGTAAGGGACGGAGTTAATTTATCTTTGCAGTGGTGTACGGATTGATAAATTAGTGCAAGGCTTTTATGAGTCATCAAACTTTAAGAGGGTTTTAGTGTGCTTTGCTAATTTATTTATGTTTTGTTGTTTCAGTAATCTTAGTGCTGTCTGATCCTTTCCTGTTCTCTGAACATTAAATAAAACTACTCAACGCACTGGAGAATAGCCCTGGGTTAGATGTGTTTGCTGATCTATAAAAACCGGCAAAGTGCGTGTTAAATTTCGTTCATTTAGGGTTCCGTACCAAAAAAAGACAGATTTATAAATATATTGGTATTTGTTAGTAAAGTTTACGTAATAATAAAAATTATCACCAATATTCAAGTTCGTAGGTCAATGGGAAGTTAAAAAATTCTTTGGAAGAAAATTGTGTGACAGATGACAGACGCACTCGTGAGTGACAGCAATAGGGCCTCGTTTGGACCCTTCGGGTACTGTAACCTAAAAATGATTGGTATTGTAAAAAGTTGTTAATAGATTAATAGTTCTTTTACAATATTTCTAAATCTATGGGTATGTGGCATGTAGCGTCTAATCGCCGCACAAAATTATAATAGTACTAGTTGCCGCCTGCGGCTCCGCCTGCGTGGTATTAGTACTTCGCCCAATCTTTATAAATTATAGCCTATGTGTTATTCTGTTGTATAAGCTATATTTCTGTAAAGTTTCATCAGCATCCGTTCAGTAGTTTTTGCGTGAAATAGTAACAAACATCCATCCATCCATTCATCCTCACAAACTTTCACGTTTATAATAGTAGTTAGATTTAGTTCAAATTGTTGATGATGACGATGAGTGAAAATTTGCATCCTTTTTACATAATAGGTGCTTTTCTTCAGGTTTCACAATATCATGGCAATCAAAGACGACGACACGGTTGGCGTAGTGGTTGAGCGATCGGCTGCTGCACTGCGTGTCGTGGGTTCGATTCCCGCACGGAACAAATGTTTGTATGGCCTACAGGACCTACAGTGCCGGATCGGGGTGTTTTATGTTTGTGAGTTTAAATGTTTGTAAACGCACTCACGATACTGGAAGAAATTCCTAGTGCGGAGCAAAGTTTTTTTTAAAAGAAAAATTAAAAAAAAACCATATGACGCTTTATTAATTACTTAAAAACAGGATATTTCGTTAAATTACATAACCAGTACCATATCCATAAGCCAGGTAATCTCTGCAGCTTTTACAGCGTTTTGATTGATAACATGACAGATGTTTAAATCACCTGTGCGAGGTGAAGGGTCCCAGGTTCGACCTCAATTTGATAAATCTCACACCATCTCGACTTACCGCTCATTACTGAAAAGTCAAGTAATCTTTAATTATTGCAACACTGAATAATGATCGACATTAAAATGTTGCCACATTTTGCACTTAATAATGTTGAAAACTGTATTTAATTTTATGTGTTTGTACAGACATCATAATTATACGATTGTATGATATTAAGTTGATAAGTTGAAGTCATATCATTGCGATCTTGTTTCTCTTGAAAGATGTAGAGCTTACCAATAAAAAACCGGCCAAGTGTGAATCGGACTCGCGCACCGAGAGTTTCGTACAAACCTGAGCTTAAAGGTATTATAGACCTGAGTATTTGATAAGAATTTCAATTTAATACCTCTACTCGTTCATGAGGAAAGGGGTAGTAAGTTTAAAATCATTAAATAATTTTTATTATATGATGTAACAAAAAAAAAAACGGTTTTCGCAAATTTTCCTTATCTGTGCTATAAGACGTTGCTTTGTATCAAATTTCAAGATTCTGAGTTCACGGGAAGTACCCTGTAGGTTTTGATTCCCTTGCGAGTGTCGAAAATTTGCGGAAATTTGCGGCATAAAAGGCTGTATCTTTTGATTGCGTTGGCTTTGAAGTTTTTCACAGCTTTAAGGGAGAGTAGACTTTAATATTTGATATTAATTTCAGCTTGATACCTCAACGCGTTCCTGAGAAAAAGGGTCTTGACAGACAGACGGACGGACAACAAAGTGATCATATAAGGATTCCGTTTTTTTCTTTTGAGGTACGGAACCCTAAAAACGAGAATGAATGTCAAAAAGTTAGCATATTTTTACGATCAATAACCAGAACTTTCATCTACTACATGTTTACATAATGTATGAGGTGCAAATTGCTTGTTAGACATGTAAGGTGTGAAATTATGAATGCAGCTCAGATAAAATTAAGCTATCAGTCATCTTACGCTGGTATTTTGCGTAAAAATAAAACGATGTGAAGAAGAAACTCTATAAAAAACCCTTGCCTTATCAATTTCTTGTTATCTGACACTTGTAATAGTGCTTACACACGTCCGGATTTGTCTGCGGAATTAGTCCGGCCGTACCATATCCTAGCGTGTGTTGAGTGGTCCGCGGACACTATTCCTAAACTAGTCATACATAAAATGGAAAATAATGTTCTAAATACGACAACAATAGAATTTGTGGCTGGAGTTAGTCCAGCCGGATCAAATCCGGACGTGCGTGAGCACTATTAGAGTTTTCATCTTACTAATATAGTCTAATATCTTACTAATATTATAAATGCGAGAGTTTGGATGTGTGGATTTCTGTATGTTTGTTACTCAATCACGCCAGAAAGGCTGAACGGATCTGGATGAAATTTGGCAGGGAAGTAGATTGTAGTCAGAAATAGTACGGGAATTATGTTCCCTCGCGATAAAATTTTCGACCTTCACGCGGGCGAGTAGCTAGTGTTTATATAAATGTAATTGAGGTTTATTATCAATTTTCTATTAGGACAATTATTGGGCCTTATAATCTTTTGTAGAGCTGCTGTTGAGCTACAGAGCTCAACAACAGTGTATTCAAAAAACACCCCACCTCACAAAGTCACCATTAAAATCAAATCTTATCCATCAACTTTGCCAGTTGCGACACTATTGCATTCAAAGCCGAACTGAAAAGGATTACTCGGCTTTAAATTTAAATTCTAAATAATAACTAAGTCTGTCTGGTAGACGTACGCACGCAACTGCGCACGCGCGGGCGGCGGTGCCCAATCCGCTCCAATTTCACAAGATTATAACCACAGAGTAACAGAGCAGTAGGTCAACTCTGACTGATGGGGTACACCTGCGTACGTTGTGTTACTGTGATAAAAGTGTTTGTAGTTAGGCTGTGGTTGTTTGTTTCATTAGGGTAGTTTGAATGGTTGTGTTATTTGACTGTGGTGTTGGGTCGCGGATAAATTTGGAAAAGTGTTACCGCGGCCCCGGTTCAAGCAACTGAAGGAACACGGGTGGGTTTTAGTCAGTAAAAGTCTGACACGCCCTCCAGCTTCACCCAGAGCGGGAACCAGGCTGTGGTGTGATATGAAATTGGTGTCTGAATTGGGTTTTATAACTATTAGTAATTGATGGTTGTTTTCAGGAGCATTTCACGTCTGCGTGTTTAGTAAATTTAAGAAAACTTCAGCTAGTGATGAGGACTTTTGCCAAAATATTAATAATTTATCTTATAGCCATATGCTTTTTTATCGACATCAAAAAAGAGGAGATTCGATACGTATGTATGTAATATTGTTGGATATGCAAAATATTCACATAATTATGTTACTCTATGTGGGCTCATGGGTGCCAAATTTCATAGGTTTACGCATGTATGTTTGTCCACGCATTTCTCAGAAATTAGTTATCGAATCGAGATATTTTTTATTGGATTAAGTATCTCAACTTAGAGACTATTCTCTAGATTCATCAAAATCGGTTCAGCAGTTTTCAAGATATGGAACATACAACGGAACTCCTTTACGACAAACAGCACGAATGTGTAAATTGAGTTATTATTGGTATGTTTTCAATCCTTTAGGTACCTTACTATAGAAATTGCAAAATTTTTGGTGATCGTGTAGCATAACTAAAACGAGAAAATAAAACCTTTTTTACAAAAAAATAGAACTGACTTCCAAAGCAAAACATTAAAAAGTGCAAAAATAACTTTCGTTTCGGAAGTCGGTATCGCAAAACGATAAAAACATGACACCGAGTTCCGAAACCAAAGTTATTTTTGCACTTTTTAGTGTTTTGCTTTGGAAGTCGGTTTTTTTTTTTAGGTTATTTAATCGATGCTTTGATATAGAGAATGCCTTGCTGCATTAAGTCCGCCTATGTATCACCATTGTACATGAAGTTTATAAAAATAAATAAATGATGTGCTATGTTTCACGCAACAGATGATGAATTGTCATTCGATTTGGCTATGCTGCTGGTTTTTGGTATTACTTTAGTGTAGGTAAACTTTTTCTGTTAAAATTAGGTACGATGCCTATTTGATAAGGAAGGTAAGCGTAGCTTATGTTTGCCATATCTCATAACACCTTCCAACACCATCCTTATCACAGGCCCTGCGTGAAGCAAAATTTCTGCGTTATCACCGGCAACATGGCCGCCGCTTGTAGACGCTCGTCGCGCACTATATCACGCCGGATATTTACCGCCGCACGCCGGCCACCGCCCGCCGGTGACAGCCTTATCTGTTATCAGTATATGGATAGATACCTTATTGGATACTTGCCGTATCTATAGGTTGGGCTTTGGCCTTGAGATTTGGAATGGCTGAATTGTGCATTTTTATACGAACAAAAGTTTATACGAACAAAAGACATCAACGCGTTGTTTGCCGCGTAGATTTTCTTCGAGCCACACACCATCCAAAATTATCTTATGGAAATTTAGCATGCTTAGCTTACGCCGTTAATGCTTTTAGAAACAAATGCCGATATAACATGTCGCTGTTGAAGATAATATCGTGCTTACACTGTAAAAAGCCGTATTTTTACAAGCTTCAGATTATCTTGCTTTCGTATGTGTATCCGGCATCTAGTAATCTCATCATCATCTGCCTAGCCTTTTCCCAACTATATTGGGGTCGGCTTCCAGTCTTACCGGATTCAGCTAAGTACCAGTGTTTTACATGGAGCGAATGAGCGGCATCTAGTAATCTAAGTAAGTAAATATCCAAGTCAGAGGCATGTGGGGTTCCCAGAGGCATCTTAATTAAATCTGGCACCGGAGGTGGCAACATCCTCACACGAAAAAGAAGAACTAGTAATCCATTCTTCAAGCACTTCCTGGCTTCCGGCTAAGCTGAGACTTGGCGTAATTATGTAACTTTGGAAACGTTGATTTAATAATGGCGCTATGGAGCTGGTCTCGTGATGGAGCCATAGAAACTTCGCAAAAAAAAAAACAAATATGTTTATTTGTTCGAATATGGTAAAATAGATGTTACAATATTGGTTCCAGCATATCCTGCCATAATATGGCGTACAAATATTTATTAATAATTATGAATAATAGTATAAAATCTAAACCTGTAATAGTTAATTAATAAAGATTGAAATTGTATTGCAGTAATAATAATGAATAAATATGAAACAATTATTCTATTATATTAGCAATTAATTAATAAAACTATATTATTATACTAGTAATCAATTATTAAATTATATTAAAAATATTAGTAATTAATTAATAAAACTATACTATTATTATATTAGTAACGACTTATCTTCTAAATATTCTTGGACACTGTAATGATTTTTCTCCAATAACAATCTGAACAATACCTTTTTGAACAACGGCAATGGCAAATCTTGAGTATTATTGAAATATAATGTTATGTAAATGAAATGCAGTTAAATAGCGTTAATTTTATTTGGGGTAGTTTCAATTTGTCTTTGTGTCGTATTCAACCAGATAAGATAGCACCATCATGTTTAGGCTCATTGGATATTTATTGACAATTGATTTTACATTTAGTACCTTTCAGTCCAAAAAGCTTGTTTTCAAAATAAAATGTTTACTTAACATTTATTATCACGCATAGCCATGGGAAACCGTGACTGCGGGTCTCATCTTTTCTATTTCGAAGATTTCACACACTTGGCTGTTATACGCTATTTCTTTATTATTTTTCACAATTAGCACAAGTTGATCATAAATTTAAACCTGTAAAGCTTTCTTATCGATAAATCCGCAAATGTACAAGCTTTCAGTAAATATAAGAGGAGTTTAACTTTAAACGTCCTCATGTTTGAAAGTTAGATAGAATTCCGTTCTGGCTAATTGGCGCTGACAACCATCGCGAGAATGTATGATTTAGATTCGCTCTTGCAGACTCTGTTGCACATACCTGCGGGCTAAATTACTGTTACAGGTTTAATTCTTTAATTAAGTCGTGTAATAAATGTAACAGTTTTATTACGTGAGGCGAATCAAATAAAATAATTAATTGGATTCCAGCAAACTACATCAAGTATGCTGGGCTGGAAGAAAGTGTCAAAATACTTCAAATTGCACAATGGCTGTATCGTAGTGCAATTTGCTTGTTTTTAATTGCACTTTATTGTCGTTGATAGAAAAAGTTCTGACTAGCTGAAATTCAAAAGAAATTCTATGTTTCAAATACAAGTCTGTCGTATATCTATACTAATATTATAAAGAGGAATGATTTTTTTGTTTGTTTGTTTGTTTTTTTGTACCGAATAGGCTCCGAAACTATCGGACCGATTTAAAAAATTCTTTCACCAATAGAAAGTTACATTATTCCTGAGTGACAAAGACTATTTTTTAACCCGAAAACGGGTCCAGTGGGGTGGCCCACGGGTGCGAAGCTGCGAACAGCTAGTTCTCTAATAAAATATTAGTCTAGACCATTTCTATTAGTTTTTTAATTATTTTAATGGTCTATATGTCAGAAATCGAATACTGCGGAAAAAAATCTATTTTACAGAAAAATACTACCGACTTCCAATTAAGAAAACTGCAAAGTGAAAAATAATCTTCATTTTGGAAGTCGGTGCCCATAATGCAAAAAATTGGTACCTACTAAACCATTTTTATTTTTTACTTTTTAGTTGTACCTACTTATTAGGCAAGTAATTTAGTAAGGTACCTATAATGTCAAAATAGATTACCCGAATATCATGAAACTGAACATAACCGGGGAAATGAGAGTGTACCAAGGTGAACCGTACTCATCTGCGTACCCCTTTAGAGCGTACTGGCTTGATGTTACATTATAAAATGGTATAAACCGAGAGATTTGCCGTTATTTATTGAGAGTTCTGTTGTATATCTCCGAAGCTCTTCACCAGATCTTTACCAAATTAAAATAGGACAAATTTCGAAACATACTCATTCAAACAAAAAAAAAATCAATATCGGTCCACAATTGACGGAGACATCGGTGAACGTAAAAAAAAAAACAAACATAGTGTCGAACATAGAACCTCCTAATTTTTTGTAAGTCGGTTAAAAAGGAAATAACCATTATTTTTCAAGTCTTTCCACCAATTGACTTACATGAATAGTTTGAAAAAAAAAAGACTGTTCCAAATAACATTCTAAATTCAAACCACTGATAAATGCTATCAGTACGAACTAAATCGGCCGAACTATAACTGTGGCACTATTACGCCAGTGAAAGGGAGGGTGGCCATCTATTTTACTAGACCACTACGACCACATCTTTTGTGTGTGTGCATAATGGTTGCGACAAGGGTTAGCGGCCTGGGTGTGGCCAAGGCAGCAGGCTACCTGGGTACCTACTTGTGCTTCAGGCTTAGCTCTAGATAACAGCATGCGGAAGCTGAGAAATGATAAGGATGTGTTGTATCATTAAGTTATATATATTTTCTGTAATTTGCCCTACTTATGTTTATACACAATAATAATAGACATGTTTATTGCTTTTATTAAGTTTTTTTATATCGAACATTACATTTTAGTAGGTACAATATAAATCCTTGGCGATAAAACAATATTTAAACAAAAATCTTTAACTATACCAGCTTGCTTGGTGTCATTTTTGTCACTTATGATCGACCATTGTTCCAAGTATAAAATTCACTCCGAAATCTTCTTGCTGATATGTATTACAGTTACCAAGTAGCCAATTTTGATAAAAAAAATATTACACCCTAATTTCACACACACATTGGGCACATTGCTCGCAGAACGGATGGCCGATGGGGCAGAAAGGTTCTGGAGTGGTGACCGCGGAAGACCTCCCACCAGGTGGACTGATGACCTGGTGAAGGTTGCGGGGATCCGCTGGTTGCGAGACGCACGGGACCGGTTAATGCGGCGACGCTTGGGGGAGGCCTATGTCCAGCAGTGGACGTCTTTCGGCTGATATGGTGATGATGATGATGACACCCTAATTTCACCCTAATTATACTTAAGTCCCGTGTAGTGATGAAATCTTCTTCTTTTCGATTCGATGGCACATTTAATTAGATTATCTGGGCCCAGTTGGTGGCCACGCTTATTGCAGCGTCAGAAGCACTGTACAGGTCATCCAGGGTGCAAGTGAATGGACAGCCAAGACACTCCAGCAAGTGGGACATAGTTTGTACAGGGGCACCACACTCGCACTGGGTGTAGATGTTTGACATAGCACACAAATCCGGACTCCGGACTGCTGCTCAATATTATAACTAAAGTTTAGAATGACCACAATGGGGGTCTTACTGACCAAATACTCACACTATAGACGGAGGTTTCACGCGGACGAAGCTGCTGGCAGAAGCTGGTTATTCTATAATTTTGAGTTCAAGTGTTTTATTAGCGGATCTTGTACCAAACCAGACTTGTGCGTCAATACTTTGCGCGCTGGCAAATAATTTTAACTCAACTAGAATCCTATCAGGTGCGTGAGTCACTATCTATGAAACTTGTTTGAAATTCAAATGTCGAACAGGATTAAGGCAATTATAAGGACATTTGTGGTCTTATCTCTGCCTAGTACATTATCGAGGTACCTAGTAACAACGACATCTAGGTTCTAAGAGACAAGTGAGTTGTTCCGTTTTTGTATTGTGTTGTTGTGTGTTGTATTGTGTTAAGGTTGTCTGTAAGAGATTGCCCTGTGCGATAAGGCCGCCCATTGTACACTTGCTTTTATACTTGTTTGTCCTGTATATATATTTTTGTGGTGTACAATAAAGAATATAATAAATAAATAAATAAAACTAAAACATGATGAACATAATGAACTGATTGGATAATATTTGTTTAATGAACTGGGACAACAATTTTATCACCTATATAAATAATTTCTACAATATGTTTCTTCTATGAAGAAAATAAAACGCTGTTTTATTGTTTCATCTATACTAATATTATAAAGCTGAAGAGTTTGTTTGTTTGTTTGAACGCGCTAATCTCAGAAACTACTGGTTGGAATTGAAAAATAGTTTTTGTGTTAGACAGTCCAATTATCGAGGAAGCTATATAACATCACGCTACGACCAATAGGAGCGGAGCATAA
This sequence comes from Orthosia incerta, assembly GCA_948252205.1. Classification (NCBI taxonomy): domain Eukaryota; kingdom Metazoa; phylum Arthropoda; class Insecta; order Lepidoptera; family Noctuidae; genus Orthosia; species Orthosia incerta. The sequence goes on from OX411759.1 coordinate 11,722,860, forward strand.
ATGAAAAATGTTGCAAAAACGGGAAAAATATTCCTTTTTGTGAGAGCTTTTGGTATGTAGGGTAGGTAGGGTAGATGGGTAGGTAGGTAGCCAGTTGACGGGAGTGAAGCCGCGTGGGACAGCTAGTTTATTATAAAACCAATATACCTATGAGCTAATATGAATGATAGAAATAAAGATACCTACTTAGGTATCAAACTATTCAATTATTTTAGTATCAAGCGTACTTAGTCGTACTAGTGGTACAAAATATCGTTATCACACTAATAACATAAAGACGAAAATTTGTGTTTGTGTTTGTATGATTGTTAGGTGCTTCTTCACGCTCAACATAAGATAATTTTTATCCCGGGAATAATGTTCCTTTGCGATAATTTTCGACATTCACGTGGGCGAAGCCGTTGGCAGAAGCTAGTTATAAGTAACTAGCTGTTGCCCGCGGCTTCGCTCCCGTGGACCAGCCACAGGAACCATTTTCGGGATTAAAAAATAGCCTATGTCACTACGGAATAATGTAGCTGTCTATTGGTGAAAGAATATTTCAAATCGGTCCAGTAGTTTCGGAGCCTATTCAGTTCAAACAAACAAAAAAATCTTTCCTCTTTATAATATTAGTATAGACTAGCTGTTGCCCGCGGCTTTGCTCCCGTGGACCACCCCACAAGACCAGTTTTCCGGATTAAATAATAGCTTATGTCACTCAGGAATAATGTAGCTTTCTATTGGTGAAAGAATTTTTTAAATCGGCTCAGTAGTTTCGGAGCCTATTCGGTACAAACAAACAAAAAAATCTTTCCTCTTTATAGTATTAGTATAGATAATGCTTTGTCTTATCAGCCATCTCGTATTCATCACAGCGACCAAAAGGTCGATCAAGCATCTCTCGGGGCTCTAAACACGGCCTGATATTTGATCTGCCTGTCCTATAGGCTGGTGTATTTATCTAGACCCTCTAGGCACACTGGAACGAGGAAGTATGAATACCGCTGTAGGCTTGTTTAGATATCTGCCGGATCATTACGTAATAGCCATGATAAAGGGATGAAGTATTGAGAACATTAATAACGAACATGGAAGATGGATAAAAGTATGCATGGAAGAGCCCATAAATATAAACAATAGGTCGTTAACAAACAGAATGCAATTAAATAATTTAAAACGCTGACAAAGGAAAAGTATGCAAGAAAATATCTTTAAGCAGACATTTTCGCGGCAATTACAAAGCGTACGCGCAGCTGCGATCTCTTTACAAAACAATGAGTCAACATCCCATTTAAGCACTACGATGTTCCTAATAGGCACAGTGTAAATATCGACACCAATTAAAGTCCGCACAATATGTCGAAACATCGCACAATTAACGCGTCACACAATGTCAGAAGCGCATAAATCCGGCACAACCCTGAACTCCAAGGCTGTCCCTAATTATACCTTTCGAATGAGACGTCATTTCCTTACGCTTACGAAACATTAAATGTAAAAAGAGGCTTTTTCGCGTTTCAAAGGTGTGAATTTAAATAATTGCAATAATCGCGGCGTCGGACGGACATGCGAACTTAATGAACGGGGCTACGCGTGAAGAAGACAGCCAGGCTGCCGACAAAGAGGCGCAATATCACCGTCTGAACGACACCTTAAGTTTGGGCGACTCCGTTCACACACACCACACGTCTCGGAACAATTATAAATGAGGTCGATTCCATATTGGTAATTCTCGCCTCGGGTATTCACATTTCCCTTATGTGTCCATATAGATGCACTAAGTGTTAAAAATATAAAAGCCGCAATATTCAACGTCTTAAACACAAGCATCCTGTGTTTTTTATATTAATTTTATGTCATCCCAATTTCTTTATGAGTGAGAACGTTGTCGTTGCTTTTACAAGTTTCATGTAAAGGTATAATTTCTTATTCATTCTCATATTTAACGTGTGAATAAATATTTAGTTCATCTTTAATATTTTATTACTTTTGGAAATGTAAAATGGATTGAGAACGGAACCACAATTCTTTCAAAGTTTGCAAAATTTTAATTCTTTTTTTCGTATGGAGTTCGTAAATATAGTTTGGTCCAAGCTACATTATGTGCATTATGAGTTCAAATAACAGAATTATCTGAGCCCGAAAGTCCAGATAAAGTAATTGAGATGCATACACGGTTCAGATTCTCCATCTGCGAGCCCCCGTACTTTTGAAATTGTAAAATTTTATTACCCAGCATTTGCGACAATTGTATTAAAGATTGATCGAACTTGACTCACTTATTATGGCTTGCCCTTTCCTGTACACGACCGAATAATACTTTCCATATTATTTTCTCACTTTTATTGCCTGTAATAAGCCATTTAATTCGTAATAATACTCGATTAGTGCAAATAGAAGGAAGGGTGTCAGTTGCCAAAAATGGCGTCGTAAAGAATTATTACGATTTCGAATTCTCGATGGGCATTCGAAATTATGATGTATCTCTTTTGTTTTTCTCTGAAATGGCATAGTAAACGAAAAACAAAAAAATAATTCAAATCGAAACGTCACTGGCCAGAAATTTTATATTTGGAACCCGAAATTGTTGCTATACTAACTAAAATTTAATTAGGAGCCAAAGAAAACACTATGAATATTTATGCCGAGCTTAGTGAAGTGGGCTATTGACAACACTGTCAGTCCTATGTTAATAACCTGTCAGTGTTGTCAGCACTCCCAGTTGCCAGCTATAATATTGATGAGATTGACAGCCGACGTACTAACTATAAATATTCTGAAACTACGAAGTATCACTTTCAAAGCAGGATTTGTAATAAATTAAAATAGAAAACGAGGTTATAAAATAAGAGGCCTAGTTTGGAATACTGTCTGGTAACGAGTGATTGCTCCATATCCATATATATGTAGTTAGCAAATAAAAAAATATTCAGACGAAAAAAGGTAGTCGTTTTGATCGAGCTGACTACGTTTTTCTGACTTGACAGAAAAACGTAGTGTAATTGATAAACACTTGCATTCAATTGTTTTAATCTGACAATGTACCATATTAATCGGTGACTGATACTTCAGTGTTGAGTAAGTAATCCTGCGGCCACCAGACAGGCGCGGGCGTCTAGCCAGTGGCCATCACTCACCGGCCAGACAGGCCAACAGCTAAACTTGTCTACACACGGCCCGATCGTCCCAAGTGATCAATGTTCCGACTTAACCCACTTGACAACTCATTTTCTCGTAACAGATTCCATTACCAAACGCTCAAATAACATAGTAGCAACGATCACCTTCGCAATAGCAGACCATAATGGTAGCCTTATTCATACGACCATCATTATTTTCTGTCTCGCAACAAGGCAAAAACAATCAATAAAAATAAATCATTTAAATAACCATAAACACGTATTACAATGCGCCGACATTACATCTCCTAATGATTTCGCTAACGAATCATTGAAAGTGGTCGGATCGCGTGCGCACGCGCATGTCCGCAGCGATCTAATCGCGGCGTGAGTGTGTGCGTGCGCGCGCCTGTGTGCGTGCAATGCGGTCGTAATAATATGAAAGTGTTGTCCGGACCCCGCCCTAGCCTCGGGGCCGCTCTGTGTTCCATTTACATCTGCTCGAATACTTTATTAAGCCTTCTGTCGAGCGCGCACCAGATTTTGTGCCTTGTTGAATTACTGATAACGATAACGGTTACCGTAGTATTCTTGTAGCCAGTCTCCGCCAAAACGTGCTTATAAATTGTAGGCCTGCTAAGATTGATGATTCTGCATCTTAACTTCAAAGTAACAAGAAATTGCTACGGTTTACTTATACAGACCAACTCTATACCTACTAACTTAATTTATCTCGCTGATTGACTTCACCTTTAATCTCGAAAATAACATCAGAGCACATTTCATTGAACGTTAAACGTTCTCCGACAACATAGTAAATAATTTTGCAGTATTTCATCTGGCTACTTAAGACATTTTTTGACTTACGATCGTCGTGATCCAAAGTCAACTTTACTTGATGTATTGTTAAAATTTATAAGGCAATTATTAATAAAAGGTACCTTTAATAGTCCCGTCGGCGAAACGGTAATAAATTGCAATAATTTCAGTAAAAGGTCAATTTATTATAATCATCAGTGGGTATTTTCTAGTTGCACTAGTATTTTGAGTCGCCTATCTAAACTGGAGTATCAATACTTGTCTGAGTTTCACTGAACGATACCGATGTTTTTGTAATATCTATTATTACTGTACAATTACTGTTCGACATGGCGGTTTGAGAATAAACAAAGATAGAGGCAGTCGTTGGTAATACCAGCAGTTTCTGGAATACCCAACTACTGTATTTGCATAATAATGGAAACTAATATGGTGGGTAAATTATATAGATCATAACAATAGCAATGAATTTAGTGCCTTACCCACCTGCCCGATGTTTGGAGAAGCAATCTAAAATAATGAACATGCAGATTTATAGTAGATGTTAATCTAAGATCTATTAATTAGTAATGGTAGGTAGAATCTAGTTCTAAGATATTTTGTTCAGGTGATCTTGATAAAAAAATAGAAACATCCTATTCATTTAAGGCGCCGATTCCCTTGGGTAGCTGATTTTAAAATGAGAATCACGTCTAAACGGCTAGTTGTAATTTTTTGGAAAAAACATATGTTACATTAGACCATTTTCTTAATAATTTAATCTGAGAGTTTTGTTTGAGTTTTATTCATATAACACAGTGTAATTAATTTGTAAAGTTATGTCTAAAACGGACAAAAACACGTCAATCGCGCGGGGCGTATTTTGATGAAATTGACACCAACTCAAAGACAATTTAATTATCTATATTTTGATCTGAGGCTTTTTTTTAAAGCCATAAAATAATAAGAAAAATACAAAAATCTACTAAATTTTGGGTCGCGCGGTTGTGAAACGAGTGCGCGTTTTGTTCCCCCAAGGTCGTTGGCGTTAGTCGTCGTCTTAAAAGCCTTTAAGGGTAGGTGAATGGAAAAATATTTTAAAATGCCGTCTCAAAGGACCAGTAATTATTTTAAACCAGATATCTATAATTACTTGTGATAAGACACAAACTAAAAATCCAAAAATCTTTCTGAATAGGCAGTGACATGCTTTTAAAACAAAAGCTTTTTTCAGCAAATGCCCTAAATCAGAAGAATTGTGCCCAAATCCTATAATATAACGTCTCATTGATAAATAAACAGTAAACCTAGTCAACCGAAGAACTCGAATTTAAACACGTACAGATCAAAGTTCAACGGTTGTGCATACTCAGTGACAGGTTACCTTCAAGCATAGCATCACATTTCTCTCGCTGACTCATGTTCCTCTGGTACATATACATAATTGTTCATAGTAAGAGGATCATTAATATTTATGTTGCTAATAAAATCATCAATCACTGACTTAGTTACATACTGTTTTTTTCGCGTCGTCATTTACACAAGTTTTTTTTTGTCTGCAACCAAGTGTGCCTGATTTTTTCTATAGTAAAATAGCAGCCAGCTACCTGATTCACGACAAGAAACTTAGGCATCTTCTCACAGAGAGAAGAATGATTTTAGGCGATTTCATCATCTGCCTAGCCACAGATAATATAATACTACAGTATCCTAGCCTATTTCCCAACTATATTGGGGTCGGCTTCCAGTCTTACCGGATTCAGCTAAGTACCAGTGTTTTACATGGAGCGACTGCCTATCTGACCTCCACAACCCAGTAACTTGGTAACACGATACCCCTTGGCAAGACTGGTGTCAGATCTCAAGCTTCTGACTACCCGTAACGACTGAAAGATCTTCAAATGACAGCCGGGACCAACGGCTTAACGTGCTTTCCGAGGCACGGAGGAAATTCGGTATGTTGAAATGGTCACCCATCCACGGACCGACCTCGTCAAGCGTTGCTTAACCTTGATGATCGACCCGTGCGGCTGTTATTATGATTTTAGGCGATTTATAGACACTAAATTCATTCCTTGGTTTGTTAAACGCTGTAATAAGTCAGGGCCAGATTCTAACACAGGCAGTGCTTCGAAGGTTTAAAACTCATTTTTTATTTGCTCTAGCTTCTGTCAGCGGCTTCGCCCGCGTCATCAACATCCTGCCCTTATCCCATGTTACTTTGGGTCGGCACAACACGTTTGCTTCGCCCGCGTGAAAGTCGAAAATTATAACTATGGAACATATTTCCGGAATAAAAAGTATCCTATGTGCTATTCCTGACTGTAAATGAAAATGAAATCTATCTCTGTGCCAAATTTCATCCAGATCGGTTCAGCCGTTCTGGCGTAATTGAGTAACAAACAAACACACATTTAATCATTTATAACATTAGTGAGATGGGCTGGGTAAGAATAGCGTGGAAAAACTATGTGTTTTGGCGCAGTTTGGGAGAGCCCAATGTCTAGTTTCCTTGCCTGGTTTACCTGGAACCCTCACCATAATGAAAAGGATATTAGTCATGTCAATACACTTGAATTTCAAATTCTGGAATGTCCAACCACTCTATGCCGTAGCTAAAAACGTCACAACTCCATGAAAAAAACCCTGACTCACGCAACATGAGACAACAATGACGAACTATGGTAAGCATCCTATTCATTTTTAATTTAAAACGTAACAAGAAATATTAATACATATTAGGAATTCCGATTATTCCACCCTCGAGCAAACAGGCCAGACATTGTCCAATAAAGCACGCCCTTACACATGAGGCCATAAATAATGACACACTTCCGAGTCATGTGTCATTATTAATACAATAAGTCATAAATCAATCAGCTTACATTTACCTTTTTGTATTTCATGTCCATTAGAATCAGATGCATCATAGAATAAAATGCGAAATTATGCGTAAGAATTATGCCATCGGTATGTTTTTCTCTTTTTGGTTGTGTAAAGCTGGACAAGATGTCTTATAATTATTCATGTGTTACGCACACCTGAATAAATTAAAATTCTTGTAAGTAAAGAACAATAGGCTGTTTTTAAAACTTAGCAATATTAACATACTTACGTTTTCTCCCTTCAATTTTCGCTTCAGTGCAACGTCTACTCGGATATCACAGATTTTTACTCTAAAGCTCTAATTTTCAAAAAAACTAATATTTCTTCGAGTAAATCTGAAATCTTTATTGTAATAGAACAAGAAAAAAATACATCAGCAATCAATCAAAAAACAAAAGTGACCACCTAACCGCATCCGCCAGTGTATCAGCGAACCGTCGTTGTACGCAACAGATCCGACTCAGTTATTCTGCACAGGATCACGTCTGTGTTGAGTTGAGACACTAAAGGTTGTGCGTACGCTTGCGAAACCTATCGTAAGTAAATAGAGCAGATAAAGGTGGGCGCAATTTCTATGAAGCCTACCTCGCAATTTGTCAGCAAAATTCGTTAATTACGTAACTTTGAAGCATTCAATGGGCATTCGTGCTTGAAAAATATCTGGTCCGGTTCGCCGGCTGTCAAGTTGTCATCTAAATTTTGTTACGTTCGAAATTCTTTGTAGTCATTAATGTTTGCGTATAATGTCGTCTCGTGATTGAGATGGCGTAGTTTTTGTGCTGATTTTTTTCTGCATAGAAACAAGGTTTTGTCGTTTTTGTGCAGGAAATTAGATGATGTTGCGTAGGCAATTAGGTGTCGCGATGATTAGATGATACGCTGTTTTTACAGTGTAATTGAAATAAAAACGTGTTTGGTGAATATTTGGGAACAGATTATAAAGCTTAAGAGTAGAAATTACACATACAATTCATAAATTCAATCATAACATCGTAACATAAATAACATATATTATTCGTTTGTATACCTAATTTTAAACCGAATTTAGAACCTGATAAATGAAACCACCAATACATCACATCATCAGCCTATTAATTTTCCCACTGCTGGGACACAGGCCTCCTCTCTGTGAGAGGGCATGCCCTTATCCACCACGCGGGCCCAGTGCGGGTTGGTGGATGTCACATGTATTAAAATTTTTGGTTCTAGGACATGCCGGTTTCCTCACGATGTTTTCCTTCACCGTTTTAAGAGCAGTGGTGTTGAAATAATTTACACAAAGTAAAGCGCCTGCAAAGGAAACCGGCATGTCCTAGAACCAAAAAATCGAAGACATGTGACATCCACCAACCCGCACTAGGCCCACGTGGTGGATTATAGCCCCTCCCCTCTCACAGAGAGGAGGCCTGTGTCCCAGCAGTGGGAACATAAATAGGCTGATGATGTGATGTGTGTGATGTGAAAGCGCCTGACTGGGCTCGAACCCAAGACCTACAACTTGTAAGTCGCGGCTGATACCACTGGGCCACCATTGCTCTACTGGGCCACCACTGCTCTAAGAAATTACATCAGAAACATTTTGTTAAACAAAGAATAGAATTCCAGCTCTTAAACCAGCCTGAAACCCTCAAAAAAAAAAAACAAACAAAAGTGTAGCCACCGTAAATGAAAGAAAAAAAGCAGAATTCAATTATCATGAAACAAGCAACGAATCGTGTCCGGAAAGATTTTGTAAAAGAGATGCCTTTACAGACAAAGCCACGGTCATTACACAGGCGTAGCAATCACATTAATACAGGCCAGTAATTGAACGATAACCTTGGGTAAGTGATATCAATATCTCAGCTTTTAGTTCCTAATTTCAACGGCCTATTTTATAAGAGATAATCTTGACAAGCATTGTAAATGAGAATGTCATATTTAATGCGTATTTTGTGTTTTTTTGCTTTGTATCTGATAGTTGGTAAGGTTAAAAAATTGCATTGGCAGAAACAAGTACGCAATCAAATTGATTAATACGAGCTATATTAGAAGGATTTCCTTGTGCTGGATATGCTAGAAGAAAAAAAAACCGGCCAAGTGCGAGTCGGACTCGCGCACAAAGGATTCCGTAGCATTATCGCAAAAATCTGCAAAAAAATCACGTTTGTTGTATGGAAGACCCACTTAAATATTTATTTTATTCTGTTTTTAGTATTTGTTGTTATATCGGCAACAGAAAATTTCAACTGTCTAGCTATCACGGTTCATGAGATACAGCCTGGTGACAGACGGACAGACAGATAGACAGACGGATTGCGGAGTCTTAGTAACAGGGTCCCGTTCTTCGTTCAGGGTTCGTCCTTTGGGTATTGAATCCTAAAAAGCATGAACAATAGAAGTAGGAGTTAAACCAGAGGCAAGACACAACAGCAGTACCAACCACTTATGTAGATTAAACTTAGATGTACACGTTTTAATCAAAACGATCGAATCGATGATTAAGACTCAAAAGCTTTCCAGCCAAATGAACTGGTGCCTGAACAAGACAGCCGGTACGAAATGAGTACGGTACGGATATAACAAAAAAGCCGTGTTAGTCGGGCAACTTGCAGGGGCCCCGCACTTTCTGTAAGTTGCCCGACTAACACGGCTGTTCTCTGTGTCCAGAAGCCAACAGCGGTAAATCTATTACGTACCCCTACATGAAAATAGAAATATTCTTGTGGTAAGACATTAGGTATTAGGAATTCATAGGAATTAAAAGTCTTCATGAAAATACCTGCCTAATCTAGTATCGAATGCTATGCAAATCCTCCTAATAATTATCAGAATCGTCTTTGTAACTCAAATTCAGTTATGATTCACTGCTCCAAATCGTCGTTACTTGGTCATTAGCAGTGTATCATCAGGCTGTTAGGCAACCTCACGCCGATTGTTCAGAAGTTGCGCTTGCGCACGTGCCGTTACAGTCACCGCTGCCGTAAGCGGTGCTAGAAAACGATGTTACTGCAATGGTCTACGACAAATAATCAATTGTTCAGATTTATTTGTTTAAGTAGGGGATTTTTATGTATTCAGGTACTTCTCTACGATTTACTTTCTGTCCACTGCCTGTTACTTACCTCTTTAGGATTTTTTTAAATGTGTTGCGTCTTGCAGATCAATCAGAGTGATTGGCTACTGCTTAACTGGGCGATCCTGTGGAGACTAAACTAAAGCCTCTAGCAAGGGACAAAAAGCTAAACCTAAGCGACTACGCTGAGGCCTACAGGGTCGGGAGTCGCTGGGGGGACAACTAGGGTTAGATCTTGATTATCATCACCACCATTTTAGCTTAGCAGCCAGCAGGGATATAGGTCACCCTAAGCGTCGCCTCATCGACCAGGCCAGTCCTAACCTTCTCGACAGGTCATCAAATTCATACAAAAAGCATTCATTACAATTAAAGCAAGCGAAAAATTAAGCTAGTTGCATTATGGGTCCACCGTTCTTCTTTAGTTTTGCCGAATTTGATGAACGTTTTATATATGATGATAAAATTGCCAGCTGAGTAATATATTGGTGCTTTGTAGGATCAAGATTAGGGCTATTGTTGTGCAATTTTGGAAGGTTTAAATTAATAAATTCAGTGAGAAATGAAAGTGTTACGAAGTCTGTGTAATATAAACGGAATCTACGTCCTAAGAAACATATTTTCTCAGGACATAAATGCCGCTCGTTTTGGCAAACATTGTTATATATTACTGTAAAATAAGATAACGGAAGCGGATATTGTAATATTTTTATCTTAAATCCCTATCTGTCACACAATCGCGCAGAACTTACATAAGACAATTCCCACACATTAATTCAACAGTTCTTAAATGTATGTATTTTTTGGCCTTTTCAGGTTATCCTTACCAATGGCAGTTTGTTTAAATCATCGGCAATAACAATTCTCTTTCAATCCATTACCTGCGCTGGGTTCATTAAGATTGTATCAAGTGCTTCTTAAATTGATTTTGAGCACAGCATTTTAAGGGTTAATTGTATGTGAATTGCTCACGAACAACTTAACTCGGAGAAATTATGTGGCAATGACCCTTAAAAGAAATGGTTGGGGCCATGGGTCTTCACGAAAAAGAAAAACATAAGGAAAGGTAAACGGAACTGACTGTTAGCTTTCTGAAACAATATTTTATTCAATGTTCCTTTAATTATTCCTTCGTATTTTAAGCATTATAATTAATTATTTATTTACTAACTTCTGCCCTTCTCTAAAAAAAATTCTCCGATTGCCACCAAACTTTACAGGGTTAGCCGCTGGGTCAATCTAAAGATTCTATGAACATTTCATTAAAGTCAGTCCAGCCGTTTCGGAGTCTATATGTAACATACATACATACTTTCTTTTTTATAAATAGATAGATAGATTAAAACTTCAAGCAATATACAGGTACATAGGCAGACTTAATGCCTGAGGCATTCTCTACTAGTCAACCAAGGGTGGTGAAGAGATAACATGGCGGGTGCATAAAAAATAGAAGGAAAGGATATATATAATATATATGTGTAGTTAAAATAAACATACATTATCACTACTTTAACACTTATTACAAGACATTGTAACTAGTTCTAGCTGGGAAGCGAATAACATTGTATATCAGCACATATATATTACAAGAACACATAAAGACATATAATTATTGCATATTGTTTACATGTTAAGTACTTGTGGTGAAAAGTAAGTGGTCTGTACAAGTGTACACCTTTAAATACACCTTTAAATATATGGGTGGTCTCTGTACCACTGACTTCTCCTTCAGGGAATAAGGGCGTGCTATTTTACTATATGCAAAACTTTTTACCTCAGGCATAAGTTAACAAAATTACATTAACCACTTATACAAACAAACATCGATTTTTGCAAAGCTTTTACAAAAAGCAACAATAATAATTAAGAGCCCTGCTTATCTTTGAGAGTAACAATATTCATAAATTAACTTTATCAGTAGGATAAAAGCCAGATAGTTGCCACACTTTTTGAAATTACTCTATATTTCTTAGTACGAAAAGGAAAATACTTTATTTGTAATACTGGCCGGTACTTTGGTTTTCTATACTAATATTATAAAGAGGAAAGATTTTTTTGTTTGTTTGTTTGTACCGAATAGGCTCCGAAACTACTGAACCGATTTGAAAAATTCTTTCAACAATAGAAAGCAACATTGTTCCTGAGTGACATAGGCTATTTTTTAATCCCGATAATGGATGCTGTGGGGTGGTTTACGGAAGCGAAGCCGCGGGCAACAGTTAGTTTATTTACAAATTTATGAGAAGTAAAAACATTATCTTTAATATTTCCAGAGTAATACCATTTTTTGGAACTCTATATTTTAAGATAGATGACCGCCGAGAAACAGGCCATCTATTCCGCAAAAAAATTTATCGCATTTTGCCTTCCCATGCAGTCGCACAGAGACAAGAGAAACGGTCTACTTAGTGATAGTTGGATAATCATTCGACAGATTAATAAAATAACATGCGTTTCATCGGGGCAATCATACATTCATACAATAGGGGCAACTATACCCCTGGAGTAACTATCCTTGTTTCACCCTACACTACAAAGTATTAAGTAATCTTACTTACTATAAAAGCCTTATAACTTGAACAGCTGAACTCATTAAATAAAGACACAATGTATTCGCCCAAGGCGCTTCGCCAGGGCGGGCGGAACCGGGAGCGGCAATTAGTCCTAACAATGTTGCCTTTATTCTCTATTATCTTTGATTTTTCGATACCATCTCTTGAGTTATTGTGTTGTGAGTATCCGTGAATGTTCCTCGGTTTTCTCTGAAGGCCAGTGAATCATTCCGAGTACAATAATGAAGTAGTTTGTAAGGTACAAAGTGCAGTAATAATGTCGAACAGGTTCGTAATGGCAGTAGCAGTAGGTATTAAAAAAGAGTCAGTAACTCAAAGGTCAAATAAACGCTTAAGCGTCACACGGAAGGCGGAGCGGGGGCTTTGGTGAACACGCCTCTTTTCTGACGCAGACATTATGTTTTGATTACCCTACCCACATTTCGGTTAAACTAATGTATATTTAATTAATCGGCGGAGAATCATTTCGCCCCCAAATAATGTATTTAATTTATTTATTTATATACACTTTATTGTACACGATAATAAACAAGAAAAACAGAAACTTAATACTAAAAACATACAATGGGCGGCCTTATCGCATTCCGCGATCTCTTCCAGGCAACCTGGAATGGACAGAGTTTACCTGGACATGACATGGGGTTGTCAGTGGTGCGACAATACCAACAATGAGCATAATATTATAAAAAAAATAAAAAAACAATCATAATAAAATATTTAATTATTTAATATATATTTATCATAATATATATTTAATAAAATATTTAATTGTTTCAATTCATGGGGTCCTTGATTCGATACGCAGATTAGGCGAACTGTAACTGGGTTTTCCATCGGAGACTTAAGGAATTCCGGTTTGGATTTGTGACAGATTCAACATAATTTTTCTACATGGATTCAGATCATTACTAGTGCAAAATGGGTGTTAGAATACAAATAGTGTACGAGTTCATCTCTGCCTACGCATTAATGAAAACTGGCGATGTATGGTTTGCATTAAATTAAACAATATGGGTACCAACAAATAACACAAGGAGGTAACGCTCCAGAATTTATCTGCAAAGATGAATAGCACTACTAAACGTTCGTTAGCGCCCTACTTCCCTGATTAGCTACACTAACAAATCCAGATTACCCTGAACTCCTTAGGCCCTTTTCAACAAAGTAACTAGAGTGTGTACCTGTCACCCCATCTTTTACGGCGTATTAAGTTGAAAGGATTGTTAGGTACGCCCACGCATGTCTGGGCGACACTATCCGCGGAGTAAATCAGGCTTGTGCAAGCTTGCACCACATCTTGTACACTTCATCGATAACATGGACACGACATGACGATGTAGACTGGCTTTATAACTCTTTTGTTAATCTCAGAGTGTATCAGATTTTTTGGCTGTTAACCTGTGGATATGTACGGAGTTTTAGAGATGGGATGAACTTTTTAACCTAAACGTAATGCTTAGGAATTTGGGGCCAGCCTGACTCTTAATTTAATTCTTTATTGTACACCAAAAACAATATTCAATATAATGTGATAATAAAGTACATGTACAAAGGCGAGCTTAACTCAATGTTGAGTTCTCTTACAGCAAACCCTAGAGTGACAGAGAATGATGACAATAGAGGGTAGGATCCTGTGTACAATTTTAAAATTACCTAATTATAATCTTAAATTAAATCATAAATATATACATACATACATAAATACAAATATATATAACTACTAACATTGCGTTAAAAGGAAATGTTCTTTAATTTTCCTCTTGAAGACTTCGAGAGAAGGGCTATCGCGTAGGGAGTGTGGGAGAGAGTTCCAGAGGTGCACTGCAGTTACAGAGAAGGAGCCATCATAACGGCTGGAAGTGTGACGTGGAGTACGAAGGAGAAGTGAAGTGGCCGTGCGACAAGGTTTGCCCCTCGGGACGAGGTACTCAAACCGTTCGCGAAGGTATTGGGGAGAAGTAGGGTTGTGCAGGATATTATAGAGAAGGGATAGGATATGGGTATCTCGTCGACGCCGAATCGGCAGCCACTTCAATCTGGTCCGAAATTCCGACACATGGTCGTACTTGCGGAGGCCAAAAATAAAGCGGATGCACAAGTTCTGCAATCGCTCGAGTTTGTTTAGGAGTACCTCCGTTGCATCTAGAAAACAGACATCCGCATAGTCTATGAGCGGTAGAAGAAGAGATTGAGCAAGAGTGACCTTCGTGTGAAATGGTAAGAATTTTTGGAGACGTTTAAGAGACTGAAAAGAGTAGAAGACCTTCTTACTCACATCAGCAATATGAACCTCCCAAGAGAGGTTAGTGTCTATATGGACGCCCAAGTTTTTCGCGCTTTTGGAGTAGTATATGGGCACTGAGTTATACATTACTGGTGGAAGAGACTGGGGATCCAATAGATTGAGCATGTATCTGCCACCAATAATGAGCGCTTGAGATTTAGTAGGGTTCAGGAGGAGTCCAAAGGACTGAGTCCACTTGTTGATATTTTCAAGGTCATCATTGATGGCAGCCACAGTCTCGGCGAGTTCACCCACCTTAAAATGGCGATATAACTGCAACTCGTCTGCATAGAGATGAAAGTTAGAAGTTAGGACCTTAGTGATAGCATTTATAAAAATTGAGAAGAGAAGAGGAGAGAGAACACCACCTTGAGGAACGCCCGCAGCCAAGTCACACCATTCAGAGGAATCCTCATCAGATCGAACAGACTGCGAGCGACCCCGGAGATAAGATTTGAACCACTCAATTACCGGAGCAGAGACATTAAGGGAGGAAAGGATTCCTAAGAGAATGTCAAAGTCAACTGAGTTAAAAGCACTGCTGAAGTCCAGTAGAACCAATATAGTTAGACATTTATTGTCCATAGCCAGTCGTATGTCATCGGAAATTTTGACTAAAGTAGTAACGGTGCTATGGCCAGGTCTGAAACCAGATTGGTAAGGACTCAGCAGGCTATTAGAGGATAAGTAACAGGATAGTTGCTTCTGAACAATACTCTCGAGGACTTTGGAGAGGATTGGGAGTATGGATATTGGACGGAATTGGGATGGTGAGGATGGGTTTGAAACTTTGGGAAGCGGTAGGACGTGAGCCCTCTTCCAAGCTGAAGGAAAGGACTTATTGAAAAGAGAAAAATTAACAATATGAGTTAAAACAGGAACTATTTCACTCAAAATAGGTATGAACATTTGTAGTTGAAGGCCATCGTCACCTACCGCCTTTGTGGAGATGGATTGGATACATTTTTTAATGTCTAGTTCAGCAATTGGGTGGAAAGAGAAAGAAGTATTTGCTGGCAATGGAAGATTAAAGAGATCGTTGAGAGTGGAAGATTTAACATGGTCGTCGAGGGTAATTGGGGACTTAGAAAAGTAAGCATTAAGTGCATTTAGGTCCATTTTGTCAGAAGAACTCTTGCTAGAGGCTTTGCCAATACCGAGAGTCTTTAAAAACTGCCATACTTGTGTTGGGTTGAAGTTGTCAATTGAGCTGTGAATGTGGCGCCTTTTCGCATTCCTACACAAACGACTGCAGCTCTTCTATAAGGTCTAAACACAAGTTTATCTGAAGACATCTCTGGGGAAGACTGGAGTAGGTCAGAGGGTCGTCTTGACTAGTTTGTTGCGATTAACTCCGCGAATCATGACGACGTGTCTGTAGTAATCTAACAAAGTAACTGTTTTCTTCTTGATATACCAAGAAGGAGCGCGGTGATATAATTTTAATTTGAACTTGCTAAAACGAATTGTTTGGAAGACAAATAGATTATTATTAAAGTAGCAGAATACTGTATCGATGTCCAAAGGTCTAGCTGTAAGGAACAAAACGCACGCAATCATTATTATAATTAATTAAAACTTGCTGAAATATTTCATTGAACGGCTTTTCAATGTAACTCGCAGTCGGTAACTGGTGCAAACAATTACATTAAGAAATGGACGTCCTTTCGTCAACTGTCAATGCTAAGGATTGTGCAACCGCCATCATGTCTGGCCATGCTGTTCAGATACTTATGTAAAGTTCATTTAATTACTGCACTTATTCTGAAGTTGAAAGTCTCTATAAAGTTCAGAATTTTATGGTGGATCCGGTAGAAAATTAAGCGTATGAGATGGACATGAAAGATTAAAAGCATTCTTGACTAATTTGAACAAAGCAACGTCTAGAAGTGGACATGACAAATTAGGTACATCTATACTTATACTTATCTATACTAATACTAATAATATTATAAAGAGGAAAGATTTTTTTGTTAGTTTGTTTGTTTTTTTGTTAACCGAATAGGATCCGAAACTACTGGACCGATTTAAAAAAATCTTTCACCAATAGAAAGCTACATTATTCCTGAGTGACAAAGGCTATTTTTTAATCCCGAAAACGGGTTCTGTGGGGTGGTCCACGGGATCAAAGCCGCGGGGAACAGCTAGTAGTTTAATATAATAACTAGCTTCTGCCAGCGGCTTCGCCCGCGTGAAAGTAGAAAAAATTGTCCCGAGGAAAAATATTCCCGAGATGAAAATTATCATATGTGCTATTTGTGACTATAATCTGTCTCACTTTCTATTTTGTGCTATAATCTACCTATATCTGTGCCATTTCATCCAGATCTGTCCAGCCGTTCTGGCGTGATTGAATAACAAACATACACACATCCATCCAAACTTTCGCACTTTTTTTTTTACTAATACCAGCATGTAACTGTCCCACTGCAGGGCAAATACCTCTTCTCAAACAGAGAAGGCATTAGTATTTATCACCGCGCTTGCTCAAGGCTTATTGGCGATAGTAACAATGCATGTACATAGTTTTAATAGTATAAGACCGACACGTACTTGAAAACGAGCCATTCGTGTGCTCCGCAGTAGACAAATGTTTCTTTTTTCCGGCCTCAATATAGGAGAAAATCCAGTATTAGATCTTGGCAAATTCGTACGTAACACTCCAATGGTCCGCGGGCGCGGGGAACGTAACGTAAGGCAGCGGGGGTGGTAAAACGTGTGTGCGGGACGGGGTCACCTGGCGGGAGCGTCGCCACGTCGTCGCGTCATCGCGCCGTGACGTCATTGGGTAGTAACGTCCCCCGCCACCCACGCGGACCATGGTAATGTCACCAAATGTATAATTCTTAAAAACTGAAATGTCGCTCAACAGAATCCCGTGACATTACGCAATTTATCTCTCTACCATCTAACAAAAAAAAGGCCTTAACAAAACAATTAAACTTTTTTATTCAAAACGGATAAGACAAAATGTCGATAATTCAACCAAAAACACATAAACGCTTAATTAAAGTGTTTCGCAAGAGGGACACACAGACGGTTTTCTGCACACACTGCTCAAGTGAAAGGGTCATTTTATGTTCCACGAAACGATTCCAATGAGTTTTGGCGATTAATGTGGCCCGACAAGTAACAGTGCAACTTAATATGAACTTATTTTAACAGGTTATGTCATTAAGTCAGGTGGTATATGCTTCAATATGTAAGCGACCTTTTTTACTTTTTTTGGTAATGTAAGAGATGGTTGGATAGGCTTGAAATCTTTCACTCTTTTTATTAAATTACAGTGATTTAATCCAGTCATCAAATAACATGTATAGTTTCCCGAGGGTAGAGGCCTATTGGGATATTGACTCAAAATATAATATGGACATCATTATTAGGTATTAAGTATTAATTTTATTAAAAATGAGTATAATTGTTAACTCGATAAGTAAAATGACATTAATAAATAATTGACTTAAAATATTATATAGACATATTAATTTTATGAAATATAAACTATAAATAAACTAATTTTTTTTAAACGTTGCCCCACACTAGGAAGTTCTCCTGTATCGTGGGTGCGTTTACAAACATATAAACTCACATACACAAACACCCAGAGCCGGAACAACTATTTGTAGATCATACAAATATTTGTTCCGTGCGGGAATCGAACCCGCGATACGCAGCGCAGCATTCAATCGCTCAACCACTGCGCCAACCGTGCGCCCTAATTAGAAACCAAACATGTCTATCAAATAAACTAACTGCAATACAAAAATTTAAACAAATTAATTTATAAGCAATTATAATTCATAATTTAACATGAACATAGAAATGCACATATAAGTTCATTAAACCAAATAAAAGCAGATAGATAGGAAATGGATAACTAAAATTTGAATTATTAAGGAACATATTAAGCGCTATTCCTCTCTTCTAGACACTGACTGTATCTAGAAAATTGCTGTGCCATATATATATCTAATTGTTTCTGTAATTTATATTTACCACCTGCATGTACATTATGGATGCAATAAATTTAATTTGAATTTTAATCAGAACTTCCACATTTCGCTTTTTATGGATAAGTCCCAACTAATGTCATGTCTACTATGACTGTCATGTCAAACTTATGTCAACGAATTCCGTCTCAACCAGTTACAAGTCCAGTCTCATCGGATTTCCACCCAAATACATGTCACCCGATCTGAGAATGAGGAGTGGTGGCCCAGTGGTATCGGCCGCGACTTACAAGTTGTAGGTCGCGGGTTCGAGCCCAGGCAGGCGCTTTACTTTGTGTAAATTATTTCATCACCACTGCTCTCAAAACGGTGAAGGGAAACATCGTGAGGAAACCGGCATGTCCTAGAACCAAAAATTCGAAGACATGTGACAACCCGCACTGGGCCCGCGTGGTGAATTACGGCCCATTCCCTCTCACAGAGAGGAGGCCTGTGTCCCAGCAGTGTGAACTGAGAATCGAACTCAGGAGCTCAAACTCCTGAGCGACTCATGAGTCCCAGCAACCAACCAACAACTAGACAAATGAAATACATAATTAAAATAATGCTTAAAATATCTGAAATTCATATGAGATTCAAAAGTAAAAAAATAACTTACACTTCAAAAAATGAAATATGTTTTTGTCTATCAGTGCCCTTAGAAAGTCCGTGTAGATCCGTTATGTATAAATTAATCAATGTCCTTAAAATATCTAAGAAGTTAATGAAAATTGCTCCACGCAATTATAATGTAATCAATAAATTCCATTACAAAAAAAATATCTCTTCGTCCAACATATGAATTTCCTAGAAAGGTATTGTAACAAATCCAGTAAGTCCAAAGGTCCAAAACTCAAGATCCTGATCCTGAATATAATTAGTGTTGTTTATAAGTTTTTCAATGATTATAAAGAATTTATTTCTTTATTAACTTTCCTTCCTCACCTTCGAGGACGAAACAATTCATTTATGCATCAAAGTATGTGGACTTTGACCGTGTGGCTTTCTATATCCTGATAGTGTTTTAATGGTATGAAATTCTGTAACAAAATTACTTATTTAATAATTTTCCGGATCCGTCTGAAATGGAAAAGTGTTTACTTTTTATCGGTTTAAGTACTTAAGTAAATTCCTGAATTAATTCGTATGACACGGTGCAATTAATTTTATTTAAAAATACAGTAGTGTTATTTTTGGGTGCATCGTCTTCACATAATTATATGAATTTATATATGTATGTACTTATGTAAATATTGTAAAACACCATTTTTTTTTAAATAAATAAATTCGGAGAAGAACACTTTCTTCTCCATAACAAACTACTTTTCCGAATGCACTGTAGAATCAAATTTATTACTTGTAAATTTTAATTTTTAATTGATAAATGTTCAAAAGTGCCGTTTATTGGCATAATTGAAATAAATACATTTGACTTCGACTTTGCCTTTAAGTATGTTGAAGTATTTTGTGTAGGTTTAATGGGTAGATAGAGGGTCCAAGAGAACAGCCGTGATCAAGGAGGAGATCGTGGCTAAATAATAAGAGCCTGTGAGCCCTTTTGTCCTGTACGTACTTACAGGACAAAAGTAACATAGCATATATTATGTTTACAGTCAGATTTTGTATTTATCATCCTTCCTTCTAGCCTTTAGAAATCCCGTGTAGAATATCCGTTATGTATAAATTAATAAATGTCCTTAAAATATCTAAGAAATTAATAAAAATTGCTCCACGCAATTAAAATGCAATCAACACATACCACTTCAAAAAAATATCTCTTCGTCCAACATATGAATTTCCTAGAAAGGTATTGTAACAAATCCGGCATAACATAAGATCCTGATCCTGAATATAATTAGTGTTGTTTATAAGTTTTTCAATGATTATAAAGAATTTATTTCTTTATTAACTTTCCTTCCTTACCTTCGAGGACGAAACAATTCATGTATGCATCAAAGTACATGGACTTTGACCATGTGGCTTTTTGTATCCTGTTATTGTGTTTTAACGGTATGAAATTCTGTAACAAAATTACTATGCTTTTATTACTTTATATCTGGGGGGTGACCATAAGCTCTTAGAGTAAGGTTATTTTGAGATCGAGTAAGTGACAGATGTATACACGTCATATACATCTGTCCCTTACACACACTCAAAATAACCTTACTCTAAGAGCTTACACTCCCTCCTGTACGTAGTAATAGTGTGTAGTGTTATTTTTGGGTGCATCGTCCTCACATATATGAATTTATAAATGTATGTACTTATGTAAATATTGTAAAACACCATTTTTTTTTAAATAGTAATTACGTAGTTTCTTGTGCGTTCTTCTCCATAACAAGCTACTTTTCCGAATACACTGTAGAATCAAATTTATTACTTGTAAATTTTAATTTTTAATTGATAAACGTTCAAAAGTGCTGTTTATTGGCATAATTGAAACAAATACATTTGACTTCGACTTTGACTTTAAGTATGTTGAAGTATTTTGTGTAGGTTTAATGGGTAGATAGGGGTCCAAGAGATCAGGCGTGATCAAGGAGGAGATCGTGGCTAAATAATAAGAGCATATATTATGTTTACAGTCAGATTTTGTATTTATCATCCTTCCTTCTAGCCTTTAGAAATCCCGTGTAGAATATCCGTTATGTATTAATTAATAAATGTCCTTAAAATATCTAAGAAATTAATAAAAATTGCTCCACGCAATTAAAATGCAATCAACACATACCACTTCAAAAAAATATCTCTTCATCCAACATATGAATTTCCTAGAAAGGTATTGTAACAAATCCGGCATAACATAAGATCCTGATCCTGAATATAATTAGTGTTGTTTATAAGTTTTTCAATGATTATAAAGAATTTATTTCTTTATTAACTTTCCTTCCTTACCTTCGAGGACGAAACAATTCATTTATGCATCAAAGTACATGGACTTTGACCGTGTGGCTTTTTGTATCCTGTTATTGTGTTTTAACGGTATGAAATTCTGTAACAAAATTACTATGCTTTTATTACTTTATATCTGGGGGGTGACCATAAGCTCTTAGAGTAAGGTTATTTTGAGATCGAGTAAGTGACAGATGTATACACGTCATATACATCTGTCCCTTACACACACTCAAAATAACCTTACTCTAAGAGCTTACACTCCCTCCTGTACGTAGTAATAGTGTGTAGTGTTATTTTTGGGTGCATCGTCCTCACATATATGAATTTATAATTGTATGTACTTATGTAAATATTGTAAAACACCAATTTTTTTTTTAATAGTATCTATGTAGTTTCTTGTGCGTTCTTCTCCATAACAAGCTACTTTTCCGAATGCACTGTAGAATCAAATTTATTACATAAAAATTAATTTTTTTAATTGATAAATGTTCAAAAGTGCCGTTTATTGGCATAATTGAAATATAGTTATATATGCTACAATTGCGGGAAGTAGGTGATTTCCGATGAGTGGCATTTTTATTCACGAGCGAGCAAAGCGAGTGAGTGGATAAATCGACACGAGTCGGAAATCATCTTACGCACGTGTATCATACAACATTTTACTATGCATTGTGCGAGGAAATAAAAAAATATATCTGAACCAAGCAAGAAATTAATAAAATGGCGCTTATTCAAGGGCGCTCAGCATATCCACAGATTAACTAATAGTTCATAGTTCTACTGCGCATGTGCAATAGCTGTCACGTCATAACGCAAAAAGGCACGAGCAAAATATTAATTCTGCCAAACATATTTAATGAATAATTAAAATTAATTTATTGATCAAAATCTAAATCTAGAGTAATTAAAAACGCCTTAAATGACGTATTCGTTTTGTTTTACTTTTTATATGAATGATAATCTGTACTTAACTAATTTTAAAACTTTTCTCAAATAATAAATACTCTATGCGGCGGGCTGACGTTGGAGTTAAAAATTAAAAAAGTACAGGAAAGTAAAAAGCACTAGTAAAAAAAAGTTACACTTTCCGCACAGTTTGGCTGCTTGGAAAACGCTCTTTTCGAGGACATGCATTGTAAAATACATTTGACTTCAACTTTGACTTTAAGTATGTTGAAGTATTTTGTGTAGGTATAATGGGTAGATAGAGGGTCCAAGAGAACAGCCGTGATCAAGGAGAAGATCGTGGCTAAATAATAAGAGCCTGTGAACCCTTTTGTCCTGTACGTACTTACAGGACAAAAGTAACATAGCATATATTATGTTTACAGTCAGATTTTTAATTAATGATCCTTTCTTCAAACCCTTAGAAAGCCCGTGTAGAATATCCATTATGTATAGATGAATAAATGTCCTTAAAACATCTAAGAAATTAATTAAAATTGCTCCACGTAATTAAAATGCAATCAAAACATTCCACTACAAAAAAATATCTCTTCGTCCAACATATGAATTTCCTAGAAAGGTATTGTATCAAATCCGGCATAACATAAGATCCTGATCCTGAATATAATTAGTGTTGTTTATAAGTTTTTCAATGATTATAAAGAATTTATTTCTTTATTAACTTTCCTTCCTCACCTTCGAGGACGAAACAATTCATTTATGCATCAAAGTACATGGACTTTGACCGTGTGGCTTTCTATATCCTGATAGTGTTTTAATGGTATGAAATCCTGTAACAAAATTAACTACTTTTTAATAATTTTCCGGATCCGTCTGAAATGGAAAAGTGTTTACTTTTTATTGGTTTAAGTACTTAAGTAAATTCCTGAATTAATTTGCATGACCTAAAGAAATACTTTGATAACCTATGGTTTTCATATTTTACGGCATTCACTTAGGTACATGAGAAACTTATATATCTAAACAATTAAGTATGTTGAGCGTACTTACAGTACAAAAGTAACATAGCTTAAGTTTACAGTTAGATTGGTAATTTATCATCCTTCCTTCTAGCTCTGTGAGTTTGGATGGTTAGTTAATTTTTCATGCAAAAACTACTGTACAGATTTGGATGTTTGCCACACAGTTATTTTATAACCTGGATTAGCAAATATAAGTATCCTTTGGGATAATTTTCGACATTCACGCAGGCAAACACGCTGGCAAAAGATAACTATCAATATAATACAGTTTTATTTTTATTTTTGATCACGGCTGTTCTAAAATTATCTGCCTAGCCATTTCCCAACTATATTGGGGTCGGCTTGGAGCGACTGTCTATCTGACCTCCATAACCCAGTAACTGGGTAACACGATACCCATTGGCAAGGCTGGTTTCAGATCTTAAGCTTCTGACTACCCGTATAACGACTGTCAAAGATCTTCAAATGACAGCCGAGACCAAAGGCTTAACGTGCTTTCCGAGGCACGGAGGAAACTCGGTATGTTGAAATGGTCACCCATCCACGGACCGACCTCGTCAAGCGTTGATTAACCTTGATCGACCATTGCGGCTCTTATTATTTAGCCACGATCTCCTCCTTGATCACGGCTGTTCTCTTGGACCCTCTATCTACCCATTAAACCTACACAAAACTATTATTCTCATACAGTGCCTCTCTTATCAGAATCTTAAATTTCATCACAAGAAACATCTGGCCACCGACCCTAAACAAAAATTCAATATTTTATTTTATAATTACCAGTTGTCATTCAAGGTGCACCGTGTATCATTATAAATTATAACAACTTCTGTGGCGGCACGCGAGCGTTAAATTAACACTGGTTCATTGTTAGAAATCAAAAACATTGCTTCGGGTGCTTTAACGAAACGAGGTTCGCCCACAAGCCTTAACATTTTTGCAAAAGATACACATCAATCATAATTATTTGCATACATACTGTTAGTCACGACTTTGGGACTGAGAAAGCCACCAGGCCTAGATCTCTGACGCCCATGTTTTTAGGGTTCCGTACCCAAAGGGTAAAAACGGGACCCTATTACCACTCGCGATTCGTCTGTCTGTCTGTCCGTCTGTCACCAGGCTGTATCTCATGAACCGTGTTAGCTAGACAGTTGAAATTTTCACAGATGATGCATTTCTGTTGCCGCTATAACAACAAATACTAAAAACAATATAAAATAAATATTTAATTGGGGCTCCCACACAACAAACGTGATTTTTTTGCCGTTTTTAAGGTTCCGTACCCAAAGGGTAAAAACGGGACCCTATTACTAAGACTCCACGATCGGTCTGTCTGTCTGTCTGTCCGTCTTATCCCAGGCTGTATCTCATGAACCGTGATAGCTAGACAGTTGAAATTGCCGAAATTGCCGAAGTTGAAATTGCTTATTTATATCCTGATTTCAAGCTGCTTCTGCTAAAATATTAATAAAATAATCACTTAACTCGACCTGAGGATCGAACTCAGGAACCCAACTCTGTATTCGTGCTTACGACCACTACACCACAAGACATTCAACTCCCGCTACTCCAAAACAAAATGGCCGTACAATGATCTATAGTGACCTAATAACGCAAACAAACTGACACTAATACATTGCGATTGACAATCACATATTAACAACGAACAATTAATTATCATTAATAGACACGAGGAAAAAAAATCGGATCTTCGTGTTTGAAGCGGCATTGAGATGACAACGGGTAAGATTATGTTATAACCAACTAACGGAGACCTTCCCATCCCTTCTCAAACTGTTTATGGTATGAGAGAAAGGGGGAGGGTAATAGTGGTCTATAGATCAAGTTATATTGGTTCGTAACTCGGGTCGAGTCACGCTCGTGTCGCGACCAGACACGACCGGCGCCCCAGCATAAGCATAGCGCATTCCTCAAGTCAAACTGAGCTTCAAAAATTAACTGGAAAAAATACCGAGCTCGCAAGGACAAACCACTAAATTCTAGGGAAAAAATTGTACTTCATTTCAATCTAGGTATTGGTCGCAAAAAACGAAGATACTTTGAATTGGCATGGGTGAGTCCTGATTTGCAATTCAATGTTTTTTGTAATGTATCACCTGATATAGTTTAGTGCTTAAAATAATTGACGTGTGGTATATTTCGTGGATGCACTGCGTAGTTTGGCGACTTTAATTTGGGCATCAGTTATATCCTACCTACCTATTACACGCCTACATTTGTTTAGTTCATTTGGTTGAGTATTTTATGCTTGAAGCTGACCCTGATCGTTATCATCATTTTCAGCCCCCTGGCCAAGTTCCAAACGTTTCGTAGCAAATCTCTTTCTACAATCGTTAACGCCTTCTATTTGTATGCTCTGACCACGTGACTTAACGTTCAAATGTGTCATTCCCATACGTTAATTCGTTTTCTACTAGCGATATCGATTGTAGATTGTTAACTTGGCTACAGGTGCTGCTCTTGCCTATAACCCATTCAAGAATCAACAGATGATGAGCGCCAAACTTAAGTGGACACAGGGCACATTGCTCGCAGAACGGATGGCCGATGGGGCAGAGAAGTTCTGGAGTGGCGACCGCGAATCGAAAGACGTTGCGTTGAAAGGCCTCCTACCAGATGGACCGATGACCTGGTGAAGGTGGCGGGGATCCGCGTGATGCGATACGCACGGTACCGGTCAGTATGGCGATGCTTGGGGGAGGCAGTGGACGTCTTTCGGCTGAAATGATGAGATGATGAGTGCAATAGACATTGATATAGTCGGTCTAGTTTCTGCAATTAAAATTATCGCTAAATGAATGTGACAAATTGTCAAATGCGTATTAGCTGCTGTAAATGATTAAAATATTGTTCAACAACTAATTATATCACTTGGCTAGCTCTTAATCAGTGACACGTCAATAATTTACTTCCATAAACCGGTGGTCAGTCTTCATCTGCACCATAGATAAAAATATTTGCATGAATGTTTTCATGTTTGAAATCAACCTAGACATACCTCTACTGTATTGCCAAACTTAAGTGGCAGTGGGCAGGGCACATTGCTCGCAGAACGGATGGCCGATGGGGCCGAAAAGTTCTGGAATGGCGACCGCGAACCGGAAGACATTGCGTTGGAAGGCCTCCCACCAGATGGACCGATGACCTGGTGAAGGTTGCAGGAATCCGCTAGTTGCGGGACGCACGGGACCGGTCAATGAGGCGACGCTTGGGGGAGGCCTATGTCCAGCAGTGGACGTCTTTCGGCTGATGTGATGATGATGATGATGATTCACCCTACTAGTGAAAAGCCTCGATAAATAAAATTGTTTTTTTTTGTGACGTTTACAAATAAAAGACAATTTGCACAATAGACTCTCGATCTCAATTTCGCTCATACCAACCATTATTATGAAACTAGTTTAAAAACCACTCGTAATATTTTATGAATTTTAATACTGAAAAGATTTATTGTTCCTTGGTCGATAAATTATAATTTCTTCAAGTTAATGTTCACTCAATCGGCTCCCATTAAGTAGCGACTACTTTATTTTTAAATAAAAAAACCGGATCTGAGTGTTGGCCTTACTTCAATGGATCCGTATAAGACTATTATTTTGTTGTGAGATTTATAGGTTTTTGTTTATGTCTTATGAATAGTGTCTCTAAATGATAAAAATATATTAATGATATTAAATTATTGACGCCTTAATTGATCACAAAAAATAAATAATTGGCATTAATACAACGAAAGAAATAGTTAGAATACGTAAACCATTGCAAGACAGGTGTGTCGGTAAGACAAACCATCACAGTGATTGCGTATCACATTGATACACGGCAAATATGTTTGGTTCAAGTGGAAGAGTGTTCCTTCTAGGGAGAGCTTTTCCTAAGTACCTACAAGTCTTGTCCGTTTCAATATGGTACAGCGGAACTCTAAAAGTTTTCCGATAATCGTCCATTAAAACTGGAACAAGAGAAATTGACAAAAATCTAAATGTCAACCTGCGACCTTGCTCCAGACACGTCGGCGTTAATTATATGTAGCATTTACTGTAAGTACTTGCTGTTTCTACTTTCGTTTTTCAACACATTCTTTTAGCACTTGCATTCATCCTTGCGTAGGTTAAACCCAAATGGACGGTAATTTCCTACGCAGTGTCTAAAAATTCCCAAAGAAACCCTAAGAAATCCCATTAATTTGTGAATTTTACCTTGTATAATTGGGGAGAAAACGTATTCCAAGATCAGAATTTATTTGTGGATTTTACCTTGTATGATTGGGAAGAAAACGTATTCCAAGATCAGAGTTTATTTGTCTGACTAATCACTTATTAAAAGACCTCAAACTTATCCTGGCAGCAGATCTAGCCTTATCCCGACACAAATAAATTAAAAGCCACAAAGAAAAAAAACTAATTTACCAAAATAGCGCTTAATATTAATTACACGCTTTATTACTCTAATCGATATTATCAAAATAATAACAAACATTTTATTGCGCGATCGTAGCGGAGGCGAAACTATGAAATCGAATCGAAGAGATCGGACGATAACGGGCATGACCTCGTCACAACTTTGACGTCTGACGCTCGGATGTCAACCGATCCTTTATAATAATAATTAAAAGAGTTACTTTGTCCAGCCAAGGTCGCCAAATAATTTGAGCAGTTGAGCTATTCGGAGCGAGGTTGCGACGAACTTTTCTCTCTTATGCAAGAGTATGCACGCACGTCGGAGGATTATGTGATATGTTATTATATTTTCGTTATGGACAGTGTAATGGATGCTTTATTGCTGATGCTTGATTGCTGTGACATTGAACGTGGGTCTAACCCTTAATATTTTTTGTTATGACTGCGGTAAAGGTTAGAGGTTGTGTGTCAATACCTACCGAGCCGCGCAGACGTGAATAATGTTTTTTTTGCAGCCATTAGTTTAGATCACAAGAGCAGTGTTGGCCCAGTGATAACGGAATTACCTGTCGTAGGTCTTGGGTTAGAACTCAGATAGACGCTTTACTTTGTGTAAATTATTTCGTGTGAAATTTCCAAGAACCAAAAAATCTATTCCAAGATTTCCACCAACCCGCACTGGGCCCGCGTGATGGATTAAAGCCCATTTTCTCTCACTGTACCAGCAGTGTCCAAGCAGTGGGAAAATTAGTAGGCTGATAATGAGTTTAGTTTGTGTCGAGTTTTAGATACAGGTGACCTGATTACATGCGAAAGGTTTATGCAGAACTTGACAGCAGCGCTGAAAATAGAGAGTACTTACACGTAGGCCATATTCTAAATCATGACTCCACCTGAATGATCATATCATTACGTTTCAGCTTGTTATTTATTGATACTTATCGAGGGTTTACGGCTTTGTGGATTGGGGTCCCTTCGAACGGACTTTCATAAAGAAATAGATCCTTATTTGGTGAACTGGACAACAATAAAACTACATAGATCTTGACATTATTATGACACGTGCATTTCAAGAATCCAAAGACTATTCACAACGGACATCATCTAACAACGACAACATTCTTGGGATTCGAAGATAAACTGATCTATCACATAACCTTCCAGTTCCTTATCAAGCACAAATCGATGAGATACAAATATTTTATAGAATCCTATAGGTACAGAAACCCATAGTGTCCGACACAGCATGACATCATTTCAACATATTTCCTACTATTTACTCGTCTCATAATATTCCCATCGATGGAGAATACCGAACTCCGAAAGGCATGTTGCCATTACCGTGTCATCAGTTATTTCTCATAAATGCCGCTTTGCTGCTAGTAAGGATTCACTTGCATGCAGGAAATAATCAAAAAGCAATGATGATTGCTGCCTGTGTTTTTCATTTAGGGTGAGCTCACAGCGAGGCGCGATGCGATTCGACGATGATAAAAAAAAAGTTATTTAATAAAATAAACCGACTGCTTAAGAAGAAGAAAATCATGCTGTGCAGTCGGACGATACATATTCGCGAGCTGGCTGACCAAAACCAGAGGTATCCTCCGAATGCACAGCATGATTTTCTTCTTGTTTACGTCTTTTTAGTTCGCTTCTTAAGCAGTTGGGTTTTTTGATTGATTAACTTTTAGTTCGTATTTTTTTTCGAATAAGGTACATTTAAACATATAAAAGTTATATATTTTGACATCGCGCCTTAAAACCCTTTATTTTGTTACCTTTGTTATTGGGTTTGAAAGAATAATAAAAATAAATCGGGTCACCACAGTATGGCGCCCAAAATCCGGCATTTTTCTATTTTCCAATTTTAATGTAGCCAGTGACAATTGCTAGGTCCTCCTGACCACTTACGAATTCTGCTACGGAACAAAAGACCACACTTGACGTTTTTCATTAGATTATGTGTACGGCATCGCATACTACAACGTTGTACGTTCCGATCAAGAGACCTAAGTTAATCCGCTGGGTGTATAAATCCCCGCAGCACGGTCAATGCATCGCTGCATCACGCACTATGCCTCCAGCCCCCTCTAGGTTCGAAATGCAAATTTTAATACAATATTGTATGACAAACTTAACCTCGTGTTAACAACTTACTCGTGTGTAGTTTCGTTTTAATCGGCCTTATTGAAAGATTTATCTTTTTGTGTAGTCAGTAAAGTTCCACATTGTATCGCTATCTAATAAAATGCGCGCAACATCGCGTCGCGTCTCGGTGTGTGCTGATCCTTATACTATAAAGGTTCATTACTGGGTAGTATTGTGTTAATGTTGAATAATTCGCATTTTTAAACATGTTCCTTGCTTATTCTTGTGTTCTAAGAATTAATAATTGGATGAAGTCTTCCTTAAGATGAGTAAGTAGGTGATTTTAATTTATATTTTGAAATCATATGGCGTTACTGTTATTATTTTCTTATTAGATGTTGAATTGCCGTTAAACTAGCAAAACGCGTAGCTAAATCTTACTAAAAATCTTAAAAAAAAATGATTTAAGCGAATTAGAATTTATTAAGATAGATTAAAATAAATAATTATCGTTAAAATTGCACTTCATGCCAATAAATAGCACAATTGCTTTGGCAGTTTAAATAATCTATTAAATTTTCATAAAATTTAATGTCCCATTAATTCGTAAGTTATAAACTCGGTACCTAATTATAAATAATTATCCCTCATTACTGTTGTTATTTACTCACTTCGGGTAAATTTTTAACAACCTTTTACGGTTAAACGATGCAGTTTTGTTAATCCGATGAATTTTAATTAATTATAAACTGACAAGATGATAAGTGGTTTACGATAATTGTTTTGAATTATCTTCCTATGGAATACATTGTATATGTATTTAAAGTGCAATAAACGACTTATTGTAAACACATTAATTAAATCCGAAAGCAAATTGAAATCAGATTGAAGTAAATTAATTGAGAACAAAAACTGGCAAATTAATTAGCAATCTTTGGATATATCATTGTACAATTTTCAATTAACGGAAGTAACCAGAAGAATTTCTTACGTTTCCAACAGTTTGTTACATGTTTTATTCCAAAGAATCAAAAATACACATTAGAAATAATATGGCACATTGTCAAATGTATTACCGTACAGGTAGATGCAAACTTAATGACGGCTTGAAATACTTCGTGAGTCACTGCGAAGCCTCAAATTCATGTGACAGCGGGGGTGACGGGTGGGGTACTGCGCAGTGAGTAGTGAACTTCACAGCCGCCTTTCAGTTTGAATCGAGCTGTAGCTCAAATTCGATGACGGGTAGGTATCCACTATACACAATATGGGACATGTTCCAACCATAACCAATTATTTACCAGCTTGTTTTCCCCAGTTCAGTATTTTAATCAGACATGTAAATAAACATTAGCCGCCAACCATCTTGCTCAGAAAATCCTATAATGTGACGACTTCATCCATAATGCAAATAAACAAGAATCCATGATCTCTATAATTTCCATATTAATTTGCTATTGAACGTGTTTTGCATCTCATAAAACTGCGTGATACCCTAGCATCAGTTAGAGCTTCCGCAAACTGATATGTATTAATAAAGAAGACGTATATGGTCGGGGACACAGAGTTACTAATATATGGAGTAACCATGTGCACGCGAACATTTTGATTGTTATTTGCACAATCATTTATAAGTCCCCATAACGTCTTAGATCACTCAATAACAGTGCAGCTGTGTGTGTCTTTAAGTTTCGAAGATTGTTTGGTTTCATTTCCTCTAGAAATATACGATATTAAGATTGTTCCACGCGCGCCTCAAAAAGATGTTAGAAAAACTGACGGGGTCCGCTATCGGGGACGGGGTCGCCGATAAATTTGAAAAAGAGTTACCGGTTACCGGCAGTTACCGGGTCTGGCTCAAGCAACTGAAGGAACACGGATGGGTTTTAGTCAGTAAAACCCACCCATGTTCCTTCTTCTGACACGCCCTCCCGCTTCACCCAGAGCGGGACAAGACATTGGACAAAAAAAAAGTATTGTTCAGCATGTAACCAAAGTTTGCTCTTTAATATGATGAGTTTATAAAATACGCCCCCTAACACTCCATTAACTCATTCTTAGATGGCAGTAAAGAAAACATACGGTCTGCGTGCTGCATGCGCTCCAGCAAGAACGCTGGAGTTGTTTTCAACTAAAACTAAAAGAAATGTGAGGGTAGAGGAAGAATTTTCTGTCCCAACGGAGCCAGTACACCAGTCTACCCAAGACCACGGTCGTTGCAACACGGAGGAAACGTCGGGTTAAATAGGTAAATAAATAATAGAAATAATCGCGTTAAATTCCCGTGACATATTGTTTTTCAAATATGAATCGAGAAAGTTTTAAAGTTAATAAAACTAAAAGAATTTTAAGCAGTGGGTGTGGTTTAGAAATTGATACTAATTTTATTATGTTAACCATATAATCATCCATCATCATCTTCAGTAGTCTCCGGCTGGACAAAGGCCTTTCAAATCATCATCATCATCAGCTTATTAATGTGCCCACTGCTGGGACATAAGCCACCACATGCGACAATCCCACCGCACTATTCCCAAACCACTACAACTCCTGAAAGCCAGAATCAACAGTGGCGACCACCAGAAAAGCGCCGAGGCAATGAAGCTCGACGAAGTCCTGAAGAATGAATTTAACTGTCTTGGATCCCGCAACGAAATTAATCAGAAAAGAATTACGGAGGAGTAGGAAAAAGTACAAATTTCCACATCCCTCCATATCAAGCAGGAGACAGAACAAACAAGGCCAATAGGCACAAAGGGTCGTTTACAACTGGGACTAGCACCACGGATAAAAATTACCATTAATATTAATGGACCTCTCTGTGAGAGGGAATGGGCCGTAATCAACTAAGTGGGATCTGTGCGGTTTGGTGGATGTCACATGACTTCGAATTTTTGGTTCCAGGACATACCGGTTTCCTCACGATGTTTTCCTTCACCGTTTTGGAAGCAGTGGTGATGAAATAAATTTACACAAAGTAAAGCCTGTGTTCGAACCCATGACCTACAACGTGTAAGTCGTGGCCGTTAACACTGGGCCACCATTGCTCTCGTAAACTAAACTACAGAATCCAACTAAAAATATTCACGTCTGCAGTAGGTATTGTTTTTAGAAACAAGGTTAGCTACCAAATCTAACGCCATTTAATAAGATCTTCAGCTACACTGTTATAGCTGTTTACTCCCAGCCGGCGAAAGTCGTTGCCCCATTAGCCTAAAGACCCTTACCCACTGGGGGTTCTGGAAAAAAAAAATATCGACATATCACAAATTTAACGCAAGTCTAGTGATGCGATAGGATGTTGAAAATTCATTCAACCAATGACAGCAGAAAGCGTTTGCCAATTTGTCACATTATGTATTCTATAATTTTCATTACACAAATAGGACCTTAAAATTCTGCCAATGCAAGGTCTCCGCTACTTAACAGACACAATTTTACGATGCAGGTGCAAGGCCACAAAGAGTTTTAGCCACAAGGAAAGACATGATGATTAATTAAGTATATCCAGAAGGAACTCAAGGTCTTCAGCAATAACCAATCAGGTGATTATCGGCCATGTTATAGATCGTAATTGTTATAAATAAGTACATAACAACTGATTACTAGCCTAAGACTGCAGTTGAGTCATTCATGGTTAATATTTAGAGCGGAAATTATTTAATAATTCAGTTTTATGTTTCAAGATGTTGATCAATTCCTAGACTCAATCATTGGCTATGTTGGAATCTTTGCATATCCCTTCCAGGTAGTTAACCTTGTTTTCAAAAACTATGAGAAACACAATCATGAATCCATAATTGTGTGTGTGTGTGTTTATTTTTTTCGTGATTGGTTGGATTATCCAACTTTTCATTCCTTCCTTAGATATTGGTAATAATAAATAAATTATGGGCTTATTGGCAAAAGCTTTTGTGATTGTGATTAGGAATACTTTTTTTTTTTTTAAAGATACTTTTCCCCACACTAGGAATTTCTTCCTGTATCGTGGGTGCGTTTACAAACATATAAACTCACATACACAAACACCCAGAGCCGGAACAACTATCTGTAGGTCATACAAATATTTGTTCCGTGCGGGAATCCAACCCACGACTCGCAGCGCAGCAGTCAATCGCTCGACCACTGCGCCAACCGTGCGTCAAAACTTCTAGCTTCTAACTCTCAGGGGGGTGACCATAACCTCTTAGAGCGGCATCAATTTGACATCGAGTAAGTGACAGATGTATACAAGTCAGATACATCTGTCCCTTATTCGATCTCAAATTGATACCGCTCTAAGAGCTTATGGTCACCCCCCTGGTGTTGGTAATCCATTTAGAATTTATATTCCTTACATTCTGACGTTTTGTGCCAAAATATGATCAGCCCATCTTAAAAATGATTGACAAACAAAAAATGCAAAAGGTTTTTTACTAACAATAATTTTACACATATGAGAAGCAGTTACACATTGCAAATGCTAATTGCATATATAGGTATTAATTCGTGCAAAGTAGATGGACTTTTAAAGTTCATACAGCACAAGTTATTATTAATGTGACAGGTTGATGGTCGTTATAATAACTCATGCGCACGTACATATATCAAATATTTATGACAAACATTAATTTGCACCTTTGTGTGTGTACATTGATTTTATTTACCACATATTATGCGGTTTTATCACTTGTGAAGTCATTCGTTCTCGGAAACTGTAATAATCTTAGGCCTATATCGCTTTAATTGTATGGAATAGATTTAGAAAATATACCTCTGGTGATGAGCCCACACCAGAGCAGAGCAGTGGTGGCCCAGTGGTATCGGCCACGACTTACAAGTTGTGAGTCGTGGGTTCGAGCCCAGGTAGGCGCTACTTTGTGTAAATTATTACATCACCACTGCTCTCAAAACGGTGAAGGAAAACATCGTGTGGAAACCGGCAAGTCCTAGAACCAAAAATTCGAAGACATGTGACATCCACCAAACCGCACTGGGCCCGCGTGGTGGATTACGGCCCATTCCCTCTCACAGAGAGGAGGCCTGTGTCCCAGCAGTGGGAACATTGATAGGCTGATGATGTGATGTGTGATGAGCCCAACATTGATAATTGAAGAAAAACAAAAATTGAATTCATTCATTAATAAATTAAAACAATTTCTAGTAACTAAATGCTATTATTATGTTAATGAATAATGAAATGTTAAATTTTTAATTTAATAATTACAATCTACTAAATAAAAAAATACTTAGTTAAATAAAAGCCCTCTTCCTCTCTCCTACTTTTGCAGTGCCTGACAGGGTCCACAATGGTCTATATTTGTAACTTACCATCTAAGTTCACATGTGGAAGCATTAAATATAGAGTATTATCGTGGACCGGACTGGATGCAGAAGTTGCGCGATAGAGACATATGACCCACTTTAGGGGAGGCCTACTACGCCGCAGAGGTGATACAAGTATTGCTACGAATAACAATGGAAAACGAAGGAAGTAGATTAGATAGATTAAGGTTACACTAGTCGAAGTAAGTAGTCTAGGGATTATTCCACTGTTTGACGATGTATGCTCAAAATATAGAGTGGTATCAATTTGTCTCATCATTATCTAGCCCTGTATGGAAGCAAAAAAGAAAATATTTGAAAGTTATGAGCGTCGAAAGTGCCACATTTCGACACAAATTTTAACGCATTTTTGGGCGCAAATAAATACCATAAGAAGACGGAATATTGCAAAACGGCCTCCATACAGGGATAGATTAGTAGTTCAAAAATGCAAATAATTTTATTTTTAACAGATAGATTTAGTAGTTTTTTCATGATATCTAGACTGCCAAAGGTCTGTTTATAAAATTTCGCGCACTCGGTTTCGTCCTAAATCATTATCCATTTCGCTACAAATTTGAAAAAGTGTGTATTCGTACACGAACTAGCTTCCTACTGATCATCACAGCATCTATCTGTTCCGCTCGTGTTGTTGGTTGATATAAAATGCATTTTAACCCCGCGCACAAAATAGTTCGTGCCGTCGACTAGTGATCCTTTAAGAATCGCCTATATCCAGCAATGGACTGATGGCTGATGATAATGATATAATTCAGTTTTATAAGGGAAAATCAAAACTTTTTAGGATTTAATCTAATTAATCCTTGTATTAAATATTTTTTGTAAACTATGATTTAAACTTCGCAGTTCGTTGATTGACTACAAGGCGCAGGCCACATAGAAATGGCGTCGGACGCGGACATGGCACGGGCAGTTTCCTATTGCATTTAAATTTCATACAAAATGCATCGAAATAAAGCGCAATTTAGGACGCACGGTATGTCGTTGCCCGGACGTGGTTGTAATGCGCGATTTCGACGCCCGCGCCAGATCAAATTGCGCCCGTGCATAGTCCGCGCCCGACGCCATTTCTATGTGGCCTGCGCCCAAGAGAGCGTGCGATAGAGATATTTCTAAAGCTATCATAAATCGTTATGAAACATATTTAGGTAATTACCCACCATAAGCGATATAAAATTCTCATTATCGCCGGAATGTCCTGTATTAACGAATATTTTAAATTGCAAAAATATTCTAAATACTTCTTAAACTAATTGACATGTGTGACTTATAACTTGAAGCGAACGTTTTGAAATAGAGCTTCATTTAGAATTCCGATATTAATCGGAATCCACTGATACGGATCGACGATGCTAAATTAAATGCTAAGTTAGTTATAAAATAACGTTTTAGGTAATACGGGTACAACACTGCTTACCTACCAAAGGAAGACGGGGTTTTGATCGTGTTCGATGATAAGTAATACAGGATGTTTTGTAATCGAGAAATTGAATTATTTATTTTTAGGATCGCCCCTTATTACCTACATGGGAGTGTGGCTGGGGAAATGTAGGTGAACTGTAGATAGCGTTATTCTCTAAGGATTCAGCCTTGAGCGCAGCGCTGCTCCAACGCCGAAAATATTAGTTTTGTAATAGTTACATCGCTAGAGAATAGCAATACTGTAGTAATACAGGATATTTAGTTTAGTAGTACGTGGAGCGTAACGAATATTTAAGTATGAAAATTTTTACCAGATACTGATATTTTTGGGAATGCCTTTTTTTTGCATAATTTTCTTTTTCCTAATATGCTTTGGCGTAACCGTTTTGGCATAATTTGTTTTGCCATAACAATTCTTTGCCATATTTCTTTTTTTAATCTGCTTGCTTGCTTGCTTGCATGCTTGCATGCTGTATGCTTGGTGTATGAATGTTTACATGTTTGCATCCTGCATGCTTGCTGCATGGTTGCTCCATGCATGGCGTATGTTTTTTTTTTTTATTATTGATGGGCTTGCGTTTGACTACTATCTAACCTGGTGGTAAGCGACGATGTGGTCGACGATGAAGCACGCTTGCCTAGAAGAGACCTATTCACTCTTGACTTAAAGATTCCCAGGTTGTAGCCAACAGGAAATACAGACTCCGGCAGGGAATGCCACTCCTTTGCTGTACGCATAATAAAAGTATTCCCAAAACGTTTGGTGCGTATGGGTGGGATGTCCACCATGTACCGATGACGCATCGACGTACGTCTTGTAGTCCGATGCACGGGAACGGGCTAGGAGGAATTAGTTCATGCAATTCCATCGCACACTCCCCGAAATGTGTCCGATAAA
Organism: Orthosia incerta; assembly: GCA_948252205.1. Taxonomy (NCBI): domain Eukaryota; kingdom Metazoa; phylum Arthropoda; class Insecta; order Lepidoptera; family Noctuidae; genus Orthosia; species Orthosia incerta. The sequence continues at coordinate 11,760,523 of OX411759.1, forward strand.
AACCGACAGGCTGGCAAGTCTGCGCCGATGTTCATATAGGAAAAATATATAATACATAATTGTTTGCATGCTTCATATAGGAAAAAAACGCAAAGACATTTTAGGAGTTAATTATTATGCGTATTTGTTATGCTTAAGAAATATATGTTTTAATATCATTATGCGTAAACAAATTTATGTTTTAGAATATTATGCTTAGACTAAAAAATAAAATAAAAATTGTAATAAATAAATAATACAATAAATAATATAATAAATATGCGTAAGCTGTTATGCGAAAATAATGTTATGCGTAAATATAATTAGAATAAACAAAAGTATGCCATGTTATATTATGTCTAAAGGTTATTATGCAAATGGATAGGGACCCATATCTATACTAATATTATAAAGAGGAAATATTTTTGATATTTTTCTTTATTTGTTTGTTTGTACCGAATAGGCTCCGAAACTATCGGACCGATTTAAAAAATTCTTTCACCAATAGAAAGCTACATTAATCCTGAGTGACATACGCTATTTCTTTATCCCGGCGCCGGGTCCTGTGGGGTGGTCCACGGGAGTGAAGCTGCGGGGAACAGCGTGTTTTTAATATGCTTAGAACAATTTCTGCGGGAACCTTTACTTTGTTTTTGAAATTTAATATAAATAAATAAATTTATTTTCTCATCACAAATGTTGAAGGTGCAGAAAATACTTAAACAAATACAAAAAAAATGAAACATTTGTGAGAGACTGGTGCCCGAAGAAGGTATTGAATACTTGTGTTACGGGTCACCAGAAAATAATTTCATAAGTACTGCAATACAACTATATAAATAAGTATAGAATTTCATCTACAGTTTTCTCTCTCTCTCTCTATGCGGCCTTTTCCCATTTCAGCATTAATTCTTCAAATCAAATTAGAACATTTTAATCGAGTTCACTTAATCGCGAACCAACAATTGCCTTAGGATGGGTTGCCAAGATGCTTTTAAAGTACCCACTCAAATGTGTAAAGCCACCAATAGAATTTAAACACTTGTTCGTGGCAACAGCAAGAAGTACAGGTGCAATTCTATTGGCTCATTACACTGTAGATCCGTAAAATAGACCCAGCTTTAAGTATGCCGGAACTAAGTCGACATATCACCTTTACTGATGGCATTGCATTATTTTGTACATGTAACCACATCGCGTTATTAACAGAGGCAATATTGTTTAAGATAACCAATCTACAGCGTAATAAATAGACTAATGAGTGTCAATATCAAGTGGACCAATCGTGGCGTGCGCGCGCGCTGGATTGTATAGAGTTATTGATACCGCATGAGTGAGCTTTTGATAATTTATATACATAGTTGTAAAATTTATTGAATTATTTTAGTCTTTTAAATAATTTGATAACATTTAACATGTTGTTATGTTATTCAGAAAAATAAAATCCAACAATAATCTAGTCTGAATCAAGACAAATGGTTAATATCAATAGAATTTCTGTAATAATTTCCATTTTACTATACTTTTGCATAGGACTTACAATAACAAAACTTGTAAAAAGTCAATCAATCAGTCGTCAGTAAAATAGGAAATCCCAATACTGGTGGTATAAACCACTCTCAGCAATACAGAGTAATGGTCAAAAATCGTGCGCCTGCGCAGCCCGAAGGTCGTAACGACGCTGAGGCCGATCGGTCACCGCGAACAATGGACATCTGTTGTAATTACTATTACTTATGACTTGTGCAACCGATAGTACCTCAGATACGATACACGGCCGATCATTCATGCCTACCACTACTGATTTTGAACGCGAGTGTACTTTGCAAGGGCTTGCTGTAGATGGTTTTGATAAAATGACAGACATATCTATAGTAAGAAAAATGTATACTACTAGCTGACTCCCGCGGCTTCGCTCCTGTGAACTGGCTACCTACCTACCCTTCCCTACCCTACTTACCCTACCCTACCTACATATAACCCACCTACCCTACCTACCAATTTGTTAAACTGTTTATTTAAATAAGAATTAATACTGCAATACGAATGTTACCAACTTTTGTTTCAACCGGCGCGGGCGATCTAATTAAATTTTAGAACACAAAATCTGGTATTGTGACTTAACTATGATAGTGAGATATTTTCTCTTGTAGACTTTTTTGTAGATAATAATGAGTAATGTAATCATGTAGTACATAATATTTATGTGTCACCAATAGTTTTCTCAGCGCACGCCAAATAATTAATTTTATAGGCAATATTTGTTTTTTTTTATGGTTACATTATTGCAATTTTCATAAGGATCTCAATTTTTTTTTTAAATGAATTATACTTATGTTACTCGGGAATAATGTAGCTTTCCATGGGTGAAAGAATTTTTAAAATCGGTCTAGTAGTTTCGGAGCCTATTCGGTATAAACAAACAAACAATCTTTCCTCTTTAAAATATTGGTATAGATTTTATGCGAAATGACTCTATATTTTGGTAATTTCGCAGAAAGCATTCCAGTCCGCGAAAATACGGTTAAAAATTATTGATAGAACATAAAAGAATAATTCTCAATTCATTCAGTTTTCCGCTGTTTTATTATGTTTTTAGAAGGTATGAAAATTGCCACCAATCCATTTTTTTATCATTATTATACTGTTAATAATTAAAGCTGCTAGAAATTAATTTTAACTGCAAGCGGAAATCTCACTAATTACATATGCAATTGGTACTTTGGTAGAAATGACTCACGTTAGCAGTGGTGGCCCAGTGGTATCGGCCGCAACTTACAAGTTGTAGGTCGTGGGTTCGAGCCTAGGCAGGCGCTTTACTTTGTGTAAATTATTTCATCACCACTTTTCTCAAAACGGTAAAGGAAAACATCGTGAGGAAACCGGCATGTCCTAGAACCAAAAATTCGAAGACATGTGACATCCACCAACACGCACTGGGCCCGCGTGGTGGATTACGGCCTATTCCCTCTTATAGAGAGGCGGCCCGTGTCCCAGCAGTGGGAACATTAATAGGCTGATGATGTGATGTGATGTCACTCACGTTAGAAAGGTCGCAATTAATTTTCTTAATTTTAAAAACAAGTTTAAGAGCTTATCTGTAAGTAACGAAAAACTATCAAAAAAGACAAGACTTAAAGATAAAAAAATACTTCCCTCGGTCTTTAAATTATTTGTTTATATTGCAATTAGTGAATGCAGTAGAAACATTAGTTTTTATTCCAACGTGAAACATTATTAATTAAAAATCAAAGTGTGTGACAACCCTAACCAAGAAACGCACGAAAGAAAACACAATTCATGCCGCAGATGACAGAGTATCGATTTCTTTTGTTTTAGCTTATCTCTGTTCCGAAAATATCATATTTATATCAGTAACAAACCAAAATTGATGTATGTATTAACTTTCAACAGTGGCGAGCAGAAAAAACAATATATACCATACCTGGATTCCACGAATGCTTGGGCAGAAGTGCACCCAGATTATGCCAATTATGTTTAACACGTTGGCTGCCACACAATAGAAAATGTATTGTTAGCAGTCAACCTGTTAAGTCCCAACTCTGTAACGCGGGCCAGCCTAAATCCATCGACCAGACACAAGGACTCCGGGCAGCAGGTGGAAAATCCCGACCTAGGAATTGAAGACCTCGTGCATCAGGAGTAGCACTTGCGACCAACAAGGCAGTCAGAAAAAACAACAAACATACAAATAATTGATCATTTATGATTGACTTAAGTTAGTAATAATTCGTTCTTTAAATCGAAATCAAGAGATTGGCTGGTACCATTCTTCGTCCTTAAGCATATCGTAGGACTAACTTTACACCGCAAACAAGGAAAATTTAAAACTTTTAGCGGAAACTTTTCAAAGTAATTTTATGCATTTCAAAGAAATCAATTTGTGGTCAATTTTCTGTTTGGTAGTGTGGCTTTAAAATCTTTAAAAGGGAGTCACTATGCGGTTGTTGCCTCTAAAGAATGAATATTTTAATTATAATAAAAATAGAAGACAATATATTTATTGGGTAGGTTTTTAGCTCAGTAATAGTTGGTTTAAATAAAATGTACCTACCTAAAAAACAATAAAGTTTTAATCTATACTAATACTCGTATTATAAAGCAGAAGAGTTTGTTTGTTTGTTTGAACGCGCTAATCTCAGGAACTATTGGTTTGTATCAAAAAATATTCCATTTATCGAGGAAGGTTATAGGCTATATAACCTCACGCTACGACCAATAGGAGCGGAGCATAAATGAAAAATGCTGCAAAAACGGGCAAAATTTTCCTTTTTAACCGACTTCGCAAAAAGGAGGAGGTTATCAATTCGATTGTATTTTGTTTTTTATGTGTGTTACCTCAAAACTTTTTATTGGGTGAACCGATTTTGATAATTCTTTTTTTATTCGAAAGTTGGTGTTTGTCATGTGGTCCCATTTACTTTTCATAAAGATTTGATGAAGAACTTCGGAGATGTAAATCAGAACTCTTCAATAAATGACGGCAAATCACTCGGGATAGCTGCAATCGCATATCTGTTTATTGTTTATATCATTTCATAACATAACATCACACTGGTACGCTTTAAAGGGGTTCGCAGGTGTGAACAGTTCACCCTGGTATACTCTCATTCCACCGGTTTTGATTGTTTAAGTTTCAAGTTATTTTTTTTTTTTTTGTGTTATGTTATGTTATTGGGTTATTTATTTGTTATGTTATGTTATGTTATGTACCACATCTAAAAAGTGAAAAATAAAAAACTTTTTTACAATAATTACAACCGACTTCCAAACAAAAACACTACAAAGTTAAAATTAACTTCAATTTCGGAATTCGGTGTCAAAAAACGAAGAAACGAAAACAGGAACACCGACTTCAAAAATTGAAGTTATTTTTCACTTTGTAGTGTTTTTGTTTGGAAGTCGGTTGTAATTTTTTTGAGAGCTTTCGTTGCGTGCGCTGCGTAAGCTTAAAGTTACGCAACATTCATGTATGTAGGGTAGGTAGGGTAGAGTAGGTAGGTAGCCAGTTGACGGTAGCGAAGCCACGTGGGACAGCTAGTACTAGATAAGTCAGTAAAATAATATCAAAACTGTTGTACGTTTTGCGTGGGTAACAGACCGAATAATTGAGACATAATTTTATTAGATCTACAATGATTACTAAAGGTTACACTAGTCGAAAATTCTTCCATACAAACGTAGTCTAGGGATTATTCCACTGTTTGACGATGTACGTTCAAAATAAAAAGTGATATCAATTCGTCTCATCATTATCTAGCCCTGTATGGAAACATAAAATTAAAAAAAAAAAAAAAAAGTTATGAGCGTCGAAAGTTCCACATTTCGACACTAATTTTAACGAATTTTTGGGCGCAAATAAATACCATAAGAAGACGGAAAATTGCAAAACGGCCACCATACAGGGATAGATTAGTAGTTCAACAATGCAAATAATTTTATTTTGAACAGATACGTTTAGTCGTTTATTCATGATATCCAGACACCCAAAGGTCTGTTTATAAAATTTCGCGCGCTCGGTTTCGTCTTAAATCATTATCCATTTCGCTACAAATTTGCAAAAGTCTGTATTCGTACGCGAACTAGCTTCTTACTGCTCATCACAGCATCTATCTCTTTCGCACGTGTTGTCGGTTGATATAAAATGCATTTTAATCCCGCGCACAAAATAGTTCGTGCCGTTGACTAGTGTAACCTTAACATACTTCACTGTTGTTATAATCATAGGAATTTGCTGCCGATTCATTTTTCTATGACGAACTTTAGCAACAAGTTACATCAGCCACCGCTTCTTTTAAACTTGATACTAACAGCCGGCTTCTTAAACGTAACTCAATATTAAGACTCTGTAAATTCTTCTGTTACTGAGATACGGAAACTGAAATGTCTGGCAAACGTTTAAGAGAGTCTCAATATTGAATATTGTTCGAGCATCCGTGGTTTGGACTTTCACAACGCAAACCGATAGAGACGCAACGTTTTCTTCGTGACAAAACAAAATAATACAGTTTCCCCGTAACCAATAGTGTAACAAAATCGACGCGTAAAATAAAATCATCAAATTGCGTGTTTGTGTAACAAAAAAAGAGATTGACCGAGATCTATATAGTGAGATAACGAAACGTTGTCGATCGAATATCGGTTTCATTGTCCCCGGTAACGGAAGGCGATTGGTCCTAAGTAATTACTGTTTTGCACGTAACTATTGTGTAATAGTTATCGATATAAAAAATATATCGATTTATGTGATCGAATCTATTTGTGCGATGAATGACGTGATGGTGTGGTTTCTTGGTATTTTGATTAAATAATTGTGCAATTTCTGATTTCTGCGTACGTTTTACAAAAGCACGCTGATATGAATGATGGCCATGAAAGCGAGACGTTTTACGATTCTTGATGCAGGTTGCATAAGAAAAAATGCAGTGTAAAATTATAAATAAATCGTTTTCTTTATAAGTGTAATTGTGCGTGTCAACACTCGGTATTCTTGGTAACTGTTGTTTTTAACTATGCTGTTTTGTAACAGTGCTATAATTCTCTGTTAGGTTTTTTTTTATTTTGATTAATTGAAGAGTTTTTCCAAATTGAATTGACATCTTCGCTTGCCTTATATCAGCACAAACTGTTGAGAATAGTTCATGCAAAATATTTAGTTAGTTGGTCTCCAACGTGGTTGTGGAGTCGACAGTTTTGGACGCATCGGATGAAATAGGTACCTAAGTATTTTCGCTCGTACATGCATTTTTCAAGCAGCCCAGTTTGATTCACCGATTTTCTTTAATTACCTCTTTGATGAGACCATCTGTACCTACTTCCTTCATCCTTACCAGACGTTTTTAGCTACGAGTAGAGTAGAGTCTGTGCGAAAAGAGAACCGTCATAAGATTTGAGGGCGCTGCTCTTTTTAATTACCGTGTTTGTTATGTTGACAACACTTTTATGTCATTATACTTCGACTGTTACATCTTGATATTTTGAAACTATGTTAGAATAGTTATTTATGCTACAAGTGCGGGAAGTATGTGATTTCCGATGAGTGGTATTTTTATTCACGAGCGAGCGAAGCGAGTGAGTGGATAAATCGACACGAGTCGGAAAAATCATCTTACGCACGTGTATCATACAACATTTTACTATGCATTGTGCGAGGAAATAAAAAATATATCTGAACCAAGCAAGAAATTAATAAAATGGCACTTATTCAAGGGCGCTTAGCATATCCACAGATTAACTAATAAAAGCTGTCACGTCGTAACGCAAAAAGGCACGAGCAAAATATTCATTCTGCCAAACATATTTAATGAATACTTATTTAAAATTAATTTATTGATCAAAATCTAAATCTAGAGTAATAAAAACGCCTTAAATTAAGTATTAGTTTTGTTTTACCTTTTATATGAATGATAATATGTACTTAACTAATTTTTAAAACTTTTCTCAAATAATAAAAACTCTATGCGGCGGGCTGACGTTGGAGTTAAAAATTAAAAAAAGTACAGGAAAGTAAAAAGCACTAGTAAAAAAAAGTGACACTTTCCGCACAGTTTGGCTGCTTGGAAAACGCTCTTTTCGAGGACATGCATTGTAAATATTATTATCTATACTAATATTATAAAGCTGAAGAGTTTGTTTGTTTGTTTTAACGCGCTAATCTCAGGTACTACTGGTTGGTATTGAAAAAAATTTATATAGGTTATAGAAGGTTATAGGCTTCATAACATCACGCTACGACCAACAGGAGCGGAGCATAAATGAAAAATGTAGCAAAAACGGATAAATTATTCCTTTTTGAGAGCTTCCGTTGCGTGCGCTGCGTGAACGGTTTAAGTTACGCAACAATCATGTATGTAGGGTAGGTAGGGTACATGGGTAGGTAGGTAGCCAGTTGACGGGGGCGAAGCCGCGTGGGACAGCTAGTAGTTTTATAAAAATCATATTGTTAGTTCCATTTTACGCCACGAGACGGTTCTATTTCCACACAGAATACTTACTTCTCTAAATGGTTAGTTGACTTTTGAGAACCTTCCAGTAAAAGACCGAAAAAAGTTTAACTGAAATACAGTGAAATATCTGCAATCTTAAATGTTCGATAATGAGTCTTAATGTCTCCTTCACAACTGAATTCAGTTTTCATTGAACAATTGACAGTTCATAATAACGTTTCTATTAATAGTTAATGTACAACCGCTTACGACCGCGAACTAATGATCATGATTAATAACCAAAAGGATATGTACAAAGTATCATTATCTAATGTTATGTCAATATTGTTCTTGTGGTGGCCGATCGTTTAGTTTGGATACGTCATCAATTAGCGATCATTTAGTGTTGTAGAAAGTATAATGTTAGTATTAGGAAGGGGTGTGGTTCTGTGTGCAACATATACAATAGCCTTGTGATGTAATTTAATCATCATTAGCCTAGCTTTTTATTGACTATTTTGGTGTTCCCATATAACCAGATGTAGTTGAATATTAGTACTTTAATACCGACTTAAAAAGCAGGTAATCAATTCGATACGTATGTATGTAGTATTGTTGGAACTGTACATTATTCACTATTTCTAATTTCATTATTTCTATGTGGGCTTCTAAACACGTGTGCCAAATTCCATAAGTGTCTGTATATTTGCTTGTATGTTTGTCCAAGCATTTCTCCGAAACTACTTATCAGATAGTGATTATTCTTTTTGTGTTGAACTGAGTATCTCTCAACTTAGGCAATAGTGTAAATTTCATGAAAATCGGTCCAGCGGTTTTTAAGATATGGGGCATACAACCGATCTCATCCAGTGACAAACAGCATGAATGTGTTTTTTTTTATTATTATTGATAGGCTCGCGCTTGACCACTATCACACCTGATGGTAAGTGATGATGTGGTCGACGATGTAGCGCGCTTACCTAGTAGAAACCTATTCACTCTTGACTTAAAGACTCCCAGGTTGTAGCTCTCAGGAAGTACAGACTCCGGCAGAATTGAGTTATTATGGGTATATTGTTAATCTTAAAACTTGCTCATTTTTACTGATGGTGTAATAAAACTAGAAAGAGCAAAATATAACATTTTCTCAAAAAAAAACCGGTCAGTGTCGAAAAATGATAAAAACAAGAGGTACCAAAGACATCTGACTTTTGATCAATATGACTTCCGAAACGAAAGTTATTTTGCACTTTTAGGGTTTCGCTTTTTAGTGTTTTGACCCACCGCTTATAGTGAGGAGCAGGTTGAGGAGAGAAGCTCACCTACCACCACCCGACTTCTTGAAACCAAAGGAACACCTGCCACCTGTACGTGAACTGCAGTGGCCTATATGGAAAGCACTCAATCGTTTGCGCACCCAAGTAGGCCGCTGCAAACACAATTTGGCAAAATGGGGTTTTATAGACCCGTCTGATACGCAGTGTGAGTGCGGTGCCCCATTGCAAAATATGGCGCTCATGCTGGAGTGTCTCAAGTGCAAATACTCCTGCACATTGGAAGACCTTATGCTCGCCACTGACGCCACAATCGGTGTGGCCACCTACTGGGCCCAAAAAATATAAAGAGTTTCCCATCGACTCGAAAAGAAGAAGAAGTGTTTCGCTTTTGAAGTCGGTTTATTTTTTTGTGAAAAAGATTTTTAGGACCAAGGAGACACAACCTGTCTTACCTCCACTAAGTTAGTAGTTAGTTAGGACTCCCAGAAAATGGGTAACGTGAAACTCCTTGCCAAGACTAGTGTCTGATTTTATGGCTTCTAAGTTTCTGTCTACCGTAACGACTGACAAAGATCCTCAAATGTGGTACGGCGGTGGCTCGGTACGTAATGGATGGCCACCCATCCATGGGCCGACCTCAATAAGCGTTACTTAACCTTGAAGATCGACCTATGCGGCAGTTATTACTTAGCTTGACTGAAAGGCATGTACAATGTAAGTATCAAATGGTATTTCAATATTGTTCTTGTGGTGGCCAATCGTTTAGTGTCACTACGTCATCAATTAGCGATCATTTAGTGTTATAGAAAGTATAATGTTCGTTATTGGTCATTATTGTATGAGGAGGTAAGGGTGTGATTCGGTGTACTTACTTTTTTTTTTTGTTGTTGAATATTGTCTCACACTAGGAATTTCTTGCTGTATCGTGGGTGCGTTTACAAACATATAAACTCACATACACAACACCCAGAGCCGGAAAACTATCTGTAGGTCACACAAATATTTGTTCCGTGCGGGTATCGAACCCGCGACACGCAGTGCAGCAGTCAATCGCTCAACCACTGCGTCAACTTTTGTTGGTCGCAAATTTTCTCACTTTCATTTGGCGCTCTCTAGCTTTTCTGCATACAGGTTCGAGGGGCTCGAGTTGAATATACCACCCTGAAGGGTCCCCAACAAGCTTAGCCCACGTTTGAAGTTTCTACTATTTTATCTAGTTTCCGTATTTTTGCCCGATTCCTAAGCAAATACTGGTTGTGTACTCTTTGGCAAGACTGGCTGACAGACCTTCAAGCTTCTGACTACGCAAGCTGTTCGCAAAGTCTTCTGAAAAACGCATCCTTAAAGGTCAATTAAGAAAATACTAGAAAATTTTACGACGAAACAGCAAGCGTAGCTAGTGTAATTTACAGTAGGTTGCAAAATAATGGAATAGATTTTAGAGAAATAATTGTAGGTGGGTGTTGGTCGTGAAATTCCTTACAGCCTACATTGCAACTGGTCCATATAATCCGATATGGGTTGATATAAAAACCTACACATCATAAGTAATAATCGGTATTGATATAACAGTAGGTGTGACATTGGCAAGAAGTATGTGAGTAAGTCCTGCATATTCGTGATGATAAAAATATATAAATACATACATAACATAGCATTTTACAATGGGTGTAGGCAAAACCTACAGAGCTACACATGCTATGAAGGTTAAATTGGCAATACATCATCACATCACACACATCATCAGCCTATTAATGTTCCTACTGCTGGGACACAGGCCTCCTCTCTGTGAGAGGGAATGGGCCGTAAACCACAACGCGGGCCCAGTGCAGGTGGGTGGATGTCACATGTCTTCGAATTTTTGGTTCTAGGAAAGGCCTGTTTCCTCACGATGTTTTCTTTCACCGTTTTCAGAGCAGTGGTGATGAAATAATTTACACAAAGTTATGGGCTCGAACCCACGACCTACAACTTGTAAGTCGCGGCCGATACCACTGGGCCACAACTGCTCTCAATTGGCAATAACGTAAATAAAAATCCATTAAAGGCAATATTGTGGGCAATACTATATGAAGAAGCAAACACCACGACCATGCCAGCAATAAACAACGAGACAAAAAATTAATAGAAGCCTTTAATTTGTAATTTTCCAAACGTAACCTAATAACGTTTTCATTGTGCGTCCAACTTTGAACAAAAAAATAAATTGACGCATCGACTGCCTCACAAAGACCATCAAACAATTTAATAGGACTGTCAAAGGCGCTATAATTACTTCCTAATATTGACAAAGCAAGTTTTTGTGGCTCCCGGACCATTATGTCAAGAGAACTATAAAAAAACACAAGCAGCAGTTCTCTCCTAATACATCCTATTGACTTTAACTTCGTCTCCCTACTGAGTTCGTTTAAATACTCTATCTATCAAACAGCACCACTCAAAAACTTACCATATTTGCATCAGCTCAAAGATGAGTTTCTGTTGTGCTATTCCATGACGTCGGGTGTTCTTAATGAATCCAATTATAGTATTACTTACAAATCACTTCTAGTTTGTTGTACCGTGAGTAATGTCCATCTTTGGATGTAATGTGGGCATCAATAGCCAGTGGATATGGAAATGGATTACATTCGTACGTAAGTGTTCTAAGAAAATCACCATTTCAGTGTTAATTAGCGACACTTTGAAAGCTTCCTTGGCCTTCTCCGAAGCTTCTAATGAATATGCAAGTTTCTTGTAAGTGATGATGACTTTTATATCGAACGCTTTTAGAATAGGAACTTATGAATGTGTAGTGTAATACCCACGTGTCGTCATCTGAGCCTTCGTCAGAAGAAAAGTTATTTCGTCCGAGCTGAAGACCGCTGCTGAAAATTAAACTTTTTGAACGTTTGGACGATTTCCGAAAGTAAATATTGTTAGAATGACAAGGTATCTGTATAGCCCACCTCATCACACTTTAATCATCACTGTCATACTGAAAATAATCTTGTAACACATCTCTGTCAACTATAAAATTTTGCCAAGAACAAGACAATATTGACAATGGGAGAATTGTGGACACAGTCGTAATTAAGTTTTTAAACTGCCATGGTCACTAACACTAACATTAAAAGCGGGATATTTACCATGTTTCAATAACAATAACTTCAGTTTATCCGTGATCATGGTGCTTGCAACAGCACCGAAATATCGGGAACTCGCAACAAACAGTAAACATGGTAAATATACCGCTTTTAATGTTAACTTTCATGTCAGTCATAATTGTCATGAATAAAAGGAAAATATTTTCTTTGCTCTTGGAAAAAGGAGGAGGCATTTCATTCAAACTGGAAACGAAAACTTAAGAATTTTTCATCATCAAGAAAAGTGGATGACTTTTCAGGGACTTGACGTACGAATAAAATCAGTATAAGTAAAAAAATAAAAATCTAATTCAACCTAGAGCAGTAGAACCTCTAATCCCGTACTAAACTAGACCAGAACGAGAGCGAATGTATTATTCAGGCGCGTTATCAAGGCGCGCGCGCTCGCCTCACAAATTGTGCGCCTACGCAGCCCCGCTAGATAACCGACACGTCACGACGCTGGTGTAAGGAAGTCGGCTGTTGGATGTTGAATGGTCAGGAAGAATAGGATGTGTGTTCAACATGAACGCGTTTGTTTGACTGAAGTGGGGTAATAAGGCGATGTGTCACTGTCTGTGTTGTTTTGTTTTTAGGTTTTCGGGAATATCTTGTTGCTGAAGTATAGAGTATCAGGAGGGATGAAACGCATATTACTAAAAGAGTTATGCATGTTGAAGGTAAGTGGAGGTGGAGACCAAATAAAATATGGATGGGTTGTGTGGAGGAACAATCTTACTAATAATACAAATTGGAAAGTTTGGATAGATGTGTGTGTGGATGTGTGGATGTACCTTTGTATGTTACTCAATCACACTAGAATGACTGAACGGTTCTGGATGAAATTTGGCACAGACATAGATTTTAGTGTGGAATAGTACGTAGCACATACTTTTTACCCCGGTATAATATTCCCTTGAGATAAGAAAATACTTTACACGCGGGCGAAGCCGCTGGTTGAAGTTAGTATGAAATAAAGGGCAGACTGTGAAAGCGATGGCTGACAGGACGGAATGGGAGAAGAAAACTTGTTACACCGACTCCAAGTTATTTGAAAAAGGGTAGGAAGATGACGATGATTATTTAACTGTGTCAGTTGTAAAGGCTTTTGTACTCTGATAAGTGTTTAACCACTGATTAAACACAGGAATCACAGGAAAAAGAGTTTCTTTATTGTAAAACTACCTGTTGCCCGCGGCTTCGCTCCTGTGGACCACCCCACAGGACCCGTTTTCGGGATTAAAAAAAAGACTATGTCACTCAGGAATAATGTGGCTTTCTGCTGGTGAAAGAATTTTTCAAATCGGTCCAGTAGTTTCGGAGCCTATTCGGTACAAACAAACAAACAAAAAAATCTTTCCTTTTTATAATATTATATAAAAAGTATAGATGATAGTTTTAATAACAGAAGTCAATTTAGCAACAACAAATTCATGATTGTATACGAACAACGACAGTTTTGAAACGACATTGTAGTTGTATAACTGCGAATATTTAATGTGTTGCAGAAAAAATATTGGATTGGAGTTACACATTTATTTTGTACAGTCAACTCCAAATATTTACATGAGGAGATTTATAAGAACTAATTTAAATAACATGTTGGTGGTACTGGTCTCGACTGCCTAAGTTTTCATTATATAGAACGTAAGTGCTTTAATTTTTTAGGGATAATACCGTATCCAACACCGCTATTTGTTTAACTAAACAAACATAAAATAGCACTTACAGTATTTTCTTGAATTTTCTTATTTTGCAGTCCAATTTTTCTTTCCCTGAGAACCTGATTTGGATAGCCCAATTGGTCTAGCCGTTCTTAAACAGACCAACGAACAGCATTGAAATTATGATGATGAAGATGACGGTCCAGAATTGCAAGAGACAGAGATAGGTAGAATTCAGGGTAGGAGGAGGCCTTATCGAAGGACAAGTCGTTGTTGAAAAAACCGATCGTCTGGGATAAATATGTTTTTTATTGTAAATTAGGTAAAAACAGCAATAAAGGCTTATTTTATTTAATTTATTTAATAGGTATAAAATCTATGTTTAAAATTTTGGAAAAAAGTATTACCATTTCAATTTCGTGATTGAACAATGATCAGATACACTTCATACCTACCGACTGTACTTGTCGTCTCGGTCTAGTGATTAAACAAATTACTTTCATATTGGTTGACGCACTGTCTGCGAGCTTTCGATGCAAGTTTCATCATTAAAAATAGTAAATTGGAATACTTTGTTTACGAAATTGTATGTAAAACCATTGTGAGGAGATGAAAAGGCGACGGATTTCTTAATTAAAATTTACGTCTACTGCACTTTCAATCACTACATTGAGATTTGATAGTTAAAAGATTACCTAAGCCGTTAACGGCTTCGTAAATTTACTAATTACTAGCTGCAACCGCGGCTTCGCTCCCGTCATCTGTCTGCCAACCCTACCCTACTTACCTTCCTGCCTACCCTACTTACCGACCTACCATTTTTGTTTCTATAATCATCATTATTTCGTGGCGAATCTTAACACCGCCATTCAGAAAATGACTTCAAACGCACAACGCCATCTATCGAATTCAACTGTCCGAGTATCTGAATTGCGTGTGTTGTGATAATTTTACTTCTTGAACACTTTAAATTCATCTAACTTTTGATAGAGTGAACCGATTGCGATGAAACAAAAACATTAAGTAATTCTTCAAGTTAAGTTCAATTTTTATGTATAAAAGTTATTTACATTTGTTACGAACCTTTCAAGTGATGCGTGCACAAATAAACAGACAAACAGATAAAAATTCCAAAAATGCCGGAAATATAATATAACCTGTTGGTTATCCTTTAACAACCTGGCAATTTTTTTTTGAAATATTTTCGTTGTACAAAAATTACTTGTCTACAGATTTATTATATGTATTGATAGTTAATTGGAATTCTAGTTTATACAAGATGCTGCTGAATCCTTGCCTTACAGGATTACCTTCATTGTGATATAATTTTCTGCCTAGGCCCGTATGTCTGAAAAAAGTTAAGACTTTCGTCTGATACTCCTTGGGAAGCCAAGAAGTATCGTATTAACCCAGTAGATGGGTTATGAAGATAAAACAAATTACAAAAAAATTAGATAAAGGCAGCAAGATGATGATTGGGGTAGACTGCCAGTGTAGCCGGATTTAGCTGGACATCGGTATTTGAATTTAAATAACCACCAAGCTGAAACCGTTGTTCTATCTATACTAATCTATTTCTACTGGACCGATTTCTTAAATTCTTTCACCGTTGGGAAGCTACACTATCCCCGGGTGACATAAGCTATTTTTTATCCATGCATTCCCACGGGATCGGGAACTACGCGGGTGAAACCGAGAGGCGTCCGCTAGTATATAGCTTAGCCTTTTCCCAATTATGTTGGGGTTGGCTTACAGTCTTACCGGCTTCAGCTGAGTACCAGTAATTTACATGGTGCGACTGCCTATCTGTCCTCCACAACCCAGTAACTGGGTAACACGACACCCCTTGGCAAGACTGATGTCAGATTCAGGCTTCTCACTTAAACGACTGTCAAAGATCTTCAAATGACAGCCAGGACCAACGGCTTAACGTTCTTTC
This sequence comes from Orthosia incerta, assembly GCA_948252205.1. Taxonomy (NCBI): domain Eukaryota; kingdom Metazoa; phylum Arthropoda; class Insecta; order Lepidoptera; family Noctuidae; genus Orthosia; species Orthosia incerta. The sequence goes on from OX411759.1 coordinate 11,776,453, forward strand.
CGAGGCACGGAGGCATCTCGCTATGTAAGATCACCCATCCACGGTCCGACCTCGGTAAGCATTGTTTAACCTTGAAGATCGAGCCGTGCAGCTATTATTATTTCGCCACGAGCTCCTCCACCGTTGTTCTACCATTACCATTATTAGTAGGCCCAACCCTTGAACAACCGAAGCTTTCTTTAGTATTCCGTAACAAAACATGCGATCTTGCCTACCATAAACCAGTAGGTACGTGACGTCTAGCGGAAAAGGCCTACACTATAGTCAATCTGTGTAAACAATCGGTAAGTTACCATGGTTACTACAGCCTACTTTCTTTCTTATCTTTAGCCACCTGTCGTACGGATGCGACTCGAATCGAGTGCTCGGATACGAGATCGATATCAAAAAGTTTATAAGAATCACGGTGTCCATCTCAAATATCAACTTTGCTTTATTTTGAAATGTTTAATTCTGAATGATAAGCACAAAATTATTATGAAACAAAAACCCGAAAACCTTTATTGTTTTTAGTGATTTGTTACCTTTAAAAGAAAACATTTACTGCCACTAAGAAATCTTAGAACATAAACAAAACACAAGATAGTTTTAAAGCACTTCTCCTTTGTGTGGGAACCACAGGTGGGAACTCATGTCCTTTCTGCTTTTGCTCATCCAGAGAGGTATTGGTGATTTGACACATACTTTCGAATTTATTTGAAATAAAAAAAATACAAAATCAATCAAACAAATGACAGTTGGACAGAAACCTTCGAATATCTCCGAAGTCTTTTTTTAAATATCAACGTCAAAATGATAATCGCGTGAAACTTCAAATAATTGGGTGATTGATTTGTGACAAAAAACTGTTCGAAGATAGCGAAATTGATCAGCCGAGATATTTTTGTTCATTACTGGGAAGCTGAGAAGCAGTAACAGTGTTTTTGTTCAGATGCGAGTCGATTCTGGCTCACTTTTTTTGAAACGTAATTACAATTACCTTTTTCCCAGAACTTCATATAATAATAGTATTTATATTGAAGGCAAACTGTATATTTAAATGCCATGACATATATTACGGGAAAGTGGAGCATTTATTTATTGACGCCATCGTAATTTTGAAGAAGCTTTTTTAAACCACCAGAGTGTTTTTTATCCCACCCGTTGTATTGTCTGTATAGGCTAAGGATTTTCTTCATTCTGCCAAGTTTTCATGATGTGTTTTTATGATACAGGTTATCAAATATGCCTAATCTGCTGCTTCTAAGACTTTATAGTAGAAACGCTGGCCATTTTTTTTACATATTTTTTATATTCTATAGGCTCGCGCTTAACCACTATCTAACCTGATGGTAAGCGATGATGTGGTCGACGGTGAAACACGCTTACCTAGAAATAACCTATTAATTCTTGAGTTTAAAGACCCCCAGATTTGTAGCTGTCGGAAAATAATGAATAACGCTGAAATGCATCATACACCTGCAAAATAAGCATATCAGATCAAATGAAATTTTGTATTGCGCTAGACTTCTTAAGATTCATTCTTTCACAAAGATCTCTAGTGCAATATCGTGTCTCTTCTTACCAATCGTATACCGAGAAAAGAACAATAAAATGCAACACATAAATCACCGACAAACCAGACCTTATCAATACATCATCTAAACAGCATACCATACAAAAACGTTCTTAAAAACCTCCTGACCAAACAATGCAGTTTAATTTCGTTATTTATAATAAACACAGCAGGCAGGAAGCCTTTGTATCGCCTAGCTCAAATCATAATAAGCCTCTGTAATCAGATACTGGAACACTTTTAATTTTGTTCTGACCTTCGTCTGTCGGCCACTCACGAGTGAAAACGAGAGGCAGATTAACAATCGCGATCGTGCACAACCTACCACCGATTGAAGAGTTTTATTGTGGTACTGCTAAGGACAGAACTGTTTGGCTTGAGGGTATGTTTTTGTATTTTCGAATCCTGTGGATTTAGCGAGTCCGGAAGCATGAGTATAGTGACATACTTTACAGATCCCTGTTTGTGTTCTTGGGTACCAAAGTTATTTTCGCTATTGTATACCGGACTAGCTGTTGCCCGCGGCTTCGCTCCCATGGACCACCCCACAGGACCCATTTTCGGAATTAAAAAATATCCTATGTCACTCAGGAGTAATGTAGCTTTCTATTGGTGACAGATTTTTTCAAATCGGTCCAGTAGCTTCGAAGGCTATTCGGTACAAACAAACAAACAAAAAAATCTTTCCTCTTGATTTATTTAACTAAGATATTAATCTACCCCCCATCATACAAATATCATACTCGCAGTCATGATAACAACGGTACAGTTAGCATGACTCCGATCCAATGGTCCTATTTGCAAAACGACTTATGAGCAGCTCGTATTAAGTATAGAATATAGATAAGCTCTACCACATTAAAAAGTAAAAAAAAAGATTTCAATAATTATTATACCTACACTTTCTATTCTTTTACCAAAGATAATTTTATATGAATTTTCATGTCAAGTGAAAGCTGGTTTTGGTAGTTTCTGTCTACATCCATGGGCAAAAGGCATGAGTATATGTAGAAGAGTACCTAATATCAAAGTTGTGAAGTATTAATTATGTCAAAACAGAAATAGGTACCTACTGTTTTCCTATTTTCTTTTCGAACTGAATCATTTATCCTTCTACACCTTCACAAAGTAGTTCAAAATGTTGCACTTTTTACTTAGATACGTTCAAGGGCGTCGCCAGCCGATGGACCAGGAGGGCCCCCCCGACCTAGTCCATCGGCTGGCGACGCCCGCAAGAAGATATATCAAGTATGGGAAAAAATATGAATTTTAAATACGGTACAGTCAAGCATATGAAGCTTTAAACTGGTAGTACGAGTCTTACCCCTACGGCGGTTGTTACTTATAAGAACGGTATACAGTCCAATGGGTAACGTTCCACGAGCTTAATCATCGGGGGTTTTGGGTAAACTTCTCGACCACTTAATTATGTAAATCTCATAAGTTTTCAGCAAATACCCCTTCCTGCCCCCTCCCCCCTTGGCGACGCCTTTGGTTTTATTTAAAAATGTCATTGTGTCAATCTCTAACAGTGTTGATCGCGATGGTACCAATTCGCCCAATAGACGGGCGTCGCCTCGAAGCCTTCGACTGGCCGCCCGCTCGGCACGTGCGCGGGCGACGCAAAAATGACGTTATGCAGTCCTCTAATATGTTTGAGTAAGATATTAAATGAAATTTTGCATAAAAGAAGCCTTTATGTAACTATATGGTCAATCGAGGTGGTATTTTTTGTTATAAATATAACAAAGAAGTATAAGGTTCTCTTTTAGTAGGTGGTAGATCTCTACTAGAGTTTTTTTTTCGCCAGGAGTGGGCAATCGTCATTGTCAGTCTCACATACGCCCTAGTCTAGGCAGTGTTGGACTCACTTACCGACTAAAAAACACTCCTTTCCTTATTTTATTGTTTTAAAACATGGTTTGGTGTGGGCTACTCCACGTGCAACTGGCGGTTAGACCTGAGCTAAACTATAGTAATTGTGCTCTTACATTGGACAATTTTGATTAATGTTTAGACCTACGAGAGTCCATCATATGTATATTTTTTTTTCACATACATTAAATTACAATATATCAATATATTTGTTTATCATTGGTCTACACATCTTTTGCTTTACTGAGTGTTGGTTCGAGTATTTTTGGGTTGGGACCCTCTACTAAGGCTCAGTGAGATCATTAATCAATAGTTCTTAAAACTGAAAATAAAATCTATTACTGATGTTAGGTAGGAATTCGTGAACAGTCGGCGGTGTTTTAGAGGTACATTTCTAATTTCCGCGTTGCCGTCGCCTGCTTCGTTGGTCTACCGCTGAACATGAGGTTCTTAAGGTTACACTAATCGATAACTCTTCCATACAAACGTACTTTAGGGATTACTCCACTGTTTGACGATGTATGTTCAAAATAAAAAATGATATCAATTTGTCTCATTATTATCTAGCCGTGTATGGAAAGAAAAAAGAAAAACATTTGAAAGTTATGAGCGTCGAATGTTCCATATTTCAACACTAATTTTAACGCATCTTTTGGTGGCAATAAATACCATAAGGAAAATTGCAAAACGGCCACCATACAGGGATAGATTAGTAGTTCAACAATGCAAATAATTTTATTTTTAAAATATACATTCAGTCATTTTTTCATGACTCCCAAAGGTCTGTTTATAAAATTTCGCGATCTCGTTTTCGTCCTAAATCATCATCAATTTGTCTAAAAACTTGCAAAAGTGCTAATTCGTACGTAAACTAGCTTCTTACTGCTCATCACAGCATATATTTCTTTCGCACGAGTTGTCGAATGAGATAGCAGGCATTTTAACCCCGCGCACAAAATAGTTCGTGCCCGTGTGTTCGTTCGTGTTCGTGTACTACTGTAACCAGAGTCTGGCTTTATGCTTGGTTGTTGGCAACTGGTAGCGCATATGTGGGTGTATGTGCTAAAGGAGCAACCTTTCAGGGATTACAGGTGTGAATAACATCAACGTTATGTTCATTTTTGACTTAATAATGACAATAAGAAAAAAAAGTTAATTAAAAATGAAAACCTGACTGCTTAAGACGCGAAGTAAAAAGACTTAAACAAGAAGAAAGTCATGCTGTAAAGTCGGAGGGTATGGTTTTGGTCAGTCAGCTCGCGTTTATGTATCCTCCGACTGCACAGCATGATTTTCTTTGGTCTTTTTAGTTCGCTTGCAGTCCGGTTTTTGTTTTAATTTTTAACTTTTTATTTATAACTCACGTCACATCACCTCTTAAAACCCATCATTTTGATACACGATGGGTTTGGAAAAAAATAAATTGGGAACCACACAATATGGCGCCAAAAGCTGCCATTTTTCTTTTTTCAATTTTAATATAGCCAGTGACACTCGCAAGGTTAAGACAAATCGATTGACGTAAGAATCATTAAAATCAGCATAAGCGGTTGGTATCTAGAACGCCACATAAGAACAAACATAGAATGATGAAGACATTACCCTCCTTTGCGTCGCGCAGTCGGGTAAATATTAAAATGAAGTATAAAATGTTTTAGCTGTACGGTTTTCTGAATGTTAATCTACATAATAATAAATACAAATGTTATTACGAAACAAAAATAAATGGTTACTTCTGAATCATAACTAAGCAACGAGATGAGTGGACCTTATATTTCTTCACGAATTAAGTAATCACGAAAAAAGCTCAGTGAGTCGTGAATGTATCATAAAAAGAACATGCTTGACATTCTTCAGATCTTAAGATTATATAGATGTCAATCTTTGTGTGCTCCTGTTGTCACAGCCTCATTAAGCAAGTAGTTTGGTAATGGTGGTAGAATGCATCATTCCTTTTTTTTAATAACGTTGCTCCATAGTTTGCCGCAATGGTGATAATAAGTCATCATCATTTCAGGCGAAAGACGTCCACTGCTGGATATAGGCCTCCATCAGACGTCGCCACATTGACAGACAGACTACGACTAGACACAAAAGTGGAAGATCAAACTGAATGAGTCAAAATCGATTCACATTGACTTCACTAATAAACACTGCGATTACCGCCCAGTCTATATAAACGGCATGCAAGTGCCTTATGCGAATACAGCCAAATACCTTGGCATAACTCTTGACGCCAAGTTGCGTTGGAAATCTCACGTCAAAAAGAAAAGACAGGAACTCGATAAACGGTACAATACGTATATATGTATTGGTTACTTGGAAGGAAATCCTGTCTATCAATACACAATAAAATTATAATATACAAGCATATTCTTATGCCAATTTGGACGTATTGTATCCAACTATGGGGCTGTACTAAACATAGCAATGTTAAAATTATACAACAATTTCAAAATACAGTACTCAGAGATGCTGTTAATGCACCATGGTACATCAGAAATGACGACCTTCACCGCGACCTTAAAATGAAACTCGTCACGACCGTTATTCAAAACTTTGCTGAAGCCCACGAACACAGACTTCATCGACAAGTGAATGTGGAAGCAATCCAGCTGCTAGATAACACGGACATAGTGCGTAGGCTAAAGAGAACTAAACCATTTGAGTTAGTGTAGTGTATAATAAGTGAAAAAATAATAGCAAACAATACTGTGCTATACAATATAAGTATAATTTAGAGTTAAATTGCTTATTAGTCTATTAATCAATATATAATAAAAAATCCCGTGGGTCTCGCATCCAGCGTATTGCCGAAACCTTAACCAGTTCATCGGTCCAGTGGGAGACGTTCCAACGCTTTGTCTTCGGGTTCGCGGTCGCCATTCCAGCACTTTTCGCCCCATCGGTAATCCGTTCTGCGAGCAATGTGCCCTGCCCACTGCCACTTAAGTTTCGCAATTCTTCGGGCTATGTCGGTAACTTTGGTTACCGATAATAATAAGTATTAAGTAACAATTCTAATTTTAAAACAAGCTTTTAATATTGAAATATGTAATATCACTTGTCAAACAAATCCGATGAGTTTAAACACGATGGTGTTATCTTGTCGGGTTAAAGAGTTGCTATGTCCACCTTCCAACTCCATCATGAAACTAGCTCCATATAATCACATTATTTCAATGTATCCAAAGTAACAAAAGTACGCAAAATAGTTCCAGCACAATTGGATGCCAGGATGCCCTTGAAAAATGGATAACTACATTGATAAAAAAAAGTAGTAGTAGAGTGGTGGAGGAGAGGAGAGGAGTGGAGGAGTGGTGGTGGTGGTGTGTGTTAGAGTAGTGGTAGTGTGGTAGTAGTTGCAGGACACACGAAAGTAAGGAAATAAAAAGAGAAATTCAGTTTATTTTTCGAGGCATTTCTGCATCGTATACTTTCTTTTTGTCAATAGGTTCTAGAACAAGGATTCCCAAACTTATTTGGGCACGAGACCCCTTTTTCCAAAATGAACTAATACCTCAGACCCCCATAGCCAAATTACTTTAAAAATCCACTTATTGACTTGCGAAGTTTTTCATGTTATACGAGTGCGTTGTGCACGCTTTGCGTCTTATTGAGTTTTTTAAAAGTACAACAATGACACTCCCTACTAAAATATTAGTCATTTTTAAAACAAGTTGGTACACGTAACACAACTTATACAGTATCCTGAAAGTTTCAAATAAGAACTTGTGTTAATTAATAGGGTTCGATTTTTACACCTCGTCAACCCCCAAAATCAGTTTTCGTTTATGTCGACCCCTTTTTTTTTTTTCGACTTGGGCATCCGATTTCGATCTCGATCTCTTTAATTATTTCGACACTCGAATCGCTAATAGAATGGAAAGTCTCGGGAAAAATACACTAAAATATTTCAACTCGGTTTTTACGTCATAATTATTAAATATACAAGAAAAGATTTATCTGTCCAGACAAGGGATTTTACTGAATTTGCACTTACATACGTCATCAAAAATTCTTTTAAATTATAAAAGCATACAGACCCTTTTCCTAGAAACGGGTGATTCAGCTTGACGCGAGGACAGACCGACCTCAGACATAAACGTAGACATTGGACAATCTGAATAATTAAAATGCACAGATAAAAACTCACATTAGGAACCGGAAATGTTATTAATTACTCGGTTGCGCAGGGTTGAAAGTCTAAAATCATCCCGTATTGTATCACAGCCTCGCAGGGATAAAAAGTTCAATGTCTTAAATCAGGTCATGGTTATCCAAATAAAAAACTATAATAGGTAACTGCCAATTTGAGTAGAGTAGTGGCAAACAGTTAGATTCTAAGGCCCACATTCCAAGTTGGTTTGAAAGACCTCCACTCAAGCCAAACTAAAAAAAAAGGCCTAACTAACTGTCAATTTGATGGTTCGAGTTCTATCCATTGGAAGGACATGACTTGGAATAGAGACCTAAGTGTCAGGGACTCAAAACTCAATGCCCCTAAAACATAAATAACTCCTTCCCTATTGTGCTTTGCCAGCCTGGTAACCATACCGAACCTAACAGCAGTTTCATCCCGACTTTCCTGAACTTCTGCCCAAACAGGGGCCATAGTTCGGACCAACGTTTGAAGACTGGTCCCAAATATGCAATCCGCATTCAAAGAGACATGACTGCTTGTCCACTAGGCCCGGAGTGAAGAAAAGAGGAACGAAGCCGATTCGTTGGTTTCACATTTTTCTCAGGGAGTGAATAAAGAACAGGTGCGTACAGTAATCTAAAAGCTGAAAAACACCTGTCAATTGAAGTAACCACAGGTATTTATCGGATTCTTCTACAGTCAGCTGGCTGTAGTGGTATCTCCCAAAATCCGCAAAAACTAATTCCGCATCCGTCATTAAAAATACGGCAAAAGTGACAACGTGACATCTTGGAATTGTTGGAATGTAAGTATGTATGTTGTTGGTGATGTTGTAATTTATTGTTAATGCCCAAAAAAGCCGTGGAAAAAATTGTTGGCAACAATTCCGCTTTTTAACATAATGTAATTATTTTTTGCAAGGTCGATTAAAAATGAGAGCAAATTGGTTCGGTTGTTACTGGGCGAAAAAAGAAACTTTTAATAAAATTATGACCTCTCGGTTTTGCTGTACCTAAGAGAGTGAAAATCCTACATACTACTTTTCTCCTATTATAAATGAGAAGAAAGTCTGCATGTTAGGATGTTTTTTAATCAATAACGCCTCAACGGCTAAACTGAATTTGGCTCACGTTGTCCGTGACAATCATACAAATCCGTACAGTTGCCTGAATTAGAACATCGGATTATTCTTATCCTTGATTTTTAATTATTTTATTTTAAATATTAACTATTTTCCGTCCGGATAATTTCTAAATTACATGCGGACGGAGCCGCTTGAAAAAGCAAAATTATAACGTATATTTTTTTTTGCAAAGTGACTAAAAATCTGCAATAAATCTTTATTTACATAGATTAATATATATAGTGTATAAAATACTTAATTAGAAACATATACACTTAAAACAGAAAGTACTTACTAAATAATCTTGAGAAAATACTATTCTGAAATAAAACGTTTAAAAACTCCTCCACATCGTTGTCTACTGCTATTGTGCTCAAAAGATTGGCAGCATTGCCACGTTGTATGGCAATGCTTATCTCTTGACCAAGGTAAAGCTCTTGGGTCAAGCGAAGTGTCAACTAGGCGTTTAGACAGATCTTTAAATAGTGCGTTAGCAATCGGACCCCACGGACCAAGAGTTTTTATCCCAAACGGCTCGAAAATATAACTTCCTATGAGGTTATTATATTTCTGCAGCTTGAAGTTATCTGCAGCCGCAGTGGCAGCGCCAGCACAGAACGACGAACTACGAAGATAGGATGACGCAAGAGAATCTACACAAGTAGCGTCCCACAAAAAATCATAAATCTTTATTGATTCGAATACCTTTTAGTGCATAACTCAAGATAGGGCAACGCAGACAAAACTAATGGCAAATAACCTTTATTTATTCACACTGGACAAGATAAACACGAGATTTGCGTAGGTAATCAAATAATTATAATATAATTGCGACCGAACTAAGCCGCACCTGACCAGTGCACAGATAATCTCAACTTAATGCACTGTTAAAATGTCGTTTTAAATGATCGAATCCGGCTCTTTGTTTTGTGCTACAACTAGTTTTGTGATTTTCTAACTACATATTATTGTGTAATATTGACATATTGTCTCAAAGTCACAATTGTTAAATGACGTATGAATCTTTGCAAAGGTCTTGTTATATATGGTCAAACTCATGGTCAAACTGACTGATTGGTTTTTTTTATTTTATTCTGTCGGTGTTGTCAAATCTGAGAGTCACGTTCTATTTTTGAACTTAAGTTTCTTAGCGCGCTTTGATTATTTTTTTCTTCTTCTTAATTGTGACAAAGAGTTTGGTCAAGTTTTAGTCTCAAATTGAGCCTACTTTGACAGCTTTACGACCTACTTTTATTGTTGACCTAGGGATTTCTGGATTGAAGTTTTGGATTTAAGAACTGACTTTGATGTCAAAATTTTACAAGTTTTCTAACAAAAGTAAAATTAAACCATTAGGTACTCGACTCCAAAGTCTGAGATCAGAAATGGAGGCTAATCTTGCAAGATAAGCACAGTGGCCCTCCAACCGTTTGACAGTTAAGTAGGAGCTGTATCACGATCTCTCGATCATCTGTCAGTGCGTTACCGTAGTGGGCTGATGTCGTTTCAAAATTATGATTGATTGTTAAAGATTGTAAGTTTCATTCAACGTCTATTTATTGTAGCATTATATAACTACTAGCTTCTTCCAGCGGCTTCACCCGCAATTATCCCGAGAGCACATATTCCCGTGATAAAAAGTATCCTATGTACTATTCCTGATTAGAATGTATCTCTGTGCTATATTTCATCCAGATCAGTCCAGCCGTTTGAGCTTGAAGAAGTAAAAACACACTCACAAACTTTCACCTTTATATTATTTGTGTGAATATGTAGCTTCTGCCAGCTGCTTCGCCCGCGTGAAAAGTGTTTTATCATCGCAAGAGAACATTATACCGGGATACGGAATATATTCTATGTGCTATTCCAGACTGTAATCCATCTCTGTACCAAATTTTATCCAGATCCGTTCAGTCGTTCTGGCGTGATTGAGTAACAAACATACATTCACACACACATCCATCCAAACTTTCACATTTACAATAATATAAGTAAGAAGCATTTTATTACTTTATAAAAAAAAAATTCATGTACATACAAAACTAGCTGACCCCCGCGGCTTCGCTCTCGTCAACTGGCTATCTATCTACCTACCACTACCTATAATATTAGTATAGATGCTGATAAAACTCCTTCACAAATGAACAAATTTGATTACCATGAAATAGGTTATGGTGAATCAATTTTAAAAGATAGACATATGCTGTCACGGAGTATTTTTTAGAATATTTAAAGAACAACAATTCCATCATACATGATATTTGCGTAACTTAAACAGTTTACGCAGCGCACGCAACGGAAGCTTTCAAAAAGGAATAATCTATCCCGTTTTTGCAACATTTTTCATTTATGATCTGCTTCTATTAGTCGTAGCGTGATGTTATATAGCCTATAACCTTCCTCGATAAATGGACTATCCAACACAAAAATAATTTTTCAATTCCAACCAGTAGTTTCTGAGATTACCGCGTTCAAACAAACAAACTCTTCAGCTTTATAGTATAAAATATAAAAAAGAAGATTCAACATATTCAAATTTTAATTTATTTCAGAATCTGTGGATCCTGTCATCCAAACTTCTTTAAAGCGTGCGACAGCCGACAGTGTCTGCGACTGCAAAAGCGGTCCGTGTTTTTGAAAATCAAATTAGTATTTAAATTATAGATTAACTAACAGTGTCCGCTTGAAGCTATCAGCTCCGACTGCTCCAAGCAGCCTTCTGTGGAGGCTCTGATATTTCACTTATAAAAACCTAAGAATAGATCTGCCCAGATTCAGTTTTATATCGACCACTCGAAATAGAGAAAAATCTTGATGCCTTTCTACAAAATGTCTGCCTGCTTCTTTTGTTCTTAGTTTCTTATTTTTACATTGAAATAGACCTCTATAACCTCGATTCCATTAAACAAACTACTCTTCTGAACCGCGTGACATTCGAGATGTACACCTAAAGCCAGTGCCAGCCCTCGCAGTCGCCGCAGAAGCGAGGTCACGCACTGGAGCTCGTGATACCGACTCCATCATGCCCGCGCTGCCACGCCTCTGTGTAATTGTTACTTTAATCTGTGCACCCTATAGATTCACGATCAGTTTCATTTAAATTGAGTTTGTGTTTAATTTGTAACAATAGATTAGTAACACTATTATAAAAACACAGTTTTATTTAACTGACTCGTCTCGTGGTCTCTAAACTTTGGTCCTGGTCTGGACTTGGTCCTGATACACAGATCGGGCAAAAAAGTGTGTTGTTGGGCTTTTCCATTATAACTTTCTTAGTAGCAGCCAGTGCACGGCAAGTCAAGTCATGTTGGATTGCAGTGGCATCAAACTATGAGAGTAAATGAGATGTTTGAACAGAAATTGCACCTCTGTTTCTGCACATATTTGTGTATCTCCTATGGCTAATCTCCGTTCAGACCAAAAGTCGGTCGGGGAGATTATACTCGTAATAATAAAGTTACATATAGAGAAACGAGTATGGTGAGCAGTGGTGGCCCAGTGGTATCAGCCGCGACTTACAAGTTGTAGGTCGTGGGTTCGAGCCCAGGCAGGCGCTTTACTTTGTGTAAATTATTTCATCACCACTGCTCTCAAAACGGTGAAGGAAAACATCGTGAGGCAACCGGCATGTCCTAGAACCAAAAATTCGAAGACATGTGACATCCACCAACCCGCACTGGGCCCGCGTAGTGCATTACGGCCCTCTCACAGAGAGGAGGCCTGTGTCCCAGCAGTGGGAACATTAATAGGCTGATGATGTGATGTGTGATAGAGAAACATAGAATGACGCAAGTTTTAATTAAAGGTAGTTACCGCTACTGTATACACTTTCATCCACAAGGAGGGCTAAACCGATAAACTGACATTCGAGGCTCTAGAAAACTGGCATTTGATGTCAGCGAAGGCAATAGTCGAAATTTGATGTCAGCGAAGGCAACAGTCGAAATTTGATGTCAGCGAAGGCAATAGTCGAAATTTGATGTCAGCGAAGGCAATAGTCGAACTTTGATGTCAGCGAAAGCAATAGTCGAAATTTGATGTCAGCGAAGGCAATAGTCGAAATTTGATGTCAGCGAAAGCAATAGTCGAAATTTGATGTCAGCGAAGGCAATAGTCGAAATTTCAAAATGTAAGGGATGGATCACATGATTTTTCGATATCGCTTGTCAATCACATACAATTTTGCCTTTTTGACAATCGCTATCGCCTCGCTTTTGATGTAAGAATGCCACATGTCTAGGGCCTCTGGTCGATGTAGAGATTGTACAAAAGTTCAAAATGTATGGGAACAATATATGTTATTTTTCAAATGTATACATGCGTTACCGAAATGTCTCGTCAATTCCAAACTTTTGGACTTATTACAATGTTATGACTTTCTATCTAAAGCCTCAGTAGGTTTTTGTTAATCGTAGAGATCCTATAGTGGTTTTGGAAAAATCGTAAGTTCCAAATTTTTCGACGATAACATCTTATTCAATTCCTGAGGCTATTTCTAGATTGAATTACCTTATTAGAACTTGGCAAATTCGTACGTGACATACCCATGGACCGTGTATGGCAGGCGCGAGGGATGTAAGGCACCGGAGGTGGTAAAACGAGCGCGCAGGACGGGGGTCACATTACGAGTGCGTCGTCACGTCACTGCACCGTCACATCAATGGGTAGTAAAGTCCTCCACCACCCGCGCGAACCATGGGAGTGTCACATACGAATTTGCCAAGCTATAGATGTTGTAGTAACCTGTGTATTAATTCCCCGTACGAGCTAATTCAACGATTTGAATGAAGTAAGAAGAACTGAATAAATAAGATTTTATTGTACTTTTGTTTTTAGATTTAATATTGAGCGAAAAATTGATTCAACGATTTGAGTGAAATAAGAGGAACTGAATAAATATAAGATTTTATCATACTTTTGTTTTCAGATTTTATATTGAGCCTAAGAAAAGTGTTTTTATTAATAATAATAATAATAATTTATTTATTTGTCAGAATATTGTTTTACAAGGTGTTACAAATTATAATATGATGTCCATAATATTCTGCTGTTTCCAGCGTACAAATATTGAAAATAATTTAAATGATAAGGATTAGAAGACAATGTCAAAATTAAACATTAACAAATAAACAAATGTCATGAAAAAGGGAAAAAATAATTACCGTTACATGCACGCTCAGGAGTTATATTAGTAATCATAATGTCAAAAATGAAATACAATAATAAAAATAATAAAAAAGATATACAATGTCAAATAAATAACAAAATTCTATTCAATTCGCACAAATGTCGGTAGTCATCTAATTTAAATTTAGAATCAAATCTTTCATTTAAAAACTCAGTCGTTGAGTAGTAACACTTTTGTAATAGGAAGTTAAATAATTTCTTTTTAAATGTCATAAAGTTAAGAATCTTAAATGCATTGGGTAATTTATTATATATTTTAATTGCCATGCAGTAGACATTATTAGAAAACAGTTGAATTCTTTGTTGAGGTGCACAAATTTTATAAGTATTTCTGCTTTTTCTTACAAAAACATCATTATATACCTGAAATAAAGCTATGTTTTTACGTACAAAGATACACAGTTCAAATATATATAAAGATGGGAGGGGTTATATTTTGAGCTTTTTAAAGATTGGGACACAGCTTTGTAATGGTTGTGCTTTAGTCATTGAACGAATACATTTTTTTTGGGCTCGGAACGCTTTAAAAGTATCAACAGAATTTCCCCATATAATTATGCCGTATCGAAGAATTGATGCTACGTAACCATGATACGCATTAAGTGCTGCGCTGATACCAGCTACGCGAGTTATTCTATTTAAAGCAAAAACAAATCTTTGTACCTTAGCGCATAGTTTTTCTATATGCACTTTCCAGTTACAATATTTATCCAATGTTATACCCAAGAAAGTCGCACTTTCAACCTCTTCTACAGCATTATCTGCATATTTTATTTCCAATTTGTGACGTGTGCTATTATAAGCTTGGAATTGTATTAATTTCGTTTTACTTATATTTACATGTAAATTGTTGTCTTTAAGCCATTCAATTATTTTGTTTAATGTGTCGCTAATTTCTTTTACGTAATTGATGACATTACCATCGGTGAGTTTAATGCTAAGAGTAGTATCGTCAGCGTACAGAATGCAAGAGTGTGGGGTTACGTTGGGCAAATCATTGATATACAACAAGAACAAAAAGGGACCTAAAATACTGCCCTGGGGAACACCACATGAGTTTAGACGATAAGTGGATCTATATATTTTCTTCTCTGATGATGTGTGCCATCTCTATTGATGTGTGTCTATTGATCTCTTTGTAAGTCTATGTAAGTACCTACCTAAGTTTAGGCGTCAGCCGGATGATCACCTTATTATTATAGTAATAATCTGATCTGCAATAAACACAACGTAATCAAAACTTGTTTCTTATCAAACTTCAATCTCTGTGTTCGAATAAAAAAACGAATCGGTCACTATGGTAGCACGACAAATGGGCGCGGTGTCTATTATTGCATCTATTTGTCGTAATTTATTCAAAATTTTACTACGCATGATTCATATTTTATTACCTCTTTTATTTACATGTAATTACCAGACTTAAGCCTACAAGTATGTCTATGTAGCTTGGCGAAATAAATAATTGGAAATGTTATATTCTTGTATTAAGTAATTTAATCATAAAAATAATTATGTTCATAAACCTAGGCTTTTTAATTGGGTGGCACCATACTTAATTTCAATTAAAAATACATTTACTATACAGTAGTGACAGCGAATCTATGTGTTTTTGAAGTTGGTTGCATGGTTGGTTGGTGGTCAAGCGCGAGCCTATATGAGATAAAAAAAAAAAAAAAAAAAAAGACCCTGCGCAGTTGCTCTTTTTGTGTCAATGTTGAAGTAGTATAGAAGATGGCATTGTATAACTGTCTCTTTCACTCGCTTATGTTTGTCGCGTCGTACTATCTCGCTTACTGTATGCAATATACTTGATGATAAACTGTTTCTTGCGCAATGGATCATAGAGCCTAACTTCAGAGACACAAAGGTCCGCTATGACTACTGTAGCAAGGACCTAGAAACCTACTGCAGTAGCTGGTCCGAGATGGCGCAGGAAAAGAATACTTGGAATGATTTGGGGAAGGTCTTTGCCCAGCAGTGGGACAGTACAAGCTAATTACAAATAGGTAAAAGTACTTAAGTTTAAGTAAAGTGTACTCGTAAATCCCTTCCTAATTTTGTTACCAAATATTATTTTGTTAAAGACAAAGATATTTCAAAGACAAAGATATTTTTTTTTTATTTCAAGTAGGCCACCAAGCGGCACTTTTGAACGTTACATTAAAATTTACAAATAATAATAGTTGATTCTAACGTGCATTCGGAAAGTAGCTTGTAATGGAGAAGAATGCACAAGAAACTCCATACATACTCTATTAAAAAAAAAGGTTTAGGTACATAAGTAAATACCTTGATGAATGAAATTGAGTTTATACAATACAAATATATTTATACAGTCGTCAGAAGGTCCAACAATACTTCAAAACAATAATGTTCTGCATATCACTTGTTTTTGCGCCGTAGTGGTTGTGGAGCAGGACTAGCATTTAGCCAAGCATTTTTATCAGTGACGTAATCTCTCAACTTATAATATGCCAGCCTGCATAGTGTGCGTTTTATACAAGTTTTAAATTTCCTCTCATTCAGTTCAAGAATGTGGGGAGGAATTTTATTGTAACATTTTGTACAGTACCCCATGAAAGATGAGGCTACTTTAGCCAGTCTGAAACCTGGTTGAACTAATTGGTCCCTATTTATAGTAACGTAATTATGCCTGTCGCCGTTTTTACTAAAAAGATGTAAATTCTTTCTCACGTACATGATGTTTTCATAAATAAATTGACAAGGAACCGTCATGATGTTAATGTCCCTAAACAGTTCCCTTAGAGAATCGCGCCGGCGAAGATTGTATATCGCTCTGATGGCTCGTTTTTGCAGAATAAAAATTGACTCAATGTCTGCAGCCCTTTCACATAATAAGATACCGTAAGACATTATACTATGAAAATAACTAAAATAGACTAGTCTGGCGGTATCCACATCCGTCAACCGACGAATCTTTCCAACAGCAGTTACTATCCCTAACTAACCACAAACAAAAACTAAGTTCACAAAAGATGATAAAGGCAAACCCATCATCAAAATGAAGACCCAACCCAGAAACAAAAGCAAAAAAAGTAATTAGAAATCTGATTACCAGCACAATAAAATCCTAATAGTTTCAACTACAATGCATACGATCACTTTCATCTTCATTTCGAGTCAGAAATAAAAAACCAAAATGAAACAAAAAACGCAACACGAACAGCGAAAGCGATGGAGATAACCGCTAAAGATTTGTAATTAGATCTTTGACACAAAAAGGCCTAGAGTTTAATGTTGTCCATCAACTCGTTTAGATTAGCTATTCTAAGCGAGATAGCTGTATCATTGTGGCAATTGAACAGAGCTTCACTGTTGCTGGGTACTTTCATAAGGCAGAGAATGCAGCTTACTGTGCTTTCATAGTAACTTGACTCTGTTACCTCGCACAAAAGTCATTTTCTCACTTATTTCGACGACAAATTTATAATGTTTGTAAAATGTGGTGGGTCTTACAGTACTTGGGCCCCTATCACATAACAACGTCCAAGAGATGCAAGCTTGTATAGTGATTATTTTTCTGGTTTTGCTTTAAATTTTGATGATGGGGATGAGCCACAGAGACTTTTTCATCGCCGCTGTATAGTGCTCGGCACGTAAGTTGGCAAGGTTTTGGCGTAGTGGGGATAAGTTCGCGCATATTCGAAAAGGTTTATGTGAATAGTTTACTTCTAGGCAAGCGTGCTTCACCGTCGACCACATAATCGCTTACCATCAGGCGAGATAGTGGTCAAACGCGAGCCAATCAATAAATAAAAAAAATATTCCGCGAACTGACCAACCACCATTTAGAGCGAACGGAAAGTGAACGCGACACGATTTGTCAGTCGATCCTTGTGTCATCTGACAAACCAATCACACACTAGGAACGGTCCTAAACGTTCCCCGCGCCCCGCTTTACTATCAAAGATAACTAAAAAACTACTTCAGTCAGCGAATCTAGCGACTCTTACCAACTTACGTGCCGGGGCACCATACCGGGGGGGCCCATACCATGCAATTGCAATCCTTATCAACATAATTTCAGCCGAAAGACGTCCACTGCTGAACGTAGACCTCCCCCAAGTGTCGTCACATCGGCCAGTCCCGTGCGTCTTGCATCCACCCAACCAACATCATTCAAGCTCCATTGCACGCCAGTTGTGAATTAAAAAACAACAGGAAAGCGATCAAAATGAGACCATTTCTATGAGCAAATGACCCAACAAACTTCAACCACGTTTGTCTATATACACATACAATTACCCAGAACACGGCAACGTCAAAAACAATTACCGCCATACAACGCTTGCTCCAGTCATTGACAGTTAAGAGCTTACAATTTCCCGCAACATCCATTGCGGCCGTCCGCCCTATTGCACTTAACCTAATAACGGCTGCAATCTCGACCGGTATTGCTGTCGAAATTGCGGGGTCATCTATCCGGGCACTAATTGAGACAGTTTAGCTTAAGACACTGGCCGGTCGACCGGTCGACAGACGTCCGTAAATTGGCCGTTTACGGTGAAAGTCAGGACCATCAGGGCCCTATGTGGAAATGTTAAAGTTCATTGTAGCTCCTGATATTACAGGCATGTTATGGTGTTGCTTCGCTCCGGGGCGCTGTCCGTGCTTCTAGTCGCATTTACGCTAAGGTCGGCTGCCCTGCCACTGTTATTATTTTATAATACGGAATTGAAGGTAGTCTGCACTTTAATATCGGTTTAGCTAGCAATTTTGTAGTTGCATGACTCCTAATTATGTAATTTTTGCGCTTAATAATAATGCCGAAAATATGCGATAATTAATTGTAATTTAATGAAGGTTGTGTAACAGGACAAGTTCTGAGAAGGTGATTCTTTATTAGCAGATTATTCTCCTTGACTTTTCTTGCTTTTTCTACAACACACTTCATTGAAGTAGGATTACTTCTCTAAGGTTGCTAACCACCATCACCTTACCCGGAATCGCGCCGATACCTCGAACTGTTCGAAATAGTGTACTGTCCATGCAATCTGATTTACGCGCGCCGCTCCGGTCCTGAAGCCAATGTCTATTATAAAGTATACCTTTACCTTTTTAGGAATGCTAATTCCTGTACAGATTATTCATTGCTCTTGTCTACATAAATTTGTTGGTGGAACACTAAAATTGTATGGTAGGCGGCGTCGGTGACAATATTTAAGGAATTTAATAATGTAGAGTTAGTTTGGGTGTACGATATGCCTATGATATGTATGTAATTGTTTTTAAAATTAAGTTCCCGTTTTTTTGTGTGTATCCGTGTGTGCCAAATAAAATAGTTTTCTTTCTTTCTTTCTTCTTTCTAATAAGGGTTTGTCGCTTGAAGTAATCCGTGCAGAATCTACAACTTCGGCGTCAGTAACATCCGGGTACTATCGATGCCTATTCCTGCCACCAAGCAGCGTTTTTGCGTTCCAGTTTGAAGGGTGCCTAAGTCCTTACTTACGTACGAGTAACCTGAATCTTTAAGCAAGCACCCTTGTGCTTGCTTAAAGATTCAGGTTACTCGTACGGATAAGTTAGTATTAACAAGTCTTAAACTGTTTCTTTATGTGCGAGCGTATACAAGACGTATGAGACTATACCCGCGTCCATCGGAACTGATCTGTCCCGACTTATCCCTACTGGCAACATGTAGATAGCTTTATGCAAGCACCTTAATTCAGCTATACAATATATCTGCAGCTCTGGGATGGCGATGGCGACGCACCTGGAATGACAGTGTTACAGATATATATGTAGGCAACATTGACATCATCATCATAAAGTGGCCCATTGGCATATATGCCAATAAAAATAACTCAATAATTCACGATCAAGATACAACAACTAATTTCAATCCAAACACCAGTAGGTACCAATTATATTGAAATGTTAATTTATCTATCCATTAGTATAAACATCAATAATGATAAAATAAAAGCACCTGTAAACCTATCATTTATTTCCAAAGCTAATAGCGAAGACCTTTGCTGAAACACCAAGGCTTTAATTAACTATATTATTGTTACACATTATATATTAAATATATAAAGTGTTGTTGTTATTTGTTGTTTTTTAATTGAGTTAATGATAGTATTTGCGCTAGGTTTGGTCTTAAGTTTCAGATGTAATCAGAATAGATGGATCTTTTGACAGGTGCAACGGATTAATCGTTTTCTTGGTGTTTGTTGCTATGCAAAATGCAAATAGTTAAACAAGGGACATTCAACTTTATTATTATATATTATTCGGTATTTCAACTTTGTTCCTGACTATTATTTAATTATTCAATGTTTGAAGGTATGTGGAACAGGGTGTGAAGTACCACAAACCTAAACAAAAGGTAGGATCCTCCGAGCATACTTGTGTTATGTCTGGTCCGGGCAACTGCCCGACGGTTATTGTCGGATATGTATGTGTACAAATCGCGGCGAAAACTTTGCTTGCGCGATGCAGGATTGTGTGACGTCATGATTGTCATTAGAACGTAAGTGGCGGCGTTGATGCCGCTACAATTGTTATAATTTGAAGTCTGTTGTCAAACAGCAGGGATTCCCTTTCTTCTTTAAATTCCTCTCAGTTTTGGCACGCAGGTCGGCCGCAAACGACATGGAGAGAGCGACTGTCGCAACCCAGCGCTGGGCACGCCACAATTGCGGAGATAAGGCCCCTCTTTGAGGAGTGGCTTGGGAGTCGCTACGGCGTCCTCACCTTCCGCCTGACGCAGGTCCTCACCGGACACGGCTGTTTCGGGAGGTTCCTGTTCAGGATTAGGCGGGAGGAAACGCCCGGGTGTCACCATTGTGTGGATCGCCCGGAGGACGCGGTGGAGCATACGGTGGAGATCTGCCCCGCTTGGGCTGGGCACCGCCGTGTCCTCGTGGAGGCGATTGGTGGTGGCAACCTCTCGCGTCCGGCACTGGTTCAGGCCATGTTACGGAGCGAGAGGGTATGGGAAGCTGTCTCCTCCTTCGCGAGCATTACTGCTTCTGCGAAGGAGGAGACAGCTTCCCTTCTGCGAAGCAGTAATGCTCGCGAAACGCGAAGGCGGAACGCGTGAGGGAGACGCAACGGAGACGCCCTCACGCCCTTGGCCACCGCAGGAGACGCCCTGGGCGTCGGGGGTCGCAAGCCGATCCCCGGCCACCGTAGGCACGGGCTTGCGGACGGCGAGTAATGGGTAGCTCGCCGTCCGATAAGGACCAGGCCCGACGACGGCGTGTTGTGTTCCACGCGCGCCTCATTGAGATGTCAGCAGAATAGACGGGGTCCACGAGGGCCGATGCCTGTCTGGGTCGCGGATAAATTTGAAAAAGAGTTACCGCGGCCCTGGCTCAAGCAACTGTAGGAACACGGGTGGGTTTTAGTCAGTAAAAGTCTGACACACCCTCCCGCCTCACCCAGAGTGGGAGAAGTCATTGGATGATTTCCCACCAAAAAAAAAAAAAAAAAAAGGTCGGCCGCAAAAATACAACCTCCACAGGTGGGGATTCTCGGATGGCTCCAACCTTCAGTGTTTGTGCGGCGTCTCCCCGCAGACCATGGGCCATCTTTCGTCATGCGCGGCCTGCCCTGTCACCTGTGCATATGAAGACCTTAAGGCTGCGTCACCGGTTGGTATTGCAGTGGCAGAATTCTGGGCCAAACACAATATTTAGAGACTATTTTTGCTATCGACACGCTAAGAAGAAGTTTTGGCAAGTGTAGTCCATAGTTCTGTGTCTAAACGTGACGAGCTCGACCCGCCATCGGTTTTCTGAGACCCACCTTGTAGTAAATTAAGCCTATGATCCATTCGACATTCGGGTAGGCCCAATCCTATTCAAGCATGGGTCTTTTTGGTTGACATCGGCGATTAGGGTTTAGTAAACCAGCACTGTATTCCTAACGAATTTCGTCAGTAGACTTCTAGTATGTTGCAATTTCAATAATGTATCAAAAAGACACTCGGTTCATGTTTGAGTTAAGCTAATTGCTTTTAGATGCCTCAAGATATTATGGTACCTAAATTCAAAGTATTGTTAAGTATTTCCGACAACTTAGACATAATAACTAACTATTAACAATTAATCGAAACCATTACATAACAATATCAGTGAGTAAGTATAGGTACTGATTCTAGATTAAAGTGTTTATTAAATAGGCACTATCTGCTTGTAATGCTAGTTCTTTTTGCAAGTTTTTTTTACGTATTATTATCATGGTGTTTGTAGTGTTTTTAAGATTTTGATCCGGATTTGGTGCAAAAATAAATCACGTTTATATTGCAGTGGCAAACTATGGAGGTACCGCACCATAGTTTGCCACTGCCATATAGACCACCTTGTTGAATGAACCAATTCTTCAGTAGGTAAATACATTTGTGATGTTATATTTCATGTATACTTCTAGAAGCGGTTCTGTTATTGCAAAGATCATGTGCAAAACCTGACGATATTTTTCAAGAAATACTTAAACAATTTTTTTTTAATTAAAAGTGTGGTAAGGCTAATTACTTCGTCGCAGTTATGGCTCTCTGCTATTAAACCCAGTCGTTAGTACATAAACGAGTATAAAATTACTAGACCCCACGCTGGGGTCCATTAAAATACATGTTTTTTATTGTCTTTAAACTAACCAAATGGTATATTTAACAGCAGTTAACGTGGTGTTTATTTAAATTAATTTCGTAGGGCGTTTATTGAAGATATGTTAATTACGGAAAGTTTAAAGTGGATATTAACCGCATAGGCAGATGAATAAGCGGTGCGGTATATATTGGCGATGTATTTTATTTACTGGTTTAGAATGATTTTCACATCGTGAAGCACTTTTCATTCCACTTTTCTGCCGCAAGAATGATGTACTCATTTTAGGTCAGGTAAGAGGCTTAGAAACTCCGAATTGCCAAACTTAAGTGGCAGTGGGCAGGGCTCATTGCTCGCAGCAAGGATGGCCCATGGGGCAGAAAGGTTCTGGAGTGGCGACCGCGAACCGGAAAACGTTGCGTTGGAAGGCGTCCCACCAGGTGGACCGATGACCTGGTGAAGGTTGCGGGGATCCGCTGGTTGCGAGACGCACGGGATTGGTCAATCTGGCGACGCTTGGGGGAGGCCTATGTCCAGCAGTGGACGTCTTTCGGCTGATATGATGATGATGATGATAAATAGGCTTAGGTTAGGTTAGGAATTTTATACGTTCCCTCCGGTGGATTGTCGAGGTGGCTTGGTCACCCACGATGAAGCGAAGAGGAACCCGAGGAGGGACCGCTCGACAGTGCTTTTGCCTATAAGCCGACTACGAAGCGCCTAAAAAGTAGGTTGCGGTGCCGCATAGCATCAGAAGCGACATCTCAACTGAAACAGGCCGTGATGTCGTATCGGAGGCAATGCGGCTGAGGGTAAGAGGCCGCGGCGGGAGTGAAGTGCCGGTATTGCGGTGCGCTGCTCTCCCTACCTTCCGCAGCCTGGACGGGATCGCCACCGTCTGATGGCTGACGCGATGGGGCAGCAGGGGAGGAGGAGTGTCGTGTATAGCGTTGGACGCATTCCCTATCCCCTGCGGCCGGGGAAGGGGCCACTGACCTGACCCGTCACAAGGGCACCAAGGGTGAAAAAAAAAGTAATTTTTCACTCTTTAGTGTTTTTATTCTCAGTAGTAAGGTACTTACTGCCAGAATAGATTACCCGGATATCATGAACATAACCGGTGAAATGAGAGCGTACCAAGGTGAACTAATAATCCCGAGAGCTTTGCTGTCATTTATTGAAGAGTTCTGTTGTATATCTCCGAAGCTCTTCATCAGATCTTCACCAAATTTAAATGGGACCAGTATGGAAATATATTCTAAAAAAAACGGTCCACTTTTGACGGGGAATTCACACCGACATAAACAAAAAAAAAATACGTAGTACCACTTTTGGAAATTCGGTTAGTAAAATACATTACCTATATAGAATATAGATCCTAAAATAATAAATTAATAAGATTATTATAAGTACAAAAAATCTTATTATAACAACTTAAAACATAATAAATATACTATGACGAAAATCAAACTTCAACAACTTCAACTTTTATGGTGTACAATAAAGGGTTAGAAAAAAAAAAAAACTATTTATTATATTCTATTGATTTGAAAGAACATTATGTAAAACTTACGTTTAAAGGAAAATTCAATCAATACACATTTAACCTTTTGGAATACGTCTTAAATACCCTATCGTTATAATCAAAACTCCTTATAACTCCACCTACCGCATAGTTAGTGCAACAAAGCAGTAAGTGCGGTATTCATCGCGAATGTCCTTTAGTTAATAGTTTAATTGTGCTGTTCAGTTCGGGGCAGCGATAGAGATCTAGCGCTGCAGCGGTGCGGAGGTCACCTGCCCGAGCCGTGTTGTACTGAACTATTCATCAGGCTTGCATAACTTGAGGTGTATTCATAGTTTAGGTAGCAAGATTTGAAAATTTTCGGTTTGAACAATTGGTATGTTGTATCGTAGGTCTAGTGGTCGTAAGCGCTACTGCTGAGCATGAGTTACTAGGTTTAATTCCCGTGTCGAGCAATTTTTTTTTTGGTTTTTCCACCTGGAATTTCTCAGTAGATTGACGGAAAAATGACATAGGAATTCAAAAACATAACTAGGGAAATGCGTGTGTACTAAAGGTCAATTTGCCAAACCCTTCGGGGAATGCAAGTGTTGAACCGGTCACTACTGGCAACGTGACTATTGAGGTTTATGAATGTATCAGTGACGATATGGTATACATATTTACAGTTTGAGAAAACTGAGAACTATCTTCTTTATCTTATGTTTTTATTAACGGCTTCACTCTCGTCCCCTATCCCGCAGATTCTGTGGATTTCAACCCTGCATAGTGAGCGATAGTGCAGCTTTCTATCAATGAGAGAATTTTCGTAATCGGATCATGTTTGTTACGCTATTGTATCAAACATATAAACACACAATTGTATCTCTTTATTAAGTATATTATTAGTTAAGATCAATAACAATAAGACAAACATTATCAACGTCAACTTTAGTTTTAATTTAAAAATCCGATAACTGAGTTCAGACTATGAATACAGCACACATTTAACGTCAGCAAACACCGATGAGTTAATAATATTATACAGAATTATCTTAGAACGAGGATCATAAATAACGTTCTAGGTAATTTTTGTGCCTCTGAGGTAGAGGTCAGATCTAAATGATCGTTCTGACCAAATAATTGAGTGGTTAACTTGTTTGTTTACTATTTAGTAAGTTGTCTGACGTGCGCGGGTTAGATGTTTAGCAGATCTTAATCATCATACATAGAAAAAATAACTGCTATTATAAAACAGTAATATTTTTCGAACTTGAATCGTTCGCTTGGCATAAACCCTACTAACTACCTGCAAACTTCTGTTTCTTCGAGTTTATCGTGGTTGTCGTTTTAGTGGTTTGGGGACGCTGAAAACGAAAATGAACTCGAAATGAATATCCAAGATGGCGCCGACAAAAATTACTACTATGATGTATGTGTGTGTGTGATGCAATCGACGAAGGCACATTTCACAAAATATGGAAGACATTTGCTTGACAAAGAACACGTAAATACAATTTTATATGAACAACTTTGTTACAATTTCATATTTTTAGGTATCTTTAGTTGCACCCACTCTAGTTTTTCATCTCCTGCTTTTGGCATACCATGCTTAATGAAGGTGGCTGTAAAAAAAGGAAATACACATATACACTGGGTTTTGGAGACTAATACAACTGTTGACAATTTGAATAACTTCAAGTAAAAATTTCATTTTGGAAAAGTATCTTATGAATTTACTTATTAAATAATCGTCGCATTGGAACGCCAGCAATACAGCAATTACACAAATGAAGCAAAAATCACTTCTTCTGCATTTTTCCATGATCTTATATGAGTGGTGAAGTGTTGGACATTGATACGGTTGAACGCACGCACCATACTCAGGGCCTTTACTCAGATTGTATGCATACTCGTGCCGAATGAGCAAGTTGCAAAGTTATTGTATGCATACTCGTGCCGAATGAGCAAGTTTCAAAGTTATTGTATGCATACTCGTGCCGAATGAGCAAGTTGCAAAGTTATTGTATGCATACTCGTGCCGAATGAGCAAGTTGCAAAGTTTGTAAGCTAAAAAGCATAATTTGAAATTAGAACAAATTGTTAAACGAACCTTTCTTCAACATTTGCACGATATCATCAATACTTGGAGGTTTTGGCTCTTGGGGTTTATCTTCAGCTATACAACAAAGTTATCAAAAATCAAAAACTACGATCTTTTTTATGTTTTCCTCACACTAGGAATACCTCCAGTATCGTAAGTGCACTCTGATAGGGAACAACAATCTGTAGGCCATACAAATATAAGTTCCGTGCGGTAATCGTACCTGCGACACTCAGCGCAGCAACCGATCGCTCAATCACTGCGCCAACCGTGTCGTCAAAGTTGTATTTAAGAACAATGCCCAATCGTGAAAATCGATTGGAAAATACTAGACTTGTTACCAATTAAAAACTCAGTTTAAATATCAGCATAGCAATTCCAGCTAGATGAACCGACTACCAAGATAACTGGGACAGACTGGATGCAGAAAACGGTAAACCAAGTTTTGGGGCTCAACTTGGGAGGGGCTGTTATCAGCAATGGACTGCTTTAGGCTGGGTTTATCAATCAATGATTGATTGAAAAACTTGTTCTTAGTGTTCTTAGATCTTGAAATTTACACAAAGCTTAACCGTAGTATTGTAGTATTTAATTCAAACTACAAATAATATCAATTGAATTATTGAAAAGAGAGACTTACCTACTGGCTTTTTTGCCGCGTTCTCTGATTTGGTGTGTAACTTCTTTTCAAGGTCATCTAGAGCTTTTTTTAAATCCTCCATGAAAACAGGAATTTTTGATGGATCGGCGGGGGTTGGCTCTGAAAATATTTGACAAAATCTAGTTCAATATAGTTGCATTCTGCCAGTACTCACATATGGATGCCAAACATGGTCCTTAAAGAAATCAAGAATACAAAAACTCAAAGTCTGCCAACAAGGAATGGAGAGAAGCATGCTTGGCATCCGCATTAAAGACAAGTGTAGACTTGTAGACATACGAAAGCAAACGGGGGTGGCGGACGTAACCAATAGAGTCTGAAGAGAAGTGGAGATGGACGGGCCACACAATGCGTAATAGGATAGAAAAGTGGACGAGAAGCGTAATTGAGTGGTACCCACGCGATGGGAAAAGGTGCAGAGGCAGGCAACTCAAGAGGTGGGAGGACGACCTCCCACCTCTCCTCCAGGGGTGGAGGTGATCGGCAAGGCACCGTAAAAAGTGGCATGACCTGGAGGATTCCTATATCAAAGGACAACCTGACTAAAAAAGCAGTCTAAATTAAGTTAGATAAGTATAAATTTAATAAGAACTGTAAAAGTCAGTGAATAAAGGCTATTTTTTTTTATTTCAGTTCAATATAAATTTGCCTTAACCTTTTTAAGGAGGAACTTTAGTTCTTAAATGTATCTAATTCGCAGCTTCGTATTTTTAATGAAGTAGGAATTTATATAAGTCAAAGTTAAAGAATAATACAAACATATTTATAATCATAAACCCACGCGTTTTTCTCATGGGATTAGGCAAAAACTACGGATCCTTACATACTTATGCTTCATTTACTATCTAGTCACACACGCACGCTGGTTATGAATCCTGCGCTCCTGGCCTTTCTGAAGATAAGGAATAATCTTATTTAATACAAGCTTATGCCAGCTTATGCCGCGTGATAAGTGTTCTCTTATTCCAAGAGAACATTATACCGGGATGAAAAGTAGCCTTTATGCTATAATCTATCTATGTGTCAAATTTCAGCCATATCCGTGCAAACATTCTGGCTTGATTTAGTCACAAACATCTATCCATCCATCCAAACTTTCGCATGTATAATATTAAGTAAGATATAACCTGGTACTTTACCAGGTTCAGGTGTAGATAGAGGTACTGGTGTAACTACAGGCGTAGGATCTTGTATAGATACAGGCAGGTCTTGTATAGATCCAGATACATTCGATGCCGGAACCGGTGTATTACCTAAATTGTTGAAACATTAAAAATACTCCACAGAACATGCAGCAGTATGTCATAATACAGAGGTTTTAGACAAGTCTGATTTGATGTAAGGGATTGATCACGTGACATTTTCATAAAGTTTGGCATTCCCATACAGTTTTACATTCGCCACGCTTTGTATAATATTTATAAGTCATTTGTCAAACTTATACCTCTCAGGTAATTGAGTTTGATGAAATATTTGTAAAAGGAAAAACAATATAAATCTTACCACTTATATCTCCAGATCGTAGAACTAAACAAAGAAAATAATAATATTACCTTGTGAATTACAGATTTATTGGTAATTTTAAAAATATTCTCTGACTTGGTTTAGGACGATGCGCATTCACAACGCGAATCACTCGTCTTTGGGGAATACGTTTTACTTCTCTTGGACTTGGAACTGAACCATGAACTTCTATTTCCATTTCTATAGCATGGTTTGGTAGGTCCGCTGTAAACAAGAAAATAAAATGATATAAATATTGGTGGAATATTGTAACCCATACAATAGACGGTGGTTGTACAATAAAGTCAAGTAAATATTTATTTACTCTGTAAGACAACATATTTAATTGTATAAAATAAATACCTGATAATCTTCGAAGCGGATTCATATATTTCTGAATGACATATTCAAAGTTGTTTCGGTTATGGTGATCTACTAAAAGAACATTTACTATGATTATTTGAAGTTAAAGTAAAATACTTAAAAATCTAAAAACAACTGCAGTCGTGATAAAATATAAACTAACTTAAACGTGAGAAATAAATACTTACTTACTTACTATAAATCGAAATTCGTTGAAACGCGAAATACAAATGATTACTACATATTAGATTTATTTATGTGTTTTACTACTTACAGCGGATAACAGCGCACTCCTGCTTGTGAATAAGCATAATCCAAAATAAAAAGAAAGCCATGACTGAAAACATGACATCAGAAAGTCACTGGATCATCATTACACCACAACATTGATAGAATATGGCCCTTATTGAAAATTTGTAAGTACAAGTATAACTCACTTTGCAATTCAACATTATATTATAAAACGACAATGTTGTAAAAAATAAATTACTTAAACGATAAAAGTTATCGAAATCACTTCATACTGAAAAAAAAACAATATAAAACCACACAAAAATATAAATCACTAAAAGAGGACGGAATGTAAGAAAATGCAAAGAAAGGAAAACAACAATATAAAGATACCTATGATGAAGCAACTGTCGTAATTTATGAGTATGATTTAAGAGGAAATATGGGCAGAGAGCGCCGACTGAATTTCCTTAGTAAAAAGTCATAATTCGAGGTTTGGTTCTCGCCTCTTTTCTCCTCCAATATTAGACCAATTTAAAAGATATTCCATAAACTGGTAAAGTAAGATATATACTATGTTCTTATGTTTTCCTTTTTTCAATTACATTTGTCAAATTTGCACACTAAGCCTCTGTTGACAGCGCAATTTTGAGCATTTTTTGAGGGCTCTAGTGCTTCTAAAGATAATGTATCATCAAAAAAGAAAACATAGTATATATCTTTAATTTTCAGTTTACGGAATATCTTTTAAATTGGTCCAATATTGGAGGAGAAAAGAGACGAGAGCCAAACCTCAAATTATGACTTTTTACTAAGGAAATTCAGTCGGCGCTCTCTGCCCCCATTTCCTATAATTTTATTTCATACTAGCATTTCCCCGCGGCTTCGTTCATGTGGCACACCCCACAGGACCATTTGCGGGATAAAAAATAACCAGTATCACTCAGGAATAATGTAGTTTTCCATAGGTGAAAGATTTTTTTAAATCGGTTAAGTAGTTTTTGAGTTTATCCAATACGAACAAATTTACAAACTTACAATCAAATATTTCATCTTTGTAATATTATTGTTATATAGATTTTATTCTACGATTTCATTACAAATACCTACCTCAAGGTATTATTTACGACTACGTCGAAACCTTGTGAAGATTGCGGGGATCCGCTGGAAGCGGGACGCAAGGGACTGGTCAATGTGGCGACGCTTGGGGAAGGCCTATGTCCAGCAGTGGAATTACAACGGGTGGCCTTATCACAATATGACGATGTCGATGTTGATGATGATGACGTCGAAACGTGGTAGTGGGTTTTAGACATTACTTTTGAACTACTAAGGTAACAAGAGGCTAGACTCTAGACAAGTGAAATGCTGTCAACGAAAGTGGCTCGATAGAGGTTGTAAAACCGGCCAAGTGCGAGTCGGACTCGCGCACGAAGGGTGCCGTACTTGGTAAATTGCGGTTTATGATTTATGACGTATTAAAAAAAAACTACTTACTAGATCTCGTTCAAACCAATTTTCGGTGGAAGTTTACATGGTAACGTACATCACATATTTTTTTTAGTTTTATTATTCTCTTATTTTAGAAGTTACAGGGGAGGGGGGCACATTTTACCACTTTGGAAGTGTCTCTCGCGCAAACTATTCAGTTTAGTAAAAATTTATATTAGAAACCTCAATATAATTTTTGAAGACCTATCCATAGATACCCCACAAGTATGGGTTTGATGAAAAAAAAAATTGATTTTCAGTTCTAAGTATGGGGAACCCCCAAAATTCATTGTTTTTTTTATTTTTATGTGAAAATCTTGATGCGGTTCACAGAATACATCTACTTACCAAGTTTCAACAGCATAGTTCTTATAGTTTCGAAAAAAAGTGGCTGTGACATACGGACGGACAGACAGACAGGCATACATGACGAATCCATAAGGGTTCCATTTTTTGCCATTTGGCTACGGAACCCTAAAAATGGCATAAATGTATGTTATAGTTAAACACTAAAGTCACTATTGTCGATGTCACGTGATCAATACTTAACATTTTGAAAATTTCGATCATCGCCATCTCGTTAACTTCGAATGACACTTGTCTAGACTAGAGCCTCTGGGGTCTTACCATGACGTGTCAAATCAGTCATGGTACCATTGTGAAAGAGGGACAGTGCTATTTGTATTGTAAAGCTCCGTCTCTCTCTCACAGTGGAACCATGATAGTGGATGGTAAGGCCTCTGGTCATGTAACACACAATTCAGAGCATGCAGCTCTTGCTGAAATCATAAGAATTCATGACAGAAAAGAGGAATGCCGTCTAAATAATGGGGACTTCATTTATTCTGCGGCGTTCTATACAAGACTTTAATGTTTGCATGTATGTAATTTCAAGCAAATTGAGGTTTCACGAATTTTAAGGCTTATGTGAGCATTGCCTATTAACTTTTTCGAGTCTATTGTTCATATTTTGTTAAGAGTATATTTAAAATAAAATATTTTAAAGGTATTCTTTAAGGTAATTGAGGTCATTGATTCATCACATCTGCATTTTCTGAATCTGTTTTTATGTGTCTATACATTTTGGAACAATTATCAGTTTTTACACCTTTTCATGCTTCTAAATCGAATGTAATGTCGCTATCTTGTAACACATCTTCTTTATTCGTTTTGCTTCTAAGTTCTACCGAGGACACATGACTAGGCTCTACGTAATCTGCAATTTCATTTAATTCCTTAGAGTTGAATGTTTCTGTAGTTTCATCTTGTAAATTGACTTCATCTTGTTGCCTACTATTTTCTGGGTCTAAGTATGAACTACTTTTATCAATGATTTGTGCATGTTGATTTTCTTTTTTGGCATGTTTATCTTTGAATGCATCAACGTAAAACTTTAATTCATTGTTTTGTAAAAACTCATTTTCTTTTTGTACATTATTGTCTTTTAATGCATCTAAGTATGCTTTTGATCCTCTGGTTCGAGGAGATACATAATCTTTTTTGGCATGATTATCTTTTAACGCATTAATATAAGACTTTAATTCACCGTCTTGTAAAACATCACTTTCTACTTTGGCATCCTTGTTTTTTAATTCATCTGGGTATCTATCTGATTCTCTGGTTCGAGGATTTACATAATCTTTTTTGGCATGCTTATCTTTAAGTGCATTAATATAAAACTTTAATTCACTGTCTTGTACTATTTCATTTTCTTTTTGTGTATTTGCGTCTTTAAAGTCTTGTAAATGTATATTTGATTCTCTGATTCCAGTAAACATATTATCTATTAATGCAACTGAATAAGATTTTTTTATACTATTCTGTGAAATTTCATTTAGTTCTGATCCTCTGTTTCGAGAAGTCATTAATTCTTTTTGAGCATGCTTATCTTTTAATGCATTTGAATAATATTTGATTTTATTGTCTTTTAAAACATTATCTTCTTTATTTGCAGTTTTGTCTTTTAATTCATCAAAATATGCTTTTGATCCTCCATTTCCAGAAATTTTATAATTTTTGCTTGCACGCATATCTTGTAATGCATCTAAATAAGATATTGTAAAACTGTCTATTAAATTTTCTTCATCTTTTTTTGCATTCTCCTCTTGTAATTCATTTGAATAGGATTCTGATCCTCTGAATCGAGAATTTACAAAATCTTTATTTACTTTTATAGCTTGAGTTTTTTTAAGGTGTCCCATTTTTTTTTGGAACTGGGCATCTTGTTCCATGCCTCTATTTATTATTGAATCTTTTAATGACTTATGATCGAAAGCCTCGGCGAAATCATTATTTATAATTGAGTTTCTTGCGGCAGAACCTTCTGCTGATTCATAATTTAACCCCTGGCTCTGGTATTCTAACGAGTCTTTACTCTGTGAGGTATAATCGTCTTCTTCATTTCGTCTATCATCTATTTGAACACCTGGAATAATATACCTTTTATAAATATGGTGAAAATATTATTAATATGACTCCGCTTATAGTTACTACTCTTTTTGATTTTGAAAAAATATAAACTTTCAGGAACTAAAAGTATTTTTACACAATCATTATAAATTATGGGGATATTAATATAAGTTTTTAAGCTAACATGGTCACAATCATTAGAATTAATATCTGTTTAATATTAATTCTTATGGGGTTATTAATCATAAAAAGACAAATTACTTAGATTTTTATTTTCACTACATATAAAACGCTAATCTATAGAGATTAGTGGTAGCCCAGTGGTATCGGCCGCGACTTACAAGTTCTGGGTCATGGGTTCGAACCCAGGCAGGTGCAGTGATATTTTCTTTTAAATATCGTTGCACATGCTGAGATAGGAGCCTTTTTGGTTTCGCACGGGGTAATTTATTTTTATTTTTTTATTATTCTTTGCTTATCTCGTGTCTCCTGTACGGGTCACAAATAAATATTTTTTGTTTCTTTCTTTACTTTGTGTAAATTATTTCATCACCACTGCTCTCAAAACGGTGAAGGAAAACATCGTGAGGAAACCGGCATGTCTTAGAACCAAAACATCGAAGACATGTGACATCCACCAACTCGCACCGGGCCCGCGTGGTGGATTAAGGCCCATTCCTTCTCACAGAGAGGAGGCCTGTGTCCCAACAGTGGGAAAATTAATAGGCTGATTATGATGATGATAAAAACGCAAATCGCTATTTGAATTAGGTATATAACGATACCAGTCTGAAATAATTATAACCAATTTATGCCTACCAGTTTTCAATACGATAATAATTTGAGCATTAAAATAGGCATTCATTAAAATAAATGTTCAAGTATTGCAAGTATCCGAAGGTTGATTTTTATCAAGATAAGTCATCAGGCATCGTTGTAATGCGGCAGTATCTATAGGTCATTAGTTCGAATCTACCGTTCACGACCAGCATTACAATAATATAATTAGAATACAAGTTATTGTTATTATATGTGGAAAAGTAGCTACAACACACAAATAAGTATATAGAAGAGGGCATGCCATGCCATCAAGAACCATCCTGCCATGTAGCGTGCAATGACACCGAGACAAATAAAAAAACATATAAACGAAAAATACGTATGAACTTTTACTTAAAATTATTTATTACCCAGAAAAACAAAACAATATTCCGGTTTTTTACTTTACTTAACAAACGAATAATATGAATAAAAGTCGATTTACTCAGGGATACATAGGCTTATGTTTTTTTCTATCCTTACTAAAGTATCAAGATAATAATGTTCTTGTTCTAGGTCGGATTCATTTAAGCCCACCTAACGAAAGGTTTTAAAATATTTTGCGATCCCAAGCTGTTGGCGAGTATTTTGCTTTGTTCTATGCGAAACTGATTTATTTTTAATCATCCGTAAATAAGGCAAAACTGATCTAAGATCTTGTCTGAATGTTGCTACTAAAAAGTTACCATCCATCAAAATATTCATGAGGTCATCATTGTCCGACATAGAATTTCGGTTGTCAGCAGCCCGATATCCCAAATAAGGCATGGTGGATGTTGAAATTACTGATTCACAAGCTGAAAAGAAATATTGATAATTATGTATTTCATTTAACTGTGTTACAAGTTTTTTATTGGCTCACGGCCTTATTACGCATACAATGACACACAGATCTATGTCCAGCAGTGGACTGGGATACGCTGGGTTGATTTATTCGGTCTAACTTAAGAACGATATCAATTTCAATTCAGGATAGCTTACTAGAGAGGATCGGAATGATACCCAACATTGCTGTCACCTAGTAGCACGCCCATGATACTTACTTTAATTTATTAGTAAATTCTCTGATAAACCAAATAATGGTTGATGGTGGGTTGGTGCAAGCACGCACCAACCAGCCCTCTAAGACGATTCGTGAGGAGTTATGGTAGTATTTACATCAGAATTATTATCATTCCTGCATACACCAGCGATTCAGTCGACCTCAATCCTTTTCATCTGTACCGAAGCTAGCTTTATAGTCGTACTTTTACTATGAAAAGTCATTCGCATCATACTTACGAGGCTGCTCACATTTTTTCGATTCCACAAACTTCAAAAATTCCATCAGTAGATTTGACCAGTTCCCAGTCGAGGTCCCATCTGAAAAAGACAATTATCATTGTTGATGAAGAACTCTACCGGTTTCTTTAAATTCTTATTATAATAATTGTATCAGATTGATCGTTTTTCGACGTGTCACCGACCGATATGGTACTGAGACCGACTAAATTGCACATTTGTTTTTAGATTTACCGAATTTATTAATTGATTAGACCATAAACTATTCTAAAAAACGGGTGCCCAGTAAAAATTAATACTTTAAATTAAACAAAAAGAACAAAATTATATTATTGCTATACACTTATCAAAAAAAAAATGATTAAAACAGTTTTGAGAGACGCCGGTGAAGAGGGTGATGTGGCCTGGGCCCATGTCCTGCAGTAGACTACGATAGAATGAGTTGATTCTAGATGACTTCCATAGAGAAATCAAAGCTGTAAAACCGATCAGCAGCTGCTGTATTGAGGTCAGAAAGAAGAAATTCAAAATCGTACCACTCTCTTGTTTTCCAGAACATTTTACAGGCATTTTCGTTTTGGTCAGAACCTTGGTTGTCATCACAGGCTTTTTAGTTGTTACCACAGGTTTCCTGGTTGTTGTCATAGTAACTTTTTGGGTTGTTTGTATAAATATCTTCGTGGTCGCTTTTGCAGTAAATTTATTTGGCGTTACTGGACTAGGTTTCTTAGTAGGTCTCATATAATTCCAGTTATCTCTCCAGTCTACAAAGGTAGTCATTTGCAATAGTCGAGGATCAATTTTCGTGGTTGTAGCGTTCTTTAGTTTTAATTTACAGACAGGTCGACAGTGTTTCGGAAGGGCCTTAGTCATTGTAGAAGAATGAGTATTACGACGAAGTCTCTCTATAAGAATTTTCGGTGTAGCCGCTATTTTAGTTGTTATCTTTTTTGTAATCGCTCTCTTAGCTGTAGTTGCTCTTTTTATTGTAGTTGTTCTTTTAGTTGTAGTTGCTTTTTTAACTGTAGCCTTTCTTTTAGTAGTAGCCGCTCTTTTAACTGTACCCTTTCTTTTAGTAGTAGTCGCTATTTTAACTGTAGCCTTTCTTTTAGTTGTAGCCGCTGTTTTAACTGTAGCCTTTCTTTTAGTAGTAGCCGCTCTTTTAACTGTAGCCTTTCTTTTAGTAGTAGTCGCTATTTTAACTGTAGCCTTTCTTTTAGTTGTAGCCGCTCTTTTAACTGTAGCCTTTTCTGTAGTATCGGTGATGGACATACCACAAGAAGGCATTGGTGTTGCAGTTTCATCAAACTCATATTCTTTAATTTCTTTAATGAGTTCAGCCCAGCCTAAATCAACTGATATTCTCGAATGTCTAGGCGCTGAAATCGTAATTTTAAGGTAAGAGAAATTTTGTTTTTCTTATAAACAGAACTAATCTGAAAATTGGGTTAATTTAAACTGGGCACCCTGGTCTCACTATAATGGTACCTACCATAGAAACGGAATAAATTGATCAGTTGAGTGTATTTTCATTATAATTATAAAGAAGATGATTAATACATAGATAACAAAACGTTTCGCGATATTTAACTGTCTTAAAGTACTCGAAGTCCACGTATAAAACAAGTTGTGTAAGGTCATCAAATATTATCGTGTATGTAGCATAAATCACACAACAATATCATAATATAACCACCGCAAAAATATCTTACCTTTCGTTCTAATACTTTGGCGTGCCTTCATAATTTTCCAATCCTTACCATCGAAATATCTTGTTGGTTTGTCTCTTGGCACTGTAGATCAAAACATCGGTATTTTTATAAGTTTAACATCGGCAATCAGCATCATAAAACTGACAAACAACAACATTTAATAATTTACCCTCATAACAATAGTTGTATTTTGTATAAATCACACTGTACGAAATAAAAAAATAGTTGAAGTTCATGTTATATAGCCAAATTTTTCCTTATTTTATCAACATTTGCTGTCACAGTGATTTTTCCATTTTACAATTTCACATTTTCCGTTTTATCATGAAACCAACATGAAAATAGATTTAAGAAAATTCCAAAATTGTTAACCACAACGTGTGCGGTACAAATATTAAATTTAATAAGAGAATCGATAAAGTTTATTGCGGAACACAAAATTATTGCGTTCGTGGATCTCGATAGTTGTCGTTGTTTGCGAACGTACCTAATGTTGGTCTTATCGCGTGCGCCTGCGACAATCGTGACGCAGCGGCCATGTGTGATATGATAACTATGATTTGCTGGAATGTGCACTACGAAATATATTAATTCGTCAGCTTTACGTGAAGAGGAAGTTTCATTTTGATCGAAAAAGGATAAGGATAAGAAGAACAAAGGTTGTTTTTTTTACTTTACGCTATGATATTATGTATCTGTGGCAAAATCATATTATATTATTTAAATTTGCACGATTGACGCAGCAGCATCGGCAAGGTTGTCAAAATGACGTGCAGATTATATATTAGATTTACATGAAAAATCTTTGCTCTTTGGATTTGTTTTATTACTTTTTGTATAGTATTTTCTAAATTCATCTTGGTATGAATGGTTTGAGTTTATAACGAAAAGTAAACAAAACATCTGTTTTAAAATTACTAAAGACTTGTTATCAATGACTGCCTCGTTTTGAAGAATGAAATGGGAGAGCTCAAATATTGGGCTAGATTTGACGAACCTCTTTGTATCAGACACCGTTTTTTTTTTTTTTGGATGGGAAATCATCCAATGACTTCTCCCGCTCTGGGTGAAGCGGGAGGGCATGTCAGACTTTTACTGACTAAAACCCACCCGTGTTCCTTCAGTTACTTGTGCCAGGGCCGCAGTAACTCTCTTACAAATTTATCCGCGACCCAGACAGGCATCGGCCCTATCGGACCCCGTCACTTTTGCTGACATGTATCAGACACCCTGCATAGTGCTATTTTGTAAAAATCCGTGTAAACTTAGGTGATGTGAACATGAAGTGAGCTATCAATCGGTTTAATAAAGGTAGAATGTCAGCATTCACCTAAAGATCCTGTCACTAAGACTCCACCTAAATATTCACGGTTGAGATGTTTGCAGAATATACCGGCAGTTCTTCTTCAAATATGTTTATTATAAAGTACCTACATTTGTGTGCATGCTTTCAACCATTTTTCACTCTCCTTACTCTTTTCATTTGAGATATACAGATACTGATATATATAGTTATTCATAACTGGCCAAAAGCCTTTAGCTATGCTCCAAAAATAACACTCAACAAAATCTAAGATTATATCACCGAAAGTATCAAGATCGGTTCGAGCCGCGAACTATTTACGATACTTATAAAATACCCATATAAGTATAAGGATAATATTAATAAATATGAAACCGGTGACATTAGCACACAGTTATGGTTATCAGCGACACTTCTTGGGCGGTGCGCGGGCATCCAAAACGGTGTGTTGGTTCGGTGTACCGGTCAGAGTCGTGACCAGTACCGACCCCTTTGTTCCACATTGCGGCTTCTGCTTATACATATTTATATTCTAATGGAATAGAAAAACAGTGTGAAACCGCTACTTGTATCTATGATGTTCGGCATTACACTCTAGATAATTATTTTCTACGGCTTTTTCAGACCAGTGTCTAGATTTGTGCCTGATTATTTTCTCCATAGGACTTCAAACGTTCCTTAAAAGCAATTCACGCGGGCATCAGATTGACTCCTCGTGATCCCGGCTAGCTAAGGTCATTCGGAGTTCGGCATTTAAACTTTCCCGCCAGGCACAGAAGTTTGGCTTTTCCTAAGGCAAAAAAAAACCTTGACAGTAGAAACAGACCTTTTGCAACCTCTTCAAGAGTTGAAGTAATCTCTCCAAGTCAATTCATATAGGCACCAAAGCTCAATGAAAATTAAACTGATCACACACAGAAACCTATTATAAGTACTTAAAAGGAGTTCCATCTAGTAGTCTAATCTATATCGTTACGCTGGCGGCCGATCGTAAGGGCTAATTTGGGGGGATTTCTATGCAAATTTGATTACACTGCAGTTGCATGCTCTAACGAAGTATGCCATTAGCTGTGGCAACATACTGGTGATATTAATTTTCATGAAGGATTGCAGCGGTAACTCTGGGTAGATAGACAAAAACCGGTGGATGCTTTACTGGTTTTTTGTTTGTTCTGTTAAAAGTTTTAAAGAGTAGTAGGTACTATAGCGATGTAACATAGGTAGTGTAACTTTTATTAAGGGCCTACATCCGCTTTGGTGCCGTAAAACGGTAACTTTCTAAAGCATACTCCTTAGTAATGGCTAAGTTAAAAGGTTTACAAAAAATATATATTTATGTTTGATTCATGTACATTATTTTTGAAACAGGGTTTTTTCGTGTAACTAATAGATTTGCTTTAAAAATAATAATTAACACCACGATATTTTTTCGCAACTTTTGGATACTCCTCCAAAACGACTAATTCTTTTCTTTCTGGATCTTTAAAAATATTTTTACACGGTAAAATTGATGGCTGGAATTTCTTCATAACTGAAACAGCATATATGTAAATCAAATAATATTTTGCAAACAAAACTGTTCAAAAGGAGGTTCAATTTTGATATTTTGGCATCGAGCGGGCGCACGGCCAGTACTGCGTTAACATTGGGGCGTATATATCGCCTTAATTGTTGCTGGCAGAGTGAACTTTAAACAGTAATTGATATTTATAATGAGTGTCATCTGTCACCGCCAGGGAGGTGAGGTGAGGTGTGAGTAATTTTATAATTTACGTAAAATAGTAATCCTATAGAAATAAATCCTACATCTTGATAGCGTTTCTTTTGAAGCCTCGCAGGCTATCACAGTGCAATGCGCCTTATGGCCCTCTTACACATTCTGAATTCCTCTCTGAATCCAGACTCGGGATTCATATTATTAATTAAGAAAGCCCGGCAATGCATACAATTTCATTATGATTTTCCAGATTATGATTTACTCATTCAGATTATGAATACGACTATGGATTCAGAGAGGAATTCAGAATGTGTGCGGCCGGTCTTAGAGAAATCATGCTTTTTTTACTATAAACTGCATTTACAGTTGAAAGTTGAGGGTATATTTGAAAGATAATCTAGTCATGTTTTCGATGGTAGTGTTTTAAAATTAAAGTTAATTTTAGTGCTACAATATAATGTAGTTTAGTCTTTACCATTAAGATTCATTTAGCACTTAATTATTAGGTACCAACCCAAGTAATGATAAATTCAGAAATTGTATCATATTTTCCAATAAAGAACCTATTAATAAAGCACTACGCATTTACAAATCACGCGATATTTTGTCAAGGCTTTTGTATTAAATATAATAATGACTAATGAATATAAATCAATCTATACAAATACATAAAATGTAAGTGTTTGTTGGTAATATCAAAATAACTGCTTTAAGTACGTAACATCTATATTTATTTCCATTCTGTTCGTTCTGCCTATCTCCAAAACGGCTGGACCGATTTCGACTGGATTTTCATTGGTATTTAGCGGATAATATAAGGAGTATTTACTACTTTAAGATTTTTCTCTAAGGTACCGCGCCATAAAATAAAAACATTTTTGTTTTTTAGTTTTACGAGTTTGA
The DNA here is from genome assembly GCA_948252205.1 of Orthosia incerta. Classification (NCBI taxonomy): domain Eukaryota; kingdom Metazoa; phylum Arthropoda; class Insecta; order Lepidoptera; family Noctuidae; genus Orthosia; species Orthosia incerta. The sequence continues at coordinate 11,816,911 of OX411759.1, forward strand.
CGCGAACGATGTCGCGAGCAACAGCTAGTTTGTCATAAATCAACAAGTAGCCAATAAAATATGAAGTAAAACGCAATTCACATGCTTTGGAGATCATTAGTCATTGAAATATTTATAAGCTTGCAATATTTTATTACTCATAATAGTTTAATAAGTATTATAAACTCACTTTTATAAATTTATTATAATACAAGGAACTGAAAATAAACTACTAACACCTTATAAATTTGGAATCACTAAGTATTTTCTTATTGAACTAATTTTCTCAATCTTATGCAAGGAGAGCAATATTCCCAAAACGCAACAAAATTAGTCACAAAACGGACGATTTATTAATCTAAATTTACTCTTACGCCAACTTATAAAATTGGGTGCAATTATTTTGGTCAGAAATGATTACTAAATAGAATGCCAGCTAATTTACTGAATAGAAACTTGAACAGGGTTTCAGAAACCCGGTATCACGATTTAGAATCAGTTTATAAATCTGACATTTTAAAACAATAATCAGCTTATTCAATATGTACAAGCATATAGGAAATATAAATAAATGTTTTCCTTTTAGCAACACCGCTCATATCCAGATCTATCAAATAACAGTTTAGCCATATAAACGAAATTCAAATTATACTGTGGAAGCCGCCTATTGGTCATCGAACGAGCAAAGGAGTGGGCAATCGACACACCGTTTTAGTATTAAGGGTTATCGTTCAATGAGCGAGAAAGGCAAGACGACCGTAAAGATGGGCAAGTATGTATGATTTCTCTGGAGCTATGCCGTTGAACTAAGTATTCTCATGTGAGGCCGTAAATGTGTTTTATTGAAATTGCGATTTGGCAAACAGATCAATATCTTGGAGGAGATTTATGTAAGTATGTATACGTTGTTTGCAGAAAAGTTAATGATTAAATCTATACTATACTTACTTTATATTATTAATATTATAAAGCTGATTTTGTTTGTTTGTTTGAAGTACGAACGCGCTAATCTCAGGAACTACTAGTTGGAATTGAAAAATTATTTTTATGTTGGATAGTCCATTTATCGAGGAAGGTTATAGGCTATATAACATCACGCTATGCCTATGCCAATAGGAGCGGTGCATAAATGAAAAATGTTGCAAAAGCGGGAAAAAATATTCCCTTTTGAGAGCTTCCGTTGCGTGCGCTGCGTAAACGGTTTAAGTTACGCAACAAAGGTAGGTAGGTAGCCAGTTGATGTGAGTGAAGCCGCGTGGGGCAGCTAGTTACCAAATAAAATAGCATATTGTGTTTGTTTGTTCTTTCTCTAAATGACACGCCTCGTCGAAATTTTAAGTAATTTCATATAACTCCTCAGGTCGTGACACAGTCCATCATGTTTTATTGTCTTCCGTGACAACCAAGCCCATCTTGCATGGGTGCGTCACATTTTTGTCAGTTATTGTCATGTTTTTATACGTCAATTTTCTTGGTACTTCCTCTGTGCGGCTCGTCTTACAGCACATAGCAATTGACACCATGTAAGTCTTGCCGGTGGCTACGTTCTCCCATTAGACCACTTCCTTAACAAAAGAGGTCCGGAGCCTCCTATTCTAACAATTGTATGAGCTATTTACCTTATCTGTACCGCGCCGCAATCACACCCGGTCTGATCCGACGACCAATAAGTTTTGATACTTGCCCCATTGTTCTGTCACGTGATAAATATTAGTCTAGATCGAACTAATATGATTTTATTTATTAGTTCCTGTTATCTTTTATTGCGATTTATAATTCTGTCGGCGATGTTTCTGATAGTTATTCATCATGTGTGAATTTGGAATGCTAATTTTATTACTTGTTTGACATATTTATCGGAGCTATCGTAAAAATTTAGAGCTCTTACCATATTTTTTTAAGCGTATGTATATTTAAAATAACCAGTATTATAATTTGGCGCAGTAATATGTATTAGACAAAGTTGCACATTTTTATAGTTAGATGGCGAAAAATTTATAGTACGACTTAGACAAGGAAACATGTCAAAAAAAATAACTATAAAGCCTATGATTCTGCATTGGTTGGAATAAGGCAGTCAGTGATGGTGGTAATTCCCTCTCACAGAGAGGAGGCCTATGTCCCAGCAGTGGGAACATTAATAGGCTGATGATGTGATGGTGCGAGTGTTGTCATGTTATATGACATAAACTTTTTCAAACTACAGGATATTCTCAAAGAGTACCACTAATCTCTTTTACCTTCCTCTGTGGTCCTATAGCCTGTTAAACCAGAACGACTGGCAGAGGTTGGGATGCAGCGAAAGGCAGTAAACCAATGTGGTCTTTCTTTTAATTAGAAAGGGTTGCCGTAACTGAATTTGGTAAGGGGAACTATATCTGGAGGCACTGCAGTGTCACCGCCAACTCTAGCAAAACTAAACAAACAAAGATTTGTACCATACCATCCTTTTCTCGAAGCCCTTCAAGATTTTTCGACATTGTGGATAAAGCCAGAAGCCTGAACATTCAATTAAATATAGATTTCAGTAATATTCGACTCAGATTATGTCATAAAAAAAGTTAATATAATCAAAAAACCCGACTGCTTCAAAAGCGAACTAAAAAGATGTAAACAAGAAGAAAATCTTGCTGTGCAGTCGGAGGATACATACTCGCGAGCTGGCTGACCAAAACCAGATGTATCCTCCGACTGCACAGCAAGATTTTCTTCTAGTTTACATCTTTTTAGTTCGCTTTTGAAGCAGTCGGGTTTTTTTGATTATATTAACTTTTTTTATTTACAACTTTTTAGTTACACTTTTTTTTTCGAATCGCTTTAAACATATAAGTGGTATATATTTTCGTAATCACCTCTAAAAACCCTTCATTTTGATACATTTTTTTTTTTTTTTTAAATGGGACCCCTACAATATGGCGCCCAAAAGACGCCATTTTTTGTTTTCAACGGCACTTATCTAAGAACACTTGGGCGGCCAAGACCTATCTAACGATGTTTTAATTATAAAAATCCGTCAATTGGTTTCAAAGATACGAGGTAATAAAGAATATTACATACATACAAACATACAAGATACTTTCCTTGCAGCCGGGTAAAAAACAAATTGGGAAAAAAATCAAGACTCCTTAAGCAGTACCTACGTAGGTATCTGCAGGGAGGCGCCCGCGCAGCTAACCGCGTTATAACAGTGATAGCGGCGCGTGATGTGACCATAGCGGGCGCATGCGCGGCCACCGTCATTTTACACTTGTGCCATTATAGCACTGGGCTGGACTACCGTTAGCTTAGGTAATTATTTTGGGCGTAAGTTAGCTCTACAGGGTGAAGCGGAAACGTATAATCATATTTTAAAATCTGCTTGGAGAAACTAGTTCATTTACATGGGTAGCCATGTAAATGAACTAGTTTCTCTAAGGAAGTCATAGACAATTCTCAACAAAAAGAAATGTCGTCGTCATTTGGCCAAAATTTGTATGGGAGATCCCATACAAATTTTGGCCAAATGACGACAACTTTGTATGGACGACAATTGTTTTGGGAGTTGCCGACTTCCTTGGATAAAGTTTTCAGTTACATGAGTAGAAGCACTTTTAATATGATCACACCTTTCCGCTACACTCTGTATGTGTAGAGTACATTATAAATCTGTGTCTCATCAATCGGCCAATTTATAATGTTCGAAAGTTGCAGATCAGACAATCGGTGTTGCTAGGTTTTATTGAACATTGTGGATGTTTCAGCAGACTAAGGAATAAGCAGTTATTCCATTTAAAGTATAGAAAATTGTAGGGACCTATTAAGTATTAACGGGTATTGGTTAGCTGTTCTAACGCACGTCAGTCTTGAGGACCCTGCTTCTGATCAAACCTCTTGATCAACGAATTTCTGCAAACATTCTTAACTGATTAGCTGTACCCTGACCAAAAATCTTGAGCATTCCTATTGGCCTAGCGGCACACTGGTGGCGCATGAATTACATCAGTGAACACGCCCAGATTTTAGAATAAAATCTTTATAAAATCGAATATTGGTCTTTTGCAAAAAAATAAGTTACAAAATGTACGTATCAAATTGTCTTTAGTGTTAGTATAAAAATTAATAAATGAACACTACGAGGAGATGCATGCTGTCAATCATTATTTCTTATTTTTATAGTTTTGTTGGAAGGAGATTAGTGAAACATATACTTCTTTAAAAATATAGTAGTATACTACCATTTTGGAATTAATATTATGTAGAAATTTAATGTTTTTTATTAATTGATATTTCTTTTTAAATAACGAGTACATAGCTCTTAAAAACTGCAGCCGGCGCCTTAAAGATATTATTTTCAGGTATAAGGTATGGGTTCATTTGTAAACTCCAACAAGACGAACAATTTAGCAGTATCTGCAATGGTACGAATCAAACCTTGGTGATATTAAAAATACACACAAATTAAATTGTTATCATTAAACTTAAAAGCCTTGTTTTCACACTGCTCATATTTGCTGCGATATATTATTGTCACTTCGTTTTTCTCAGGTTGTCAACTTTTTGAAAGTAATTAAATTATGTGTCCTTTTTCTTATCCAATGATTTTAGAGACCAATTACAGTAGTCATAATTAAATTAAACCTTAGTAAATCAACACTGCAGTTGCTTTACGCAACTAATTACCAACGAATGCAAACCAGGGTTGTGCTGAAATTGTTCAAAATTAATGAAGACAATTAAGTGCATTTCTCCGACATTTCGTAAGACAGAATTTGTCTTACAGCTTGAGTTCAGTTAAGGATTTCAACACAAGAACGGCACGTGCCTTAGCCGGGCGCATGGAACAGAAGTGTCCGCTCAAGTCGTGACATAAGTCGACGGGCGCCTGTAATCTAGTATAAATTGCGTACACTTACTGACTCTTTATAGACCTTTTAAGGTAGAAAATTTAAGATGATGATCACCACGTTCATAATTAAGATCGGGTTGATAGTCAACTCGTGACGTTGTGTGGGTGGTTCCGCTTCCGAGGTCATGGGTGGTCTATCTACGAACTAATTTGGGCAGGCTACTGAGATTTTTGGCTTTTTTGAAGGATGATAGATTAGGTGTTAGACGTGGCTGCCATATCCGGCATCTTGCGAGTGGATAAGGACACGATTTTCGCGTGAGGTAAATCGGAACTCACTACAGGTTTGTTTTTTGCTAGCATATATGTTAGCGTTTTCAGATAATATCTACTACGAAAATGTATTGCGCCGACCCTAACTAGCATAGGACAAGGACAGGAAAATGACTACGTACTCCGTCATTCAAATCTATTCCATTCACTATTTTAGGGTCACCTGGATCTGAATCAGTAGCAAAGCATATTGTGTATATGGTAATAAAAAGCCCTTCATCATGATAAAGATCACAACCATAACTTAACCAAGGCTAGAAGCGCCGGCACACGAGAAGCACGTTCCATAACTTTAAGGAAGCTTCTCTTTAACAATCTGAAGTAAACCTTTATGGCAACAAGTCACATACGGTAGCGACGTGTGTGGCATCCCCAGATACCACATACATACAAACATATAATATAGACACCGTTTATATAATACTCGGCCGCTGGACGATCCCCATATCTCAACGGGAAGTATTTTGCATGCAACCACCACCTATCTTTTGGAACAATCTGAAAACGGGAGCAGCTTGCATTTAAACGACCCATAACGATTCACCACAACACGGAAACTGCGACTCAATTACATTAATCTTATAGTTGGTTTTCATTTGTACAGTGTTTTGTTTTAAGTCTTTTGGTATTTGGAAAGGTTTTGCCAAACGCATTATTTATCGTAAATTCGTAATTGCTGATTGTGGACGAAGAAGGGAATCTTTGCAGAGCTTGATATCATGTATTAAGTGGAACCTCGTTGTTTACTTATGTAATGCTTGAAGCAGAAGACGGAATGCTACTGCCAGGGGCTTTTTACTGATAATGTGGAAACTTTGGACTGTAAGTGCAGTTTAATACCTTCTAATTAGGTATATCAAGAGCCCGGCCATTTATTGGTACTAACTTGGGAGTGATTTTGAAATTCTCAATGAGCTCAAACTCAAATCATTAATTTCAATTTAACCTTTTAAAGATACTTTTGAGTTGTATAGCAACGAACGAGTATGTACAGTCAAGAGTTAAAAGTGCAGTCTTGTTCTCTAAAAACTCAAATAGCTAGTTTTTGTAGAAGAAGTTAAATTATTCACAATTGATTTAATATGTTGAGAGAGCAGTGGTGGCCCAGTGGTATCGACCGCGACTTACAAGTTGTAGGTCGTGGGTTCGAACCCAGGCAGGCGCTTTACTTTGTGTAAATTATTTCATCACCACTGCTCTAAAAAACGGTGAAGGAAAACATCGTGAGGAAACCGGCATATCCTAGAACCAAAATAAATTGTAGTTCTAAAAACTAAAAAACACGCTTTAATGGTAAATTGAACTAAAAAGTCGCTAATCCTGAAGATCTTGGTAAGGCTAATGGGACAAACAATTTAAACGCGCACGGTAGAATCAACTTTTATTACTTGTAAATTTTAATTTTTGTTTGACTTTCAAAAGTACTTTGACTTTGACAAAATTATTGCATTGTCATCGGTCCTTGATAAGTGTGCAAAGTTTCAAATCAATCCGACGTTTTGAAGTGGGTGAAAATCACGTTCAAAGATTCCGTTACATTGATACATAGTTACATAGATACATACCAAGCAAATAAAAGCGTGTTAAAATCGAAGACATGTGACATCCACCAACCCGCACTGGGCCCGCGTGGCGCATCCCCTCTCACAGAGAGAAGGCCTGTGTCCCAGCAGTGGGAACATTAATAGGCTGATGATGTGATGTGATGTGTGTTGAATAGAAATTAAAATATAGATTATACCTAAGAACCGTGTATAGTTGAAATTATTAAGCCGCTGCTGTTTTGGTAGAGGGTGACTGCACTTTTGACCCTTAAGTGTACTCAAACTATAAACGCCCATGGCTATGCATAGTTTATATGGCAGAAGCCCTATCTTATCATCATCACTAATACTTTCAGCGAAGCCATTTTAACACGCTTTTATTAGCTTGGTGTGTATCAATGTAACGGAATCTTTGAACGTGATTTTCACCCCCTTCCAAACGTGGGATTGATTTGAAACTTTGCACACTTATCAAGGACCGATGACAATGCAATAATTAAGTCAAAGTCAAATATGTTTATTCAACTTGGTTCAAATTTACAAGTAATGAAAGTTGATTCTACCGTGCGCGTTTAAATAGTTTGTCCCAGTAGCCTTACCAAGATCTTCAGGATTAGCGACTGTTTAGTTAAATTTACCATTAAGGCGTGTTTTTTAGTTTTTAGAACTACAATTTATTTTCAGTTCCCAGGGACTGTTTAATAAAACAAAAGAATGCCCTTGAGCGAAGCTTTATGCACGATGGGTACTAATGAGTATAGTAGTTAAACTTTAGAAGATTCATTGCGTAGTGTAAATTCTCCAAACTACTTCAAAAGCATACTTAATCATCCTGCTAATGCGTTTTCTATAATTAATTTTAGAACAAACAATTTAAAACTCGCAAACTATGTCAGTAGGCCTACCATAGAACTTACGAAATTGACATCCAATGTGGAATCCAACAGAAACGTCCGTTGCAAAACAAATTATTAGTTAACTTCCTCCATTCTTATCTTAAATCTCAACAATTATCTTGTTTACGATTCTAATATATCTGTCGTAGGCACTTCGTAGAATTGGTCATTTCATGATATGACCAGACATATCATTAATGTAAGGTGGATACCGAGAAAAAAAAGTTGATACAATTTTATAAAGCCTGCGTTGTTTTCTATCATTACTACATTGCACTATCTTAGTCAATCATTACATATTATCAACTTTTTCAAGCAAGAGTATTATTTACCGTCGCCACTGTGCCTTGTTTATACAAATTAAATAACATTTCAAAATGTCAATAGCGGGTTATCAGCGCTGCTAGCGGTGAACAATGTTACCACTTTACTTTTTTTTTGTTGATCTAGTAGTCACACACTGACATCCAAAACTGACGAGGTCCGCTAGGGCCGATGCCTGTCTGGGTCGCGGATAAATTTGAAAAAGTGTTACTACGGCCCGAGCTCAAGCAACTGAAGGAACACGGGTGGGTTTTATTTAAGGTCAGTAAAAGTCTGACACGCCTTCCCGCTTCACCCAGAGCGAATTCATGATATACCAACCAAAAAAAAGTAGTCACACACTACTGCTTCTTCTTTTCGTTTCGATGGCACATTTAATTAGATTGTCTGGGACCAGTAGTTGGCCACGCTTATTGCAGCGTCAGAAGCACTGTACAGTTCTTCCAGGGTGCAAGTTAATGGACAGCCAGGACACTCCAGCAAGAGGGACATAGTCTGTATAGGACACTACTGCTAAACATGTGGTCCAGCGTTCGATGCTCGGGTCGACAATGTATTTTTGGGTTTTCCATCTGGTATTTTTAGCAGCACACAATTACAGAGTCTGGAATTGTGCCCGGATGAGACAATAGGCTCGCTCTGTTACAAGGATCTTAAACAAACTGATAACATGAGGGTGTACTTATAGTTTACCTCTGCCGAACACTTTGGCTGAATACAGGCTTGTTTTATCTAGGTAGGTATTGTTAGCGAGATAAAATCGAGTCTACACAGCACTACTCAATCGAAGACGCGTGCCCGTGAGGCTTCCGGCGACTGGGACCGCAATTAACTAGGACCGCGGTCCCAGTCGCCGGATCCATAAAAAATGAATATTTTTCTTCCGGCGACTGGGACCACTCATAAATGATAACTGAAATAAAAAAATGTACAGTCAAACGAAATTTTTTTAGATGTAATAATTGAAGAAAAATCCTTTTTGATTTAAAAACATCATTTATTGATATAAAAAAAACAGCCTCTGACTACAGTTCTGTTATTTAAAACTTTCATAATAAAAACATACACATAAATCATGCTAATAATAGTAATAAAAAAATAACATAAATCGTGCTTATAATAATAATCAACAATTTTTAAACAATTAAGAATCAGAAAGTAATTATTTATCACAAAATCAGCCTTTAAGTGGTACCGTAAATATAATAAAAAAATAACATAAATCACAATAAAAATTATAAACGTAGGTACTATCTATGTCAATCACAATTAGTTTAAAATGGCCGTTATGGCTTCACCCAAAATCAGTCAAGTAAATAATTATCACGAAATCAGCCTTAACTCTGTTAAAATATAAAAATAATGTTATACATTTAAAACACCCTTTGACCACTGTTCTGTTATTTAAAATATACTTAACAAAAAGATACACATAAGTCATGCTTATAATAATAATCAACAATTTTCAAACAATTAACAATCAGTAAGTAATTATTTATCACAAAATCAGTCTTTAAGTAGTACCGTAAATAAAATAAATAAAAAAAACATAAATCACAATTAGTTTAAAATGGCCGTCATGGCTTCACAGAATCAGTCAAATGATATAATAACTTAAAACCTACATATAGATCAATTATACCCATATCCGGAGTCAATGTTTATCGTAATCTCTCCAAAAAATGGCCGATACTTATTTTACAATTAAGTAAGTCAGTAACAGAATTATATATTTTTTTCATCTTTGCAATCGAAGAATGCTTCCTCTTCGATATTTGGATACCGTTAGGATTTTTTAATGCTCCAGAATAGTATTTCATATCTTTTATGAGGCCTTCCAGCAACTGGGCAATGTTTGGCTTTGGTTTGATGTACTTTCTAATGTGGCTATTCCATTGCTCGACAGCATTATTTGTTTTGTTTAATTCCCCATAAGTAGTAAATGTACCTGCGAGTGTTGAATTTTCTAGCCATGTTTGTACAAAGTAGTCATTAAAGTTTGTAATTTCTGCACTAATTGGCGACTCTTCCATGACATACAACCAGCCATCGTCGACCATATCTAGTGGGAGATGAGAAAGCGCCGAACATAGCTGAACATGGTCTTTTCCTGGTTGAGTTTTGTCGACGCCCAATTCCTTCGCTTTACGCCACAAACTTTTTTTGAAGTGATAAATGCAACCTACTATTTTCACACCAGGGAAAAAATGTTTGACCGCTTGTATTGATGAAACTTCGAAGTCCATGGTCATTACAGCCGGCTCCCATTCGGGTATCTGGCTTTTTATGAGTTCAAAAAGCAACTTATACGTAGACTTCTTCTTATCAGGTAGAAGTGCGTAAGCTACTGGAACAACATTTACGTAGTCTTCATTACTTCCAACATCTGCATGTATAGTATAGAGTTGATAAAATGACTTAATACAAATTTTAAATGTGCCATCAATATAGATAGAAATTAAAAAATATTTTAAACTGTGCAAACATTTTGCACAGTTTAAAATATTTTTTAATTTCTTCACTTGCAAACACAATTACGCGCTTTTTTGCCCTCTATAGTCAGCAAGCAACAATTTTTGGTACTTTTTTGGTACTTCGACGTCGGCAGCTCTGTGAAAAGTGACTTTTTTTGCTCCAATACCATCGTTTCTTTTTTTGTAGAGTCGCTTTTCTATGTTGTGAAAATGTGGTAATTGTAACATGCTGTAATCCCTCGTCTTTAAGAACTTCCATATATTTTCAAACACTTGTGCAACAGGGATATTTATATCCTTTTGAACATCTTCTACACATTTTTGCATTTGGCGGTTCACTTTATCTTTCGCGAGATCAATAGGTTCATGACAATGAGCAGTTTCGTTCAAAATAGTCATCGCATCGACTCTGATTTTTACTGTCGCGTTGCAAACATTTTTTCTTGCACATCGCCATAGTTTTGAGCCATCTTTGTTTATTCTTTTAAGAATATATTCATAGCCAGCTCTTCGCAAAAGTTCACGTCCTCTTTGTGTGACATCAATATAAAACGACTGTTCACCACGTGAAGTTGAAGGACTTTTTTCATCCATTTTGATAATTCTAAAATCGAAAAAAAAATAACTATCAGATAATCTTAACAAATGACATTTTTTTTTGTGATATTAAAAAGTCGCATCAAACATGAGAAGCAATCTAAAGTAAAAATATTTGTAACCACGTCGTTTAACCCCCTTATTAGCTTGTTTTGTTTATAAATAAGTTACTAAAAATTGTTTTACATACCTGAAGAGTATTAAATGAAGTCACTATACACCACCACTTACATCACACAATTTGCAACAAATATTCAGCGCAGTATCTTACAATGATCTAATATGACACTGTCTGATGCAAAACTTGACTTTCTTAAACTGATAAGCTTCTTGTTCGTGATTGGCCGAGCCAGTCATCGGGCAATGCAAAATTTCTCGTTTATAACAAAAGGGCTACCTGACCTTGAAATCGACAGGCAAAACGGACTCGAGTTAGAGAGTGATAGTCATAGTATTATACAATGCTATGCCCTTTGTGTGTGTTTTACCTGCATGTGTGAATTATGTTAAAACGGGCTAGCTTAATCTATTACTAAGCGCATAGGATAAAATCATGTCTAGAACGAGTCCAATGATATTCATATAAATAATTTAGAATTTTTTTCGTTTGACTGTACCGATTTTGGCTTGAATTATAGATTTTTTTAAGTTATCTATGAGTGGTCCCAGTCGCCGGAAGAAAAATATTTATTTTTTACGGATCCGGCGACTGGGACCGCGGTCCTAGTTAATTGCGGTCCCAGTCGCCGGAAGCCTCGTGCCCGTCACTACGATCTGGCACTAGACACTTGATGTAGTTTTTCAAGCGGTTATCGATGCCAAAATATTGTTTTGCTCAATTGTGATTAAATAAATGTGTTTTTTAAAACTATTTGTGTTTAATAGTAAAATGTTATGTTTGGCCATAAATTGACAAACGTGGTACATTCAGTTAAATGCCCGGCCATTTCATGAAATGGCCAATTCAACGATCTTCCTAAGACATATATCTGCTGTTGCTTTAATATATGCATGCTGATTATACTAAGTTCTAATAGGCTCTATCAATCCTCGATCGATTGTGATTCAGTCACTTTGTATAGGTAATACTTTTAACATGCACCATCTAAGCGTCTACTAAACCAATTGATTTTTAATGATCCTCCGCTAATCGTTTGATAGCCCCATTTTGTATAACAAGTTGCGTCTTAGCGATAAAATAGACACTTTAACACTCTCGTTTGTTGAATACTGACACACTTGCATAGTAAGTGTTTTAAAAATAATGTTATTATTTGAAGAGATTAGAATTAGCGGTCTTAAGAACACTTCCAAAAACTGTATTTAACGTAACAATGTAATGTCACTTTTATTCATATATTTATTAATACTTTAGAGGTAAATTGATTGTTTATTGGTTTTATTATAGCATCTTTAGAATTACTTATCCAATATAAAAATTCTTTCACAGAAAATAGCTGAGTGCTCTTGGCGTCATTTTATTTCTTAAAAAATCGCGGTTTCTGTGCTGAAGGCCACGGGAGCGAAGCCATGTGAAAATGCTGAGTAAAAAACTTTATGATTCGACTACAGTCGTCTAAACAGGGATATGTTCCATCCCTCTTTATTCAGTTACTAGCGGATGCCTCGCGGGTTCACCCGCGTAGTTCCCGTTTCCGTGAGAATACAGGGATAAAGAGTAGCTTATGTCACCCGGCGATAGTGTGGCTTCCCAACGGTGAAAGAATTTTTGAAATCGGTCAAGTAGTTTTTAAGTTTATTAGTTACATACAAAATATAGATAAAGGGAAGCCATTGACATAGTATATACCTCATCAACTGCATGTCCTTATCCCATGTTACTTGAGTTCGGCGCAACACGTTTTCTTCTTCCATACCGTCCTGTCCCCTGTCACGCTATTACTGACAGTCCATACATCTTTTATTTGTCCTTCCTCTCCTTCTCCATCTATCCACATTTATATTCATAACTCTTTAAGTAACATGCGTTTCATCCCTCATTAACACATGACCATACCAGGACAAACGGTTTCCCTTCAACTGGCACCACGTTCAAACTGCCTCTAATATACTCATTTCTCAATTTATCCAGTCTCGTCACGCCGCACATCCATCTCAACATTCTCAGAGCTCATTAAAACTACCAGGTTCAATAATCGCCAATCTTTTTATGGCATACCAATGCCTATGAATTTACACGAGCCTTCAGGCACACCTGAAGTTTATTGCCTCTATTTCATGTTATGAACGTTTCCTTATTGATAAAAGGAAATTACATTTCATTATTAGTAAATAGATCACCTAATGTGTAGGAAGACTAGAGAAAAGATAGAAGGAGTGTGTTCAGAAAGATGATAATTATAGCCAGAAAAGGGGGGAAAACTACGAAAAGAGCATATATATATGGTATGGCAAAAGTTTTACTATGGATAGGTGGATAATGATGAAGATAGCTTGAACTTTTGAAGTCACCCTGGCAACATCTTGAATTACTCAGGTAGGTCATCGGTGTCACATCATCACATCATCAGCCTATTAATGTTACCACTGCTGGGACACAGGCCTCCTCTCGGTGAGAGGGAATGGGCCGTTATCCACCACGCGGGCCCAGTGCGGGTTGGTGGATGTCACATGTCTTCGAATTATTGGTTCTAGGACATGCCGGTTTCCTCACGATGTTTTCCTTCACCGTTTTGAGAGCAGTGGTGATGAAATAATTTATACAAAGTCAAAAAAGTTTCAAGAACATTTTTTTTTTTATCCTACAAACCAAGCCACCAGACCAGAACCAGACTAGAACAAGAACATAATAGTAGTTTATGCAATGGTATGCAGTAGTATATAACAAATCATATAATAGGGGTTATTAAAACACGAGCGTGGGTTTAACAATCATAATACTAACACGCGAGTGTTTTAATACCTAATTATATGCCGTTGCATACACTACTTTATCTTCACTCTTAAATTTGAAATAAAACAAAAGTGGAAACGGAAAAATATGTGGTATGGCGGTCAATTTAGATTCTCATTGCCCATGACAGCGCACCGCGTGCCTCCATAGACATGACACTACTTTCACAGTAAGTCAAGGAGCCCATAAACGCCAGTAAATTAAAAAGTAAAAGTGCGCTGTAAAAATAAAAAAGTTATTTTATGATGCAGTTGTTTGAAAATCGAAGGAAAATGTTGCACTGTAATGATTTTTTATTTTACCTATTCACGAATATAAAGTACATATTTACACAATATTTTTTGAATTCATATTTGGAACATTACGTTGTGAGTGTAGATAAAATTTCTAAAACCCTTGTAGCGGCATCAAAGCCGTCACCTACGAACTAAGTACATGACGTCACACAAATCCTGCATCTCATACAACAGTCCGACATCAACCGTCGGGCAGTTGCCCAGACTAGACACAACACCCGTCTGGTCGGAGGATCCTCCTTTTTCAATGGAGATTTGTGGGACTTTACACCCCGTTCCGCATACCTCCAAACCCTTGTCAACAAGCTTTTCTATCATAAAATCCATTCAAAGCTCCTTCGAAAATCCTATTTCGTTTTTTCCTCCACACCTAACCAGAGATGGTCCTCACAGATGGCTCAGCGGTTAGCTCAGTGTTTATCACTTCATTAGCCGAGGTCAGAGCGTCTCAGCGACACCTCTCGTGCTAAATAGCTCTGATGTGTCGTCTCGATTGTGTCCCATACCTGTGTTTGCACGCAAGCTGAGGAGTATTCTGAATGTGAGGATTTTGTGGTATATTGGAAAGAAACGAGAAAAAATGGAATAGGAATAATCATATCTGCCTAATTCCCGGTTTGGAGTTTTGTAGGTTCATCAATCTATCTTTAATCACGATTAAAAGTACTTCAAACCTTCTTTGGGGCTCCTACCACAAATCTATAAAGAAGAACCAATGATAAAGTAAGAAACCCAGGCCTGGAAGATGGGGTATAGAATTATCATTAGTGGTGGTGCAACAGAATTGCTGATCTTAAGTGACTCGAGCACAATCTTAACCAATGGGTCAAGGGTATCAGTTTTGGAAAATCATTTTAAACAAAATAGCAGTCGACTAAATAGCATGAAAACTTACGAAAACAGTCATCCAATTATCAAAAAAAAAACTACTCGTAAAAAAACCTCTTTTTAAAATCCCAACTAAATTCCAACCCACGACTCGACACCTCAAGAATTACGCGAACTAATGTACAGTCATTCACAGCCGATCGTTTTCGCGCTGCATCGACGTTAAACAACAATGTAACAGCCAGCAACAGCCGGCCATCAGTAACCTTACCTCTGAACCACGAACTATTACCGCTTGCATTTCGTTGAGGCGCGGGCGCCGCGGCCGTAATTTTTGCACGCTCTCCGCACGCGCGGCACGGCTAGAACTTGTGTAGACGTAAATGTACGTCAGTTGAATTTGCGATGCGCTTTTGTTTTGGATTGTACTTTGAACTTTGCTATAGTATATTGTAGTTCCAAAAACAAGTTTTTAAAACAAGTTTTTAAAACAAGTTTTTATTACATTAAAAATTGCATTGTCACGCGAAACGGACGAGTTTCCAAAATTCCTGCTTAAATTAAAGTTTAACTAATAAGTTTTGATTAAAGACACCGGAACAGGTGACACTAAATAAAAGCTTGTAATAAATAATAGTTTAAAAAAAACACGCTTTAATAAAAAAAGACGTGTGGCACTCGGGGACTGCCGCGGTAAAGCTATTGCATAGCATTTTGTATCAACTTATGCAATTATATATTTTTTTTATTTTTTTTTTTTATTCATGCAGTATTGCTTTTTCTTTGATATTAATTCAAGTGACACTTTTTGAGCGTGGTGACCGATAAGAAAACAAATTTTTCTATTATTAATAAATAAAAAAAGTTAAGATTGTTTATTGTGAGGTTTTTTCGTTACGGAATTTCTGGATTCGGTCCCCGCGCTCAAGGCCCGCGATAGAAGCTATGCAATAGCTTAAAAACCAAACTAAAAAGTAGAAAATAATTTTCAATAAATTTAAATTAAGAATAATGTGATCACCAAAAAAAAATCTTTATTGTAAAAAAGCGTGGAGTATATCTTATTTATTTTCTTTAGGTAAAAAATAATGTCCATCTGTTGATAAATCTCTTTGGGGCCTGCCAGATAGACAGACTCACACTACATAGATGCATACATACCAAGCTAATAAAAGCGTGTTAAAAATGTACTTTTTATCATGGATAATCTCAACATCATCATCTCATGTATAGTGAGTAATCGTAAAAAATAATGTATTCATAGACGTCATCTTATGAACTTTAACGTCAGCAAATTAGGGCGAACGTTTTCGAATGATTAAATACAATAATTGTAGGTATTTATCTCATTATAATTATTAAAATAATTTTAGATCGTGTCCATTATATAACATGTCTATTATATTTAAGTAGGTACACGTCGATAATATCTGTACACAATAAATCTGTAACAAAAACTAGACAATCAGGAAACAATTATTTTGGCAAGCAAATTGGCTTCTATTAATTTATTGACAATCGTAGGCTTTCATGATTCAGCTTATCGTGATAAATAAAACTAGGCTTTGACTTACTTGTGGGCGACTTATCTATAATGACTGCATATAATCTTTGAGCTTAATGTTTCTGATACACATACAACAGTACATCGGCCCCCCTCTGCAATCGGACATCTAGACGCACTGCAAGTTCAAAATCAAAATCAATTTTGTTTATATGGGCACTTATAAAACGTCGACAAAAGGTGCACGGTTCGGGTTAGTCGTTTCCTATGGAGAAGAACCGGCAAGAAACTCCATGGTTACTCTTTTAAAAAATGGCTTGGTTTTACAATATTTCCATGTTACAGCATTAGTACTTGGATATGGGAGGCTCGACAGGCCTACGTTGTCCCTCATTGTCGAAAAAAAAAACGGCAAAAAAACACGTTTGTTGAATGGGAGCCCCAATTAAATGTTTATTTTTTTTCTGTTTTTTGTATTTGTTGTTATAGCGGCCATAGAAATACATCATCTGTGAAAATTTCAACTGTCTAGCTATCACGGTTCATGAGATACAGCCTGGTGACAGATGGACAGACAGACAGAAAGACGGACCGCGCAGTCTTAGTAATAGGGTCCCGTTTTTACCCTTTGGTTACGGCAGTTACGGCACCCTAAAAATTAAGTAAAGAACATCACATTTTAGCCAGTTTTAGCCAAAAGACGTTCACTTCTGGATATAGATCTCCAGCAAGCGTCGCTTTTTGCATCGGTTCTGGGCTTCTCGTATACAGAAGATGAAAGTAAACATTAAGTAAAATAATTTAGTAAGTATTTATAGTATTGGTTCATTTCCTGAATTATTAAATAATATTTTTGTTTTATTTATTATCTAACTATACATGCCAACTTACTATCTATCATTCAGCTTTAAAATAAATTGAATAATTTTTTCACTTCAACGTTAGAATATTTATTTGCAGTTTCAATTTGCCGAAATCGAAAGATCAATCAAATTCAGACCATCTTATTATAAACCTTAATTGAATTTTCTAACAATGGCAACACTTCCTACTGCTTTTGTGATTCGAAAGGAAATGAAAGCTCTTACAAGTCGAAACTACATAGCAGCATTATTTAATTTTATTTTGAAGTCTTCTTAGGGATCTATGATGGAACCAAAAACGCTGTATGCCTATCTGTGTGTATAATTTTTCAAAAACACTAATTACTGTTTACTTTCAGCCTGCATCATCTCACCACAGGGTGAAAGGCTCTTCCCATTGCTTCCAGCTCTTTCGATCCATCGGAATTTCAACCTTGTGATTTAGAAATATAATAACCTAAATAAAGTTTTAATTGACTGGAATTAATAGCAGTAATTCAACTAAATATTCAACATTGATTGGGTATTACATTACTGTTATAAGATGCTTGGGTATATGCATATAATTTTGTAAATAACTAATAACTATAGTTAACAATTATGAAAGATTTTTTTAAATAACTTGATCAGCGACGAAGTTATAAAGCGTCAAAGTTGAGAATTAGGAAGAGAAGTCGACGTGCCATCTGACGTCAGATGCATGTATACAACTTTGACGACACGGTTAGCGTTGGCGTGACAGTGGTTGGGCGATCGGCTGCTGCGCTGTCGCGGGTTCGTTTCCCGCACGGAAAAATTTTTTTGTATTGCCTACAAATAATTGTTCCAGATCTGGGTGTCATTGTGTATTTGTGAGTTTAAATGTTTGTAAACGCACCCACGATAAAGGAAGAAATTCCTAGTGTGGAGAAATGTTTTATTAAAAACTGGCCAAGTGCGAGTCGGACTTGCGCACGAAGGGTTCCGTACCATTATAGCAAAAACGGCAAAAAAATCACGTTTGTTGTAAGGGAGCCCCATTTAAATATTTATTTTATTCTGTTTTTAGTATGTGTTGTTATAGCGGCAACAGAAATACATCATCTGTGAAAATTTCAACTGTCTAGTTACCACGGTTCATGAGATACAGCCTGGTGACAGACGGACATACAGACATACAGACGGATTGCGGAGTCTTAGTAATAGGGTCCCGTTTTTACTCTTTGGGTACGGAACCCTAAAAAAGAATAAAACTGCCATAGAAAACGGCGTTTTTTTAGAGAGGGACAGGGATATTTCTTTAAATTTTTATATCGTTGGTTTTTCGATCAATTTTGATTCGGTTTCACTGTGAGTATTGGTATTTTAGTATTTTTCTATAAACTGGTCAAATAACAAAAACAAAATTAATACATATTCTATTTATATATATTGTTTGTTGCCAAATAGGATTTTCTGCTTACCGCGATGTGAAAAAAGCTTGGGTGTATGTCGGTATGTCTACAGTTTTATCAAATAATCAACGGATTGGCGCGCTCTCTCGTTTGTCTACGGTTTCGACAAATGACTATTGAGCCGTCGGGTTTTTGGTCGTATATTTATTGTGTTTTATTTACTTATTTGTTTTATAAATTATACACAAACATACTGTAACTCACCTTCTGTGTTTGCACTATTTTGTTATTTGTTTTATTCTATTTTATTCCTAATATATTGTATGTTTCGTTCCGTGAGTGTGTCCGTGGCATCAACAGTGGGCCTTATCAGAATATCAGCGCAGTGATATTTTCTTTTTAATATCGTTGCACATGCTGAGATAGGAGCCTTTTTGGTCTCGCACGGGGTTTTTTATATTTTATTATTGTTTGTGTTTTGCTTATCTCGTGTCTCCTGTGCGGGTCACAAATAAATATTTTTTCTTTCTTTCTTTCTTTCTTTCTAAATATAACGATTTAAATTTTCTCTATGAAACTAGGGCATGCTTGTTTTACAAAAACAAACAAGTCTTAAGCATGCCTTATTACCCGATGTTCGGCCTTCGCTCCCTCAATAACTAGGCCTGTTCTACATCTTAATTAGAAATTATTGTGAATGGGTAATGTGTTTTATTAGTACTGCCTCTGATTGCGGATGCCAATATAAATGTACACAATTTGGATCAGAGCTTTGATTGAACCGGCTTCTTTGGAGGAAGCTGCCTTATTGAATTACTCAATAAAATGTGTGGTCGCAGTGTGAGAGGTTTTCATTTGCATCCGTTTAATTGAGGATCTGTTTTAAATAAATATTTAACTCCTTCTGCCGAAAAAAGCCTACACAGGAAAACACCAATATGCGGAAAAAGGAGAGGGAGGTATTTATATTATTTCACTGTAAATGTTAATTTTGATGTAAAGCTATTTTCCGGATTCAAAAATCATACATCTTACAAATATTATTTGTATGTTTGTTACTCAATCAAACCAGAATGGCTGAACGGATCTGGATGAAATTTGGCAAAGAGATAGATTATAGTCAGGAATAGCATATATAATACTTTTTATCCCGGGAATATGTTCCCTTGGGATAATTTTAGACTTCAAGCGGGCCAAGCCGCTGGCAGAAGCTAGTGTTATGATAAAGTATGATATGTTACGTTCCTCTTTGTTGTTATCAATACTTCGTTGATATGATAATAACAACACTTTTGATCTCTAACTAACTCACAAGCTAACTCACACTCACACTTCCACACACACGTGCGTTCCATTGCATGCGCACTCACATACATTTAGTAAATTGTTCTATTAACACAAATAGATTTTCTAAAACTTATTATGAAACATAAATGTAATCAAGTTATGGGAGAGCGGCCTCTCTTGGCACTGGTGTTTCACGCTTACAAGGAGAAGTCAACCTCAATATTGTTAAACCAACTTTTGTTAACGAATAAAACACTTTTTTTTATTGATAAGAACTTTAAAAGGTGAACCCAATTCCAAGAAAGAAGCTGAGTTTGATAAGTGTTATACAAATATAATATTATAATCAATAAAACTGTAAATTATTTAATAATTTGAACCATTAAAAAAAATAAGAATAAAAATTTGCTATTCGTGTTAATTTGTAACTCAAGTAAACCAAAAAGTAGACGCTTGCCGCTATCACTCGGACCAACACCCAAAATGAGTAGACCAGTAAATTCGATGGCCGATATTATTATGTTAAAATATCAAATAATAATGTCGCGCACATATCGTAAATCCTAAATGGCCGTATTAAGCGTCGGCCATAATTATACACAGATAATAAAGCTAATAAAAAAAATAACAAGCCGTGTAAACTATGCTATGGCCAATTAACTTGCCTGCAAAATAATAACTTCGAGATTTTTTTGGCCAATTTGACCACACCCATGTTTGGGTTTCATCGTAGTTTTAATGATTTTGATCCGCTAGATCGTTTTAATCCAATTTGGTTGTTTATTTTTAGATCTTTATGACTGCTCCTGCCCACGGTTTGCTAGCGGCAATTTGTAAGCAATTGGCTAGACTTTTAATGAATTCAACAAACAAGTAATTTGCAGATTGTTCTAAATGCTACCTAAATATGAGAAGTGGTGGCCCAGTGGTAACGGCCGCGACTTACAAGTTTAAGGTCGTGGGTTCTAACGTCTGGGCGCTTAACTTTGTGTAAATTATTTCATCACAACTGCTCTCAAAACGGTGAAGGAAAACATCGTGAGGAAACCGGCATGTCATAGAACCAAAAATTCGTAGACATGTGACATCCACCAACCCGCACTGGGCCCGCGAGGTGGATTGGCCCCAATCCCTCTCAGAGAGAGAAGGCCTGCACACACAACGGATCAAATGGGAGTCTAAGTGCGGAAAAGAGGGCCCATCTATCGCCTACCTAAACATTAACAACCAAAACTAGACACTTTTAAAAGATCAGAATATCAGCGCAGTGATATTTTCTTTTTAATATCGTCGCACATGCTGAGATAGGAGCCGTTTTGGTCTCGCACGGGGTTTTTTATATTTTATTATTGTTTGTGTTTTGCTTATCTCGTGTCTCCTGTGCGGGTCACAAATAAATATATTTTTTTTCTTTCTTTCTTTATTTTTATCTTTCTTTCTTTAGATTAACAACTATTAAAGTGCACAATTTATCTGAGGCAAACTTCAGCAACAATGTTTAGTTGCAGCAGTTAACATCCAATCCCAATAAAAAAACCCAATCAAACAACAATAAAAGTTACTTATAAATATCAGCTGTACCCAGCTATCCCTGTAGCCATGTCTGTCTATCGGTTTGTAGCTACTACCACTGTATCTATAACTATTACATATAGATTTTATGAAGTGCCCAACTTTGGTCCATAGGTCTACTAGCTACCATTAAACAGTTACTTTAACAAATTTTCCCCGTCGCCAAGCAACAGAGGACGTAAGGACACCTACATCAAGCATGCGTCAGAAAAACAGACTAGCCTAAGAATATTATCCTACATAAACTGGAAAACAGTTGACAATCAATCGACAGAAGAATCTCAAAACCCCGGGGCACGTCGATTTTAAGAACGAGAGTAACAGTAATTTGCTAGTGACAAGTTTGACTCTAAAAACCCATTTTCTTCTGAAACTTGACGAATTACGTTGACAGTCTTGCATAGTACCTCCTACCATATTATGAAAAAACACTAACAACACAATCAAACAACAATAAAAGTCAGCAGCTGTAGCTTTTTCTATAGCCAAGCAACAGAGAAAATACGTAAGGTCATCTAAATCGAGCATACGTTACACAGACACAAGTTTAAAAAGATATCTTTAAAAAAATGAAAAACAGTGGACAATCAATCATCAAAAAAAATTGAAGACCGACCGGTCATGAACAAATTCTACTACTGTACTATAACTTTGATTGTATCACAACGATTTTAAGAAAGAGAGGATCCTGTGAGAAGTGATATGAAGGAAACGAGAGTCAGTGATAGCTTGACTGTGGATAGGACGGTGTGACAGAAGAAAACCTGTTGCGCCGACCCCAAGTAACATGGGACAAGGGCAGGTAATACATTAACGACTTAATATTAGTACCTCCTTCCACATTATCAATAAACACTAACAACACAATCAAACAACAAAAAAAAAGCCAGCAGCTGTTGTAGCTTTCCCTATGCCCAAGCAACAGAGGAAATAAGTAAGGACATCTAAATGAAGCATAATTCAGAAGACGGACAAGCCGACATCGCAACTGGCGGCGAGGGCTAGAACTCTCTGCAGATGAAAAAGATCATGATCATCATCATTTCAGCCGGAAGGCGTCCACTGCTGAACATAGGCCGCCCCAAGCTTCGTCACATCTACCACCATCTCGCTTCCAGCGGAATCCCGTAACCTTAATCATGTCAACGGTCCACTCAGTAATAAGCATTGATGTAGAAGTTACCTTCAAACATGGCATATTATCAATAAACAGTAACAACACAATCAAACAAAAATAAAAGCCAGCAGACAGCTGCTAAAGCTACAGAGCTTGCCCTGTACCCAAGCAACAAAGAACATAAATACGTAAGGGCATCTAAATCAAGCATGCGTCAAATAGACGGACAAGCCTAAGAAGATATCCTACAGTAACTGAAAAACAGTTAACCATCAATCGACAGAAACAAAAAAAAATGGAAGACAACAAATTCGAAAACCCCTGGGTGATACACACATTTGTAACTGACAACTTTGACTCTAAAAAGCCGATTTCTACTGAAGATTGACGAATTACGTTACCGGCCTTGCTTGAATAGTACCTCCTCCTCATCATCATCATCATCATATCAGCCGAAAGACGTCCACTGCTGGACATAGGCCTCCCCCAAGCGTTGCCACATTGACCGGCCTCGTGCGTCCCGCAACCTTCACCAGGTCATCTGTCCACCTGGTGGGAGGCCTTCCAACGCAACGTCTTCCGGTTCGCGGTCGCCACTCCAGAACCTTTCTGCCCCATCGGCCATCCGTTCTGCGAGCAATGCGCCCTGCCCACTGCCACTTAAGTTTGGCAATTCTTCGGGCTATGTCGGTAACCCTGGTTCTCTTGCGGATCTCAAAATTTCTGATTCGATCACACAAGGAAACTCCGAGCATAGCCTTCTCCATTGCCCTTTGGGTGACTTTAAGCTTTCTGATGAGGCCCATTTTAAGCGACCACGTCTCAGAGCCATATGTCATCACTGGCAACACAAACTCGTCATAGACTTTTGTCTTGAGACACTGTGGTAAGTTGGAAGAGAAGATACCGCGCAACTTCCCGAACGCTGCCCAGCCGAGTCGGATTCAACGGTTGACCTCTTTCTCGAAGTTGGCCCTACCCAACTGGATAGTTAGTCCCAAGTAGACATAGTCGTCCACAACTTCGAGTGTAGAGTCTCCGACCTTGATAGGAGTGGGTGGCACATGGGCATTCAACGTCACCTTGGTTTTGTCCATGTTCATCCTAAGACCCACTTTACCACATTATTAATAAACACTAACAACACAATCAAACAACAATAAAAGCCAGCAGCTGCAGCTTTCCCTGTACCCAAGCAACAGAGGAAATACGTAAGGACATCTAAATCAAGCATGCGTCAGACAGACGGACAAGCCGACATCGCGACTGGCGGCGAGGGCTATAACTCTCTGCAGATGAAGTTATTAATGTGCTCGGGGGCAGGTGCTTTGATGCACTAACTACCTATGTTACTGGATGAGTTATGTAGTATGGATTGTTTCGAGGAATAGGAACTTAAGAAAGTATAGTATAAAAAGAGTTACAATTAGTTAGTTGACAATATTTTTACATTTTGCCGAAATATTTTTCACATTTTGCTGTAAATTTTTTCACTAAAAACTTCAATTTAATCTTTGGATAACCTATCACTTCCTACCGTTTATGCAATCACCTAAATCTACCAATCCGCAATGGGCCCGCGTGGTGGTTATAGCCCATTCCTTCTCATAGAGAGGAGGCATGTGTCCCAGCAGTGGGAACATTAATAGGCTGATGATGATGAAGCTTATTTATCTGTGCTGAGATTAACTTCTGAACCTAAATTCATATTTTTGGTTGTGATAAATTGGTAACCCATCCTTGTAACAATTAACCGAACCAAGCGTAACCTAAAGTCAGACTATTGATTTGTGAGTTATTAGTAAATAGCTTGATTGAAACCACACTAATTTCATCATCATCAAAAAAGAAAAACAAATAATAAATCTGTAGAAAAGTAATTTTTGTACATCGAAAATATTTCAAAAAAAAATAGCCAGGGTGTTAAAGGATAACCAACAGAACCTATTTCCGGCATTTTTGGACTTTTTGTCTGTTTGTCTGTTTGTTTGTTCACGCATCACTTGAAATGTACGAAACCAATGTAAATAACTTTTATACATAAAAATTGTGCGTAACTTCGCAATCGGTTTACTCTATCAAAAGTTAGATTAATTGAAGTGTTCATGAAGTAAAATGATCACAACACACCCAATTCAGATACTCAGACAGTTGTACTCGATATTCGATAGATGGCGTTGTGCATTTGTAGTCATTTTCTGAATGGCGATGTTAAAATTCTCCGCAAATGAATGATGACTATAGAAAAAAAATTGGTAAGTAGGCAGGAAAGTAAGTAGGGGTAGGGTTGGCAGAAAGATGACGGAAGCGAAGCCGCAGGCACAGCTAGTCTATAATAATCATCTACTTCGGGTCTTTTTCGATGTAAAATTCTACTTCAGATGTCCAAGATTTACCGGGGTTTTGGTAACCCCAGCACTATTAAATACAAAAAATACCACCATCCATTTCCTAGGAAATACCAGCCTAAAGTAGTACTAATAAAATAATTGTAGCAATTATGAAGGGTTAAAACGAAACCCTGCAAGGTCATTTCGACAAAGTTCCGGTAAAACCCACACTGACCCTTTCAATTGACCACAGAGGTGATTATTTCTGTACTTATGCGGGTTTTCTTATCGCCTGAAGACAAAAAACAAATGAAAAACAAACTTTCTATAACCTTGGCTTGACCTTTCCTTAAGTGAGACGGTAGTATTCTCGGAAATGCAACAACGGTACCAAACAAGTTATCAAGCAAGTAATAAATTAGCCCAGTTAATTATTTCTAAAAAAATAGTTCCTTTTTAAGGATTATCTTTCCTGTTGTTTTTCCTCTTTCATTTAAATAAGTTTCAAGGAATTGTTACAACGAATTAAAAACTGTATGCGCATGCGCACATGAGATAATAAAAGATACGTCATTGTCGGTTTTATTTTCAACTTACAATTGGATATTCTTTATCTACCGATGACTACAGGGAATTTGAGATACTGTGGACTCGGGACTTTTTTAACCTAACGGAATGTAGGAACCCTGATGAGGTTTCTTTAAGGGTAAACAAGTCGACGCCACGAACTATTTTGTGCGCGGGGTTAAAATGCATTTTATATCAACCGACAACACGTGCGGAAGAGATAGATGCTGTGATGAGCATTAGGAAGCTAGTTCGCGTACGAATACACACTTTTGCAAATTTGTAGCGAAATGGATAATGATTGAGGACGAAACCGAGCGCGCGAAATTTTATAAACAGACCTTTGGCAGTCTAGATATTATGAAAAAACGACGAAATCTATCTGTTCAAAATAAAATTATTTGCATTGCTAAACTTCTAATCTATCCCTGTATGGAGGCCGTTTTGCAATTTTCCGTCTTCTTATGGTATTTATTCGCGCCCAAAAATGCGTTAAAATTAGTGTCGAAATGTGGAACTTTCGACGCTCATAACTTTCAAATATTTTTTTTTTTACTTTTTGCTTCCATACAGGGCTAGATAATGATGAGACAAATTGATATCACTTTTTAATTTGAACTTACATCGTCAAACAGTGGAATAATACCTAGACTACGTTTGTATGGAAGAATTTTCCACTAGTGTAACCTTAAGGCGAATTAATAGTTCGATATTTTTGTACGACATTCGGAGTAGTTTGTTTATTTTTGTTGGTAATGAAATTCCTTGTAGTTGTCTGTAATTAGCATAGGAAGTTGAATCAGTCTAACCTGAGGTCTACCTAATGAGCTCTGCAATGAGTTGTTCTAAAATATATACAGCTTTATTTATTAAAACTTATTTACCATATGAAATGAGATGATCAAGAATAGAATCCGATCAATCGACCGAACCCGTGCGAGATAAAAAACGCGTTGTGGATTTCCGTCTGTGATTGGTCAATTGATGGGGTTAAATCCTTCCGCCTTGCCGAATTCACTTACGCAATTAGGCTGCTGGAAGGCCTTTTTTTTTTTTAAATAAGGTGTATATATAAAAAAATATGATTAGATTTAGCACTCTGATGAGAGAATTGGTGCAGTGGTGGCCCAGTGGTATCGGCCACGACTAACAACTTGTAGGTCGTAGGTTCGAGCTCAGGCAGGCGCTTTACTTTGTGTAAATTATTTCACCACCACTGCTCTAAAACGGTGAAGGAAAACATCGTGAGGAAACCGGCATGTCTTAGAACCAAAAATTCGAAGACATGTGACATCCACCAAACCGCACTGGGCCCGCGTGGTGGTTAAACAGCCCATTCCCTCTCACAGAGAGGAGGCCTGTGTCCCAGCAGATGTGTGATGATGTGATGAGGGAATTTGATATTAGAGTCTTCAAATCAGTATTTAAACTAATCATTTGGTTAAAAGGGTTTTTTAATATATAAGCAAATAGATAGAATTTAGAAATAAAAAAACATAGAACCAATATTTTTTAACGAATTGCACTTAAGGCGCAGATACCCCGCAGGAGCTGATTTAAAAATAAATTGTAGTTCTGAAAACTAAAAAACACGCTTTAATGGTAAATTGAACTAAAAAGTCGCTAATCCTAGCTAAAGATCTTGGTAAGGCTAATGGAACAAACTATTTTAACGCGCACGGTCGAATCTACTTTTGTTACTTGTAAACTTTCATTTTTGTTTGACGTTCAAAAGTGCCGCGTACTTTGACTTTGACTAAATTATTGCATTAGCATCGGTCCTTGATATGAGTGCAAAGTTTCAAATCAATCCCACGTTTTGAAAGGGGTGAAAATCACGTTCAAATATTCCGATACATTGATACATAGATCCATAGATACATACATACCAAGCTAATAAAAGCGTGTTAATGAGAATCACGTCTAAACGGCTAAACGTAATATTTTGGAAAAAAAAAGTAAGTTTAACTATATTTATATATTTAGTTTATTCTTTTAAGTATTTATGGTATAATTAATTTGTATTGATAGTTAATAAGTAAATTTAAATAAACCTGAATCGTTTTAAGTTTCAATATTGCACCTACCACTATTTTTCTCTGCATCACTAAAAAACTCTCTGCTTCTGGACGTTTGTGTGAAAGAAGAATTAAATAAATAAATATGTTACACTAGACCATTTTCTTAATAATTTGATCTAAGAAAATGTTGAGTTTTATTCGTATAATATAGTCTAATTAATTTGTAAAGTTATGTCTACTCGTAACACGGACAAAAAAACGCCAATCGCACCAAAACCGTCGGGCGTATTTTTATGAAATTGTCACCATCTCAAAGACAATTAATTATCTACATTTTGATCGTGGTATTAACTCACGCGCTTCATGATATTATAACCATTCTTACTTGAATTATGGTCAACACTAAAACACCCACTTACTACTCCAACAGCACATCAAACCTGCCAAGAGTGCCAACGCTACATTCCACGCAGATCTGTTAATTACCTAGTTAGCGATTCTAATGAAAATCAATCAAAATCCGTTGACACGGTCTACCGGCGCGGGTGCAGATAATATCTCTCACTTTCACTAGACAAGTGAACCAGCGGAGACGTGCGTTGGATTGACGCGAACCCATTTTAATTTGTGCCCGCTTCCCGCTATTAAATACGCCGGCGGATTGTATATGTGGCCGCAAAAGTGTTTAGGATATTAAGAGGATTTATTTGAAAATTTTACCTGCTGAAGGGAACCGGCATGTCCTAAAACCAGAAATTCGAAGACATGTGACATCCACCAACCCGCACTGGGCCCGCGTGGTGAATTACGGCCCATTCCCTCTCACAGAGAGGAGGCCTGTGTCCCAGCAGTGGGAACATTAATAGGCTGATGATGTGATGTGATGTGATGTGTGAAGGAAACCTTACAGCATGCAGGCTGGCAGAAAAATAATTAGTTGTGGGTGGATATGGACATTCATTCGTATATAGAGGAGGTAATTTTAAGACATCTATTTCACTGGCCGCTGGATGATTGGTGCATTTGGCATGATAAAAATGTTGTTTGAAACTGAGGTAAATTTTTTAAGTATACCTTCATTAAAATATGGGTTCCATACCACAAAAGGAAAAAATGGAACCCGTATAGGATCACTTTTTTGTCCGTCTGTCTTTCCGTATGTCTGTCCGTCTGTCTGTCAAGGCCCTTTATCTCGGCAACGCGAGGAGGTATCGAGTTGAAATTAATATCGTATACTCAAGTTTGCAGCTGTGAAAACTCAAACTTCTAGATCAACGCAATCAAGAGATACAGCCGCTAATGACGCATATTTTACACTCGCAAGGGAAACAAAATCCACAGGGCACTTACCGTTGACCTGGAATCATGAAATTTGGCAAGAAGCAATGTCTTACAGCACAAGTAAAGGAAAAAATCCGAGAATCGTAAATTTGTACAACCATAAAAAAAATAACTTATTTGCAGTTAGTAAACTAAAAATAAGTTATTTTTTTTCGACCTATATCGATGTATGGGGACTACAGTTTTCCAACGGCAAAGTTAATTTTGTCCCTGAATTCTGTTTATCTCATCGTTAGGGCAATGTTCGGTGCCCTCATAGTTTATGAGCTTCAGTAATTTTATTTTACTATTTTGGTGAAAGTAGCTGTTTGTACGGAACCCTCAGTGCGCGTGTCCTACTCGCACTTGGCCGGTTTTTTAAATAAATACGCCTTGTATACCTATAACACACTGGTTAACACAAAAGCTTCGTCGGGTTTTGCAGATTTTTAGACGTGACCGGTTCCTTTAGTGTTTTTGTTATCAATTTTTGAAAGGCTTTTATACACATCACATCATCAGCCTATTAATTTTCCCATTGCTGGGATACAGGCCTCCTCTCTGTGAGAGGGAATGGGCCGTAATCCACCACGCGCGCCCAGTTCGGGTTGATGAATGTCACATGTCTTCGAATTTTTGGTTCTAGGACATGCCGGTTTCCTCACGATGTTTTCCTTCACCGTTTTCAGAGCAGTGATGATGAAATAATTTACACAAAATAAAGCGCCTACCTGCGCTGGAACCCACAACCTACAACTTGTAAGTCGCGGCCGATACTACTGGGCAGCACTGCTTTTATACAAGTAAAAGTTAGTTTAGTGTTCGAGGGCAGTTGACTGCAATTAAATGTGATTCATACTTCACCCTGTCAAAGCTATCGGACCATTAAAATTTAACGTCCCATACGGAATGTAATATTTAATATTTGATCTATATGACAAGACATTGTCATCATTCCAAAACCATATTTCATTATCCGACGTAAAACATTTTCTAACACAAAGCAAACTTATGCCCAGCTGGAGGCTACCATAGCTTAGTCTCCCCAGGGAAAGTCCGGTTAAGTAGTTACCAGTCATTTTGACCGAACGACGAGAGGTCACTTAGAAAAAAAAAAAAAAAACAAAGCAAAGCAAACTCTTGACAAAGATTTGCAAGATGTTATTATAGCAAAATAACTTATTAACACTTTTTTAAAACCTAATAAAGTAATGAATGCATAGGATATGAGAAACCTTGATTTTCCACCGACATTGCCAAACTCCTTATAACTTAATTTTGACGTTGGCAGGATGGTCAACATCGGATCAAATCTAATTTGAATAAATGAATATTGATTTTTAAAATAATAAATTCAACAACTAATTTACCTAACACTTCTGTCCCCGCCATTACAGCAGCTGTCGATCGTCAGGGCACTCCCGTTAGTGGTCCGCGCGTTGTCAGTAGGTCTTCGTAACTAAAGCTTCCTGCAACCGCTTGATATATTCCACTCTAGCAGTCTAGCCTAGGGAAATGAACAACTAACGAGATGCCGAGCATTTTTTACACAGGATGAGAGAATTGGTTAGCTGTATTGATGTTTGGATGTTGCGTAAATTGATGAGAAAAACTTGGTCGTGTACATGGATTTGAATAGTAAAGTTAGGGACGTTTGCACGTTTGCCTTTACGCGTTCACTAGACAAGAAACACGGCATTTTTAATGTCTCACGGACACGACTACTCACGAAGATAGCCGACCACGTGGTGAGTTTGCATCGCTCTAGTCGGATCCGTATATGACCAAATTGTAGAGTCAGAGTAGGTTCTTACTATAAAGTCTGTGAGCTTGTTCCATCTGGACAATTTGTTTCCTAATTACGTTATTTTCCTTGTAGAAGAACGTCCTCATCTCCATAATTATTGGCAGCCCTATTCCACCCACAACTGGGTGAAATAAGCCCATGCCTTGTGATCTCATTGTCGTGGTGGCCCAGTGGCTAAGATCTCGCCTCTCGTGCTTGAGGTCGTGGGTTCGAATCCGGGCAAGTACCAATGTGACTTTTTCAATTCATATGTACTTTCTAAGTTTATCTTGGACATCGCTGACAACGGTGAAGGAAAACATCGTGAGGAAACCTGGACTTATAGTGAGTTTATTATAAGATTGTGCTCCAGTGAGTTTATTATAAGATTGTGCTCCATTGGTGTAATTGCTGCAAGGTGTTCCAGTGCGAGGATAAACTAATAAATAAATCTCTTGAAGGACTTCAAAAAGCAGATAAAAGCGTTTTTCATTTAAAACTTAAAGAAAAACTTGCCGACATTAATAAAATCTAATATTTATTACAAAAATGTATACACACATTTTTTAAGTAAAAGCATATGCTACTGATGCCTACAAACTTCCTAGAGCAGCGACTTTCTGACTTCTAATAACCACAAACTGCAATTAGGAATATTTATCAAGTATTTTATTTGCTCATTCGGGAAAAAACAATCGTCACCTTCAGTAAAATGGACGTATTCGAATTAGAAAACATTTTTTTTATGTTTATCCCATCCGTAAAGTCCATAACTTGCGGTACTTGGCATTTCACAATAACAGCATAAGTAACATCAATTCAAGTAGAAAGTGCGATGGCTCGTTTGTAGTGTAACATGAACCGGCGAATCATCAATGTTTATACCGGGCTAATGTCAAACATATCCGCGGGCGTCGCTAGCCTTTGAATCCTCTACAATGGACCAACTTTATACTTGGTGTGTCAAATAAAACTGAATTCTTACACACTTATACGAAATCAGGACATAAGTAGGTATATAAGTTTTTAAAACTGTCATGGTCACTAACAGGACCATGACAAACAACAACAAACAGTAAACATGGTAAATATCCCGCTTTTAATGTTAATATAAGTAGGTATAGACAGCCGCCAATACCAACTAGTTGAATGGAAGACAAAGGATGGATAACTAACGTTTCTGAATGCGCGTTTCTGAACATTATGGCTATTAATCCACTAGGAAGGTGGGTAATTAATACCTGGCAGAATTAAACTAGAAATGCCTGTAGCATCTTCTTTTCTTTTTTTAAAAAACGTTGCCCCACACTAGGAATTTCTTCCTGTATCGTGAGTGCGTTTACAAATATATAAACTCACATACACAACACCCAGAGCCGGAACAACTATCTGTAGGTCATACAAATATTTGTTCCGTGCGGGAATCGAACCCGCGACACGCAGCGCAGCAGACAATCGCTCAACCACTGCGCCTTCCTTTCTACCTGGGTCTGTGGTGGTTTCTTCCCTTAGCCCGAAATAACGGCATTGTAACTTGTTTTAATTTTATATTCAACTATTCTCAATAACGATATTATTTTTGAATAATGTCACTAATTCAGTTTGAATTAAAACTCTTTATTTCAGTAATCCTGTCATGGATTGACTTGACAATTTTTAAATTTTTAATTCTGTTTTACAAACTCTATTTTATTCTTTGGCCACTAACTTGCTTGATGGTAAGCGATTATGTGGTCGACGGTGAAGCACGCTTGTTTAGTAGTAACCTATTCACGCTTGACATAAAGACCCCTAGGTTGTAGCTATCAGGAAACAAAGACTCCGGCAGGGAATTGCACTCCTTAGCTGTAAGCACAATGAAAGAATTCGCAACCATCTACCATGTACCGATGGCGCATTGCCGTACGTCTTGTATTCTGATGAAGGAAAGAGCGAGGCGGATTCAAATCATGCAGACCCATCGCACACTCCCCGAAATGTAACTGATAAAAAACCGACAGACTGGCAACTCGACTTCGATGTGCAAGGCTCTGGAGCTTTGAATGTTCTTCATCATCTGTCTCATTACTTCCAAACACGTCTATTGTAGAATACATCAGTGAAGCAGCTACAGCGATGCGGCCGATGCGCTTGCACATTAGCGCGGCAACCAGCCCCGAGCGTAGAGCGCGCGATTTGGCGGCGCGAGCGCACAGCGCGGACAGTTGTGCCCGACTTAATTATCTGTGGCCCCTAGACCCGTTGCGTCAGCCTGATAACTGACGCTGTTCCTTTGTTACGAAAGAATGGGTTATATAGAGATAGGAAGCTACTTTGGTTCTACCTCATCTTATTCCAAGCCTTTTCCTATCTTGGGGTGGGCTTCCATTCTAAACCTAGGCACTTGAATACCAGTAACTGGGTAAGACTGGTCAGATTTTCTGGCTTCTGACCACCCATAAAGACAGTCAAAGATTTACAAATTTATGTCTGACGGGACCAACGCCTCAACGTTAATTGCCGAGAAACCACAGACCGACCTCGGCAACCGTTGCTTTACTTTGAAGATTGAAAATACACAAGATTTTTTCAGAGATCCATTTATATCGTTAAAAAACAGCAAATAGTATGTAGGATGAATAACATAAGGGATTCTAAGTTATAACAGTAATATGCTATCATCATCATCATCATATCAGCCGAAAGACGTCCACTGCTGGACATATACCTCCCCCATGCGTCGCCACATTGACCGGTCCCGTGCGTCCCGCATCCAGCGCATCCCCGCAGCCTTCACCAGGTCATCGGTCCACCTGGTGGGAGACATTCCATCGCATATGGCAAAAGGATATGCTATGTATGAATGTGAATCAAGATCCCGTTAAAAATGTGCGTACAAACAATATTACGGCAACAAACTCGGTAGGTAACAGGACAAAGGCTCGACAATGCCCACACAAATCAAACAGGATTCCTAATACATTATCGGCCAAGTTGTTGTGTACACCAAGCATTTGCATGGCTCGGACCGCGAGACTTGCGTGTCCCGCCCACTCAGCGCGGTGCAATACTGTGCAATCTTACTACGTATCGGCATCACATTAAACGTTGTAAAGGCACTACAATGCGGATTTCTCCACGAACTTATAAAAAGTTATGTGTAAGGTTTTGTTGAGTGCGCTGCGACATGCGAAGACCATTGCCGCAATGTCTGTTACAATTGCTGCTTGCTAATTAGTTTACGAGCTATTCTGAAACAATAGTTTTTTAGCTGATTACTGCCGACTAATTACTGCGTCTTTTTCTGATAAATTAGTGCAATCTGCTGCATTATCCTCTGCAACTGCAAAAACTGTCAATGTAATCTTGCAAATTCTTAGGCCTAGGTGTTCGACAGTTTCTTAATGACCTAATTGTTGCAGCTAATTAGTGCAATACAAGTGCGTTGACATTCTCGGCTCGTGATCGGTCGATGGGTAAGTCGATCGCATCGTCGGCGACACCCGACACCGTCGGATCGCCTGTCGACGACGATACTGCACGGGGCCTTGAGATCGCGCTTACGGAATAGGCGTCTCATGCGTATCGGGTTCAGCTCGAATACTTTGGAAATATGAGCGTGCACTTATTTGTGGCCTGCAGTGTACGGTGCTTTAGGGGCGAGTTTGATGGGTTCATTATATTCATGGTACAATTTTGAGCTTGGTCGTTTCGTTTAAGTTACGGAATCCTAAAAAAGAAGCTTTCGCTCAGCAGCTTACTCTCAGCTTCACTAGTATTATCCAGACTATCTTTTTTGTAACATTATCTTATTTGAACTATCATATTAGTTATATTCGTGGTTATTTCTATTGCCAAAATCGGCTGATCAGCAAGATTGCCTGCTGCCAGCTGCTAGCTGATTGACCCAAAGTTAAAGTAGCTAGCACACCGTGTGAACTTTTATTCGTGAAGGCTTTTTAAATCCTCCCACATTGAGATTGTATATAAAAAAAAGTTTTTTACGCCACCGGCTGGCGTCAATTAACTCTTCAGTTTCGATAATAAGACAGATGTTTCCAATTTCTCTTATTACAGTTATTATTCAATTTCATCGTAGTTACATACTTCCCCAACTCGTGACATTCTTTTGTTTATTCTTTAAGAATCTTGGGACCTTGAAGAACTCTTCATTAAATTCTACTTTATTTTGTTTTAATGTGTTGTGTATAAAGTTTGCAAGCCTGAGGGCAGGATGTGATGAAGTCCAAAATGGTTCGCGGGACACGCCTTCAATTCAGTAACACGTTAACACCTTGTTTTAAAGATTATTTAAAAAATGGAAAACACATGCAAAACAGTTTTCGAAATGCCAGATCTTAAATTTTATCCATAGCTTGGCATCTTTACTTTAAGTTACATTCTTTAGTCTGCTTTTTAACCGACTTCAAAAAAAGGAGGAGGTTCTCAATTCGTCGGAATATTTTTTTTTAATGTATGTTTCCGGATTACTCAAAGACGCCTGGACCGATTTCAAAAATTCTTCTTTTGTTTTAAAGGGTATACTTTCTAGTTGGTCCCATAGTCAAGTTAGCATCTGATGATAGGATCTTAGATAAATCGAGATGACTCCTCAAATAGTACAGGCATTCATATAGCGATTTTGGTATTTTCATCAGCAATGCAATCATTTGCACTCAGAAAGTATCATTTGGTGAAGTGGAACTGATAAAGAAGACCACAGATGGCCACTGGAACTCCTAAATGCTAAGCATATCACAGGTATAAGATAAACACATCAACACGGTCTAGGGATATTTCATACTCAATTAAATAACTCGAAAAGTACTGGCCGCATTGGAATCTTTTATACATCGATTTGTTTGTAATTTATCTCAGGCAAATTCCAAATTCAAAACTTTGAAAATTATTTTGTTTCGGTGGCATAAAAATGTCTTGATGTTTAGGAGAGGGAATTTTCATTTGTGCGAAATTTAGAAAACAATACGTATTACGTTTAGTTACAGTTTTTTTTTCATTTTTAAACGAAAGATAAAGTTAAAATTGAGGTATTGTAGCCATGCAACGCCAACATTTGACGAGGGCGGAGATGTTACGAGCTGTGGGAATGCTGGAAGCTGGGTCTGTTCAGCGAAATGTTGTTGAGGCCATAGGGACCCACCAAAATGTAATTTCAAGATTGTGGACACGTTATCGTGCCACAGGTGAAGTAGCGGAGAGGCACCGGGGGCCAAGTCGCATCACTACCCCCAGACAAGACCGATTTTTGCAAATTACTGCGCGAGCTCAACCAAATGCAACGGCGACTCAATTGGTCCAAAGGCTGCGAGTGGAACACCAAGTGCTTGTGAGTGACCAAACTGTAAGAAGGCGACTGCATGAAAGCAATCTACGCTCTCGTAGACCACTCCGGGTCCCACCTTTACGGAGAGGCAATCGTGGACGACGATTAGAATGGGTTCGGAACCACGTGGACTGGGGCCGTGAGCAATGGTCCAATGTGCTGTTCACGGATGAATCCAGGTTCGGCTTCCATCCAGATTCACGGAGGACGCGTGTTTGGCGAGTTCCTGGACGATGGAGCCGTCTTCAGAACCCTCAGGAAGTTCACCCATACCAAGGAGGAACAATTATGGTTTGGGCAGGAATTCGTCTTGGAGGACGGACGGATCTCGTTTGGGTGCGGGGCAATATGACGGCAGAACGATACGTCCAACAGGTGCTGGGGCCCGTAATCTTGCCCCACAGAACACAAATGGGGAAAGATTTCCTGCTCATGCACGACAATGCCCGGGCACACCCGGCGAGAACGGTAGCAGCTTGGTTACATACACACAATGTTAGGGCCTTAGACTGGCCTGCTCAATCGCCAGATCTAAATCCCATTGAGCATGCGTGGGATATGCTGCAAAGAAGAGCTCTGAAGGAAGTTTCTGAAAATCTGGCCACAGAAGATCAACTTTTTGCGCACCTCAGAAGGACATGGGACAATATTCCGCAGCAAGACATTGACAACCTTGTTCTGAGCATGCCGAATCGTTGCCGATGTGTTATGAACATCATGGGCGCTTTCTCAGACTACTAACTTCAAGTTTATAAACACAAATTAAATGATTTTTCTGTTTTTTTCAGTTTTTACTCATAAATTAAAAGTTAATTCATATACGGTTTCCGTCTATGATTCATTTTTTTCCATAAAATCCTGAAATTTTAATCGAAGTACCTTAACCATTATTAAAAAATGGTAGAATATTAAATAACGTATCTTTTAAATATATACATGTTATATAAATAATTAACACATTGATAGTAATTCGCTTTTTTTAAAATATCCCTAGACCGTGTTGATGTGTGTATCTCGAATAGTTAACCGACTATGATTAAGAAAATACTTATAAATAAATTGTACTGATGAAAATGGCACCATCGAACTGATCTGATGATGAAGCCGGAAGGTAGGCTCTGGAACTATTAAATAAAACAATGTATCCTAGTCGTATTTGGGCTTAACTATTGGAATCGTCATGAGATGTACTTTGGCTATAAATGATTATCATGTTAATTGGAGATACCTACTTACCAAAACTAAAAAGAGAAAAAAACTTTTCAACAATAAAATCAAACCGACTTTCAGAACAAAAAACTACGAAGCGGGTACAAAAGACACCGACTTCGGAAAAGAAAGTTATTTTTTGCTTTGTAGTTTTTTGTTCTGGAAGTCAGTTTGATTTTTTATTAAAAAGTTTTTTATTTAGGGGCTTTTAGTCACTATTAAGACCATGCCAGCCCCATCATAAACTAAACATATTCACATTATACTTATCTATTATTTATAAACTAAAATGGCTGCTTCCGACAGAGGCGCTGACAGGATACTTTAGAAGATTCCTACATCCATTAATTTTATATTTAATGTATTCATCAGAGCCTCTATAAGTTACTTTACTTGACTAGGAACTACAGTCAAAACTGAAAGAAATAATAATCATTATACTATCTCTCGCCAGCGACAGCGACACCCGCGTGAATGTCGAAAATTATTCAACTGGAACCCTCCGAGACTCTGGATGCAAGGTGCACCGGCAGGCTTATTGAAGAGCAATTATTGCGCAAAAATCGCTATCGTTCTGCCATTGCAAGAAACGCCTGCGGGACGGTCGAATTGGCGACACTTGGCTTATGTTCAGCAGTGGACGCCTTTCGGTTGAAATGATGATGATGGACCCACTTCCGCGAAAAAAGGATCTTAGTAGTAGTAGGGACTCCCTTTTCCGCACTTAGAACCCCATTCGCTCCGTTGTGAGTGGGGGTACTAGCTAATATAGCCAGCCTAGCTCCGTCCAAATGCACAGAAACTGCCTGGCTTCACAGGCTTCACGGAGAGACCTCACTGTTCCAAGGATTCTTTCACGTTGAGATGC
The DNA here is from genome assembly GCA_948252205.1 of Orthosia incerta. Taxonomy (NCBI): domain Eukaryota; kingdom Metazoa; phylum Arthropoda; class Insecta; order Lepidoptera; family Noctuidae; genus Orthosia; species Orthosia incerta. The sequence goes on from OX411759.1 coordinate 11,855,061, forward strand.
CATGGCCTCCCATTCCAGGATTACGTGGGTGGCTGATTCTTCGGCGTTAAAACAGCCCCTACAAAGTGGGCTGTCTGTGGCATCTATGTTGAAAAGAAGTTTGTTAAAAAAGGATCTTATGTCTAAATCAAATCATGGTCTTCACGTGTGCCAAGTTTTGTCCATATCCATTTAACCAATGAGGCATGATTTTTCTTTAGATAACAAAACTGCTTCTCATACAAACTCAGAGTTCCTTCTTCCCCGAACATCATTCAAAACAATCAAATAGAGGTATATATACTTCTAATTAACTACATAAGGAAAAACACTTAGTGTTGATATTCTATAATTTACAGAAATTTACATACGTTATTGTTAGTGTGGGAGGCTTATAAGGTTACTAAGGCAGTATATCAGGGTTATTAGCAGTCTAGTAAGTACACATTGTACAACATACTACAGAACACGGTTGTTGACTCACTGTAGCTGATGTTCTTAAATATTTCAAGGGTGGAAGGAGGTCATCCACAGACCAGAATAACACACTGCTGCGTCAACAAGTGTAAACTTACTTCAATTATAATAAGCTTTATCAAAGGTAGGCTTTTAATTATAATTGAATTCCTTAGACTTGTAATAAATCAAGCCTTTATAATATTATTTTTAAATTAGTGTTTTTTTTATTGCAATGTCTCGAGAAAAACATATGTATGCATAATTTCTGGTCAATCGAACACCAGGGAGGGGTCTTAACTTGCATTTTTTGTATCTCTAGTTATTATAGTTTTGAGGCACCGACTTCCAAAACGAAAGTTAATTTTGCACTTTTATTGATTTGTTTTTAAGTCGGTTTATTTTTTTGTGAAAATATTTTTTTTCTCTCTTTTTGGTTATGGTTCACCTTCATTAAAAATTTAGCAAGTTCCATAGTTAGGCACCTAAAGGATTGACAACATATCTATAATAACTCAATTTACACACATTCGTGCTGTTTGTCGCTAAGGAATTTGGTTGTATACTCCATGTTTTGAAAACTGCCGAACCGATTTTGATGAAACTTTCGGAGAAATGCGTGGGCAAACATACATTCCCTTATGAAATTTGACACACAGTTGAAGCCCACATAGAGTAACACAATGTTAATTTTGTGCAATTCCAACGTTATTACCTACATACGTATCGAATTGATAACCTCCTTTTCATGAAGTCGGTAAAAAGCTTGTAACAATAAGCCTGTGAGAAAAATAGGAGCTCAAGTAGAAATGATATATACAGATATGATGAAGCAAGGACCACCATACAAATATGCCAAAGCAACATTCGTACTATCTACAAAACATGCGTGGGCGCATGGGAAGGAATTCCGTCTGTTGACATCAGTCTGGTTTATAAGTTCTTTAATAGTTCCCATGTCTTTATAAACTGTATTGATTGATATGTATGGGAGTTATTCCCCATTGTGATCTGTCATTTGGACTGAGTAAGTAATCTATGTACGCAAGTTTTTTTGGTAAATGTTAATTTTATTTGCATCAGCAGTGCGTTTGATTGTTCACTGTACATTTGAGATTTTCTCATGAGAGCTGGCAGAATCTATTGAACTACACTACCTAACTCGGACAGCTACTGCGATCCTTGAATGCAATAATATGAAAAGACTGGAATGAATTTTTGGTGACGTATACGTAGGTATATTTTTGAAAGATACTCGTAAACATGTTTACATGTTTACGAGTATCTTTCAAAAATATACCTGCCCCATAAATATACCCCTATTTTGTCTAACTAAAATAAATATAAAACTATAAATATAAAAATATACAACATAAATACATATTTGTTCTCACTGCTGGGACACAGGAAACTTCGCTGGGAGAAGGACGAATCATGCTTGTGTTTGTAAGTCCATAATATTTTCCTATTAATAATTATTAAAAAGAATAAAATAATAAAATCAATTGTAGACCATTTAAATTCCTCAAACGTATAACTTATGGGTACTGTTTATTCGTCGTCCACCACTATTAAATGTTGTAACATTAAAAAATAATAGCGATGTTTACATAGATACTTGTAATTACTAAATACATATAAGGCAAAGAGGCTCTGTCGAAGACACACGTTCATTTGAATAAATATATGCATAAATATTCAGTTATTTTGAATTGTTAATTGACTTTAACTACCTGTGTATGTGTGGGAAGTATTAAATACTAGCTTGTGCCAGCGGTTTCGCCCGCATAAAAGCTGGAAGATGTCCGACGGGAACCGTACATTTTGACGAGCTAAAAAGTATCCTATATGCTTTTCCAGACGATAATCTATCTCTGTGCTAAATTTCATCCAAAGCCGTTCAGCAATTCCTGCGTGATTGAGTACCAAAGATACATCCATCCATATTATCGCATTTACAAAATTACATACTAGCTTCTGCCAGCGGCTTCGCCTGCGTGAATATCTAAAATTATCCCAAGGGAACATATTCCTGGGATAAGAAGTAACATATGTGCTATTCCAGAATATAATCTATCTCTGTACCAAATTTCATCCAGATCCATTCAGCCGTTCCTACGTGATTGAATAACAAACATACATCTATTCAAACTTACGCATTTATGGTAGAAGGACAAACAAATAATTGGACCAGTTGGTAGTTACTGGGAGAACTGGTGTGATTTTAACCATTTTACGGAAGAATTATTATTGATTACTCCTTATTTCATCTATTACTCCATATTTGTATCAAGCGCAAGTTCGATCATGCATGGAGTACTGTTCTCATCTCTGGGACGGATCTGCCAAATATCAGCTGGATGCACTTGAGTCGATCGAAAAACGGGCCAAAAGGCTCATTGGCAATGAGGTACTCGTCGAATCTAGGCTCCAGAACCTCGAACATCGGCGCAGGGTTGCCAGCCTGTCGGTTTTTTATCGGTTACATTTCGGGGAGTGTGCGTTGGAATTGCATGAACTAATTCCTCCTAGCCCGTTCCATCATCGGACTACAAGACGTACGGCGATGCGTCATCGGTACATGGTGGACATCCCACCCATACGCACCAAACGTTTTGGGTATACTTTTATTATGCGTACAGCAAAGGAGTGGAATTCCCTGCCGGAGTCTGTATTTCCTGTTGGCTACAACCTGGGAGTCTTTAAGTCAAGAGTGAATAGGTTTCTTCTAGGCAAGCGTGATTCATCGTCGACCACATCGTCGCTTACTATCAGGTGAGATAGTGGTCAAACGCAAGCCTAACAATAATAAAAAAAAAAAACTAGGTTATTTATAAAGCCTAAAGTAATTTTGAAGGATGAACCAAGCGAGTAGTTTTTGTTATTTAACACACACTACATAATTACCCATTTATATTATATACCTATTTCACATATTGTCTGTATACCTATTTCACATCCGTACCAGTTTATGTGCAGTATTTGCATGCAGTTTCCTTGTCCAGTGGTCTACATTCAGAATCATCTCTCGTAATTACATACTGTCGAGGATTAATGAATATGAATTCTGTAATTGGCAAGCGACGCGGAAGGTGCTGACTGATGGCCCAACGATAAGGCGTATGAAGCTGATATTATGGGCATGTTGTTCTGTATTAACTAGTCCACATTTGTATTAAGGATAAATACGGTTTTGTATAAAGAATTTTGATGTAGGTAAGCGTTTGTTTATGAGAATTATTTTTAAACAGCAGGCTTATTACAGAAACAGCAATCAGCAATCATCGCGCGATCAAACGCTTTATGTCATAAAAGTCGGAATTACCTACAGTGTAGGTATGGTAGGTCCTACATAATCGTTTGCTAATCGCTCGCTGTTTGTCAAATGCACTTATTTCTAAAAGAAACGCCAAAAATTCTAAAACTTCTGCCCCCCTAGCCAAGTTACAACAAACAACAAACGTTTCTACATAACGATTGTAGAAAGAGATTCGATACGAAACGCCTCCTATTTGTATGGTCTGTCCACGTGACTTAACGTTTAGATGTGTCATTCTCATACATTGATTCGTTTTCTACTAGCGTTATCGATTGTAGATTGTCAAGTTGGCTACAGGTGCGCCTGTATTTAAGAGCAATTATTGCGCAAAAATCGGTATCGTTTTGCTCTTGCAAGATACGTAATAAGCCTGCGGGTCGTCCGACAGACTTTGTCTTCAATTTAAAATTTAATGCATATAAAAAGTACCATAGAAATTAACACTTATTTTAAATAACATATATCGATGACTATTATTGCTGGGTTAATTAATTTAAATCTTCCATTGATTAACATAATTTCCGGCAGTTAAATCTAAGGTTTATTTATCAAATCTTAAGTGATTTATTCAATTTGTCTGAGAATCAGCAATTATTAAATCTAAAAAATTACAAGGGATAGTTCCTCCCACAACCGCCAAACCGTTTGAGTGTAGTCAGTGTGTGATTTGATTTCGGAAAAACCGCTGTGTTAACCAAAGGAATCTATTAATTAATATTCCAAACCAGAAATATTACACTATAGATTAACGAACTAATGAAACTTGATGTTGTAAGATTGAATCCGGCAGCCTAATTGCGTAAGTGAATTCTGGAAAACAAACAAGTCGATTCCTTCCCAAAAACGACTTTACGTATTGCATATTTGTACGTAAAGTCGTTTTTAGGAAGGAATCCAATTGTTTGCTTTGCAGAATTCACTTACGCAATTAGGCTGCGGGAGTAGGTATAACAATGGGTTTTTCATTCATCCAATGCATCTTGGTACCGATAGTTGGAAATACCTAGCTGAGGAAAATCCTCTGACCTTTTCATTTGAGATCCAAATAAGGTCCGAGCCGAGATCGAGGTCTAGAGCGTCGGCCTCATCAGGAAAAAAAAAAAAACAAACTACTAATTTATAGTTGATAAATCTTGTTCTTAGCGTGTGGATGGCAAATATATATCAATCTGCTAGCCTTTTCCCAACTATATTGGGGTCGGCTTCCAGTCTTACTGGATTCAGCTAAGTACCAGAGTTTTACATGAACCGACTGCCTATCTGACCTCCACTCCAGTAACTGGGTAACACGGTACCCCTTGGCAAGACTGGTGTCAGATCTCAAGCTTCTGACTACCTGTAATGACTGTCAAAGATCTTCAAATGATAGCTGGGAGCAACGGCTTAACGTGCTTTCCGAGGCACGGAAGAAACTCGGTATGTTGAAATGGTCACCCATCTACGGACCGACCTCGTCAAACGTTGCTTAACCTTTATGATCGTCCAGTGCGGCTGTTATTTATTAGCCACGAGCTCCTCCGGATGGCAAAAATATATTTAAAAATATTAGCTAGGTTTGGCCAAGATTCAGTTATGGTAAAACCATTCGCTGCCGCATCCATAAAGTACAGAAAAGAAAGCATGCGGAGCAAGACGAAAGGTGGCCATGTTCAACGGAGGGATGCCGCACAAACTCTAAAGATCGGAGCCATCCGGAAACCCGCACTAAACCATAACTCAATAACCATAATTGTCTTTTGATTGAGTAGCGGAATACGAGTCCGGTGATTATTAATTTACTATTTCCACAAAAATACTTTTAAATTTGTACCTATTAAGGCCAAACGCAAAGGTATTATGGATAAATTACAACTATGTACTAACTACGAGTAAATCACCAACTACGGATTGATCTAATAGTTGCCAGTTATTTATGCTAACTTTACTTTGAAGTCTGTAAACAACCAAGGAGCGTCATAATGACCCATAATGCTAACTAATACTAAATATTCATAATAAATACCCATAAATTATCAAGATGATCTCGGGTTTTTCCTATAATACATAGTACTTAGAGCAGACTATTGCAATAAATATTTTTTTTTTCATACTGTCCACGGGAATAAAATAAACAATTATCTCTTTGTAGTTCTCAGATAGCTGGATTTCCATCTACATTATTGAGGTAAAACCAGCAACATTATCCTTTACCAATGTAGCTCCTCAAAGCTAGAATAAACAGAACAGTGCCTAGGTAATAAAGCTTTTATCGGTTGCATTTCGGGGAGTGTGCGATGGAATTGCATGTTCTAATTCCGCCTAGCCCGTTTCATCATCGGACTACAAGACGTACGGTGATGCGCCATCAGTACATGGTGGACATCCCACCCATACGTACGCACTAAACGTTTTGGAAATACTTTCATTATGTGTACAGCTAAGGAGTGAAATTCTACAACCTCGTACAACTTCGGGGTCTTTAAGTCAAGAGTGAATAGGTTATTTCTAGGCAAGCACGCTCCACCGTCGACCACATCATCGCTTACCTTCAGTTGAGATAGTAGTCCAGCGCGAGCCACAATAAAAATAAACAATAAGCTCTACGAGTCTCAGCGAAACGATTCAGCTATCTTGGCACGTACAGGTGATAGGGCAGGCGACACACTCCGAAGGTTGGACCATGGTCTGCGGAGCGACGCCGCACAAACTCTGAATGTTATAGCCATCCGAGAACGCTCTAGGATCGTTATATACTTTAAACATTTATCTGACCACATCTAATTATCTCTAGAATTAATTTAAGCCAGAGAAGTCCTGTTGATACTTTTCTATAACACACTAGCTGATTCCCGCGGCTTCGCTCCCGTCAACTGGCTATCTGCCTACCCAGCCTATCCTGCCTACCCTGCCTACCCTGCCTTCCCTGCCTATCCTACCTACCTAATAATTTGTATCTATGTTCAATAGTTTACTCAGCGCGATCCAATGAATTAATTTTATAGACAACATTTTGCTACCTTGGGTTACATTATTGCAATGTTCATAAGGATCTCAATATTTTTTTAAATGTATTATAGCCTATGTCACTCAGGAATAATGTAGCTTTCTACTGGTGAACGAATTTTCAAAATCGGTTTAGTTGATCCAGAGATTACCCCTTACAACGCCACAAACTTTACCTCTTTATAGAATTGGTATAGATAAATCTCTGACCTATTCCCAAAACCAATATACCAAATAAATTAAAATAACTGCCAAACTCTACCGTTTCTATCCACTACAAAATACACTTACATAATCCTCCACAATGCCTAACTGTAGGCCGCTATGCATACCCAAGCAGGGCCTAATGTAGGACATATCCTACACCGGGTCCTAGGGGCTATCAATAGGTATTGCGGACACAAATTCAGCTAAAGTCCTCTTAGTAAGCATCAGTCTTGTTTACGCCTACGTCGGACGTAAGATATTCAGTTTTATTGATAAAGCTGAGGCCCACTGCGGAGCTGCGTGGAAATATACGGGGCTCTGTTTGTATTGACTTGAAGATTGGATACTACGTTTACTGAATCATAAGATCATTTAAGGTCTTACACGATTTTTTTATTATTAATAATAGTCTCGCGTTTAAACACTATCTCACCGGATACCAAGCGATGATGTGGTCTACGGTGAAGCACGCTTGTCTAGAAGTAACCTGTTCACTCTTGACTTAAAGATCTCCAGGTAGTAGCTATCAGGAAATACAGACTGTGGCAGAGAATGCCACTCACAATGAAAGTATTATCAAAACGTTTAGTGCGTATGGGATATTCGAATTCAGACTCGTTTTCAGATGATCCTCTTTTTAGTTTCATAAGTTACATCATTTTAAACATAAAAAATAACATTATTTTTGAATAAATTACTTTCGAAATTTAGGGGTGTCAAAACAAGCAAATATGGTCCGAAATATCGAAACTATGAAATTTCGAAATGCATTCCCTAGTACCGATAGCGCATCGCCTAAAGCTAGAGGATACATATTCGCTAGCTAGCTCACCAAAACCAGACGTATCCGCCGACGGCACAGCATGATTTTCACCTTGTTTACGTCTTTTTATTTCGCTTTTCAAGCAGTCGGGTTTTTTGATTTTTTTAATTAACTTTTTTTATTTATAACATTTTAGTTTTTTTTTTTCGAGTCGGGTACATTTAAACATTGTTATATATTTTTGAAATGACCTTTTAAAACCCTTTATTTTGATACCCCACACGATGGAAGAAAAAAACATTTGGCCCCCACAATATGGCGCCCAAAAGCCGCCATTTTCCAATTTTAATGTAGCCAGTGACACTCGCAGAGTTAAGACGAATCGATTGACGTAAGAACCATCAAAATCTGTCAAATCGTTTGGTTTCTAGAACGCCTCATAGGAACAAACATACATACATACTTAGACTGGTAAACACATTACCCTCCTTCGGCAGGCGGGTAAAAAACCAAAAGCTTGCCAAAATGTACCACCCAATGTTTCCATCTAAAAATCTTTTAGCAAAACACAAAATATTCCTCTAGCTTTTTCCTACTCCCTACTTATCCCCACGTAATATTTAATCCGACAAATGCCTCAATAACAAAATTAACAAACATCTGAATGGTAACTGAATCCGTATTAAGTTTTGAGCAAATATTATAAATTATACTAAGCGTTTGGATATCGGAATTTACGGCTTTCGGATTGCTTTTAGCATTCATAAGTAAGACATTGCTTTTGACGTCCATTTTCAATACACTTTCTGTATATTAAGTGACAGTATGCAATGTTGGAAGAAGGAAAGCTGGAAACACTATTTTAATAATATATTCGATAGTTTATTCACGAGGAGGCTGTCAGTTCCACCGCAGGAAACACCCTGGACGTCGGGAGTCGCAAGCCGATTCCCGGCCACCGTAGACGCGGGTTTGCGGACGGCGAGTAATGGGTAGCTCGTCGTCAGATAAGGACCAGACCCGAGTCGACGATGACGGCGCGTAGTGTTCCACACGCGCCTCCAATAGATGTCAGCAAAAACTGACGGGGTCCGCTAGGGCCGATGCCTGTCTGGATCGCAAATAAATTTGATAGAGATTTACCGCGGCCCTGACATAAGAACTGAAGGAACACAGTTGGGTTTTAGTCAGAAAAGTCTGTCACACTCTGCCGCTTCACCCAGAGTCGGAGAAGTCATTGTAAAATTTCCCATTCAAAATAAAAAAATAACTGACTTTATTGCAGTTAAGGCTTCCGTAGACAGACGCGACGCAACAATGCGACAACGCGTTTCCAATTCATAAAGTTGTTGAAATTTACCAGTTACTAAGCTAAATAACCTAATAAAATGTCGCAGCTTTAATTACTGCTACTGATTGACGATGAAAGAAAATACCGGCCAAGTGCGAGTCGGACTCGCACACGAAGGGTTTCGTACCATTATCGCAAAAAACGGCAAAAACATCACGTTTGTTGTATGGGAGCCCCACTTACATATTTATTTTATTCTGTTTTTAGAATTTGTTGTTATAGCGGCAACAGAAATACATCATCTGTGAAAATTTCAACTGTCTAGCTAACACGGTTCATGAGATACAGCCTGGTGACAGACAGACAGACAGACAGACGGAGTCTTAGTAATAGGGTCCCGTTTTTACCCTTTGGGTTTGGAACCCTAAAAATGACCTATTGCTCTTCAAATGATTTTTATAAATGTCTACATTAGTAGTAAATCCGAATGCTGATCAAGTACTAAATGCAACCTTTATAGATGACCCTGAACAAATAACTTGAAAAATTTAAGTATAATGTGATTCTAACGATCCTATCCGAAACTTACCTATTACGATATTCCTGAATAGAATGGTAGGCACTAACGTTCTTACATTGGTATATGAGTTTATACTAAGCAATATCTGAAACCATTTTATCGGCATTTCGAACACTAGTTACCTTTGACTATAATAGAACAACTACCAACCGTTAACTACCTAAATCCTTTCATACTCAAAACTTTGTCCTTCACTCTCCACACAATTTATTTCTACACACCCTGTAAAACTGTGTATCGCAAATAGGCCAGTATCGCCTACACCTCTACCTACCCAATAAAGAACAAAAGCAGTAGACACTAGCAGAGCACAAAGCGGGCATTAGCACAGGCTGTGATAACGGCGCGTTATCACACCGCGCCCGCGACCACTCGAACAGTCGCCACATTCACTGAATATATACGCCGACTGAGAGGACTTGGTCCTTGGATTTAATGCTATACTTCATAAAAGATAGCTTGATCTCTGCGACATAATGTCAAACTGACGTATACGTTATTGTTAGCCTGTCAAGCGCTATAGTTACTGTATTGACACTGACAGTTGTCGCAGAGATCAAGCTATCTTTTATAAAGTATAGTGATTTATTGTGAAGTGTTTTGAAACTGTATTTTTTTACTGGAAACATTTATGTAGGCCCTACACAAATGTTTTCAGTAGATAAAGATAATGAATTTATCATGAACTAGCCGCAGTTTATTTTAGAGTGATGACGCGGCGGTCTTGATTTTGCTCACAGATATTGTAATTTTTTAGAAGAGGAATATTTTCAAGAAATGAAAAAATAACATCTTGTCCGAATTAGCCTCGTGGTGACGGCTAATGTCAACGCAAAAAGAATCTCTTTCTTCTTGCACTCTCATAGTTCAATGGTACAAATTGCCGACACGACCGGCAAAAGATGAGGCGAAATACTCACGGTTTTACGTGGTGTCTGAGGCAAAGGGGTTTCAAAGCGCCTGCTTTCTAAATTGCGCTGTTATTGGACTCACTGTGTCCCACTTTGCTCTAAGTGGGATATAAACAAGAACTTTACGCTCAGCAGTTGCGGTTACGACCACTCTAATGGTCTACCAACGAGGCAGTTAGTGTTTTGTAATTATAGAATTAGCGGCACGTAAACTTGACGATTCAGTCGGATTTTGAGGCTCCTATTTTCGTCTAAGACTTGGAAGGACTGATTGAAATCAATGTATAAAAATACTACAAGTACCACAGAGCTTTCAATCGATTTCTAAAGTACCAAAACCGTTCAATCCATCCTCACAGCAGAGATCATGCGATGCTTGACGCTGGAGTCAAGGAGAGCGGCCGGCGCCGACCACGCCCGCGCCCCGCGCCCGAGCACCTCCCGCACCCCCCCGACACCCTGCCCGCGCTTCATGCAAACTATGCGGGTACATCGATACGTTCAATTGTTAACCATTACGTATCCTGGTCCGTAATGTATTATTATGGGTTATAAAGGCTATGATATAACAAATATTTCCAATTAAAACCGGCTTCCGTGACGTGGCGACCTGATTATTGGCGAGTTATCTAGGCGTACTACTGCTTGCGTTATCATCTTTTCATTTAGTTGGTTAGTGTTCTTGCAGATATGGTTAAGGCCCTGTACAGTGTTTTGCGATCACCAATGTTGTTCTTAGTGTGAACCGACAATGGAGTGGCACTTCGTTATCGAAGTTTTTTTAGGAGTTTTCTTATTTATTACCCATAAATAAGAAAACTCCTAAAAAAACTTCGATAACGAAGTGCCACTCCATTGTCGATAAAATAAGTATTTTCGTCTCACAGTTCAGTCTGCGATTATCTTGGGAAGTCAACGTTTCCTAGCTGATGCACCTAGTGAGAAACCTGAAGCTCAGTAATGATTAGTTCCCATATGTATTTTAAAAGACAGTAATGAAATAACTGATATTTTATTCAATAATAAATGATCATAGCTGACGTAAAGATTGTAATAAACGACTGACGGTAGTGGCACAGCTTGTTTGAATGATAGCTTTTTGATTCAGGTGCCAATTTCCTGAAAAAAATCCCGATTTATTTGTTTTAGTAGAGCTACAAATAATGTTCTTTCACAATTTGATGATTATAGACATACTAGCTTCTGCCCGCGGCTTGGCCCGCGTTCAAAGTTAAAAAAAAATATCCGCTCGCCACCAAACAGGATTATCCGCTGGATCAATCTAAAGATTCTCTGAAAATTTCATTAAAATCGGTCAAATAAATCGGTCGGTATCTTATCTTCGAAGTCTATAAGGAACATACATTCATACTTTCTCTTTTATTATAGGCATATTGTAATTAGATTTAGAGTCCTAAATTACTTTGGTCACATCGCCCGGAGACAGCCAGATAACCTGGAAAAACTCGTTGTAGGAAAAGTGGATGGGAAGAGGCCAAGCGGACGCTCACCCACTCGGTGGTCAGACCAGATCAGGGCGATTACGGGACTCTCGGTTACCACTGCCCTGAGAAGAGCCGAAGACAGATTGGCTTGGAAGCAGCTCATCAATGACTTCGTGAAAGCTTTTCAAGACGGGAGATTGTAATTAGCTAAGTGCCAGGTCATGAGTTCGATTCCTAGTTTGAGCAAAGTATTACTGATATTTTTTAATCTGGCATTTCACAGCATTCAAGAGCACATGCGTCTGAATTCGAGACCGCTTGATGGCAATAAATTCACCCCCTATTTAATAGGGATGTAACAATTAAAGGTCAACACATCTGCTTCACCCTTCGGAATACAGGCGTGATATTACACATATACAATTAACAGATCCTTATATCCAACATAATCACCTCACACTTCAAACCCGTTCTCACCTCAGCCGCCAAGAAGCGGACATCGCCATGTTTTTCATAAATACACGAACATGTAAATTACAAATTAAGCGAGTAATTATAACAATCGACAGATGGACAGCCGAGTTAAACGGTGTTTAAATGACTGATTACCGGCTTGACCTTTGAGGGCGTGCAATTAAAGGAAACCTTAGGGTGCCAACCAATGAAGATGGAAAAGAAAACAACATTTAAGGTTTTTATGGCTTGTTGCAAATATCCTCGGCAGTGTAAAAGGTTGGCGATCGTCAGTTATTTTCCACAAAAGCACAAGTTCTTTTTTTGTTTTTAATCGACATTGCAAAAAGGAGGAGGTTCTCAATTCGGATGTTTCTATTTTTTTATGTTCGGGCATAATTCCGTCATATATAGACAGTTTTTTTTTTTGAAATGGTATTATTTCGAGGTGGTCCCATCATCAAATATTATAGGCAGACATATAGCGAGTTTGGTATTTTCAATAACATGGCAAGCATTTGCACTTATAAAGTATCATTTGGTGAAGTGGAAATACATATATATATATAAATGGAACTGATGAAAATGGTACCATCGAACTTTCTTTTCTTTCTTTCTTTTTAAAAAAACGTTGCCCCACACTAGGAATTTCTCCTGTATCGTGGGTGCGTTTACAAACATAAACTCACAGACACAAACACCCAGAGCCGGAACAACTATTTGTAGATCATACAAATAATTGTTCCGTGCGGGAATCGAACCCGCGACACGCAGCGTAGCAGTCAATCGCTCAACCACTGCGCCAACCGTGCGCCCAAAAAGTATTATTTAGTTTTCTGTATTTTCGCCTCCGTAATCAATATCGTTTTAATAATTACTTAGATCTTTGCAAGAATGGAACTGGCGTCTCATCTCCCATCTTGCTATGTGACAGAGCCCTGAACAGAGTTGCACAAAAACGAACTTGAACGAGATCAAATACGGTGTAGCAACATATGTTATTCAAACATTCTGCATAATTTTAATCTTCAGCTCTGAACAATGGAACAAGAAGTATTATTGCTAAGTAGCCCTTGGCTAGTTGCTATAGTTGATTATGTTGTACTTAGGAGCCACTTAGTTCAAGTTTGGTGCTGTTCTTCTTGTGTGTCGACAAGCTCTGCAAGAGAAATGTAATCAATCTGTTCAGGGTTGCTAGTAATTTAGAATGAGGACTACCGCGTTTGAATTTTCCGCTAGGGTCACTGGTGTAGAGTAAAAACTGATCTAATGATGAATCCGGAAGGTAGGCACTGGAACTCCGTAATAAAATAATGTATCCTAGTCTAGTTTAGTCTAGTCTAGTCTTATTGGAATTGAAATGAGATGTACTCTGGCTATAAATGATTATCGTGTTAATTGGAGGTACCTACCAAAACTAAAAAGAGAAATATATAAAACTTTTTAGCAAAAAATCAAACCGACTTCCAAAACAAAACACTGCAAAGCGAAAAATAACTTTCTTTTCCGAAGTCGGAGTCGAAAAACGAAAAACAATGGGCACAAAAAAAAACGACTTCGGAAAATAAAATTATTTTTCGGTACAAACAAACCACCAACCAACTTCGACCAACTTCGAGAAAGAGGTCAACCGTCGAATCCGACTCGGCTGGGCAGCGTTCGGGAAGTTGCGCGGTGTCTTCTCGTCCAACTTACCACAGTGTCTCAAGACAAAAGTCTATGACCAGTGTGTGTTGCCAGTGATGACATATGGCTCTGAGACGTGGTCGCTAACAATGGGCCTTATCAGAAAGCTTACAGTCACTCAAAGGGCAATGGAGAGGGCTATGCTCGGCGTTTCCTTGCGTGATCGAATCAGAAATGTTGAGATCCGTAAGAGAACCAGGGTTACCGACATAGCCCGAAGATTTGCCAAACTTAAGTGGCAGTGGGCAGGACACATTGCTCGCAGAACGGATGGGGCAGAAAGGTTCTGGAGTGGCGACCGCGAACCGGAAGACGTTGCGTTGGAAGGCCTCCCACCAGGTGGACCGATGACCTGGTGAAGGTTGCAGGAATCCGCTGGTTGCGGGACGCACGGGACCGGTCAATGTGGCGACGCTTGGGGGAGGCCTATGTCCAGCAGTGGACGTCTTTCGGCTGATATGATGATGATGATGATGATGACAAACAAACAACAAAATCTTTCCTCTTTATAATATTATTACGGTATAGATGAGGCTTTGCAATGAGGGCTAACATTTTTCTTCTCACTAGTTGGCGCCACTGGCGAGTCAGGTCCTTAAATAAACGTTCTTATTACGCGCACGGAAGCAAAGTTTGAATTAAAATCATTTCTAATCCCCTAACACGACTAGGATACATTATTTTATTACGGAGTTCCAGTGCCTACCTTCCGGATTCATCATTAGATCAGTTTTTACTCTACACCAGTGACCCTAGCGGAAAATTCAAACGCGTTAGCCCTCATTCTAAATTACTAGCAACCCTGAACAGATTGATTACACTTCTCTTGCAGAGCTTGCCGACACACAAGAAGAACAGCACCAAACTTGAACTAAGTGGCTCCTAAGTACAACATAATCAACTAGCAACTAGCAAAGGGCTACTTAGCAATAATACTTCTTGTTCCATTGTTCAGAGCTGAAGATTAAAATTATGCACAATGTTTGAATAACATATGTTGCTACACCGTATTTGATCTCGTTCAAGTTCGTTTTTGTGCAACTCTGTTCAGGGCTCTGTCACATAGCAAGATGGGAGATGAGACGCCAGTTCCATTCTTGCAAAGATCTAAGTAATTATCAAAACGATATTGATTACGGAGGCGAAAACACAGAAAACTAAATAATATTTTTTGGATATTTTTTTTTTATTTTTATTTGTAATGGGTTTGCTCTTGACTCTAGTCTAGGTCATAGGTGACAGAGACAGAGTCTACGATGGAGTGAGCTTACCCAGAAGAAGCCTGTTCACTCTTACTTTGAAGAGATTCGATATGTTCATAGATCTATGTATTTGTTGTAACATGAGTTCCAAATTTAATACGCATATTTGAGGTTTCATATTGAAGGCCATGCAAAAAGACACAAAGTCACTACTATGTTTCAGACACGGTTTTTAAATCATATTAAGCGCCAGTGTAGCCTATTTCAGTTTGCCGAAACTACAAAAATACACTGCAATTATGAAAATATTTTCTTTGATTTTCCATGTGCTTTTTTATTATTTTTTGCTAGCTTCAAATAGCTGTTCAAGCAATTCAAAACGGGCAAAAATTTAAATTGATCTAAAATTACTTTGTTAAAAGACTGCTACCATAAAATGAATTTTATCGCTATCGCCTGGCTTTCTATGTAGTACCACCTTTACAAAAGGTACCACTCTATCGTGTATGCATATGATGGAAAAAGATACAAAAACCTATGTTTACTTGCGGCACCGACTTTGTAAGGAGAACTACATGTCCATAAAACATTATCTACTGGCAACTGCATGATCGATTAGTTCTGATTTTAATATTTACATACATTACACGACCATTACGTTGGACAGGTAAATTGATCGTGGAAAATGTTTTTACATGTCATCTGTCTACGCCTTCGATTTTGTAGTGACTTTGTGATCATATTTTTGTATAGAAACGGAAGAAGTCTTTAGGAATCCGCTGGATGGGAGAAAAACGGGATTGGTCGATATTCACAGACTGTTCCGTTGTTGTTGAATTAGGTAATTTACCTATGTTTGCAATATTTGTAAGTATGTGAGAACCATGTTCCTATTTATCAAATGAATGAAGTTAACTGTTAGTGCTTGTAATACTTTATACCTTTACGTAATATAGTAGTTAGTCTGAGTGCATCGTTCTCACGTATATGTATTAATGTATTTATGTAAATGTTGTAAAACACTTATTTAAAAAAAAGTAAGTATGAAGTTTCTTGTCCGTTTTTCTACATAACAAGCTACTTTTACGAATAGACGTTAGAATCAATTATTATTACAGTTAAATTTAATTTTTTGACGTTCAAAATTGTGGCTTAATGGCCTAACTGAAATAAAGAATTTTGACTTTGACTTTGTGGCGACCTTGGAGAAATGCCCGCAGTGGACATCTTTTGGCTGAAATGATGATGATGATGCATACCTATCACTAACATTCTTGTCAAATTCGTCAACTACGAGTATATTTTTCCTGTTGTTAGGTACATTGCAAGGCAGAGTTTCTTCTCGTTCAGAGAAGGATCAAGCATACTTGATCATTGCGTCATTCTTAGAGTGAAATAAATATACTAGGTAGGTACTTGTCCAAAGCTTGCAACAAGAACTCACAACCTCACAGTAACCTTATCTACGTCATAAGGCTCCCAAAGACGGGCCAACACAACAACGAAGTGGCAAAGTAATTTTAACCGACTTCAAATAAAAATAGTTCTCAATTCGTCGGAATCTTTTTTTATGTTGTTGCCCGATTACTCAAAGACGCCTAAACCGATTTATAAATTCTTCTTTTGTTTGAAAGGGTCTTAACAGGTGGTCCCATGATCATCTGCTCGGGATTTGATAATGTAATACTAAAGAAATCGAGGGAACTCCTCAAATATCATAGGCATACATATAGCGATTTTGGTATTTTCATCGACAATGAAGGAGACCACAGATGGCCACTGGAACTCTTTATTGCTAAGTATGTCACGGGAATAAGATATCTCGAATAGTTAACCGATTATGATGAAGCAAATACTTATAACTTAATGGTACTGATGAAAATGGTACCATCGACCTGATCTAATGTTGAAGCTGGAAGGTAGGCATTGGAAAGCCGAAATAAAACAATGTATCCTAGTCGTTTTGGGCTTATTGGAATCGTCATGAGTTGTACGTTGGCTATAAATGAATATCATGTTAATTGGAGGTACCTACCAAAACTAAAAAGAGAAATATATAAAACTTTTTAGCAAAAATTCAAACCGACTTCCAAAACAAAACACTACAAAGAAAAAAATAACTTTCTTTTCCGAAGTCGGTGTCGAAAAACGGAAAACAATGGGTACAAAAGACAACGACTTCGGAAAAGAAAATTATTTTTCGCTTTGTAGTGTTTTGTTTTGGAAGTCGGTTTGATTTTTTGTTAAAAAGTTTTTTATCGTAGATTATTTTATGAGAAAATAAAACATGGAAATATCGTTATTGGATTGTCGCGTAACCATGGCACCTGTCTCCGGGAGTCTTTAATCGATTGTTCATTTGCTATAATTACTTTGGTTATTAAGATAAAGAAACTTACTCCGGATACAAAATACAATAAAATAATTTAACTTATTTTATTAGTTTATAATCTTATCAATATCTGAGTAATGATCACAGAACATTCGTCTGACAAGCGACGAAGGACATAATATCCGCGACTGATTCGCGGTACCTACCTTATAAACATGAATAGATCAATTCCTTAAGACGGATCTAATAAGTAGGTAGGTAAGTACGATTCGGGCAAAACCAGGCGGACACGATGTAGGTAATTAATAATTAATTAAATTAGTGATTCAGTACAGTGCTGGTATTGTTTTATTGACAAAAACCTGACATTTTTGATGTATTTGTAACATCGTAACGTATTTAAACGTATGCATAATTAATGTTGCAATGTAATATTATGTTTTATATGCGAAAGTAAGTTTGCGTGTCTGTCTGTTTGGTTGGTGTTTACTGCTAAACAGCTAAGCTCATTCTGAGAACTGACGGAGGTATAGCTTGAATCCTGTATGACGGATATCAATTTGTCTCATCATTATCTAGCCCTGTATGGAAGCAAAAAAGTAAAAAAAGAAAATATTTTAAAGTTATGAGCGTCGAAAGTTTCACATTTTAACGCATTTTTGGGCGCAAATAAATGCCATAAGAAGACGGAAAATTGAAAAACGGCCACCATACAGGGATAGATTAGTAGTTTAAAAATGCAAAAAAAAAAATTTGAACAGATAAGTTTAGTCGTTTTTTCATGATATCCAAACTCCCAAAGGTCTGATCATAAAATTTTGCGCTCTCGGTTTCGTCCTAAATCATTATCCATTTCGCTACAAATTTGCAAAAGTGTGTATTCGTACGCGAACTAGCTTCCTACTGCTCATCACAGCATCTCTCTTCCGCACGTGTTGTCGGTTGATATGAAATGCATTTTAACGCCGCGCACAAAATAGTTCGTGCCGTCGACTAGTGTAACCTTAAGAGGAAATTTGTGCAGAGAGTAAAAAATCATAATTCGAGGTTTGGCTCTCGTCTCTTTCCTCTTCACAAACTTAAAATTAAAGCTTGTTATCTATTGTCAGGACCTAAGAATTATAGCTTGTTATCTATTGTCGGGACCTGGTGAAGGATCCGCTGGTTACGGGACGCACGAGACCGGTCAATGTGGCGACGCTTGGGGGAGGCCTATGTCCAGCAGTGGACATCTTTCGGCTGATATGATGATGATGATCTATTGTCAGTATTCGAGGGTATTGTTTACCCGACTGCGCGACAGAAACGATAGGGTTATGTTTTTTCTGTTATCATGGTTACTGAGTCGAATGGAGGCAACTTCTTCAAAAGGACTTAGAACAAAGGTGGGAAACTACCCTGCATAATTAAGCTTAATTTAATGATAATATTAAACTGAATGATAACGATTTCGTCATTATTCAATTAAAAGATTAAATACGGTGAACCACTTTATTTGCCCTTTAGAGCGAAATATTGACATTTGCTAAAGAGAAAGAAATTACATGATTGCGTAAAATGAGACCTGTACGTACCGGTACAGGTTTTAGGAAATATGGTTCACGTAACGAGAAACTTTCGTTGGTGGTAATGTCAAAAAGAAATGAGTGATCGCGGTTTGATATAATTCACTGCAAAATGTGAAGTGAAACTGTAGCAGTGTGTTGAAATGAGAGTAAAAACGAACTTGTACAAGCAGCCGATTATAATTTATGTTAAAGTTGACGGAGCATTAAGGTTGAAAATGGATAGGGTGGTCTTTACTGCATTGGGACAGTACAGGCTATTTAGATTGTAGTCGATTGGATAAAAGTACGAAACGGTGAAGGAAAACATCGTGAGGAAACCGGCATGTCCTAGAACCAGAAATTTGAAGACATGTGATATCGCGCGTGGTGGATTACGGCCCATTCCCTCTCACAGAGAGGAGGCCTGTGTCCCAGCAGTGGGAACATTAAAAGGCTGATGACGATGCTGTTTGGTGAAACTAGATCTTTTTATACAAGAGTAGCTTTGTTAATATTAGGTGTAAGCGTCTATTAATGAAACCATTGGTAAAATATTAGATAGAAGTGTCGATAACAACGTTTGCACATAAAACGGATGCCATCGTTAGTAAAAGAAACTATTAGTTAGTGGAAATTAAAACCGACATCAGATGTGTTGATTCGCTGTAATAGAGAGAGCTTTATATCAAGAAAAAGCACCATTAAAACAAAGTACCAATCATCCTTTAAGAAAAGCCAGACAATGAACAAAAAGAAGCTCTTTAAAAGCTCATTACGAGAACAAAAACTATGCCAATAGCTTTTAAAGTTGGATTCTTGTAAACCAAGTAAATTCACAGCCGTAATTAGTCCATACATTTGTCTACATTACACCCGCTATGACTCAAACTCGCCATATTTGAAACTTAATAAAAAGTGGAGATCCTTTTAAATACACGATTAACTTGGATAAAAGAGTAACTTTGCTCTCCTGTTGTGAGAGTTAAACACCATCGAAATGAAGCTATAAAACTTGAAGATAAAATCTCACCAAAACTTTATTGTTATACTAAAATTACCATTTCATAATTTTGCAAAAGAAAACCGTTGATAGCAGAGTCGCTCGAGACTGTAAGAGTCGACATTTCAACCTGTCAAAATACCTCAACCAACCAACAAGTAGTGGCTTTAATGATTATTATTTTGGACTTTAATTTCGGCGCAGCGGGCTGACCTTTTCACTCAAGCGCTTTATTTTTTATTTATTTCAGATGGTTTATCTTCAAACGTCGATCTGGATAGGCGTTTGCGATCGAGGCTGCTACATCCGTTCACTAAGGTCTCTCGGCCACGCCTAACTTTACCGAAGCCTACCGCTCAACTGTTATGGGGGATTTACACGGGTCGATTTCTATTGCACGATTTGGTCGCACGTTGAATGAAAACTACATTAATAGTAAATCGACTGCATGGAAGATTTTAGGTTTCAACTTTTATCGTGCCATGAAAAAAGATGAATAATTTAGGTAAAGGGACTTTATAGGACTATCAGCAATATAGGTCTTTTTTTTTTTGTAGCTAGGATCGCGCTTGACCAATAACTCAACTGATGGTATGCGACGATGTGGTCGACGGTGTAACGCGCTTGCCTAGAAGTAACCTATTCACTCTTGACTTAAAGACCCCGAGGTTGTAGCTATCGGGTGACACAGGTACTCCGGCAGGGAATTCCACTCCTTAGCTGTAATGAAAGTATTTCCAAAACGTTTAGTGCGTATGGGTGGGCTGACCAACATGTACCGATGGCGCATCGCCGTACGTCTTGTAGTCCGATGAAAGGTTGCAGAAGTGCCAATATGATTGAGAATGACCTCGTAACACTTCGCATGGCACATGGACCATAGGGCTATAACAGGAAATCTTAAAATCATCATGATTGCGATGTGAAAGAAAGTATCCGAATCAAAAAAGCAATGGCCCCAGGTGAATAATATTTACCGAATAAATACTAAATTGCAGGCGATTCAAAGGACTTATTCTACGGAACTTTGTCATTTATTTAAAGTCATCATAGTTGATAGCAATAACAGTCAAATATGCTAATCGCTACATTGGGTAGGTAGCTATGCGGCATTATGAGTTGATTCTGTACCGTTTTAGAGAAAATCGACCCGTTTAAATTCACCACTAAACACGTACCGACTTTGAGTGCTCAGAATTAATAATTAGTAGTTCCTAAGGCACATAAAATGGCACGGTGTTAGTGCATTAAATGTTTCAGAATATTTCTTGTCTTTATTTATTTAATAATTAATGTACACACAGTATAATACATAAAGACAACACATCAAGACAATAGAGTACAAAGACACTGCCTATTTTTTAAGAAATTTCTACCAGCAGACCCGCGAAAAGGAAAAATTAAAAAGAAATGTAGGCGAGAACAGGAAGATAAGAAAACTGTAAAAACATGCGCACGTATACAAATAGTGTAATGGTGGATATATATACTTACATAATTTTAAAGTATATTCTCAATTATATATACATGTTTAGTCTATAGTCTTTGTTATTTTGATAATTGGATTAGCCTAATATAGAAACAGCTAAGGTAGGTGAACTGACGATAGGAATCAGTTTTGATGTCAATATTGTCTAAAAATAGGTGACAATTTGATGCACGGAATATGAAACAATTGAAATCTTTATAAGTATTTTTATTAACTAAAGCTTCCGTACAAATACTTAAGTAACAATAATTGATATGTCAATCGTTTAAGTGCTCTGAGTGCACTCGTTTCAAACATAAAGCAAAGTGAGATTGACACCTGTTTTATGTAGTAAGATTAACAAAGGACCGTATGAAAAATACACTTATTTCCGAAACGTTTAAGAGGAAACGGGGGCAAAGAGCGCCGACTGAATTTCCTTAGTAAAAAGTCATAATTTGAGGTTTGGCTCTCGTCTCTTTTCTCCTCCAATATTGGACCAATTTAAAAGATACTCCGTAAACTGAATAATAAAGATATATACTATGTCCCTATGTTTTCCTTTTTGATGATACATTATGTTTAGAACACTCAAAAAATGCTCAAAATTGCGCTGTCAACAAAGGCTTGGTGTGCAAATTTGACAAATATAAATGAAAAAAGAAAACACAGGGACATAGTATATATCTTACTTTATCAGTACATGGAATATCTTTTAAATTAGTCCAATATTGGAGGAGGAAAGAGACGAGAGCCAAACCTCGAATTATGACTTTTTACTAAAGAAATTCAGTCGGCGCTCTCTGCCCATATTTCCTCTTAAGTGAGTCTTTTTGTTTTGGGAATTAATTTTGAATTATGGAGAACGCAAGGTTATGTTGGACTACCAACTAAAACCCTACAGTGCCTACGACTTTTATGAGTCTGGGGACAAGTAAAGAACACAGTTTCTTGTAAATTAACGGATCCCCACTAGACTCATTTAAAGTACATTACCAATGAAGGAAAAATATAATAGGCCCAACTTGTTTCAATACAGTAAACTTTATTAGTCATCTCAGGTCTCTCAGTACATCCATAAGTCGACCTTTTTATGCATGACCATCATAATTATAGTCCTTTCACTACGTTTACTTGAATTCAAGAAATTACTCACTCCTCCCAATGAATCACGTTTAAAAGGCTTCGTCCTCACTAAGCCGATAGCATCAGTTTGATTGACAGCTCATAATGAGTCTGATGCCTTATTATAATTTAGACAAAAAGAAAAAAACATTAGCGCCGCCATCCGGTACTAACTACTGGTTAAATTCTTGTTTGCGTAACTATAGTGGTCGAATGTTAGTAGTTTTATAAAAACTAGGTGTGGTTCACGACTTTGTTTGTGGTTTCATACAAACTTTGATCCTGTTTGACTGAGCAGAGCTACTCAGGGAAGAAGTTTCAGTTTGCAAACAAGTAGATAGTACCATTTATTAATTAGTAAAGTTGTCACGCGATGCTTACTGATATCACCAATACCTAGTACCATACCTACCTGAATTATCACAGATACAATGTAAACCCAATGAAAAAGCGGAAATAAATGTCTCAATCGCCAAAATAATCACATCAATAGGCATAATTTTTAAATTACAAAACAATGAAGCTGTTTGACTGCTGAAATAGGCGAAACATTGTGAGTGTGTGTGTGTTTGTACGTTTGTTACTTCTTCACGCTGAAACGGCTAGACGGGTCTGGATGAAATTTGGCACAGAGATAGATTGTCAGGAGTAGCAGATGGGATACTTTTTACCCCGGGAATATGTACCCTCGGGATAATTTTCTAGCTTTTAGCTAGTGTTTCACAATTTCAAACTAAATAATTTGTGTTTATATGTCAGGACGTAGGAATTATTATTCTTTTAATATGTATTTAACCTATGTTCTTTTCTGATTAATTTTGTTGCGGTTTAAATCGTTTCTACAGGACTCGTCGGATTCATTCGAAAGTTTCATTGACTCAGTGCTACTGTGGTGTTCGCTGCTTTTGATTGTTACCCGACTGCCGAAGGAGAGTAATGTGTTTTTCAGCCTATGTATGTATGTATGTTTGTTCCTATGTGGCGTTCCAGAGACCAAACGCGTAGGCCGATTTTGATGATTCATACGTCAATCGATTTGTCTTAATCTTGCGAGTGTCGCTTGCTACATTAAAATTGGAAAATAGAAAAATGGCGGCTTTTGGGCGCCATATTGTGGGGGGCCAATTTTCTTTTTTTTTATCCAAACCCATCTTGTGGGGTATCAAAATGTAGGTTTTCAAGAGGTGATTTCAAAAACAATACTTATATTATTCAATATACGTCAGCTCCCGAATGTATCCTCCGACTGCACAGTATGATTTCCTCCTTGTTTACGTCTTTTTAGTTCGCTTTTCAAGCAGTCGGGATTTCTTTCAGGATTTGCATTGTTTGGGAGTAGTATGTTGGGTTTATTCCAAAAACGAAATGCCTATACAGTTTATAAATAAATAAATATATTCAGCACTCTAGGCTGTACCGTCTGTCAAGTCAGAGGTTCACTCACGGAACTGATTTATATGTTCAGATAAAGATAGATAGGTTTCTCTTTCGACTTTGTTCTTGAACATTTTTTTGTTTTATATAATAGGCACGCACAAAGACTTTCTTTGTGTGCGTTAATTACGTATGTGTTTCAATAAGATGTATTGTTTAATTATCGTAAAGTAGCCACTAGCCCGGGGCTTAGCATGCGTAGATTTAATGCTCAAAACGTTTTTGTGATGGTGTAACTATAATTCGAAATTAATTTTGGCATTTGGTCTGACATGTGGAATAGTTCATTGTTTTAGTATGTTGAAAATGGCACACCTAAGCATAAAGTATGACTTATTGAATTTAATTAAAACTTTCTCTTGTCTCCTATATCTTGTCTGAAAATTAAAGATATATACTATGTCACTATGTTTTCCTTTTTGATGATACATTATCTTTAGAACAGCCCTCAAAAAATGCTAAAAATTGCGCTGTCAACAGAGGCTAGTGTACTAATTTGACAAATATAAATGAAAAAAGGAAAATATGGGGACATAGTATATATCTTACTTTACCAGTTTATGGAATATCTATTAAATTGGTCCAATATTGGAGGAGGAAAGAGAAGAGAGCCAAACCTCGAATTATGACTTTTTACTAAAGAAATTCAGTCGGCGCTCTCTGCCCATATTTCCTCTTAAGAAGTCATTAATTTGGTCTAATCAACCATCTAAATTTTATAATCAAGCTTTTAAGTCCTAATAATTGAGAAACAAAGTAGGTATATATCTCCCCAGTTAATCTCGGTAACTGTCGCAATAAATTACTAATTTATTATTTGGCACAATTGGCACAATCTTACGTAAACATCAATTTAAATTTGAATGTTTAAGGCACAATAAGTGTGCGAATTATTATGACATTACGTTCAGCTTAGCTTAATTATAAGCAATAAATAATATCAATAAAATAATCAATCAAAACACAACTGATTGTAAGATAATTGCAGACCTTGAGAGCTTATTGACGTTGCAAAAGGGTGGATCGGGTGGTAACGGTAAGTAAATGCTTATAATTTACATATGTACCTAAAATTGTGGTATTTAATTGGCGCTTTATCTAAGATGGCGTATAAAAGAATAAGTTGAGTATTTGGTCTCAATTTATGCCACTTTTCCGACTACAATAAAAAAAGATCCTGTCGATTTTCATTCAACAATTTTAGAATCATAAACCACTACATTCCTTTTTATCAATTCTTCTAACAAGAAATCACGACACTTTCCATCTGAATCTTTCGAGGCACCACAACAAATAAATAGGTCTTATTTTTAATCGTCTTAAGTCTAACATATAAGGCGCAAGCTTTAAGATTAGTCAAGTCTAGTAGGCGCAGAAAATAATCTAACTAATTATAATATATCTCAGAAAACAGGTTCAAAAAATATCACGACAGACCATAGATATAGTATGTACAAGATACACAGAGTCAGATGTAAAACGAAACCGAAAATATAAAATCTATGTGTGAGGGAATTTGTCCATGTGTTAGTTAAAAAAGTGTTGATAAAAAGTCCATGTTCAATATCGATATCGATACTTGGTGAACACCTTAAGAAACACGATTGCTGGGCAAAAACCATGCTTTGCTTTAATTAAAATACAAATTACAAAATAATATCTCGCATGTATTTAAAATACGAAATACAAAATATTTTTAAGTCGTGTATTTAAAATGTAAAGTACAGTATTTTAACTATTTTTATTTAAAATACAAATAACAAAATATTCATTCATTGGTCATTCATCGTGACATTCGTACTAATAAACTTAATCAATACACAGAAGTTCGGTGAAAATAACCGTTTGAAATGA
This sequence comes from Orthosia incerta, assembly GCA_948252205.1. Lineage (NCBI taxonomy): Eukaryota > Metazoa > Arthropoda > Insecta > Lepidoptera > Noctuidae > Orthosia > Orthosia incerta. The sequence continues at coordinate 11,881,095 of OX411759.1, forward strand.
AAATGATAATTTACAAGGTACTTGAAAATTTGACGTACGCGGTCGCCATTTTGCTTATGAAAGCTATCAAGCGCTATTTTCTGCAGAACGCATCTATTAATAAAATCGCTGAATGTATTTTGAAGCCACAAGTATTTGAAGTACTAATAAAAAAATACCGCAGTCAGGCATTTGAAATTGACGACACGGTTGGCGTAGTGGTTGAGCGATCGGCTGCTGCGCTGCGTGTCGCGAGTTCGATTCCCGCACGGAACAAATATTTGTATGGCCTGCAGATAGTTCAATGATAAATGATATTATTTCTGTAAGTTGGTTTGTACAAACACGTTTACATATTTTATAAAAGTAGATGAGGTCTGCTAGAGGTATCTAGATGGTTTGAAAACTAACACTAGGTTGGCCACTAACTAACCATACGATAGGAAGCGTCATTCTTACAGGCACAATTAAAGTAGGTATAGATTATTTCATTAGAAGTCGTCGATGTTTTCTTTGTATGCAGTATTTCGATTACAAACAAATGAATGAATGACAAATAAATGAATTTGAATTTGAATTTGATTCAAAATGTTTACTACATATTGTAGAGTTTTTATTTGGAGACCATCCATCTCTGTTTAAAATTCGAATCCATTTTTCTCTTAATACAGAATTATTTGGGAATCTGTAGGTACATAAATATTATATATTATTATTTACACAACAGAAAAAATTGCTGATGAGCAGAGCACTGATGTATTCTAGCCACTGTAAAACTAATAAATGCATACAATTATAATGACCCTAAATAGACTCCGCACTCGGGTTGGCCGCAGCAAGGACAACCTCCTCAGGTGGGGGTTCTCTGATGGCATTAGTCTTCAGTGCTTATGCAGCATCTCTCCGCAGACCATGGCCCATATCACGGAGAGCGCAGCATGCCCTGTCACCTGTACTTACGAAGACCTTATGACTGCGTCACCGAATGGTATTGCCGTGGCTGAATTCTGGGCCAAACACAATATTTAACTTTTTATATTTGCCATCGACACGCTAAGGAGAAGAATATAATGACATTCCTAAACCTACTCAAAGTAACAAAACATCAAAACAGTCCGATTTTTTTTTAAAAATAAAGGCAACAATAAACATGCAACTTTAAGTACAGTTTCGATAAAAACATCTTCTCAATCGTTACTTAAATCTATTTTAACAAAACCTGACTAAATAAGTTTGTATTCATGTCATGATGTCACTAAAAACGATTAAGTTTTTATCGATACTCATGACGTCACCGCTTTGTCAAGCCCTAGCGTAAACAAACAATTTACTCTTTTACATAATATTTTCTTCAATTTTGTTTATATATACGAAATATACTTATATATAACATTGGAAATCAATATACTAGGTATTGTAAGAATCTTTTTCTGAGCCGATTACTAGCAGAAATTCGTCAAAATATGGTTCAAAACAATCCAAGGACAAAATTGTATTTACCTGTGAAACGTGTATTTATTGGGGTTATTTCGTCTTGTAACGTCACATTCACTCACAGAACAAGTCACCATAATTGTATAATTAATATTATCAATTTAAATCTAAAGATTATTATTTAAATGCAAGAAATTCACCGCGGCGTAAAACAGATTGTCCGCTAGGGGTACTTAATCGCGAAAAACATGACATATCGGTACGTCATTCACTCTCTCTTTTTCTCTTGGGTGGTTTGTACTTGATTAGGATTTCTCGCTCGCACGCTTCGTGTATCTTTTTGCGTAGCAAAAAAAAATCTAAATCTATGCGACAGACACAGCTTGATCGACTGCTGCCACATAAAAATTTTACGATTTTAATTTAGGCTTCTAGCCTTACAGTCTCTTTTAATGTTATTACGGCTATTCACTATTAAGATTGTCAGTTCAATTGCCGAGTAATTGAATGCCCAATGGATATGCCTGTTATGTTGAACACTGTTATAACATATTATTTTGTCTTTATCGGAGTCTTTGTCCCTTGTTACTTTATCTTTGTAACTGACAGGGTTCGTGTTGATCTCCTAGTTCTAAAACCTAGGTTCTTAAAGGAGATTGCCCATTTTTTTGGCAATTTTGTTTGTTTTAAAATTCTTGTGCCCTAAAGTTTCAGGTAAGGGTAGACATTCTGCTAGCGTTGAACTAATAAAAAAGGTCTATGACAGTCAATCATGATCTACTGTATTCCGGTGTGGGGGGGTGCATCTAAGTTAAATTCCTGGAGGTGGAACGTGCTCAAAAGATACTTCTGAAAGTTATGTTTTTTAAAAAACATAGATTTCCAACAGCTACTCTTTATTCAATAACAGACATATTGACCATTCGTAAATTGTATATCCTGCATGCCACTCTAAAAAAACATAAGTCGCTTACAGTTGATCCCACAATTGAAAAAAAGACGAAATGAAACAAAACAATGAAACAATGTAGCTAAAACACATGCATGTAGAACATACTTCGCTAGACACCAATATTCAAAACAGTCTTCGCATTTATTGTATAACTCGATTAATAAAATTCTTAAAATATATACAAAAACTACCTTGGAATGTAAACAGATGGTGACGGGGTGGATAAAAACTCTAAATTATATAGATACTGAAAATATGATTGTTCATATTATTAAGTAGTAATGTTTTGTATGTAATATGTCCACTTGTGTGTATATATATATTTAAATATGAATAATGAGTGTATGTATAAAACATTAAATGAATAAATATATGTCGCAAGTAGGAGGGCTATCTTGGATAAACACTCGATCTTGTGGGCTTTCGTGGGTATATATGCATGCTACAAAGCAGGTAACTTATGCCGATTTGGAGATAGTCCTTGTTCCAATCTTATCAAAGCAGCGAATTCGGCCACCTATTCGTTTCGCTTTCTCTCAACAAATCACACTTTCAAGTTTATAACGCCACACTTTAGGCTACTTCTCAATTATTTCTCTCACAACTCTGTTTTTCAACTGTTTGCCAAACGCGCTCCCGCGCGTTCCTTTTTCTAACTCTTTTCGACCAAATATGGCGGGCGACTTCGCTCAGGTCGCCATCTTGGCTACCCTGCTTTCATTGGTTTTAGAACACCTCGGGCAAAGTTCACAGCTTTTAACATCCAATCAAAATCGAGTATTTTGACATAAGCCAAATAAAGTGTTGTCAATCGAATAAAATCGAACTGAGATTGAATCGTAGGCTAAATGTTGCCAATTAAACAAAACTGAATTAATAAGTTTAGATGCGTCATACTTCTTTGTTCTAGATTGTTATTAGTAATATTATACCTTCTTCCTACATATATATCTCGTTATATATTTGTTCACACACATTCACACACAATAGCACACACACGCACACCCTAACTCTCACTCACACTTGCACACTCACGCACACCCTAACTCACACTCACACATCCACACACAAGTGCGCACCATTGCATGCGCACTCACATACATTTAGTAAATTGTTCTATTAACATACTCAAATAGATTTAATATAAGTTATTTAGATACATAAATGTAATCAAGTTATGGGAGAGCGGCCTCTCCTGGCACAGGTGTTTTCACACTTAAAAGGAGAAGTCAACCTCAATATTGTTAAACCAACTTTTGTTAACGAATAAAGCATTTTATTATTTTTTATTATTTAAGGTTTTTCTACCAGGGTTACCAACATAGCCCGAAGAATTGTTAAACTTAAGTGGCAGTGGGCAGGGCACATTGCTCGCAGAACGGATGGCCGATGGGGCTGAAAAGTTTTGGAATGGCGACCGCGAACCGGAAGACGATACGTTGGAAGGCCTACCACTAGGTGGACCGATGACCTGGTTAAGGTTGCGGGAAGGTGCTGGATGCGAGACGCACGGGATCGGTCAATGTGGCGACGCCTGGGGGAGGTCTATGTCCATCAGTGGATGACTTTCGGCTGAAATGATGATGATGATGAAGGTTTTTCTTTTATATTGTAGAAAAAAACACATTATTATATTGTTAATTACAAAACATTGTTAATTTTCCTCAGGTTTACGAGATATATATTTTAAATATCTAGTGTAGAAATTAATCCTTATTACAATGCAATAAGTTGGATAGAAATTTCAAAATGAAGTAACCACACGGATGGAAAGAAATTGTGTCATAAATGTCATGAAAACAAAAAAAAAACAAACGAATGTTAAAAAGACTCACGATACTTCATAAGGGACTTGTGTTTGGGCAATATCATTTAGGTGTAGATTGTGGAATGCGATGTAGTCTAGATCTTAATGTTAGGTAATTTCGTAATTTGTTTAACAATAAAACATGCATACCTGAACTTCATTGGCAGTAACTACTACACCGATTGTTGGAAACCGATGTATTCTACCGGAGATTGGCAATTTAACAAAATAGCTCTGAACAGATTAGAAGCTGAGGTACTTATAATTATTTGATAAGATAAACTTTACGCATAACAATAATTGGAAAATTTAAGCAACACACCAATAAAAATCAATGTCATCTTTCACTTGATTCTGTGTTCACTTTTGGGTTCTGCATTTGTGTTTTTTTTTTGTTTTCAATTTCAGAGTTCTGGCAGCAATAATAATATCGACTAGTTCCGAAATGTATAGAATTGACATGCGCTATTTAAACGTTGCGAAGTCAAACTTAATTCTACACACACTATAATAATATAATATTATAAAGAGAAAATATTTGTATGTAAGTTTTTTTGTAACGGATAAACTCAAAAATTACTTTATACAGTTTGAAACTTCTTTCAGCAGTATAAAGCTACATAATGCTGGGTAACATAGGCTATTATTTATCCAAAACGGGTACTGTGGGGTGGGCCACGGGAGCCAAGCCGCGAGGAAGTTTGAAATAAATGTGAAAATTTGAATGTGTGTTTGCTACTCAATCGCGCCAGAACGGGTGAACGGATTTGGATGAAATTAGGCACAGATAGATTATAGTTTGGGATAGCACATAGGTTACTTTTCATGCTGGTACAATGTTCCCCTGGGGTAAACACTTTTCACGTGGGCGAAGCTGCTGGCAGAAACTAGTTAAACATATCTTTGGATTCGTGAACGCTGATAGAATTTCACTAGTCTAAAGCCTTTTCAGTATAGCCATATTCCATTACATGACATCGTTGCCTAACCCATAACCATGCTTCATTTTATATAAAAGCACAAAAAACGCATAACACACTGTGTAAGTGCTCGTTCACACAGGGGACCGTTTTACAGGTCCGCTTTATCGTATAAGTTTTTATTCGGCGTTGACGTATGGACTTGTATGAGCGACTTCCTCAGTATTCCAAATCCAATAAAACATACCGATCCGACAAAATATACGGCTGTTCGTTTTACAGGTCCGCTTTATCGTATACGTTTTTATTCGGCAATCGGTAAATGAGCGATTTCACACACACAAAAGTATTAAAATACCGATCCAGTTTTTCGGATCGAAGCCACGTGGGGCGTGCCATAAACCCCCAGTAGCGACAGATCCGTTAAAACGGTACTATAAATGTAGTATGAACATTACCCCCAGTAGCGAGGGATTGGTTAAAACGGTACTATAAATGTGGTGTAAACATTACCCCCAGTAGCGACGGATTGGTTAAAACGGTACTGTAAATGCGGTGTGAGCATCACTTCCAGTACCGACGGATCCGTTAAAACGATTCTGGAAATACGGATGTTCTGTGTGAACTAGGCCTAACACGTTAGATATCTATTACACCCAAAAATATAATAGGACTAACTGATGTGTGTGACGATTGCAATAAAATACAGTAATAAAAGCATGAAATTTATAACAGACACGCGTTCCAAAATGATGTAATTTACAAAAGAGTTGAAGATAAAACTTGCGTTTAATTGAAACGGAAAGTAATGGCGATTTTACGATAGCGACTCGCGCAACGTGATTTACTGTGTCAACATGAAATATGTATGTGTCGCAGGTTGTAGTAGTTGTGCAATCGGGGTTTTATTTATATTTCTGAGGGTGTTTTGCAGTGTATTTTGTATTTTAATTTAGTAATTAAAATCGTCGTGATCGACGTGAAAATCTACACCATCCATAAAAATATGAAATAATGCGAAAATAACTCAGTTTGTATGTTTGTTACGTAATTATAATAATCTTTTGGCATCATTCTCTGTCACTCTCTGTAATCGAACACAAAATTACTCGCCTTTGTACATGTACTTTATTATCACATACCTTCTGCCCGTGGCTAAATGCGTAAAAAGTGTTATATAAGGGAATGCAAACTCCTATGTCTATCCCTGGGTCTCAACCGAAGTTTGTCATGGAGATAGTCAATGCCAAATTTCATCTAAATCGAATCGATTTAGATGAAATTTGGCATTGACTCCTGAAACCTGCAACCTCTCAACTCACAAATTTTGCCTCAATATTATATGAGTATAGATATATAGTATAGATTATATAGTAAACATAATATTTTGTTTGGTGTATATTAAAAAATGAAGGGAATTAAACTGTTGAACAAATTTTAATGATTTTTGGTATAGAGATAAATTGCACCTTGGACCTTCTTAATTATATCACAATTTTAAGTTAATAAAAAAAAGACATCTGTTTTAATTTTGATGAACAATAAATCAGTCTATCTATCTTCACCAGTCTAGGCATTTTATAAGAACAACGATTTCATCATATCCCCTGCGACATTTCACATGACTTGCCAACTTTTTTCCCTTCACAGTATAATTTTCATATAATTCGTTCAATTATATTTGCCATTTCACTCAGTTGGACTCCATTAATTAGGCTAAAAGTTACTTTTACGGCACATGGTAATGAACGAGAAGATTTTATTGGGTCAACAGAAGTATCTCATATGGCTGTCATAGTTTGAGTACCTAAGTGTTAAAAGACTGACATGGCTAAGGACTTGTCTGATGTCTTTACCCTGAATGATATATTGATCAATTATAATAATTTCGATGACAATGCCCTCATAATAAGCCATAAATTAATACAGAAATTTGTAAAAAAATTGAAGATTGGTTAGGTTCATCTATAGTGGCTCAGGGGTGGTCTATTGAGGTCAAGCCCTTTCTACGTGCTGATGGTGATCACCGGGGTGGTTTTAGTGAGGTATCTCAATAAAAAAATCCTACACTATCTGGTCTTTTCCCCAAAAGTCCAGGCGCCTTTTGAAGGTTTCTCCCAATAAAAAAAAATCCGTTTATGTTTAGGTCTTATGTAGTAGAAGACAAACTTATGTCATCAACAGATAATAGTAGTTTATGCAATGGTCATATAATAGGGGTTATTAAAACACGAGCGTGGGTTTATCACATGAGGCGAAAATGAATGTGATAAAATTAACACGCGAGTGTTACATACCGTTGCATACACTACTTTATCTTCACTCTTAAATTTGAAATAAAATAAAAGTTGTAGCGGAAAAAATATGTGGTATGGCGGGCAATTTAGATTCTCATTGCGCATGACAGCTCACCGCGCGCCTCCATAGATATGACACTACTTTTCGACAGTAAGTCAAGGAGCCAATAAACGCCAATAAATTAAAAAGTAAAAGTGTGTTATAACAATTAAAAAGTTATTTTATCTACACTCACAACGTAATGTTCCACATATGAATTCAAAAAATATTGTATAAACACATACTTTATATTCGTGGATAGGTAAAATTAAAAAAAAAACCCATTACAGTGCAACATTTTCCTTCGATTTTCAAACAACTGCATCATAATAGTACATTGTGATACAAGGGTGGAAAGTAGGATATTGCAAACGAGCTGTCATTTACAAGCCCGAGCCGAAGGCGAGGGTTTTTAATGACACGAGTTTGCAATAACCTACACACCCGTGTATCACACGACGTTTTTCAATACAGTTGTGAGAAACAGTAAAAACAAATCAAAGAATTAGATTTTTTTATTCACAAAAAATAAAATTTTCAATATGGCGCGTTTTTGCAACTAGACATATTTTTTTACAAAGAAAACAGCCTATACAGCCTATTCGATTTTTGACAAACGTTGATGTGAAAATAATTAACTTAAAACTGGTAATTAAATATATTAAACAACTATTTAAAAAATAATTGAGAATTCAATGCTAAAACGTACGGAATCATTAATTTTTCCTCGTATAAAATCGTATCCCATTTTATTCTATGTATGAAAACTCCTTGCTACTAAACTTTTTTAAATAGATTTATGGCGCGTTTTTGCAACTGGACATTTTTTTTTTTCAATGAAAACAGCCTGTACAGCCTATTCGATTTTTGACAAATGTTGATGTGAAAATAATTAAATTAAAACTGGTAATTAAATATATTAAACAACCATTTAAAAGACTTTTGAGAATTCAATGCTAAAACGTACGGAATCATTCATTTTTCCTCGTAGAAAATCTATCCCATTTTATTCTATGTATGAAAACTCCTTGCTACTAAACTTTTTTAAATTGACTTATAAATTTAAAACTAAACTGCAAACATAATGATCGAGCTCGAAAAACAAAAGTCACGACCGCGTAACAGAAAGATTCCTATGCGTAAGATTTAACTTTCGAATCATAATTATAGCCTCTAAAAATACGCCATGTTTAACAACTGTATTGAAAAGTTATTTTTCAATACAGTTGTTACTAATTAATTATAGCCTCTAAAAGTACGCCATGTTTAACAACTGTATTGAAAAGTTATTTGTATATATTTAATTACCAGTTTCAAGTGAATTATTTTCACATCAACGTTTGTCAAAAATCGAATAGGCTGTAAAGGCTGTTTTCTTTGTAAAAAATATGTCCAGTTGCAAAAACGCGCCATATTGAAAATTTTATTTTTTGTGAATAAACAAATCTAATTCTTTGATTTGTTTTTACTGTTTCTCACAACTGTATTGAAAAACGTCGTATGATACACGGATGTGTAGGTTATTGCAAACTCGTGTCATTAAAAACAGCTCGTTTGCAATAACCTACTTTCCACCCTTGTATCACAATGTACTATTTTAACTTTAATAGCACACTTTTACTTTTTAATTTATTGGCACTTATGTGCTCATTGACTAAATGTAGGAAAATTGTGTCATTGTCTTTGGATGCGCGCGCTGCGCAGTCATGTGCAATGAGAATCTAAATTGGCCGCCATACCAAATTTTTTTTCCGAGATTTTACCATTTCCATTTTTGTTTTGTTTTAACTGTATGAGTAAAATAGTGTATGCAACGGCATATAATTAGGTATTAAAACACTCGCGTAGTATTATTATCACACTCGGCTTCGTCTCATGTGATAAACCTACGCTCGTGTTTTAATAACCCCCATTATATGACTGTTGCATAAACTACTATTATGATACAATTGTTTGAAAATCGAAGGCAAATATTGCATTGTAATGGTTTTTTTTTTTTTAAACTTTTACCTATCCACGAATATAAAGTACATGTTTATACAATATTTTTTTAATTCATATTGGAACATTACGTTGTGAGTGTAGATAAAGAAATTTAGGATGGAAAACCCCTATAAGATTTTTCACGACCCGGGCATTAAACCTAGAACCTTATGATCAGCTGCGCTTGCGCCGACTAGCCCAACGGAGTTGCTAACTGCATTTTATTTATTAATTAGCTTCTGCCAGTAGCTTCACCCGCCTGAAAGTCGAAAATTATCCCGTGGGAAAATATTCCCGGGCTAAAAAGTATACCTATGTGCTATGCCTAACTATAATCTATCTCTGTGACAAGTTTCAGACAGATCCGTCCAGCCGTTTGAGCGTGAAGAAGTAACAAACATACAAACACACTCACACTTTCATAATATTATTAGTGTGATTAATAGTGTTCTGCTTAAAGGAAGCAACAAAATATTGTTTTGTGTTCAGCTCAAACAATCTAAAATACTTTATAATCTGTAGCAAATGAGACTATGAAATACTTGACTAAGTAGGTACCAAGAAAAACAGTGACACAGCGCTGTCATGCGGTCAACAGGATTGATCACTTATGGCAACAGATGTGATCTCTACACAATATATAACTCGTCCAAGAAAAACATCAAAGTTTACTAAGCATTAGCGTTATTAGAATATTAAGGACATCTTGCGTTAAGTTTTTTTTTTTTTATATTTTGGCTTCGCACGGTTTGTGCATTTAGCCAGTGTTAAGTTTAGAGTAGAAGTTCTAGTTTCTTTAGATTTTAGTCGTTCAAGTTAGGCCCCAATAAAATGGCGGTAACTTTATTGGAAGCTTCTACGGAGTTTTGTCGACACCATCTACAAACTCTTGTGTGTGTTACTTGCCCACACTCGCGCACGTTCACTAATATTATTAGAATAAAAACCACCACTTTTACACTATTAATATTCAATTTAACACAATTATAGGAAAATAAAACAGAGAAGCAACATAGACGCCATCACGTTCCCGCCAAAACTCTTGCGTTAAGTTCTTAGAAAGTATAATTAAATAAAAATCATAGCTTGATTGAGCTTAATTGAATTTTGAAAAAGAGTGAGTTTATTTATTTATTTATATGTACCCATAATTGTGGTACGTCAGATCAATGAAAGTATAGGATTGGAAGATCTCTTTGGCCAATAAACTATGGTAGGCTAATTAGATTGATTAATTTATGTATTTCTAATAACATCATTTACATCAGCCAGGCATAGCATATGCATTTTAACCATTTTTGTACTTCTGCCGTCCCCTTCAGAAAAAATAAGCTTATTTCGACACCTTTAATTGAATTATAAAATAGGCTCTAGTCAAGTAAAGTCACCTAACCTATCGTTTATAATATAATATTATATTATATATTATTATATTATTATAATTATAAAGCTGAAGAGTTTGTTTGTTTGAACGCGCTAATCTCAGGAACGACTGGTTGGATTTGAAAAATTCTTTTTGTGTTGGATAGTCCATTTATCGAGAAAGGTTATAGGTTATATATCATCACGCTACGACCAATAGGAGCGGAACATAAATGAAAAATGTTGCAAAAACGGGCAAAATTATTCCTTTTTGAGAGCTTTTGTTGCGTGCGCTGCGTAAACGGTTTAAGTTACGCAAATATAATGTCTGATCGAATTGTTCTTCGTTAAAAGTTCTAAAAAAAAGTCCGTGACAGCATATGTCTATCTTTTAAGACTGACTCACAATAGCAGCTTTTATGTTCTAAATTTTAATTAGATTGCCGCCGCCGGTAGAAACAAAAGTTTACAGGTTACATTCGTATAGTAGTATTAAGGGTAGGTAGGGTAGGGTAGGTAGGGTAGGGTAGATAGGTTAGGGTAGGTAAGGTAGGGTAGGGTAGGTAGAGTAGAGTAGGTAGGGTAGATAGGGTAGGTGGGTAGGGTAGTTATGGGAAATAAAAAAATAGGGTAGGTAGGTAGGAGGTAGGTAGGTAGGTAGCCAGTTGACGGGGGCGAAGCCGCGGGGGTCAATTATAAAGCTGTAGAGTTTGTTTGTTTGAACGCGCTTATCTCAGGAACGACTGGTTGGATTTAAAAAAAATCTTTTTGTGTTGGATAGTCCATTTATCGAAAAAGATTATAGATAACATCACGCTACGACCAATAGGAGCGGAGCATAAATGAAAAATGTTGCAAAAACGGGCAAAATTATTCCTTTTTGAGAGCTTCTGTTGCGTGCGCTGCGTAAGCGGTCAAAGTTACGCAAAATTCATGTATATAGGGTAGGTAGGGTATGGTAGATAGGGTAGATGGGTAGGTAATTAGCCAGTTGACGGGAGCGAAGCCGCGTGGGACAGCTAGTTTATTAATATACATATATCTAGACAACAATAGGATTGTTCAAATGATAAAATTGATTGTACCGAATGTAATCACTGACTCACTTGTCTATTTATAGGTTCTGTGTATAAGTAATTATGCATATTTAGAAGAACAACATTCTGCCCCAATTCTATCATACATAAAAAATTGCATCTTTATTCATTCAAAGGTCGTTCGGAGCATAATACAAAGGAGTACGTATCTTTTGGTGGAACAATGCAGAGAATCTCCCAAAGCCTTGAACTGGTCCATTATTGATGCGATTCACACGATGCCGTACGTACAAGCTGAAAGTGGTCACTGAGATGTTACGAGAATGGTAGCGAGATGAATAATTTGAGAGTTTTTTTTTTTAATTTATCGTTATCTTTTTTGGGTTTTGATGAGGCACTTAAGTGGTACTCGGTTTGGGAGTTATTGAAATCAAAGAATTTTATAATCATTAATAGTGTGTGCCTGAAGGATTTATCCACAAATAATGACACCTGTAATTATAATAACGAAAACTGCATATTTATGCGTAATAGTTAGATAAAGATAACATTAGGGAATCAGTATCTACAATGTTGGTATTGAAATTACCTGATATAGATAAGTTATAAAACTTTACGAGACCAAAAATGTCGGACACTTTAAAACAAAACAAGACAACACATCGTACAACATTGTAACACATATGCAGCCATATAAGATTAAAACGATATAAATTGTGGCGTACGTTTTGGGCAGAGCCGAGGCCGCTTTAATGAAGAGTTACTACGGTGTTGATTTTAACATAATGAACTGAGTAATTTCAGAAAAGGCACGAAAAAATATGTGACACATTGGAGTTTGTTTTGGCGAACGTGTTATTTGAAAAACTATAATTTTAACAAAAAGATGTGGGTAGGATATGGGCAGGAGGAGGGATTTAATATTAAATCATGGCTGTAGAGGGGATAGGACTCATAGATGTACAGTATAATTAACCACTTTATAACAATTAAATGACTACAAGTTCCATTTGGGAGCAGGAGCAGTGGTGGCCCAGTGGTATCGGCCGCGACTTACAAGTTGTAGGTCGTGGGTTCGAGCCCAGGTAGGCGCTTTACTTAGTGTAAATTATTTCATCACCACTATTCTTAAAACGGTGAAGGAAAACATCGTGAGGAAACCGGCATGTCTTAGAACCAAAAATTTGAAAACATGTGACATCCACCAAACCGCACTGGCCCGCGTGGTAGATTACGGCCCATTCCCTCTCACAGAGAGGCGGCCTTTGTCCCAGCAGTGGAAACATTAATAGCTGATGATGTGATGTGATGTGAAGTTCCATTTAATAAGGCCAAGTATATTTTGACTAGCCTCTCACAAACCCAGAATACGAGGTCTACTCAGAATTCACTTAATTAAACTTACCCAGGGACCGAATCCGGGAATTACTAACATGATCACTTGACAAAACAGAAACAATGTTAATAATCCTTTAAAGAAAAACAGTAGAATAAATTATTATTAATTTTAGTATTCTTGTCATCATCTGCCTAGCCTTTTCCCCAACCATATTGGGGTCGGCTTCCAGTCTTACCGGATTCAGCTAAGTACCAGTGTTTTACATGGAGCGACTGCCTATCTGACCTCCACAACCCAGTAACTGGGTAACACGGTACCCCTTGGCAAGACTGGTGTCAGATCTCAAGCTTCTGACTACCCGTAACGACTCAAAGATCTTCAAATGACAGCCGGGACCAACGGCTGAACGTGCTTTCCGAGGCACGGAGGAAACTCGGTATGTTGAAATGGTCACCCATCCACGGACTGACCTCGTCAAGCGTTGCTTAACCTTGATGATCGACTCGTGCGGCTGTTATTATTCAGCCACGATAAATAATTTTAGTGTTCTTGTATTCAACAGAAACAATTTTCTTATTTATAACATTATAACTCAACAAACGCATGCTCCATTAAACCCGTTAAGTAAACAAAGTCATACCGGTTCACCATTCCTCGTACATTTCATGTCCCCTAAGTCTTCTTATTAATCAAAGAGGCCAGTTCATTAATACGGTTTAGTTCAGGTTTAAACTCGGGACGACAGCGGCCTAACATCTCCGACCGTTAAGAAAAGGAGGTTTCTGTACTATCTTGTTATCTTAAGTAGAAACCTGAGATAGATAACACGAAGATTTACACTCTGCTAGTTAAGGGATGGGACGATTTACTGTCTAAGTTAACCGTTACCTTGGCAGGGGCCTTGCTTAGGTGAATCAGGTGAATATTTATAATACACCAGAAGTATTTAATCATTCTAACCTAATATTACCTTCTTCGTCTTCTTCAGTCGGTCCCTCATTACTGAGGATCGTGGTCACTGAACCCCTTTAAGCGGACAATCTGCTTCCATCGACTTCGGTCCAAAGTTGCCATCACCACCTGCTGGAATTTGCTTGAGGACGTAGCTTCCTTCACTTGGTCTGACCATCGTGTTGGCGACCGGCCTCGTGCTCCCTTTCCTTCGGTATTGCCAACAATGACCAGCTTTTCAAGGCTGTTATCTCCTCTTCGCATTATATGGCCAAAGTATGTCAAAATACGCTGTAAGCAAACCGTAGACAATCGGGTCTTGATATTGAGTTGCGAAAGAACAGACACATTTGCCTATATTACCTACCTCAAGAAAAATCCTATAGGTGTCCAAAGCAAGACGCACAGGACCGGTCAATGTTTTGAAACTGGAGAAGGCCTATATGTCTAGCCGTGAACGTGTTCCAAATGCAATGAAATCTAACTAAGCCTTTTCCGAATAAAAAAAAACAGCTTGTTCTGTCGTTTCTGCCGTTTTTGCCCTGCAGTGGAACGTTTCTTCCTTCCAATCCGCCCGGTTTAGGGCCATTGTGGACCAACCCCGTCGATAGGCATCAAGTTCATCCAGCCATCTTCGCCGGGGTCTGCCGCGGTGTCGCCTGACAGTTTCCGCGACCCATGTTGTGGTTGAATTAGCCCATGAGCAGTTCGACATGCGGCAGACGTGTCCGGCCCAGTCCCATTTTAACCTGGCTTCAGTAGACATGAATTTCATTAAAAATATTGAAAAGTGAAAATAAGGCGATTTTTAGAGCTAGCCGTGATGATAAAATAAATGCGAACTAGGAAAAGAGAAAGGCTACGCGCTAGATGATGTTGTGAGGCTGCTTGGAAGAGAGTAACGCCTAACTGTAGACTAAGATAGACGTGATCGTGCAATCGGTATTTTCAGTAATCTATTTTAATTTTTCGCTCTCAGAACACATCACATCATCAGCCTATAAATGTTCCCACTGCTGGGACACAGTCCACCTCTCTATGAGAGGGAATGGGCTGTAATCCACCACGCGGGACCAGTGCGGGATGGTGGATGTCACATGTCTTCGAATTTTTGGTTCTAGGACATGCTGGTTTCCTCACGATGTTTTCCTTCACCGTTTTGAGAGCAGTGGTTATGAAATAATTTACACAAAGTTAAGCGCCTGCCTGCAAACCCACTAAGTAATTCTTCAAGTTACGCACATTTTTTTTGTGTAAAAGTTATCGACAGTGGTTTCGTACATTTTACGTGATGCGAGCACAAATAAACAGACAAACAGATAAACAGACAAAAATTCCAAAAATAGTGGAAATGGGTTCTATTGGTTATCCTTTAACACCCTGGCTATTTTTTTTGGAAATATTTTCGATGTACAAAAACGACTTTTCTACAGATTTATTATATGTATTGATTGATTATTGATGATGATGATTGATGATGATATTGATGATGATGATTGATATTGATTGATGATGATACTAGATCTCGCTCTGCACGACGTTCCTCCAATTTCTGAAGCCTAGGTGTATCCATCCTTTATGTACCAAGGCACCAGTAGAACCAAGTCAACCCAGTCTCACATATAGTAAAATTATGTTTTTTTTATTTTCTAAAGTTTATATTCGTGTGTATTCTGAGAGCAGAATTCTGAGATAAGAAAAGAGGAGACCAGTGGTATCGACCGCGACTTACTAGTTGTAGGGCGTGGGTTCGAACCCAGGCAGGCGCTTTACTTTGTGTAAATTATTTCATCACCACTGCTCACAAAAACGGTGAAGGAAAACATCGTGAGGAAACCGGCATGTCCTAGTACCAAAAAAATTGAAGACATGTGACATCCACCAACCCGCACTGGGCCCGCGTGGTGGATTATGGCCTATCCCCAATCACAGAGAAGAGGCCTGTGTCCCAGCAGTAGGAACATGAATAGGCTGATGATGTTTGTTATTGCATCTGTTTGTTTCCTAAATAAAATAAAATAAAACTTATAAATGCCCATAGACAACTTCGATTGATTAAAAAATCACACGTACCTCTACTATAAGTTCTACTTCCCCGGTTTTATTACTTTAATAGACTTCCAATTTTAAAATAATTTGAGATGCTAAGTAGCGTTATTATTTTTATGAACCAAGTCTTCCATATGATCAAAGCTTTCAACCAAGTCTCCTATTTGACATCAGATAAGATATGAAAATTTGCTATCGAAACTACAGAGCTGTGTGTAACACAGAAGCACGTAGAATTTTGGCAGTTTCTCGTGAATAACGATTAAATGCCATGACTGTTATTGCATTTTAATAAGGCTTCGTCCGGTACCGCACGGAGGCCCGCCGGCGTTCCTCTCTACCCTCTTATTGTTTGAAGAGCCTTTTTAAGGCCCTTACTCCGCTTTAGTGCCGTAAAATGGTTATTTTCTAAAGGATACTCCTTAGTAACGGCTAAGTTAAAAGGTTTGATAAAAATATATATTTACTAGCTGTCCCACGCGGATTCGCTCCTGTCAACTGGCTACTTACCTACCCACCCATCTACCCTACCTACCCTACCCTACCTACCACAACATGAATGTTGTGTAACTTTAACCACTTACGCTGTGCACGCAACGGAAGCTCTCAAAAAAAAAAATTGCCCGTTTTTGCAACATTTTTCATTTATGCTCCGCTCCTATTGGTCGTAGCGTGTTGTTATATAGCTATAACCTTCCTCGATTAATGGAAAACACAAAAATATTTTTTCAATTCCAACCAGTAGTTCCTGAGATTAGCGCTTTCAAACAAACAAACTCTTCAGCTTTATTATATGAGTATAGATTATTGATTCATGTACACATTATTTGTGAAACATTTTTTTTCGTATGATGTACTTTTGCTTTAAAAAATAATTAGCAACACGATTCGATTCTTTTGCAAACTCTAATACGTTGATGGATGTTTAAAAACATTTTTACATAGAAAAATTGATGGTTAGAACTTCTTTTTAACCTACATAAGATATGTAAATCAAAAAATATTTGCAAACAAAACTGTCCAATAGGAGGTCCAATGTTGATATTCTGGCACCGAGCGGGCGCAAACATTGGGGAATGTATACACCTTAACAAAAAATAACATAATATCATGCTCGCCCTCCTTATTTATTGTACCCAAGATATGCTTATCCGCCAAAGTATGGCCAACAAAATAACTAATGTGAAAAATATTCAAATTAAAATTAATTTTTGCTTTGATATTGAAATTCGGTGAACGGTCTCTGATTTTAGTTGATTTATTATGTATTTAGTGTGAAGTGAATTGTGTTGTAAATAAGAAGGTGGTTTTAATTTTACTCGTATATTTTCAGATGGTGCCGACAAAGAACTTTTCTTGCGTCTTACAAAAAAATGAGCAAAGGAACTTCTAAAATCCAAAAAAAGTGATAAAAATCAGTAAGAGCAAATAATTAATAGATAGGTATCACTGTAACTATCTTTTAATTTAATTCATCAAATTACAAGAGACATATAACAAACCAAAACTTGTACTAAATACACTTTTGAATAATTGTGTAGCAGTCGGGCACATTCCGAAACATACATCTCTTTGAAGAACGTGAGAATCTCATTGGACACTCTTTTAGATCAGGAGCAATTACTAAAAAAACAAAATAAAGTTAATTTTAGGAAGCTCCGTCCGGTTACAGATTGTTCATACATTAGACATCAACGCGTAACGAAATCTTGCTAACATTTTTACCCCCCGAATAAATTAAAAGTAGGTAAAAGTTATCCACAAAACAATTAAAATATCTATAATCTGGTAGTGTTAAGAATTGCATAAGTAAAAGATAATACAAGCTCTAATATAATATCAACAAAAGAAATCGTAGCAAGTACAACTGAGATATGCATAACTGATAAAAGAAAACATTGCCTTGAAATTATAAAAGGCAACTTAATTGTATTAATTAAACTTGATGTATAAAGAAATATCTGCAAAAAAATATTTTTCTATCTAAAGATTGTATGATAGTGCAAAAAAAATCAAGGAAACGATCTCATACACGTAAAAATGGCGGGAAAGGAAGCGGTTGCGCCTGCGCAGGCTGTGGTGCGTACGGGGTGGCGTCGCGCTTGCGACTAGCGCGCTATCGTTCACGCGGCGCGCGCATCGGTACCGTTAGACAAAGAGAGCGAAAAGGCACCTTACGTGCGAGCGAGACGGCACCAGCCCGCGCCCCGTCCGCGACCCATCCGGAAGCCCCGCTGAAACTGGACCGTTTTCTTTTCTTGTTGTTATTGAGATCGACTCTCAAGTTCTGTTGTTGTCGCGCGCCGCGCCGCTCGCGCTGATAACGCGATGCCACGCCGACCTGCGCACGCGCACATACTATCGCTCCGCAGCTTTAAGCTCGCGCGGACACTTTAAAAAAATAATTCGCCCCCAGTGATGGAATGGATATTTTTTATGGACAAGTGCCCAGTGGTTAACTGATCGCGAATAACTTTTTTTATTCAATTAATTCTGTGTGTTTTACTGTTTGAACCAAATAAGTGTTAATGAGAAAGTGAAACCGATACTCTGTGTAATTATAATATTCTGCACGAAAGGATATTTTTTAATTTAACTTTTAAACCAATTATTTTTGTGAATTGTAAGAGAAACTGAAGCAATACTGAAAAGGATCAGCTGAAATTTTTCAACTTTTCTGCTGTAACAGGTAGGTGTTTGTATTTTCGCAAGTCGCGATTTTAAAAAAACTTTTTAAATAGTAATATATTTTAATATCTACTTCGTAAAACAATTATTTATAACTTATAAATAGTTTATGTTTGAATTCTTTCAATTTTACTAACTCTTGCGCAGATATTTCGGCAGCTCTAAGTTTTATCTTCTAATATATTCGGAGTTGATGGAAATGACAATTATAAGACATTAATGATCCGAAAATGATTTAATTATATAAAACAACATGTGTAAAATCGTATTTCAGAATAAATTAATAATTTTAAAACGTCTTAATTCAATTTGAATAGATTTACAATAAAACAATGTCTTCGCAATACCGTTTTGACTCTTTTATGATTCCGAATAAATAAGGACTAATTTATTGGATGTTCCAATAAACGATCATTAATTTAAAAGTATAAAATTTAACATAAATTTAAATATATCTGTTTGATCTTTATTTTCTTTTGAATGTCTCATTTAAATACTTAATTAGGCTTGCATATAAAATATAACAAATAAAACGATTAATAAAACCATTTTATATTTTAAATCAAAGCAAATTAAGATTAAAGCGATTTTATTGGCATAATGACTACAATTTATTCCCCTATATATATTAAATTTTCACACATATTTTTTTCTACTTCTGAAACTTTTATCCGTAATTATGCCTGACCTATGACAATAGTTTAAATAAAAGTGAAGGGCAGTTTCACTAGTAATTTCTCTGGTCGTAAATCAAGTAAAAAATTTTATAAATTCGATAATTCGACCTAGTAAAAGAAACAGTTAGCCCGCCCGCCGTCGGTTGCCGCCCGCCGTCGGCGAACGCTTTTTTGCTCGAGTTTTACTCATTATGCTCCAGTGGTGCTCGATATTGATAAGTTCGTGCAGTTATAAATGCTTCTCGGCTTTTGTGTTGCGAAGGATGAATAAAGGGTTTAATTTCTCAAAAGTGGTCAAGTTCTTCAACTTTGGCTACCTTCTATAAGTTTTTTTTAGAATGCAGTGCTTGCTAACTGTAAAAGTTTCTTCTTCTCCTATTTAAAATATGTACTGAAATGTTAGTGGTAAAGAATTTAAACATAATTTTTTAAACTTCAAAAATTATAATCTTTACGATGTATATGGTGCTTGTTGCAAAAACTACACAACGCGTGAATTAATTCATTCTTTTTCACATAATAAACGTTGAGCTAAATTACTTACTTACGTTTCAATCGTAGATATTAAAAGATATACGTTTTTCTATATTTTATTATAGTCTTTTTTGATTCAATATAAGTTTCTCTAAAGTTCGTCTTCTGCTATCGCAGTTGTTCTAAGGATTTCCTCCTCTTAAAATCGATCATTCATCATAACCGTACCCTGCTCTATATTAATAAATCATCTCGCGTTGCACCTCGTGTCCATCTGTACCCCTGTTCATCTGTACCCACATATGCTTCATAAAATCCTGTTTTGAAACGTCTACCGCACTTCATGCTTTCACGCCGCGATTTAAATTTAAAAACGATTGACGTTTTTAAGATGAATTGCTCTTTGCGGATTAATGTTTAAAATACTTTTGACAGTTTTTATGTAACCTGTTCTGCGATCCTTTTTTGTACTCCTCGTACTCGGTTTAACGAATCGCCTAATTATATTGAACCGATTGAACCGTCGCAATCGTAAAAAGTTCAAAAAGTAAATCCAAAATGCAGGCAGATTTTAGTTTAATTTCATTCATGGAGTTGATTTTAAGTTTTAAGTTACAAAACATTTATTTAGTTCCTTATTAACTGCTAAAACAGATAAATCTCCGTAACTTATTACGAAGTATTTTGCTACAGATAAAATCAAAATCCTTGCACGCCAAACCGACGCAATCCTGCCCACTACACATCAGTGGGCAGATATAAAAAGAGTACCGCGAATACGTGACGAAAACTGGATTGCTGTCGATTTTAAATGTGTAACAGGCCATAAAATGTATTTCTCACATGTATCAGCTCCTTAAAAGACATTCACTACTCAGGCGGCTACCAAAAAAAAAATGTTGCAACCGGGTTCGCAAAATTACTCTTATCAGGCCTTACATCACTTGGGCGAAGGTTTGAATAAAACCTTATGTTTATTATCAAAGCATTTCAGCTTCTGTTAAAACTTTAAGTGTTTATAAGAAACATATTTTTATACTTCCCATTTAATAAAATAAAAACATAAGATGTTTAATTTGTAATAAAATAAATATAATATAAAAGCGATCACGGAACAATTCAACCTCTTCACTTTATTCGAAGTTTATTATTTTGATTATAACAATTATTCGAACAAGTTATGTTCCATTGGGAGTGGACCCATTTGGGTACCAGTGGCTTATCAGGTAACAGAGTTTAAAGTGGTTAGAAGTTTTATTTGAATCAATTACGAGAGTAATTTGAAAAGGTTTTCTGCTAAATAATCTCTCATTTTACAAACGATGCCTTATTTGCTAAGTGATTTTGGTATAACAAATATGTATGACCAGTATTTATTCGATTGATTTTACCGCAGCTTTAATATCTATTTAAATCACTCTCAAACTAGACTCAATTCTAGTTTATAACTTTTACTTTTATTAAAAAGAGATTCTCGAACTCATCGACATTTTTACAATCTTTTCGTATAACTTTTTACATCATCTAGAACTAATTTAAATGAAGTGATATTTAAATTATCTAAACGAACACCAGACTCAATTAAAAGAACAAAATACGGACACTCTTATTGCTCCATTCGTGTTTAATTTAAATATTGTGGACAAGATATTTTTACTTAAAATAAGCACGTATATTTAATCAAAGATTCAATATAACTTTGTTTTATTCATATCAGAGCCAATTGCGTTCGTTTTTATTATTATTAAATATCCATTTCATAGCCCGAAGAATTGCCAAACTTAAGTGGCAGTGGGCAGGGCACATTGCTCGCAGAACGGATGGCTGATGGGGCAGAAAGGTTCTGGAGTGGCGACCGCAAACCGGAAGACGTTGCGTTGGAAGGCCTCCCATCAGGTGGATTGATGACCTGGTGAAGGTTGCGGGGATCCGCTGGTTGCGTGACGCACGGGACCGGTCAATGTGGCGACGCTTGGGGGAGGCCTATGTCCAGCAGTGGACGTCTTCAGGCTGATATGATGATCCATTTCACATCGGCCGAGAAGATTGGTTCTGTTGTCATTAAAAGTAATGCGAGTGTTTTGTTATGATGCGGTTAGTTCCGTAGCTATTACAGATATGATATATCGGGTATACGGGATCAATTTTGACTCAACACATTGTTGGTAGGTATGTCTATCATATGGATACTAAACAAATATGATAGTGAAACGTCTCACTTAGAATATGATTATTATTAGAATAAAAACCATTTCAATATGCGTATATCGAAATAACTTTTAATCTACAAACACAATAAAGTCACAGTCAAGTTTAAATTGCAAATAGAACCCTATAAAAATATCTCTAAAAAGAAATGCTGTGTCATCTGTTGTATAAAAAAAAGTAATTAAAAAGTTCGCTTTCACTGCTGAGAATACGTGCGTAGAGTTAGATAACTGACAGACCAGTCTTATTTTATATCGATCACTTAAACGACATATAGCCGGTTTTTATTACTGTTTGGTATGTACAAGTAGCTGTCTGTTTTATAGATACAGAGGTTTGCACCGTATTTTTTAGTAGGTATAGTGAAAAATCTGCAACTACATTATTTTGGATCAGTGATAGAATCTTTTTTCAACATTTTAAAGGCTGATAGGTCAATAGACAGGTTTTTTTACGTGAAGAATAAATATTACAGTTTGACGTATTTTTCGTACATAAGCTGCAAAACTAATAACGGCAATATTTATTCCTCCGATGACTTAGAAATATCAATCCAAAGCATGTTATACTTACCACAGCTTAGAGTAATTTATCGCAGCTTAAAAAGTTATTCGTTAAAGTTATAAATGTAGTTAACTTTTTCATTTTCAATTTTGGTTTTTCTGTATTCTAAAAATATATTTCTCAACTAATTAAATTATTAAAGCTTCAATAAATATGACAGAATTTATTTTAGTACAGCAGCTATCTATCTAATTATGATACTTTATTAAGTTACTAAGATAAGAGGTTCTAAATATTATATGACTTAGATAAATATAACGTTAAATTTTAATTGAGCTCTCGTCTTTTAATAAACATCGTAAATTCGAACTGATATTTAATTATGATTATCTTTTCTTAATTTTATGGCGCTGATAACTTTGAATGCTTGTAAATATATAGTAAAACCCGTTATACACAATACAAAACTTTAGGTGAAAATAGTATATATTAAAATAATAATCAGACTGGCCATAGCAAAGAAATAAAACAAAAAAAAAGCATTTCTGACACATCTTCAAAACTGATTCGACCAAACGTATTCCTTTTTCAATATCTGAAACCAATATGGCTGCCAATTTCAAATAAAGAACCCTAAAGTCCTTGCTCAAAAGGATATGAACCATGCAGTTTGTATGCCAAGTAGTTTCGAGGCATTGAGCGTCATTACAAGTACCGGTGGGCGGGGCTACGAAATGGCTGGTTTCAAAACGAGGCAACTTTGTCGCGCGGCGCATTTGCATATAATTGCGTTTCATTTCTAATTATCGAAGTAGAATGGCATCTCGGATGATTATACTCTTCCTAGTGTGGTGAATGGGTGATGATGGCGCATTGTTGCCATAATTTGCTCTATAAGTAAGGCTCGGTAGATTGAAAATATTTTCTTATGCATCTTTGGTAGAGATTCTATATTTATAAATACAAAACACTGTAAACTATTTTCTTTAAGCGCCAAGCTTATAGCCCTGCTTACACTCAAGGCACGAGGCAAAAATGATATTACTTTCGGCCATTCCGTGTGAACAATTTAGTAGTTTACTTGAAAAATCATGAAACATAACACACATGCAGATTTATTATAATAACAAGAAGGTCAATAGAATTTCATTGTCTTATTATTCGGCAAATGTGTATTTTATTCACCTCATGTTGTAATAAAACTGCTCTGAATATTGTAGTCTCCTTGCACACACAAAAATAATATGACACACAATTGAAGAAATATATCTTTACCTAAATGCAGATATTGTATATCTTGTTTCAATTTACCTATTCTAGTTTTATTCCAGAGTTATACAGTTAAAAAGACAGACAGGTTGCAATGACAAGAAAAATGAGCATTCAACTTCAAAAAATGGGTGTCTCAACCAAAGGACAATTGTATTCGTCTACTGCAGCAGCCACATGAATCACGATGCAGACGGTTAACACATTCTATTTTAGGGGTAAACACACCAGAAACACCAAGCAATAACCGTTCTAAAAAACTAAAAGATCCTAGAAAAAATGACCATATTCGCATGCAACTTCACGTGCTGATCAAAGACACAGACATAGTTGGCTGATCAAAATTCAAGGAAATTCGACATATTCTGCATTCAAGTACATCACTATAGATAAAATTCAAATTGTGAAAAATGCAAACGGAGTGTAGACTGTGGCGTATAATTTTCAGATTCATTTGCATAATGTGCAGTGGAAGTTGAGGTCATTCTTAAACTAAGAACGTCTAGATTGTGTTAGACATTTCAGACCTGAATCTAATCTTGTCGGGTTAGTAGTATATTACATGCATTTACGAAATGCAATTTAAATAACGATTATATATAACGGTTAAGTTATTAAACCTGTTACAACACAATGGAAAAGTGTAAATTGCAACCATTCCACAATAGCACCAATATAAGTAAGTTCGCAAGAATCAACTTGCTGTTGTTGCTCAATTAAAACAGGAAAATAAAAGAAAATCGTTCAAATTATACTGTCTTCAATTAAAAGTAAGTGTTTGCCAATAAAACAATGAAGCCTTTCACCGGCCGGACGTCCGTTTTAAATAGACGTAAATAAGGATGTCATCACCTAAAGCCGGCTAAGATTAATTCTCTATTAAGGAGAAGTCGTCCCATTAACATGGCCGGCTAACGAGCCAACATTAATTTATAGCCTTAATAGCCAACAAAACTTTACGCTATATTAAATATTTACATTAATATCTTATATGACAGAAACAATTATACGAAACAAAATGAGCTCATTTAAATCGAAAACCATTTGTTACCGATATTAATGTTTATGAGATTCGAATTGAAATATAGAAGGAATCGATTCGTTTATTTTCTTTTGCTCTTGCGCCGATTGTGATTGTGCGAATGCCGTAAAAGGATGTTCTGAATTCGATAGTTTTTGTCGCTTAGAAAGTTATAGAGGCAATTATATGACGCTTTTTATTTATTATAATTAATGGGACGAAGATTTTTGGTATAAAATAGGAAAGAACATCTTACATTTCAAATATCAGTGCGAATAAAATTAATGATTTTTTGGCATACAGGAACCTGTTAGCAGATCAAGGATCGCGAAAATCGAAAAGTAGAAACCAATAAAACTAGACACAAGTAAAAAGATAAAACACTATCAGTTCAGATATTTTCAACATTAAACTGATAGATTAACATATAATCACAGAGC
This sequence comes from Orthosia incerta, assembly GCA_948252205.1. Taxonomy (NCBI): domain Eukaryota; kingdom Metazoa; phylum Arthropoda; class Insecta; order Lepidoptera; family Noctuidae; genus Orthosia; species Orthosia incerta. The sequence goes on from OX411759.1 coordinate 11,906,526, forward strand.
ATTAAAATAACGATATCCACTTGGAATTTAGTGTAGTTATGATAAGAATTCATTGAACGAGGAGAAAACCTAGACTGAAGTACAATCTATACCAGTTTGTTATATAAATAAATGTAGGAAAAGAGTTATCATGTCATGCAGCAATGAATCGGCAGTATTAATAAGTAATAAAGATTAGGACATTCATTTACAGGCCCTTTATAGTAGAGAGCTGACCAGTCGAAAGACCAGTCAGTCGATGGACGTTGATTAGCTGAGTTGATTGTACTAAGCTTAGCTGAAACTACCGACTTTCAAACTAAAAAGCCAATAAAGTAACCAGTAAAGCAGTGTCAGTGAAGTAGACAATGTCATCATGCGTCGAAACATACATAAAGATGGATGCGGTCAGGCCCAGACAGTGCGATAACAATGCAACAACCCTTATATTAAAATTGTTCTACGGATGATGATTGTACAATTTCTACGAAAACACGATGGATATACATATTTACATATAGAACAATCTCTAAGAACTGTTAAATTATCACATCGCGCCTATCTGCGGGAACCTTAATACATCTGTCCGAGCTAGAAAAAAAAAGGAATTTAATTCTTGTGTTCATTTAATATTACAGAATAATATATAGAATATTATTTTAAGTAATATTTTTTTTTTTTTTTGTGCGCTTTTGTTAACTGTCCTAATTGTGTAAATCTCGCTATAACACTGAGGTTTGCTGTAAGAGAACCCAATTATGGGTTAAGCTCGCCTTTGTACATAAGTTGTCCTTCTGTATTTGTATATGTTTGTTTTATGTACAATAAAGAATATGAATATGAATATTAATTCAATCATGATTTGTACATGCCTTGGGTTTAGTTTTTGTGTCTAATACCGTCATTTAAGTTCAGTCGAGTGTACATAACGTAGGCACAATGCTGGTCTATTAATTTGCGCTCATCTCGTTATGCGGTCGATAGATTTTTGTTTGATATGAATTTGTTTCGTTGCTTCTCTGGTTATTCTTAGGGGGGTTTATTAATAAGTGATGTTAGCTGCAAAGGTTTGAGATAATATGAAATCTTTATAGTTAAATTGAGTAATACATCTAATTATTTTGGAGTTTTCTTTGAAGTACAACTTTCTTAGGCCACATTAATTCTGAAAAAATTGGGTTTTCATTTTGATAAAAATCACTATAAATTTGTTGCGTTTGCGACATTATCTGGGGTTTACTGAATAAAACCAGTATTAAATATGCACATGTTATCTTTACAGCTTCACCGATCTCATAAAACTTTTACAGACTTGGAAAAGCCAATATTTCTTGCAACCGCCATTAGAGCTTAATACATTCAATGTTTTGCTTATTACTGCAACATAGGTATTACCTATTCTTTATAATAAAGCTTCATCCTTTTACTCATGGAATACATTGTAATACACTTACATAATAATTTTTCCACAATTGTTTAATAATAATTATGACAAAAATCAGTACATTTACATAATTATATTGATTTATTTTAATCCATTCTGTCTTTATATAAAACTAGCTGTTCCCCGCGGCTTTGCGCCAGTGGACCACCCCACAGAACCCGTTTTCAGGATTAAAAAAATAGCTTATGTTACTCAGGAACAATGTAGCTTTCTATTGGTGAAAGATTTTTTTAAATCGGTCTAGTAGTTTTGGAGCCTATTCGGTACAAACAAACAAACAAAAAAATCTTTCCTCTTTATAATATTAATAAGTATAGGTAGATAATGCCTCAGTGGTCAGAGAATAATTTAGCAGTAATTAAATTGGGTTTAAAATACGAACTGTGGTTTAATTCAATAAATAATTGATAAGTTTTGTGAAAAATCTTTTGCGGTTTAATTTATATTCTTGACAGAATTCTTTGTGAATGTCCGTGTTATAATTAATTTATTTCTGAATTTCGATGCCAATTGCACGGTATTATTAATCCGTGATTAATAATGAAACCTTTTTAATAACTGATAATTACATGTAGATTATAGGTAAGTTAAGTCTGACAAATTATTGTGGCACCTTACTCATAAAAGGTTTTATTTAATGGCGTCAGTTACAACAACTTTCCACAGGAGGTACGATTAATAATAATTCCCTAAACTGATTGAATTTATAATTTCCATATCATTATGCTTTTATTCCTATCATATTTCTTTTATCGATAGACTCGCGTTTTACTACTATCTCACCTGATAGTAAGCGTTGTTGTGGTTGACGGTGAACCACGTTTGCCACTTGCTTCGTGGTTAACACGGTTTGAATCATTGACAAAAAATATGTATCTTTTAAATACTGGACTGCTTTATTATTGACGCATATCTGATATTATTGCACCCAGTACCTCTAAGTGGAGTTCACTTAGCTTACCAAGTTAAGACGTATTACTCGCCAATGATAACGCGGTACTGGTCGTGCACACGCTCAGCGCCAGAATATCAATCTTGGACCTCCTTTTGGACATTTTTGTTTGAAAAATAGTCTTTGATTTACATTTTCTATGTAGGTTAAAAATAAATTCTAACCATAAATTTTTCAGTATAAAATATGTTTCAACATTCAAGTTGTTTTAGAGGAGTAGGCATCGTAAAAATATCGTGTACTAATTTTTTTTTTAGAGCAGAAGTATTAGTTATATTAAAAAATCATGTTTACCAAATGATGTTCATGAATTGTTAATAAATATATATTTTTTTCAAACCTTTAAACTTAGCCGTTAATGAGGAGTAGTATTTAGAAAGTAACCGTTTTACTGCACTGATCGGGAGTAGCCTTAATTACCCTTAAGCAGAATTTTTCAACATTTTACCAAGAGCTATCGTCTTGCAAAATCCGTAACAAAGTATAGCAGGTACTATACCTTACCTAAAGACCTCAATACACATATATCTCGCTCACACGTGTTTAAAACACACAAAAAGTGCTTTCGTTATCTACGGCATACGTCTTCCATTGCGTAACGATTGCAAGTTTACTACTGATGTCAATCGATGCATGGGAACTTCATTGTCTGTAAAATGTTCGCACACATGAATGCCAACGTTGGGCTCTGTTGTTATGATCCGAGGTAATGTTGCTAGTAGTTAGTGGCTACTGTTTGGACTTTATTAGGTTTTTGAGTGGGAAATCCTTATGGAAGCCCGTGCTGCCTCACATACGAGTCAGCTCTGCTGTGTCGGACCTACATAGGTGCCTACCGAATAAAAAAACACTTCTGCCTTGCAATATATATGTGCCTTACAAACGTGGCGTCCGTGTCCTTATTTATTAGTTTTTATTACCTGGTTTGCTGTGGGCAACCCCACGTGCAAATGGCGATTACACCGAGCTAAAATACAGTGTTGCCTCTACATTTGATCTTAAATAAATGCTTAGGTCTATGGAGTCCATCGCTTTTGTATAGTTATATGACTTTATAATTATACAAAAACTGGCCAAGTGCGAGTTGGACCCACGCACGAAGGGTTCCGCACCATTATCGCAAAAAACGGAAAAAAAATCACGTTTGTTGTATGGGAGCCCCCGTTAATTTATTTTATTTTAATTTAATTATTAATATTTTTTGAAGTGAATATACAACTTAATATTCTGTGAATATTTCAAGCGTTGCCGTTATTAATATCGAGCAAAAAACGGCAAAAAAATCACGTTTGTTGTATGGCCCTCCTTAAATATTAATTTTATTCTGTTTTTAGTATTTGTTGTTATACCGACAATAGACATACATCATCTGTGAAAATTTCAACTGTCTAGCTATCACGGTTCATGAAATACAGCCTGGTGACAGACGGACAGACAGACAGACAGACAGACGGATCGTGAAGTCTTAGTAATAGGGTCCCGATTTTACCCTTTGGATACGGAACCCTAAAAACGATGGATATTTATGATATATGTACGATGGATATGGATATATATATAATTATATGACTTTTGTTTGGGATGTGGTATGGTTTAAATTCAAGGTAACAGGAGGTAATTGAAGGTTTTATCTATACAAAATTATTTACAGTCGCTTTGTAAGATTAGTGCACAGGTGTAACAAAGATTGGTCCGGTTCCGTTCAGATATAGGATCGATGAGTTTCTGGAAAGAACTGGGCGGTCAGAATCCTAATTGTGTAAGTTCAAAGAATAGGGCATGGTATGCTTGCCTTGCATTAATTGCTTCATATATATTCAGAAATCCGTCTACTCCTCACAAAACATGCGATGAATACTGTTGAGTTACCAATGTGACAGGGAAGGAGTGTGCTTTGTGTTATCAAAACAGATACGCAATTACGGTTCTCTGTCAAGCAATGGAAAGTTTAGGCTACCAAAAAAAGTTATAGGCCTGTCGGTTGGTCAAGATTAAGCAATTTACTCACCAAACTTCATATTTTAGTAAACCCTGTAGTAGGTAGTGATTATATTGGTTGTAATTTATTTTGGGCCTTTAGGAAACCAGAAAATCGTTATTAATTTATTATTAACGTCCCAGAAATAAATCTGCACAGCGCACAGCTTGGTGTAAAGAATTAAAGGCAGACTCGAAAGCTAAAAAGATATGTTATAAAACTCAACATTTCAGATGTCACTAAGGAATCCCGCTATTTTACGAGTCTCTTTATTAGTCACCGGTAAATTGCTACTAGAATACGCCAAGTAAGTTCAAGAGATACATTAAACTAAGTGTTACCGTACATTTTTAGAATCAGTCGACATAAACTGTGAGAATTTTTACTTTAGAAATAGGTCGCTAAAACTTGTTCGAGTTTTAATAAAAACTGGCACTGGTAGTGTTTGAATAAAGGATCCCGTATATATACGATGAACAGACATGTGCAATCGTTGTCGCATTGTCGTCACACCTGTCTGCGAGAGCTTTAACAGCAAATATTGATGTAGAGTACCAATTGAATCAAATTAAGACCGTAGCTAAAATTTATTTCAAAATACTCTGTGATTAAAATTCTAAAACCTTACTTTAGTCGAATCATAATGATTCAAAATTTATATCAGCTGGTAAAAAACACTAAAATGATCGATTATGATGGTTTTTCTTCCACTCAGCATTCGAAATCAGACTCTATTTAAATAAAGAAAAACAAACTGGATGATTTGGTGTTATTTCCAAATGAGTTTCCTTGGCGCTAGATACGATTTGCAGCGGCACCGTTCATTCGATTTTAAAAAGTAAAATTGATAGTTTAACAAAAAAGGCCTTGATTAGAACATCACTTGCAATTTCGTTTGTACAGTCTGCTACAAAAGTATCCCGCGGTTTTTATAATTTAGATACCTACTTTCAAAATGGTAGACAACTTTTTAAATACTGCGTTTCTTTTATGAACAGTATCATTGTTTTGCACATTATAGAATTCTAGCTTTTGGGAGAGAATTCTGCGTCAAAAGTCAATGTAAATTTAAAATAAAAGAAAATTTTCTCAAGGGAAGTTACTTCAGCGATAAAAAGTGTCGTATGGAAATACGGAATATATATATAATTCAGGAAATTTAACATTAGTATGAAATAGTTTCGATATGGATGCCGTTTATTATTTCATTTCTACTCAATCAATTAGTTTCACTAAATAAAAACATTAGGCAAATTCAATTGAATCATTACAAGATAGATAATTTTCATTCGTTACCATAATAATCGCGTAATTTAATTTCATAATTATTTCACTGACAGTACAAAGAATCTACCGAAGCGGTTACCTATCGTGATCATGAACAATAAGTCAGAAACTCCCATTGGTGCAAGAAATCGCGAAAAATTGCCATTGCGTCACACCAAAGTGCTAATTGGCGTTACCGATTATTACAAACCAATGGTTTCCACTCGATTTGGTAATAATCTGCATCGTAGTTTGATCGGATACGCACGAGTTTTAAGACTATCGATTTCATTTTAATTTTTATTGAAAATTTACGAAGTAGTTTTCGTTGCACATGCGTGCACGAGTACAGAAAATGACAGTCCTAGTTCGGGAGCTAGGCGACTTTTTATTGATTCCATTTGTATTTTAAACATCTTTATTTTTAAGGCTTTGTGGTCTTTTACGGTTATGGTTGATTAGCGATCAGTGTTACTCATTGTCTATATTTAAGCTGCGGTTTTCTCTTCCTACTATGTAGGTTTAATTTAGTAATAAGTAAAGCAAAATTTAAAGCCCTCTTTAACTTGTACATTGACCGTTCCGTTTCATTAAAATTATTTGAAACGTTAATATAGTCTGCTGTATGCATTTAGCTCGAATATCACAAAATTACATTTACAAATAAGGGCTTATCCGCTAACTGACAACTTATAAGAATATTAACATTAATTCACAATTACGAAAACTCGTCTCGTTGCTAATTGTAATAAAACACTATGAAACTAGGCACAATATAAATCAGATATTGTTTGCTTCGCAACTCTTAATTGGTCGCGAAGTGGCGATTTCATTCAGATTACTGCAGACGCCATATTGATTTTAATACATTTTCAGCGTCGACGTAATCAGCGAACGATAAATCGTGATTAATTAGGTATCCACGCGGATATCTTATTAATTTTTACTGATAAAATGTGGCAATGTTAATTATTGTATCCTGTAAGATTATAATCCAGTTTAACGTGATATTACATAAATATTTTCAACTAGCTCCTAGATTTTGAGAGGTTTTATTAAGAAATTGACACAATAATCCCAAATTACTCCAAACTTATACTGAAATTATAAAGATTTGTATTTTTTTTTTAATTTAAAAACTACTGGACCGATTTAAAAAAAAAACACCCTTGGGCTACATTATTCTCGGGTGACATAGGTTACATTTTATCCCTGTAATCGCACGGGAACGGGCACTTCGCGGGTGAAACCGCTTGACATCCGCTAGTAATATTATAAATTCAAAATTAACTTTGTCTGTCTGTTCCTTTTCACACTTAAACCAGTGAACCGATTTAGTTGAAATTTGGTATGAAGATAGTTTGAGGCTCTAGGAAGGACATAGGGGCTAGCATTTTGTATGATGAACAAAGTAAAGCGGCCCATACACCTACAATATTATTGTGAAATATAAAAAATTGGCTATTCGGAGCACTAATGCTACCTAGACGAAGTCACGGGCAAACGTTAGTTTTAATCTAAAATTGTCCTAGAATTCTACGTATTTTATGCAATAGAAGAACATGAGCAAAAACAACGAAACAAATAGGTAGGTCGCAACTATGAATCTACTTGAATGTCTATTTTGATGCAGAAATGAAACTAACTTACCTGCATTATTTTGACTCGCAAAATACTCGAATAGCAATGAGGAAAACATAGGTATCATTTTGCAAAATATGATGCAATATATACTGCAAATAGGGTACATATAAAATAGTTCTACTAAATACAAAGAATGTAAAGCACCTACATATTTGAAAAACTTCAATTGTCGATCTTCGGATCGGTTTTGGGAATATTATCATTGTGCGTACAGCTAAGGAGTGGAATTCCCTGCCGCAGTCTGTTTTCCAATAGCTACAACCTGGAGGTATTTAAGTCAAGAGTGAATAGGTTACTTCTGGGCAGACCATCGACTACATCATCGCTTACCATCAGGTGAGGTAGTGGTCAAACGGGACCCTATCGATAATAAAAAAATATTCTTGTACTTTGTTACTTATTTATTTTACTCAAAGCAAAGGATACTGGCAGTTTGACAGATCATACTTCACCAACCAACCCAGCAGCCAAAAATGCTCTAAAACGTTCACAATCAAGTAAAATAGGTTATCTACCACTTAATCCAGTTACGGTTTTAATATGCATCGTCCACCGACTATAACTCATGGGAGTTTGTGATTCATTTATGCATAGTGTTCTTGATTACACTTGTGTTTTAATACTAGGATTTGCACGTGTATTTACTGCGCAGATGAACGCCGAAATTTACATAGAGCCTTCAGAATCTGGAGCAGTGTTTTACTAGTAGTTGGACACCCTTGTTACGCTGTGTTATTTGTGTAGTTGTTTGTTGGATTGAGTTGTTGTAAAAAGTTGTGTTGTTTTGTTTAGTTTAGTTCATTAAATGTTATTTAAGTCCAGGCCAGCTGTAATTGCGGCCTTCTCCTTCCTTGTACCAAACGTAGTTGTGCACCTATTTTTGTAATTTTTAGTTGTCATCATTAGCCTTTTAATTTTTTTCCTACTGCTGGGACACATGCTTCCAAATGTAATCCACCACGCGGGCCCAGTGCGGGTTGGTGGATGTCACGTGATGTCTTCGAATATTTGGTTCTAGGACATGCCGGTTTACCTTTACCGTTTTGAGAGCAGTGATGATGAATTAATTTACAAAAAGTAAAGCGCCTGTCTGGGTTCGAACCCATGACCTGCAACTTGTAAGTCGCGACCGTTACTACTGGGCCACAATTACTCATAAGTGCTTTAAGTTGTAACTCTTGCCAATGTTTTTGATCTTTTTGGCAATGCTTATCACTGTAAAATTATCACTTATTCTATAGCCTAAGGTTCACTAACTAAATAATCAATTTTCCTTGAGAAGAAAACTCACTATCGGTGGTTATATCTATTAAAGCTCAGGTTAACATGGTATTGCCAAAAAAGAAAATTCAAGATGACACGCTACTTAAACATCATTGAAGAATACGTGTAAACATTTGCAGCTTGTAAACACTACGTTACGTTTCCATGTCATAATAATTATCAAGATAATTAGATAATTTATTACACTCATCATCAAATAATAAACTAATTACAAGACAAAACAACCCAATTATAGTACAACAGATTCGCTACAGTCCCCTTTCGTATCTTCGTGCCACAGACCGAGTAACACACAGACGGTCCACGTCCTTTGGAATGCGCCAATCAAACTAACAATGGCGGCCACAAAAAATATCCCACGGCACATAATAATGAATAGTTAACGACGAAAACTAGGTGAATCTTTGTGCAATCGCCTAGTGTCTTTTAAAAGAAATATGATCATTTTCAATTTCATAACGTTTCCCACACGAAGTGGCATGAATGGACTACAGTTGTCAGCTGTACATCTGACAAATTAGTGTAATCTAAAACAGATTTTGTTGCTAACACAATTTGTGGACGCGTGCCGTGTGTGCGTGAGACGTCAAATTATGCGATGGATATTAACATAATGAATATCATCAGGGCTCGGTGTATTGTGCCGTTCATTTCGATGTGAAATTGAGTGACTGTAATTACCTATGTGATTTGCATTCGTGGACTGTGGTTATTTTTAGTGCATTAGCAGACTAGTCCAGTTCGAAGGATATTTTCGTACCCACCTTCTACATTCTTGTTAGACGTTTATTAGATAGTATTATTAAGTAGGTTAGTTACAGCCTAGTAGCGGCCTAAATCTTTTTCTGATAGCAATTTAAAGATGAATGCATGTCCTATGGAGTAATCACTTCTTTGTGCTTGAATGCTATCTGTACATTAATTAATCGCAATTTAGAATGATTGCTCAATAGTGACCTACATTCAGTTGGAAACAAAAACGTAACACTTATTATAATTTAGTTATTTACGGACTACAGATGTGTACGCGATTTGAGCGTTTGAACCACGTTTCTGGGCAAAATGCAACTCGACTTAACTTAAAATTAATACAATACACACTAGGTTACCTTAAGACAAATGTGAATTATACAATACAATAGAAATAGATCGTCCAGTCCAAAAAACCGTCCATTTTTTTTCCTCTGTGGCAACTGAGCTGTTCCAATCCGTCCGAATGTCAAACGAAACCCTCATACACACTGTCTTACACAACATTCATCTTGACATTCCATTTTGTCCGTCAACAATCGGAGCTGTTCGTGAGAACCATTCCCACGTACAGATAGCTGATAGTGCTAGGAGTATAGTGCTCAGCCAGCCGGCTAAACACCGGTTTTAGATAACGAGCGATTAGTGCATCCGATGATATGCATCTGCCTTTTTTATCCTTTCGTTGTGAAGCGTAGCGGTTTTGTTTATAGAAGTTTAAGTTGTGATTAAGTTTGATTTAAGTGGGGTTAGTAGTGTATACAGTACCTAATTAAGTGACTAAATATAGGTAACAATGACGATTTATATTATTGAGTTTAAAACAACATTACGGATAATTGGCCAAGATTGAAAAGTTATCAAACTAAACTGTTACTGTGTACTGTGTGAATTGTTTTTGAAAGTATTCAATAATAGAACAGAAATTACCATTGAAAAACTGTTCCTATACCTAAAAGTCAGCCATCTTTTATAAATAGGAAATTTCCATCTGTTTATAAGATGAAAACCTAACATAAGTTTATCTACAGTACTCGAAACATATCAAATTGATTCACACAGAAAAATAAAATTAGTCAGACATGACTCAGTTTCCGTCCAAAGTCGACATTATAAGTAACATTAGTTAGTATGCATTTGTCCTCGTTGGCAGACCGCGTATTGAGCAATAGACCAACGAAAACTAAAGTACTTGAATTACGACGCATCCTATAATCTGAGACAAAGGCGATTGTACAATGCCAGCGAAGATTTTTAAGCTATATTGGGGCAATTGAAATATGTGTCAAAGTCGTGCTATGATTTTTCAGAAGCACGATATTTTTTCTGAGTTCAACCAAGCGGGTAATCCGCTGAATGCGACGAAGCCTTTGTTCAACAGTGGACATCTTTCAGCTGAAAATAAAGAACTAAGCCTAACACACAGTCAATTTTTTACTTACTTAAAAAAAAATAGGAAACATACAAAATAGAAGGTTATTAAGTGATATTCATTTCCACCCCGTAGGAAAATACCGGTAGTGATAAATTCCTGGATCCAAATACTAATAGCAGCAATTTCGTTCCAGCACAAAACAGGTCGTTCTTAAGCTATAAATGATAGCTTGTAAATCTTTCACTGTACGAACACCTTAACAAAAGCAAGTGCCATTTAGACTACTTTGTTAGAGAATGCCGATTTATTGACCATTGGCGGCGCAAATAAGCAATAGTTATCCAATAAAATGTGCCTAACCCCTAATTACGGGCACATTAAATTGAGCATCATCTTATTAACAATACACTACTATATCCTCGGGAGTACATTTGAATTGTTAATGTATCATTAACGGATTATTTATGTATGGATATTTTATATAATAAATTTTAATGTGCGCATGATTTTATTTTTTATAATTTATTTTAATGAAAATGTTAGCTTTAGCCAGCGGCTTTGCTCGCGTGAAGGTCGTAAATTATTTTACGGGAATAAAAATATCTCCTAATTCAGGGCATGGTCTAGCCATTAGTGTGATTGATTAACAAACGCACGTTTGGCGCAGTGGTTGAGTGATCGACTGCTGCGCTGCGTGTCGCGGGTTCGATCCCCGCACGGAACAAATATTTGTATGACCTGCAGATAGTTGTTCCAGCTCTGGGTGTTGTGTATGTGAGTTTATATGTTTGTAAACGCACCCACGATATAGGAAGAAATTCCTAGTGTGGGGCAAAGTTTTTTTTTTAAACAATAATAAAACATAAAGACTTTTAGTTTAATAATATATTAATAGGACGCATTAGGATAGGATATGTTATGTATGTACCTAATAGCTGTCAATGAGATAAAAAATCTTAATGAACATGATTCGTTATGGTCTAATTGACTTGTAATTAACATTGATTTGCAGTTTTTGAGTTGGTTTAATTATTAATTTGATAATTTGTGAGGTGTAGATTATTAAATTTGATTGTAGAACTTGTATGAGCATGTTAGACCACTTTACATCGTAAATCGAAGCTCGTTGAAATAAGCACATTAAATCTATTAATGTTTTTAGTTGTAAGGCATAGGCAATGGCATCACAGATAGAGAAGAAATAAGGTTTTTTATCCGGGTGTACTGTCCAACTTCTGGTACGGTTCGACTCGTGCTCGCAGAGCACCCCTAAGACTTGACCTATAAGTTTTAAGTTCGTGTTGTGTACTGTGTCCCTCTTAAATATATCGTTTACATAATTTAAAACGTATTTCCTTGAAGAGATCCCGTTAACCCTTGAAGAAGGCCTAAACCCACACACCCGTCGGTTACATTTGGTCTCCTTTCATTTCTCTCTGTGTGCACCACAGAGTGAAATTATACACTGGTTAGGTTTAAAAGAATGAGTATGTACCTTCCTGGTTAGTTTAATTTAACCAACATTGAGAACGACATAGATGCTTAGGAATAAAAAAAAACTACGCAAGTTACCATGTGGGTTTACTCTCATCTCGAAAAAAAATCTAATCAAATGAAAAAATAATTGAAAAAAAATCAAATCAAATAAAAAATAATTGAAAAAAAACTATTTTTTTTTTTTTTAATCTCAAATACAAATCATAAAAAAATGATTAAATAAATAATCAAGCTGATTTAGTCACTAGAATATTTTCTGTTCTTCAATTCTTAATGTAAACCTTACATGATTTGTGACAAGGTGCTGAGATGGGAAGGTGCCGAAATGGGACCAAACCACCATGTGTGCATTATTTGTGTTATTTTATATGTTACAATACCTCCTATAACCCACCTCCACATTTTAGCACTTACATCACAAAAACGCCCATCTACTTATTACTATTATAATTCTAATAAAAAACACATCAGGGTTTTGTATAGATTTATGACCTCTTACGAAAACCAATCAGGGGGGGCGTGACCGAACGTGATTATTTCTTAACACCTCCGTGCTACTGGGCGACTATTAGCCACTTCCTTAATCTGATCGGTTTGATTGAGACGCGGTCAGGCACGCGGGTAGGCAAGGGTTAATTAGTAGGGTTATGTAACGGGGTATTTGTAACGGGTATTCTGTGATGAGCTGGTTCGAGAACTAGGTTTATGTGGAAATAAAAATTGTGTTGTATAAAATTTTGCAGAATTGCTACAATAACTCCATAATAGGTGGCATATTTGTTTCATACAAATTAAAATTCTTATGTAAATTCTAAAATAATAAATAACTTTCGATATTATAAAAAACTAAACTCAGAAAAATGCCATGAATACGTGAACATTTCTAGTAAATAACACATTGAAAAAAACCGGCCAAGTGCGAGTCGGACTCGCACACGAATGGTTCCGTACCATTATCGCAAAAAAACGGCAAAAAAATCACGTTTGTTGTATTTGCCCCACTTAAATATTTAAATTATTCTGTTTTTAGTATGTTTTGTTATAGCGGCAATAGAATACACATACAGCCTGGTGACAGATAGACAGACGGACCGTGGAGTCTTAGTAATAGGGTCTCGTTTTTATTCTTTGGTTACGCAACCCTAAAAACGGTTCAAGTAAACCTCAACCAATGATGTCTAATTTTATATTTAGTGATATAATACATCATCTCCAAGGTTACGTTAGTTCCTACTAATAAAACTCATACAAGGGCATCACAGATTAATCGCGCCCAAATAATTACAATTAATTGCTAACCGATACTAATTTATTTGCAGAAGGTACAGCCCACATCCACTAAATATATAGCAAAATACAATAAGGAAATTCCCATTTCCGTCACGAAAATCTTTGAGGCAATGAAAATGGTCAATAAAACTTCACATGCACCTTAATGGTAAGGTATGATCAAAACAAAAAGTTAGTATTTAAATAAAATTGAATTCCTTTTGAGACTAGGCTTTGCAGCGTTGCGAATAATCCTTCCTAATGAACTGAAAGAAAAAGAGGACATAGAATATTTTATCACTAATACTTTTGTAACGGTAGTACAAACGGTACATTCCTGTGAAATTATTTTCGCATTTTATACAGGTTAAACTGCTGCTTTACCAAAACGTTTCTCAAAAAGTTCTTAGAGGTACCTAAGTATTTACTCATCTCATCTCATCTCTATGAGGCTCATAAAAGATTTATAGGGGCCATCAATGACCTGATAATGTTTATTGAAGAAGGCAATAAATCGGGCTATACGTACTAAAGTTCCTGAAGTATGTACTACTAATAATACTGGCGTCTAGTTCAATAACACGGTCATTTAGAAATTAAACTAGAAAGGTAATAGTGAAATGTACCTTCGAATGTATTTAAATTCATAAGCATGGTATGTTTTATTTCTAGTACTCTTTATTTCTAAAAAAAACTCACTTTGTCTCTATTTTGTATCATCATCTGCCTAGCCTTTTCCCAACTATATTGGGGTCGGCTTCCAGTCTTACCGGATTCAGCTAAGTACCAGTGTTTTACATGGAGCGACTGCCTATCTGACCTCCACAACCCAGTAACTGGATAACACGGTACCCCTTGGCAAGACTGGTGTCAGATCTCAAGCTTCTGACTACCCGTAACGACTGTCAAAGATCTTCAAATGACAGCCGGGACCAACGGCTTAACGTGCTTTCCGAGGCACGGAGGAAACTCGGTATGTTGAAATGGTCACCCATCCACGGACCGACCTCGTCGAGCGTTGCTTAACCTTGATGATCGACCCGAGCGGCTGTTATTATTTAGCCACGAGCTCCTCCAGCTCCTTCAGCTCCTCCGCGATGTCTTGTCTCTATTTTGTATCTACTTCGAAAATCAGTTTGATAATATTACTTATAAAAATATACTGGGTATCTTTAAACTCATCCTGTTTATTGAAAAATTATACGATTTATTTTAACTCAATCAAATATATAGATGTGCTTACTGATCTTTTCTGAAATCATCAAACATGGTGGTATATTATTTTAAATATCAGATACTTATCATTAGGAAACCAGATGAATCATGCACGGGAAGCTGATTGCCCCAACATCCCTAGGATGTCTTACATAAACGACCAACGATTTCATTGACGCAAAAATATTACCATCCTGTCATCCGCTGTCAAAATAATTAAATTTGTTTTTCTTAAACTTTTTAGAAAGTTGGTACTTACTTTAATAAAAACTAAGTGATTGCTTCCTTCCAAATAGAAAGTGTATAACAGGGATATTTGGCACCTAAGTAGGTATAGTCATACGCATAAATAAGTGGTCATTTAACAAAGTTCGAAAACGGTTTCTCGGGCAAATCCTTGAAATAAAACCTATTTTATAAAATTAGGATTTCGAAAACATATTTTTATGCAACACTTCACAATTTGCAATTAAAGCTTTAAAAGAAAAATGCTTTTGAATATTGCAAAACTGATATTAATTTTGGGTCCTGACTGTACTCATCTAATTGAATTTATTTATCAAAGTAAGTCATCTTTATTGGGTGTTGTATAAAATGAGTTTAATTGTGTTTTCAAGATTTAAATGAGAGATGTTTAACTGCAAATAGGATGAGTGAAGAGTGTACACGATCCAATCATTGCGCTGATGTAAAGCATTGATGAGTATTTTAGATCGAGGAAGGCTGTTTATTGCTTTGGTCAGTTCTTCTTGTTTTATGAATTAGGTACTAGATTTTATAGGTTGCATGTTTGCAATAGGAATTATAGTGCCTATTTAATTATAAAATTATCCACTTAAGGGCCTTCTATCGCTTTAGTGCCTTAAAACACTTACTTTCTAAAGTAAATCATCATAAAAAATTTTCATTAGTAAAGGCTAGGTTAAAATGTTTGAAAAAATAAAGATTTATGTACATTATTTTGTAAAACATGTTTTTTTCGCGTAACTAATAGTTTTGCTTTAAAAAATAATTAACAACACGATATTTTCACGCTAGTTTTGAATAGTCCTCCAAAACTATTTGGATGTTTAAACATATTTTTACATAGAAAAGCTAGAATTTCTTCATAACTGAGATAGCATATTTAAATCAAAGAATATTATGCAAAAAAAAGTCCAAAAGGAGGTTCAATATTGATGTTCTGGCTTCGAGCGGGCGCACGGCCAGGGGGCCTACCATGAACTTTTTATAGCAGTTCAATTTTAGACGTAAAATGACCTGTCGTGCTAGTTTGTACCATGAGCGCGCCAAATTGCAGGCCAGCCAGCGATCACGTGATCTAAATCGGTGAGTGACTACGTCACAGCATTTCAGCAGGCTGACCTGCAACATATCCATACCATCAAGTTCTTTTTGACATTTATACATTCAACAATCGTCAGTTTTTAATAATCTGTGCTGCCAGCTTACTGACCAGAGACCATGTAGCAGGTCAAATGTTGACATGATGCAGTTCAGCGGGAAATGCTTATGGTACAAACACAAAAGCACAAAACCTGTCAGGTGAAAATGCTAAGTTTAACTGCCCTGCACTTGGCAAGTATTTTAAAAGTTTATGGTAGGTACCTACTGTACTGCTTAACTTTTAAATTAATATTCTTGAAATAGTTTATGGCACCTTAGCTTTCAGGTTATTCCCGCTACATGAAATGTGAAATATTACCTACCTAAATATTTTTTTCATCTTGATATTGCCAAGAGAGCAGTGGTGGCCCAATGGTATCGGCCGCGACTTATAAGTTGTAGGTTGTGGGTTCGAACCCAGGCAGGCGCTTTAATTTGTGTAAATTATTTCATCACCAGCACTGCTCTCAAAAACGGTGAAGGAAAACATCGTGAGGAAACCGGCATGTCCTAGAACCAAAAAGTCGAAGACATGTGACATCCACCAACCCACACTGGGCCCGCGTGGTGGATTACGGCCCATTCCCTCTCACAGAGAGGAGGCCTGTGTCCCAGCAGTGGGAATATTAATAGGCTGATGATGTGATGATTGCCAAAAAATAGTCCTGTATTTTGGCTTATTAAAACCAAAATCGAACGAAAAGTCTTTACTACAACTAATAATTCGTGGTGGGCTAACCACCGCCCAATAAAACCATAATTGAAAAAAGTTTAATAAACCTCAAATATTTATAACTACTAAATTAGCGATGCTTCAGGAACACTACAGTTTCTGACCGAATCAATCTTTACTTCTAACTCGATGTTTCTCAACACAGAAGGCGAGTTAGCCACGCACCGCAGGGGTCGTATTCATAGTTTACGCAAATGTCGAGATTTAGACAAAGTTTTTACCTATCGTGAAACTAGATCCAAATACCCGTCGTGATTTATATTATATCAGAGATTACAACACGGCAGAATTTGCTTTAATTTGGAGCAAAAAATATTCTATAGTATTGTCCTATACAAAACAATTACCGATTTCTGCTACTTGTTTTACAATATTATGATTGAAAATTCTTTGTCAAAATATTGCGATAACTAATTCGTTCAACGGAACCGTTGTAACTTTTGTAACGTTGCAATTTCATACAAATTATTAAATTATTTTCATCGAATAATAATATCGTAACACTTTATTAAACCAGAATATTGGGTGAGCCACGAAATTGGAAATAAGAACAAAATGCTGTAAAATAAGATGTTTGTGTAAGCTAAAAGATAAGTTTAGGAGACTGTATTTGAGCTTCAGGGTTTTTTCTCGTAGGTCCTGCATGTTACCTATATCTAAATATACATCTTTAACTAAACAAGCCTTAACTTAATCAATCTACAAAGTGGCCACGAGTCAGCTTATCGTACTAGGAACAAAGACACGTACAGACAGACATTACAACATCACGAAACATGATATCAGTTGCGGTTCACTCTAAATACCGCAGAGCACTTGTGAAAGAGGCGTCAATGCGTCATCCGACCACCGCGACTATGCTGACTGACAGCTGGACCGAGATGTCATTGTCATCGGACGGATGACAGCGGATGACATCCCGTCAGACATCCCACGCGTGATCTATAGATAAGGCCCATGTTTGTTATTTAGGTTGTATGTAATGAAGTCATTGATTCTACCCAACATAAACCGTGATTTTATTCTCACATTTTACACTAAATATTATGAAACTTCTGTGCAGTTATTATCCTTATCGAAAACATCTAGAGCAGATCTAGATTTTCTCGCGAAAAAATCCAGCCGCGGGCGTGACTACACCATTTACCAGAGCAATTTCAACATTAAGTTTATATTTAAACCCATAAATTATAGAAACAATTTATTACTGAACGATTCAATATAGTAAATTGCTTTGATATATTTGATTCTCATAATATTTGATATAGATTAAACTTTAAGTAATTCATTATTTTCCAGTTCACATTTTGGTCCGATGTACGAGCAATTTGGGGCAAATTAAAAGACAATATAAATCAAATGTGTTCTGTTTCAAAATCGAAATTGCTTGTCATTAGCAAGCCTGAAATGTCATAGAACAATGCTTGTCCCAGTCGTTCCGTTGTCGCAGCAAGCTGTACGAAGGCCGCACGTGATCACATTTCCACAGACATTAGACCCGAAAACGGTCACGCAAATATAATACGTTTAATAAATATCTCGATACTAAAACGTTTTGGCAACACGCCGAACAATGCCACGACATCAAATTATTCGTCTATTCGGAGAATTCAATTCAACTAATACATGAAACATACAATCTGCAATTCTGTAGAATAATCGATGACCTACTGTGAGAATTGAATGTTATGGGACAAAATTAAATATCAATTTTCATGTCCCCACTTTACGACAAAAGATAGATGAGATAAATAGACAGTAATAAGCAAAAAACAGAATAATGCCAACATCTAATATTATGGAGTGAAAGGTCAGAGGTCCAAGTGGTTATGAAAAGATTGAACACAATATAGAGGGCAGCTAACAATGGGACAGTATTTTGTTTGCAAGTAGCCTTATAACAGAGTGAATAGAGTGGCAAGTGAGCGCGGGTACTAGAGGTGTTACAAAACGATGAGTGTCGGGAGTAGCGCAGCCAATGAGAGCGGCAGCACGTGGCGAGGCGCCGGTCAGAGGTCGCGCCTCGGGGAGCATGCTGCGCGTGCGCATCCATTGTTACAGCTCAAGCGGAATTATGATGTGCTACGACGCGATACAAAATGAAAATCGAGTCACGTATGTTAGATGAATAGGAAACATTAAATAAACTACATCACATTTAGAAAACATGTGCCACATAAACCTTCCATGTTTAACACACGAGATAAAGTTACTAAGATTAAATTAAAGTTCGGAATGTTATCTATACGACACGCACGCGGAAACCACAAACCCTTCAGCATTCCCCTTAATTCATCAAGTGAGACAACCGTTAAAACCATATCTAATCTGCCTCTAACCCGAGACACTCCGTTATCTGTGACATGCCAAGAGAAGCTTTAATTCAATCAGACATGAGTTTCAGAGATAGGTTGTATCTAGCCGTGTCACAAGAGGGGCGCGTCGGCCAATAAATCGGCGGTGCCCCGCGTGAAAGATGAAGTGCCCGCTTAACATACAATGAGTTCTGTACGCTGTCGCAAGCGCAACGAGGCTTAGCTGAGGACAGCGTTGGTTGGAGACAGGCGCGTTCAGACGTGGCTAGGGACTTGCGCTAGTTCCGGGCGAGTATGTCAAAATTATTGTGAGGAGTTGTTACGGTAACATGTCTTGCCGTGAATTGTTGTGACAAATAGAGATTGATTCAATTTATCATGCGTATTTAGACAGTGTTTGATTCTAACTAGACCGAAAATGTTAATTTACGAGTACTATTATTAAGAATGTTTTTGATTGCTATAATGTAAGACAAATAAGTATGCAGAAGAGGCCTTCTGCTTCCAATTACGATCAAATTATATTCACAACAACGTGTCCTCTACATTCATGCTATATGACGTCCATTAGAGTTAAAATAATACCCATGTTACGAATATGAAAAAAAAAACAAAAGCAATCTCGTCAAATCACGTGTCCTTACTATCGCATTCTTAATCCAGCAGAACAAGCCAGCATAAAATATTGAGCGGTCTAAACGAAGCATAAGGTTAGTTGCTAACGAGTCTGGGTGTGTCCTCTGCACCAAATAACGCAGTAATAATAATTATGGGTGCAGTTAGATGCAATAGAACGGTGTAAGATGTATACCAGCCCGGCTATTGGGCATAATTGAAGAATATTACTAATAATTAATGTCATATCTACGAATAGGTGTAAAAATAAATTATTCTGACTAAATACACTATCCACCAGTTAAACTGAGCCCCAGTAGAAAGTGGACAAGGCCGTAGCAATAGCATTCATGTTCGCTTAAACGGCAATTACGCTGACAAACATTATGCGGCGCGCGCCATTCAAAAAATAAAACCAAACTAAAATTAATTACATTCTTGAGGCATAAGATTAACGACGAGTAGTCTCGAACCAATTACGCTGTCAAAACATCACCTTGAAAGTCGAAATAAAGAAAACATCAAACAATTGGTGCTCAACATAACAATAACGGTTCCATTGTTGCATGAAGCAGTTCAGATGGTGATGTAGATAATCGGGCCATGCGAAAAACCAAAAATATTGCCTTTGTATTAATTAGAATTTTGCACAATTATTTGTCCGCTAACGAAATCTTTTAAACAGTGATTTGTCATAGTATACGCATATCAAATTGATGAGCAGTCATGCTTGACTGGCGATGGTTACAATGAACTGTTGCAAAAAATAAGTATTTGCAACGATATCTGTTACAGTAATCACTGTTATTTGAGTACGAAGATGACTGTGTTGGCTGTAAGCAGGATATAAAAGTGATTATTATTCGAAAGCAGATGATTAAAAAAACATCGCAAGTATTCTGATATTAAAGATTAGATTACTGTAGGAAATTGTGATTTAGAAACCGCAAGCTATTCTAGACCTTATTTCTGATAGGATTACACCATCGAGAGCCTAAAGAGGTATAAATAAATAGGTATATATTGGAAGCGAAAACTATCTACTTCCGTTTGACCGGTTTTATGTGCTAGCATCTTTTTCATCATAATTATTTACCTTTTACCAAATCAATCTTAGAAACTAGAGATACGAAACAATTTGAAAGAAAAGAAAAAATAGTGTTCGCGGCCATACAAGAAACTCTTGGGCGTCGTGTATCGCCGGCCAAGCAACATGAAAAACAAACAAAGAAGATGACTCCTCTATGGGCACTAAAACTGCCCCATCAATTTCGTTACAGAGATACCATTTAGAACACAATAGATCACCAACAAAACATACAGCTTATTTATTCAAAATAATTTATAGTGGAGAGCTAAATACCTTATATCTGCCATTCTGTATCAATCAATAGCATAATAGCTGCATAAATAGACACTAAATAATGTGATTATAGGTTCCGACACTTATGATTTTACGTTAACCATTTTGATGACGTCATTTTCTTATGTCATGTATTGTTGGTTTCACACAATGATAAAGTCCGTATATTAGGAAACAAGCAAAAGACAGCATTCAAACTAGCATTAAATAACTTCTATAGCAAATATTCCTTGATGAAAATAACATAACATCTAAACTGGGTTCTGCACTTGTAGAGTGTATAGAAAACCCTAATTTTCTCAGTTTTATTTTATTATTTATCGATAGGCTGGCGTTTGGCTACTATCTCACCGGATAGTAAGCGATGATGTGGTCTACGGTGAAGCATGGTTGTGTAGAAGTAACATATTCACTCTTGACTTAAATACACCAAGGTTGGAGCTATCAGGAAACAAATACTCTGGCAGGGAATTCCACTCCTTAGCTGTGCGCACAATGAAAGTATTAGCAAAACGCTTTATACGTATGGTTATTTGTTTCCGAGTAAATTCCCAGCCTGATGAAGAAACCCATAACATTGAACATCCCAGGCATCTAAACTAGGGCTTTATACTCAGTAGTAACCTTTGCGAGCACCAGACTGACTAAACAAGCTTTGATTACTAACAAAGCAGTACTAAAGAATACCTTTTATTTAGAATTTAATACTTCTATTAGTATGTCGGAGACACACAACAATAGTTTCAAAAGAGGTCTTAAATCATAATCCTAAACTTATGTAGCCAAAGAACGAATGGCTCGTGTCTTAAAACGCTGTCTATCTAAATACCTCACGACCCGATCTAGACGGGACAGATTAGTCCAACATTCTTTAAACTTTCTGAATATTCAATCAATTGATGTCTTAACAAAATGTATTAGAATAAATATTGAGATGGCCCAGTGATTAAAGCCTCTTCTCATTCTTGAGGTTGTGGGTCCAAATCTGGGTAAAAACCAGTGGCTATTATAATTCATATGTGCTTTTAGAGTTTATTATTATTATTATTATTATTATATTCTTTATTGTACACCACAAAAATATATATACAGGACAAACAAGTATAAAAGCAAGTGTACAATGTGTGACGTGTACGTGTTTATCTTTGATATCGGTAGAGGAAATCTGGATCCATCGTAAAATAAGTCTGAAAGCATCTGTATAATAATAATAAGATTATTCATTCACCAAGTCATGTAAAAAAAGTTTACAATTATGAACTATAAGATAAAGTCATAAATGATGGAACCCTGACTTCCAAACTAGGCAGATGCCTATATCTTAGAAGAAAGAAGGAGGATCCTGCAGCAGGACATTTACAGGCTGGTCTTATCCCAACAACTTTATGTCTGGAAGTTTCTTAAGCAATCACGGCGTTCGCGGAGGCACACGAGGAGATAATAAGCTGGATAAAAGAATTTTTTTCCTGAAACACGTTCCAGTGGGATCATTTTCTATTTTTCGTTTATAACGGGCGAAGACGGTTGCAAAATCTAGTTAGATTTATTATAATTTGAATGCGGAGTAGCCAAAATGAATGTTTCGTCGATGGCATCCGATAAGTAAGTGGTTTTCGTAACGCCCCCCGAGCGGTCGCGATACCATCGGGTACGCCGTGCGCGTGCGCCGCTCTGCCATGTGTTATTTTTTAAACACACGTAACTGAACATCTGTGCGATCGAGATTAACAACCAGTTTCGTATCTTCTTTTTTCGACTACAAAGACTCAAGATGAATCAATATGAGTGTTACAAGAATAAGATCCTAATGGTCGATACGTTTCATCTGAGGACAGCCATTAACCTCAATCCCTATAGGACTTAATCGACCTTGAAGCCACATGTGATTATATCATTTGTAGCTTTCTTGTCGGCTCAAAGGTATCGATACGTTAATCGATACTTCAACTCTGACAGTTGAACAAAGGAGGCAAGGTTATAGGCCTCGATTCTGCAAGTGAGATTTAAATGTCAAAGTACTCTAACTTAAAATCTACCCAATCATCCAGGCCTATCTTATTTATATATATATATATATATCTTATCAATGAAAGAACCTTTTAGTGTTTGTGTTTATCATCAACGCGCTGTTGCATCTTAAGGGTACACTAGTCGAAAATTCTTTCATACAAACGTAGTCTAGGGATTATTCCACTGTTTGAAAATGTAAGTTCAAAATAAAAAGTGATATCAATTTGTCTCATCATTATCTAGCCCTGTATGGAAGCAAAAATGTAAAACAAGAAAATATTTGAAAGTTATGAGCGTCGAAAGTTCCACGTTTCGACACTAATTTTAACGCATTTTTGGGCGCAAATAAATGCTATAAGAAGACGGAAAATTGCAAAACAGCTACCATACAGGGATAGATTAGTAGTTCAACAATACAAATAATTTTATTTTGAACGGATACGTTTAGTCGTTTATTCATGATATCCAGACTCCCAAAGGTCTGTTTATAAAATTTCGTGCGCTCGGTTTCGTCCTAAATCATTATCCATTTCGCTACAAATTTGCAAAAGTGTGTATTCGTACGCGAACTAGCTTCCTACTGCTCATCACAGCTTCTATCTCTTCCGCACGTATTGTCGGTGGATATAAAATGCATTTTAACCCCGCGAACAAAATAGTTCGTGCCGTCGACTAGTGTAACCTTAAGGAAACTGATTTGTGATATCCAGATTAAGTTTTCTATGCCCTTTTCAAGGGTCTTATTTAGCATAGAGAAATTCCATCGAAATTTATCGAGTAATTTTGGGTCCAAGCTCAAATATACAAACCTACTAAGTTACTTCGTGACAATTGTATCATATTGTAAGTACAGATGTTAGCCTTAGTCGTAGGAGTAATCTAAAGGAAAATATGTTAATACTACACACGTAGGCGGTCGTCTGGAAATCTGTCTTCGCTTACTATCGAGATCTGTAGGTACCTAAAGTGAGCGCATTATGGTCGCCGCTTCTTGCGATTTAGACACTCCTTGTTTTAATATTAGATAAGTCATACAGGCTTGGTTATGTTGGGCGATAATTTTATGGTATTACTAGCGCCTGCCAGCGGCTTCGCCCGCGTGAACGCCGAAAATTATATCGAGGACATATATTCCCGGGGTAAAAAGTTTCTTAAGTGCTATTCTTGACTATAATCTATCTGTGTGCCAAATTTCATCCAGAGCCGTCCAGCCGTTTGACCGTGAAGAAGTAACAAACACACTCACAAACTTCCGCTTTTATAATACTAGCTTCTGCCAGCGGCTTCCTTCGCGTGAAAAGTGTTTTCTTATCCCAAGAGTACATTATACCGGGATGAAAAGTCTATGTGCTATTCCAGTTTTTTTTTTTTTAAAGGAATCGTTGCCCCGTACTAGGCATTTCTTCCTGTATCGTGGGTGCGTTTACAAACATATAAACTCACATTCACAAACGCCCAGAGGACACCCGGAATAACTACATATCTGTAGGTCATACAAATATTTGTTCCGTGCGGGAATCGAACCCGCGACACGCAGCGCAGCAGTCAATCGCTAAACCGCTGCGCCAACCGTGCGCCCAATTATATAATTTTATTATATAATAATTATATTATAAAAGATTATAATCTATCTCTGTGCCAAATTTCATCTAGATCCGTTCAGCTGTTCTGGCGTGATTGAGTAACAAACACACATCCTCACTTCCACACACAATATTTTTTATATTAGTAAAACTAGTGGTATTAGTAGGTTTAGTAAGATAATGGATGGAGATGGCAGATTTTAAAAAGCTTCAATTGATGTATTATACCAAAAAGGATTATAAGGTGGTCATTTTTTTTTTTGATAAATTAAATAAAATCGTAACTAATAGAGTGGATCCTATGAGTTACGATTGTTGTGTGTTAATGGTAATGTAAGTAATAACTCTTTTGTGGATAACAGATTTCAATAGAAAAATTGCAGATTTTAAGTAGCGAGCACATTGACAAATTGCTTATGTCTCAGAAAAATAAGAAGATTTTTGCAAACGATGCCGTGAGCATAACAATTTTAATACAATAAAAATGAAATAAAAAGTCCTTTAAAACTCACAACTTCATTTCCCCCTTTTGACGACACCCATTGTCCACCAAATACGTATTTTATTCACATACCCAGCCTCACCTTTAAACTGAAACCGATCAAAAGAAACCCGAGTACATTGCCATCATAATTTCAATCACTTTCAATGGCGAGTCATCGTTATCATGATCTTGTCGAAAGCAAGGTTAGGGATCGGTCAAGGGATAGTAGCCTTTAAGACCTTCACCTCAAACCTTGATGAGTCATAAGTCGATCAGCATTATTGTTCTGTGATATTGATCCTAACGACACGACTTGCAACATTACACACTAATTATAACTTTATATCGTTGCCTAATATTAGGGTTGGTACTGCCGAGTTTCGGAGATGTAGTAAGGACACAGTGATTAATTGATCTGAAAGGTTTGGTTCACTGTTGAGATGATTGATTGGTATTAAAAGAGCTGTTAATTTACTTTGATTTTAGAGGTAATTATGTACTTCGAAGTTCTTCACAGTTCATTCATCAGACACTAACTATTTACTTCACCTTTTGAAGTAGAAAATTTATGAGAATGTTTTTTTTTCTGGGACTCTTTTATTGTCAACCAAAGATCTAGCTTATACATATTATGCCTTACGTCATCTAGTAATTTTAATACTCAGTTCAATACTATAGGCTTTTTTATAATCCTTCAAGAGCTTTCACGAGACAACCCTACCCTAAGTACATTGTTGTGGCACGCGGGCGTTTCTATGACGTCTGTCGGGAGCATTCGAGTTCGCTTTCGACTAACGCTCGCGGTTTATCTGATCATAGCCGTTTCGTAATACAGATCTCTGCACGCATCGGTCTAAAATTCTTTAAGCGGCCTTGTCTTCCAACATTTGTAATTTCTGGACACCTGATAAAGATATTGTGCTGTTATCTTTGTATCAAAGTTAATACTTTTACTTTTAGCCTGTCTTAGTTTGTTCAAGGCTCTGTATTGATTGAGAAAATTGAAGGGGTCATGCTACTATGTAATTATGATGTTGATGAGATTGGCTTTTGGAACTACTTGTGGACCAGCTGTGTTGGTTGATTTAGTCGTGAAAGCGACGCTAGGTATTGTGTTTAGAAACTTAATGTAGTGATGTCCACTCATGACTATTCGGAGGTCTGAGAAGAGGTCATTATATTGTTTAGGGTTTTACCCTTTGTAAATAAGATTTCAGTTTTTTTTTAGTTACACCAGTGCCCAAAAGGTACTTATCGACACATTACAAATTAAAATCATGCTAACGCACATTCGACAATTTCATATTCATTTTCGTTTCAGAGGCTTAGCTTCAGTCTTTTTTTTAATAGTCTATAGGCTCGCGTTTGACCACTATCTCGCCTACTGAAAAAAGTCCAATCTAAGTAAACAAAAATTCACGAGTGAGTACGTTAAAAACTCGGCATAAGTACACAGGTATGATGCTTATGCCGAGTTTTTAACGTACTCACTCGTGATAACGTAAACGATATCTTATCTCAAAATTAATACAAAAAAAGAGTTTTCTCCTTACCGTCACCAGATGGCACTCATCCAGTTTCAATACAAATTGACGTTTACTTTAACGCGATTGAGCGTGAGTAAAAACTCGTACTAAGGCCTCTGAACAGTTTAAACTGCCGAGAATCCAATATTTTACACCCACAACTTTCTATATGCCTACTTAAAGATCTCTTGTTATTCCAAAAACGTTTGATAAGAGAATAGAGAAGCATGTATCGATAAAATTGAATGATTCTAGAATGTTTAAAGTTCGTACAGAACAATACAAAGAATTCATTTATCATAGACGGATAACAAGGTGGAGTACAAAACAATAGGCCC
This sequence comes from Orthosia incerta, assembly GCA_948252205.1. Classification (NCBI taxonomy): domain Eukaryota; kingdom Metazoa; phylum Arthropoda; class Insecta; order Lepidoptera; family Noctuidae; genus Orthosia; species Orthosia incerta. The sequence goes on from OX411759.1 coordinate 11,933,532, forward strand.
ACTTGTAAATGCTTATTTGTTATTTATTGTTATTGATTTATCTTTAAGTTTTGGACAAGCGAATATGCTGTTATTTTGTGTGGTGAGTTTTATTAATTTTTTTCGAAGATTTGGCTTTATATTACTATTTGTATTTAAGTGACTATAAATTCGCAATTAAAGCTCCAATATATATTTTTGTAGAATATACAATGTGAATAAGTACCCAACTTCAAATCCACGATTCAGAAGTCTTCGGGTAATCATTAATATGACAAACTAGCTGACGGCTTCGCTCTCGTCAACTGCCTACCGTACTTACCCTACCGGTAGGTAGTTCCATTTTTTTCATATTGTCATTCTTTCGCAGATAATCTTAACACCGCCATTCAGAAAATAACGTCAAATGCACAATGCCATCTATAGAATATGGAATTAAACTATCCATCATCTGCCTAGCCTTTTCCCAACTATATTGGGGTCGGCTTCCAGTCTTACCGGATTCAGCTAAGTACCAGTGTTTTGCGAGCGACTGCCTATCTGACCTCCACAACCCAGTAACTGGGTAACACGGTACCCCTTGGCAAGACTGGTGTCAGATCTCATGCTTCTGACTATCCGTAACGACTGTCAAAGATCTTCAAATAACAGCCAAAACTGTCCAAGTATCTGAATTGCTTATGTTGTGATATTAACTTCTTGAACATTTTAAATTCATCCAGCTTCTGATTGAGTGAACAGATTGCGATGAAAGACTAAGTAATACTTCAAGTTACAATGTATATGTATAAAAGTTTCGTACACAACTAAACAGAGAAACATTCAAAAAATGCTGGAAATCCGTTCTGTTGGTTATCCTTTAACACCCTGGCTATTTTCTTTGGAAATATTTTCGATGTATAAACAAAAACGACTTTTCTACAGATTTATTATATGTACTGATGATATAATAGGCAATTTCATTGCCGTTCAATTAGTGCCGACCAAAATCAAAAGGTAAAGTTCTCAATACGCGTGTGAGCTTTCATTGTAAGAATGAACGGTGTAACATTCCCCGGCAACTTGTTAATATACCTTTAATAAGCCGTCAGAGCCGACTTCAACTTTTTGTTTAGATTTTCAATTATAAATACGCTCCAAATATAGTTGGCCAACAAAATCCATCAGGCTACAATCTCAAATCGTCCGATGACTTCGAAAGTCGATCGTCGTCAGCCAGTTAAGGCGTCCGTATATGATATTGTCATAAAAACGCGTATCACAGTCGACTTTTCACTGACACGCCTTATAAAGTTCTGTAATCCAATAGCAATGCCACTTTGACGGGAAATCTTTGATACTCTTACAACATTTTTGTTGAATTCTATGAAATTGTAGAGAGAGATTTTCACAAAAAAGTTCCATTGAATCGGACATATGTCTTCTGTTCATATAGCTGTCATAAGATATTGATAACGACTGTACGTGTTGGACATCACAATTTAACGAGCACTTACGTATGAGACTGTATTTACTTTTAATGGAGGCTCTTGAAAGTACGACCATGACAAATCAAAGCTTAGAAAAAAGTATGTAAATGACAAATAGTACAAAACTATATAAACCTTGAGTTATGTCAATATGTAGTTTGAAAACCCGACAAATTTTAGGATTAATTTATGATTTGAAATACCCCATTCGGTAACCAACCTTTTCGGTTTAGTTTTAAGTAAATATAGAGTCATACTTAGTTCTATTCTCAACAAAATACTCATTTCGTAACTACTTCTTGCGTACAGTGGCGGCCACATCATTTGTAACCAACAAATTCTCAATTAATATTCATCTAGATCGGTATCTCGACGCTCGACTTTTGACTGTTCCACATCGTACCGATATGAGAGATATGGCATAAGTAAATAGAGGTTTAATTAAAATATTTTTTAACTGAACGTAACTGTAAATTATCTTTGGCTATCTTGATCTTCTACGGTTTCGTCATGCGTATTCGACGGCAAAAACTTGCAATTAACTTTTGTACGTAAATTAATGAAATATGAATACCAAATTACTGTTTAATTTATATTTATTACTTGTGACCAAACTGATAAAATTCATGTTATTTGCGTAAGAAATGAGATCGATTTTGAAAAGTATATTCAATTGAATAAAAAGTTCTTATCCGAAAATCAACAGTACATGTATTTATTATTCTTTCACCATAACTGTTACAATGTCTATTCATATTAGTTGCTACGTACATGACCATTGAACTCATCAATTACAGGAACCAGTCAAAAAATAAAGTGAGGACCACCCGCGACCAGTTTCTCTCGGCCTCTAGTGTATCAAGTTGCACTTCCTAGTAAAGACGACGAGTACATATTTTTGAAGTTTTTTTTTTCTTTCTTGTTATTTTTTATGGCTATAACTTGGTAGTGTGGGAAACACTGGTTGGTTATTTTTAACTTTTTAATATATTCTCAGCGTATAGGCAATTGGGCGTAGGTGTTTCATGTTCACTGCATATTTATAGAATCGTCATCTATTATATTTATCACTTTCATCTCTGTTTGCCGACTTCCTCGTTGACTAGTTGTGGCAAGTTTTACTCTTGAGCATGAGATAGTGGGTTCGATGCCCGAGTCGAGTAAAGGGTTTAAAATTAATAAGTAATAAAAGTTGATTCTACCGTGCATTCGGAAAAAAAAATTCCGTGTAAAAATATTTTAAACATCCAAGTCGTTTTGGAGGAGTTTCCAAAACTTGCGAAAAAATATCGTATTGTTAATTCATTTTTTAAAGCAAAACGAAAATTACACGAAAATCCTTGTTTCAAAATATATGTACATGAATCAATTTTTTTTTTTTAACACCTTTTAACCTAGCCGTTACTAAGGAGTATGCTTTAGAAAGTAACCGTTTTACAGCACTAAAGCGGTTGTAGGCCCTTATGCCCAAATCGTTCGCTCTCGCAATCTATAAAGAAGACCCGTCCAATAGTGATAGTGACCGCCTACTGCTTGATTAATAACAGTTTTACTACACACTATTTTTTATTTATTAAGGGATAAAGCGGACGCATTTTATCATAATAATATCGTATCTAACTATTAATTATTTGATTTATAATTCTCTTGTTAATTAGACCTTAACATGTTAACTATACCTGTAATTAATTAATAATTTTATTACTAATACTATGTAGACAAATTAGATGGCAACAATAATAATTTTGTACTTTTACACCCTCGTAAATGTTTCGAGGTATCTATTAAAATCCACTATTACAATGTTACACTCATTACCTTCGGAATTTGTGGAAAGGCGCATCTTTTTTTTAACTGTAAAATTGCTTAGAAGATTAAAAGCAGATTTTATGTTGATATTATTCTATAATTTATCCAATAATGCACAATTTGTCGTTAAATTATATCAAAATATTTTCAATTCTCATTATTTATTACAACATTTTTTAAATATTTATTCATGAGAATTCATGAATTCTATCAAATATCGGATCTCCGAAAACGGATTATTATTCAATAATTAATAATAACCTGCCTATAAAGCAGATTAACATACAGTCAGAAGCTTTTCCCACAAGATGTCACAAAATGAGTGTTATTTGAAGGTCATTATACTCCACGAAATTAATTCTCACGACGAAGCATTAAGCTGTGATCCGTTTGAGATGAGACATATTGTTAACCAACATACCTTTACTTAACTCTATCTCAGTATTCAACCTTAACACAAAACCCTACAGCTCAAATTCGAAAATTTACTGTGCCACATAAAATTGTACTGTCAGATATCTTAAAGGAATCAGCTGTCATTTCACACACGGCTTTAGATGTCCGAATGAATGTCACCGACTCGTCTTATTATCTCGGGATCTATAGAGAGATGTTAATACCTATAAATAAACAATGTTACTGCCTGATTCGGTGGAAGGGACACAACCTGATCATGTAAAGTCCTCAGCGTGGTCGTAGGCACTAATTTTGGGTAACAAATTGGTGTTTAAGTGTAATATGTGTTCTGTTTATACAAACAGGTTAAATTTTTTGGTTTACTTTATATAAGATATTTTTTTATTTCTGAGGCCATTTTTTTACAAAAATATATTAGGTATATTATTAAAAATCTTTAACTTAAAACTTACATCAATTTCAACAGTGTTTTTGTGGCATTTCTCTTGGTGGTTGTAAACAAAATTATCAACATACTCGGCATTATGTTTCTTACTTGTTTTATTATCTTTTATATACCGTAAATAAAGGTTTTTATGGAAATATCAGCTGAACATGAACAATAAACCTTTGTAAACCCATGTAGATCCGGATCAACAGAAATATAACATCAAAGCGCTTCACATTTCAGTCGCAGCCTGTCAAGGCTGTGCCTATAATAATTTACATATATGGACGTAAAACTGACTTCTTTACCCCACCCACGAAGGTTTTAATGCCTTCAAGATTACAGCGGCGCAACGAAACAGTAATTTTGTACCTTATTTAAGACATGTTATAGTTAAATTAATGAAATTTGCAAGTTGCAGATGAGTTTTTTCGTGTGGGTGTTTATAGGATTATGCTAATTGAATGTGGGTACGTTGGCAGCCTGCAAAGGGAGCTTAACAATCAATGTTTCACTAAAGGAGTTAATGGTTAATTATTGTAGGTAGTTGGAGTATCGTGATGCAAATTTGAGAGTGGTAGAAGTGCCCGTAACTTTCAGTATTCAATAAAAAGCGAGACGTAGTAGTTGGAACACTTGCGGGAGGCACGCCTTGTTGAGAATTTATTTATTTAAAAGTATTACCCCGCAATAACAAGTTGGCATTTAGTTATTTAAGTTAATAGCACAATCAAAGGCGCGAAATGTTAAAATACAGTCATATTCTCGCAAATATCGCACATAATGCGACACCACTGCCGCTTGATCACTGCAAACGACAATTTTAACATAATTATTAACACTAAAGGTAGTTCATTATTAAAATTAAAAAATAACCCCTATCATGGAGCCCGTAAAAAGACGCAACAATGAAAGTGAACAATTTTGATGAGTTGTGCGCAGGCGCAGTTTTTGGCGAACGCGATACTTTTCGCGCTTAATTGGCCGCCCAAATGAGCGGAGTGCCTTAATTTAAGCGAATTTAAGCGAAGCGGCTACATCAAAAGCAGCTTTATTTATTGTGCCAGCAAACAAGATTAGAGTTGACGTTGCTTCGAAGATAATTTTAATGGTGCGTTTGACGTCACGTCAAGTGTAAGATTCTGCTGTACGTCGGCATTTTAACAAGCTTTCACCTTTATTCGGTAAACATTTTCGACGATTTTTCTTAAAGGTCATATTTAAGTAATGAGCTGAATATTGTTGGTATTAAATTATTGATTTCACGTAAAAAAATAAGCTAATTACGGGTTTTAAATCCGGTTCCTTTAGCTAATAAGAACATGCTGTTCGACAACAGCAAGGGCATATTAAAATGCTAATAAAGCGGATCAAAACAGACAATTAAGTTAATATGAATAATGTTTTACCTCCTCTCTTTCTTGAAACACTGGCATTGAAGCAAGAAAAGAACAAAAAAGATAAAAGGCTACTAACATTAATAATAAGTAACATAATAATAAAAGAAATATCGCGAGTATAAAACGATACCGCGAATGCGCGGGGGCCGCTGTCCATCACCGATCTAGTAGCGTTTGATGCACGTTGTGGGTATTGTTATAAGAGCTATACACTTGAGGACATGGTTATGTGCACATTTTTTTTTTGCAAAGTGGAATTGTGTATGGGTATATTTAAACTTTACTCTAAGAGTGGATATTGATGCGTAATTTTATTATTTAAAGTAAATTAGTAAGACCGAATGCCTCGTTTTTTGACAGAGATTCTCAAGCATAAGCTAACATTGTATTTTTTTAAGTGAATTCATACATTGCCTGAAACTCTGAATAATATTTCGCCATTAAATCTTACTGGTCAGTTCATCGTGTCCTACAGTGCACAGCGGTTTCATCACTGCTTGCCTCACTAATATCTCATTCACGCATGCGTCACTCTCTTTACAATCTTTAATATCAGTTTTAGATCACGTTTGATCTTCTTGACCCTTGATTTCGGCTACCGTAAGCACGACTTTTTCTCAACCTACCCATTTAAAAATCCACTTAAAGATTGTAACGATAAAGTTGATTTTAGATAAATGGTAGTTGACTTAGCGGGTCGTTTGAACCATCTCATGTTAACAATCATAGATTAGTATGTTAAATAGTTAAAGTCTTGGCATTTTAGTATTGAATAAGAAAAAATAAATAAGTAATGTTCTTTTTGTTGATTGGAGAGATCGGTTTGAATGTTTCAGGGTTCGTTATTGTTCGTGAGAGCGTGATAGAGCGTAAAATGTATGTGTTGTATGTTCTTTTATGCAGTTTAATGGATGTGATTTATCTAGACTTGATAGATACTTTTCTTAATCACCATCTGGAAGGCGCAGCGTGGCCCCCGATCGTTCGACTCCCAAACGGAACAAATATTTGTATGGCCTATAGATAATTGTATCGGATCTGGGTATCTTGTGTATGTGTAAAATTATTTTTTTGTAAACGCATCCACGATACTGGAACGAAATTCTAGTCTAGGGCAAAGATGGAAAAGAAGAAGAATAATTTGAACCTAGTGATACTGTTTGACACATTTGAGATCGCTATTTACAATACGGTAGGAAGGCAATATTTTTGTAGATACTAGACATTTGGATTCTAAATTAAGATACCTGCCCACAATCACACTTCAAGTAAACATGGTATTCAGTAATTATAATTGCCAATTATTTTTATTTATTTATTATCACCAATTATAACATCTTAAATTGTAATGGAACAAAGCAAAAAGCAATCAGGGGTCTTTAAGTCAAGAGTGAATAGGTATTTCTAGGCAAGCGTGATTCACCGTCGACCACATCATCGCTCACCATCAGGTGAGATAGTGGTCAAGCGCGAGACTATGGTGTATAATAAAAAGTTCTGAGGTAACACACATAAAAAAAAAATACAATCGAATTGATAACCTCCTCCTTTTTTGCGAAGTCGGTTAAAAAAAATACATTTCCATCTACATTACATTACCGTAATTACTGACACCATAACTATTTCCTCAAGTATTTACAGAAAAACACTGAATACATAAATGACAAAAGCACAGTTTCATTAAAAACCCATTCACATGAACCGATGCGTCTGCGCATTCAGATCGATGTTTCGCAATAAAAATCATCGCAGCCCAAAGCCATTAAGTTAATGAATGGCGTATATGGAGCAACATCCTGTAGACGTAGGAAGTCAGACCAGTTTCTGACTAATAACGGAGATGAGACTTAATGTGGCCACATTAAAATGTACGAAACGATGGTCCGAATTCGATGGAATGATTGTAATGTGTGGCCCGCACTTAAGGTAAGGTCGTACGATGGAATTTATGTGATCATGTTTGAGATCTTCTTTCGTAATGGGATTAGAAAATTGGCATTCATATTTTTATAATTTTCACTTCGATTTAGTTAGTTAAAAAAAAGTTAGCCAAAATAAAACTACAGAAATAAAAAATAAAAAATGCAAAAAAGAATGCAATATTATTAAATAATAATAAAAAAACATGAATAAATAATTATTATGCAAAAATAATTCACAAAATGATGTGCTCGTTGATGTCTATTGTACCGAATTTTACTGATCGCGCTCGTTTGTATGAAAATCAAATGTACTCTGAAATTATTATAATTTCGCCAGGCCTTTATTTCAACTTACCGATGCGATATTAAGTGAAAGTTGTTTCATTAACTTTTACCTACGTGAAGCTTTGTACATGGTATTTGTTGAAGATTCTTTTTATTTTTAATCGCTTCGGAGATCAAGTGGACTTCCGTTGAGATGCCTTCGATGCTTCCTTTAGTAAAACTACTTGTTTTTATAATTCCTGTATTATTTATTAGTTGCTATTTTTTTTGTGTAATTCGTCAGTATTTTTTTTAAATGCTTAAAACACAATTTTATATTACGATAGTTTTACAAATTCCTATATGGAGACTTACAAAACTGATACATTTATTATGAAAAAATACATTAGTTTATCGTTTAATATTTATATCTGATAGATCTATAGATCTGACACGAGTCTTGCTAAGAGGTACCGTGTTACCCAGTTACTGGATTGTGGAGGTCAGATAGGCAGTCGCTTCATGACTGGAAGCCGACCCCAATATAGTTGGGGAAAAGGCTAGGCAGATGATGATCGTTTAATATCTCTCATGTTGAAGCGTTCTTCTACATGATAAATAATGAAAATTTTATTCGGGAATGCGAAATGTTTTAGCTCAAGTGCCCTCTAAACACTTTAAATCAATAACACGACTAGAAAATTTAAATCACATAGCAAGAAGAATCATACAGATATTAAATCATACACGTTCGATATCGTGGATTCCATTGGGTGCTTTATCATATATAAATCAGTAATAGGAACAAATTATTCATGCGCATAATAAACAGGGGTCGTGCAGGGACCTTACTTTGGCTATCTGATTTTATATACGTCATATCTTTACGTTGTGGTATCGATTTTGTTTTATGCTGCAACAGGTAGGTTTTATTTAAGATAACGTTCTACTTTAGTCTGGAAAATTTATTTGCTTCAACAACGGCTTTATCTAGGCTGCTAATTTGAATAGTTATTCCATTAATCTTGACGTTTATTTTATTCAGTATAATTTAAAAGTGTAAAAACACTAATTCGCTATTAAAATATGACATTCTGAGCTAAATTTTTGAAGCTAGTTAAATAAAATGTAAACTGTTATTGCCTCGTAGTTAGTACATATATATTTGTCTTGTATTCGCATATTTATTTTGTTCCTGCATTATTTACGGAAATCATAACTATGAACATAACTAAGCTGTGGTTTTATTTTTACTTTTTTACAGTGTTAAGCGATGACGATGTGTTTTTAGTGTTCCGCGTTGTAGAGTGAAAATAAGATGCTTTATCTCTGGTAGAAATCAGTACATGTAACTGAAATTCTACAAAAGTGTCAGCAGGGAGATAAAAAATTAAATATTTTTGCTCATTCAACATTTATTTTGCTATAATTATAATATATTTATTTTATTTTTATTTTTTGGTGGTTTACAGCTTAAAGTACAAAGATAACAAAATAAAAAAAAAAAAAAAAAAAAGGTGAACGGTTCGGGTTGGTGGTTTCCTATGGAGAAGAACTGGAGAGAAACTCCACACTTAACAGTTATGATGATCATGATGAGTCATTTATTTTAAACACAATTTATTCCAACCAAAATAGTACCTACATTTTCTTTGTCAATTCAATATTTCCCAGATTTATCTTGCCAGCTTCTGAATCCGTCATTTTTAACAAAGACTGGTACATTGGACGACACCTGTTTTGCCAAGCAATGCTACCGTGCAATAACTGAGACCATTTGTCCCATATGGCTTATGACCATAATATTGTGCTACACTTCAAATTGTTCACGAAGTAAGGACAGCAAAAAAACACAAATAAAAAAAAGTTTGACAGTTTCAGTTATAACACGTTACACAGTTTAATTTAACGTAAATTTTAAGTATGTCTCTTGGAAGTAAGGTTAAAAAAATAATAAGGGAAAAATGGCTAAATTATGTTCATACAGAATACCTAAATAAAAGTAATATAGTCAAACAAATTAAAAAATATATTATTTTGTTTTTTTTTTATAATAATGCAATAAAATACTAGGTGTACCAAAAATAACAAACCTAGAGTAAACGTGCTTAGACTATAAAAAGCCGTACACATAATTTAGCAAATAATAAAACAAAACTCAAATAAAACATATATTTTTTGCCGACCATACTAAAGGTAGGTTAACGCAAGCAATAAAATTCTGATGATTCCCGGAGCAGCGCGCGCGCAGCCGTGATCTACGACTCGACGCCACTTCCTTATAACACGGAAAAAAAGAAAAAATGGCGACTACAATGACTAACAAGGTTTCCATGAAAATACGTCGCGAACACAAACTGAAATGTTTATGACTTATGTCAGTTATTAAATGAGTAAGTACCGGATTTTGTGTTACGGTATTCTCTTCCTGTTACATATAAAATATAATTATCACGCTGAATCTTTCCCAAGGGATTAGGCAGAAGTGTACCGTGTACGTAGTACTTACTCATCCACATTTTAACTAGTTATGTATAAGTAGGTACCGTGTACGTTCGGGGAGTTGCAAGGTATCTTCTCATCCAACTTACCACAGTGTCTCAAGACGAAAGTCTATGACTAGTGTGTGTCGCCAGTGATGACCTATGGCTCTGAGACGTGGTCGCTCACAATGGGCCTCATCAGAAAGCTTACAGTCACCCAAAGGGCAATGGAGAGGGCTATGCTTGGAGTTTCTTCTTCTTCTTCTTCTTTTAAAAATAACGTTGCCCCACACTAGGAATTTCTCCTGTATCGTGGGTGCGTTCCAGTTCAGTTTTCAGTTTCCTTGCGTGATTGAATCAGAAATATAGAGATCCTCAAGAGAACTAGGGTTACCGACATAGCCCGAAGAATTGCCAAACTTAAGTGGCAGTGGGCAGGGCACATTGCTCGCAGAACGGATGGCCAATGGGGCAGAATAGTTCTGAAATAGCGACCGCAAACCGGAAGATATTGCGTTGGAAGGCCTCCCACCAGGTGGACCGATGACCTGGTGAAGGTTGCGGGGATCCATTGGATGCGGGATGCACAGGACTGGTTAATGTGGCGACGCTCGGGGGAGGCCTATGTCCAGCAGTGGACGTCTTACGGCTGATATGATGATAATAATGATGACCGTGTACTAGGGGGCGAGTTGTAGCCATCAACCGGGCTCAATTGCAGAGTCTGCGCTGTTACTGAAAAATGAAATACGCAATCATTCTTCTTATTTTTCAATATTTTCTAAAAGGTTTCTGATTTGAATTTGTAAGTGCTGAGAAGAAACTTCAGAATGGTTAAATAGCTCGTGTTTGATACAAATCAAAATGATAGCCATGTATTAAAGAATAATATATTGTTAATTAAGAACCGAACCACTTAGGCTCTCTCAATATGACGTACAGTTTTATCTCTATACTCGATTAAAAGAAATCGCTTTACATTCAAAGAAATATTACCCAACCATCCTTAAATATCGTCATTAAGATGTTCCTTATAAAAGCGATCCATTACGTAATTCGTACTGCAATCACTTTCAAAAGTAATAAAAAAATACCAAAGGTGATGTCAATAAAGGACCCTTCTCTTTACAAGTCGGGTATCTTGACTGATTGCAAAATATCGAACCAAATAAACCAATATAACCGCATTAATCAATTGGAAGTATATGTTTGAGCCATTTGGGGTTGAAACATTAGGATTAGGTCCATAACGGGTCCGAGTACGCATCTAGTTTTTAGAGAAATTAGCTCATAGCTCGTCGACTCTTCACGTGAGAGGGCTGGCCTTTTCTTCAGCCAGAGAATCAGCATTGCCATCCAACGTGGCAATGCTACCAGCGTACTGGGCACGTTTCTCATTGACATCAATGTGGACGAATTTTTTGATGCACAATGAGCTCTTTTCCGTCTCCCTTTTGTATTTGTATATAGGTTTGTTTTTTTTAGAATATTCAATTAGTATATATGTTTTTTTTTTCTATGAATCAATTTATTAATTGTACTTAAGACGGAGTCTCTTCAAACCATTTCAAGTAATTAAATGAGCATAGCATAGTATTCACGAGTGGTGGACCTATTCCACTTAGCCAATATAGTCCATGCTGATAGGAGATAAGAAAACAATCATGTGCCTAGCTATAAATGTTTGTAACATTTCCTTGCCGTTCTATTTCCAAAAAGATACTACTATGATTTCGAACATAGTCATTTTGGATTCCGCTGGATGTGCAAAGTTCAGGACACACAGATATAATCTAACTAGATAACGCAAGTCCCTCAATCTGTATGAAAACCAAGCGTGGCACTTTTTCACACACAGTTTAAAAACAAATTTACTTACCAATAAAAGGAAACATTTCCAATGCCTTGGACAACTTTTTCTATACAGTATTTACAGCTCAATATGGCATAAAATGCATTTTTTTAGATTTCAGTGGATTTCCGGTGCCGATAATCCTAAATGAAAAGCTTAAATTACGATCTTGATCGTAATTTTACTCCTTTTTTTGAAACGCGAAGTACATGCAATCGCGTCATCTAGTAAGATTTATATCTGTGACAGGACAACTCGTCGTAGCGACGTTTGGGGTGACCTTTGTCCAACAAGCGTCTTACGGCTGAAATGTGATGATGACATAGCCATTTCCGCTGGTTGTCAGGTCAATAAAAATTATTTCGTATGTTGGTCGTAAATGTTCCTAAAGTAATAACCCCAAAATCTCTGTAACCCACATAATAATGTATAAATGAATCACATTTTTATGATGCTCAGTTTAACTACACTTTATATCATTGTTATGGTCAGTTGACAAATAAAAGTGAACTCAAAACTTTGCGAAATTTATGACAACATCTTGGACTTTTCTTTCTTTGTTTTCATTATTATTTACATTGCGTTTTCCATAACCTCAGTTTTTGTAAATAAATAACCAACGCGTCAAAAATTAAACACAAGCCACGCGATTCGATTGACTGTTGAAAATTTATTCAACCAATCACAACAGCTAGCACCCACTTAGCAAATTTTGACTTACATTTTTGACCATTTTCGTTCTAGAAACTCGGTTTATGACTCAGTTTGCTAGGCTTTCAGTTGTCCTTAATAATTACGTACATAGAATTACATAGAACGACTGCCATCTGACCTCTGCTATCCAACTACGTTATTATCTACAATGATGATCTGTGATCTACATATTTTGATTAAAGCTAATTATGGTATAGTTAGCCTCCTTGATTGAGACCAGTTCTCGCAAAGATGATCATAATTACCAATAACAGTTGTGTCAAACATCCCACACAAAGAAACCGTGCCGACGTACTGTACTGATAATACTGATTATTTTTTGTACATCGATTGCGTTTGGTTCCGTTCCACGGATATAGGTGATCTATCTATCGCCGTAGAACAGAACAGAATGCGATCGATTTACAAAAAAAATCGGTATAATCAGATGAAGAACGCTAGTTACGTCGGCACGGTTTCTTTGTATGGGATGAGGCATCTGTATGCTAGTATTATATTATATGTGCCAATAACAAGAGCGACTGCTTTATCCTTAAACTTTTGTCTCAAAAATCCACTAAGAATGCGACATAATAGTTCTTGAAAAACAATAAATCACGGGAATTTAACGCGATTATTACGATTATTTATTTACCTATTTAACCCGACGTTTCGGCCATGTTGCAACGACTGTGGTTCCGGGTAGACTGGTGTCTCGGTGTACTGGCTCCGTTGGGGCAGAATATTCTTCCTCTACCCTCAAGTTTCTACCCACAACACCGACCGTGTCCTCATTCTGTAAGTTCTCCGACTGCACAAAACGTGGTAATGTTTTTTGAATCACTGGATTCCACGACGCGGATAATTTGTAACCGTCATCCCGATTGAACGTTTTGTGTTTTTTAATTTCAACCGCTTCAAGCACAATTCTTGAATGGCAATCCGTGAAGAGGACTTGTGGACGATGAAATTCGATCCAGTGATTGCTGCCGTTTTCTAATAGGTTTTCTGCAATCGCCGACTTATAATCGCGTTAAATTCCCGTGATATATTGTTTTTCAATTATGAAACACGAAAGTTAAGTTAATATAATAGTGCTTATCAGAGCTAAGTCAGAAGACGATCTCGAACCAATAGCTACAAAACACCAAAGGTGGTTCTACATCACTTACCTACATACAATTTTATATAGCCCATGATCAAACCGAAATTACCCACACAATTCACATGTAACTACGTCGTACCCGCGTAATAGCAATTCGGATCAACTCGGAACAGATCCAGCATCTTAATTATTGTTATTACATCTTAACCACTGTTCGCAAGCCGTAATGGCCACCAGTATCATCAATCCCAAGCAATATTTTGTATAAACGAGCTCTAGGTATATTTTTCACCGGCCTTGCTACCATTTTGTTACCTAATATTTCTCGTATCAACATCATCAACGGAAATTGCGCAAGTTTGTGTGTTTAAAGAAACTGGAGTAATGGTTGGTATGCATGGATTGATGCTGTAAACACGTTATAAATTGTTTTATAGAAACTTTGGTTTGGAGATTGATCTCTAAGTTTCTTAAAATGGTTATCTTGTTTTATTCTGGTGCTTTGTTGGCGTTAAGCTATATTCTGTGAGGAATCGTAATATTAGCTGATTTATAATATTTATAATACAGATTAAAAAATTAAACGGATGCACTATCTCGCCTGCAATTTCGTTAAATCTGCCAAATACAATCTGCGCTGTTATGCCATTGTTATATATTGAAATCCTACACCCTCATTTTATAAATCTACCCCTTGACCCAACACAGATACACAAGCTTCATAAAAATCGTGTTTAAAACACATTGTGTGTCTCCTCAAACTCCCTTATTACTATTGCATGAATTTACATTGTACAAGTGTAAAATTACATTACCTACTACATACTAACTGTAAAATATGGTAGCCATGATTAAATTTAATGTTAACCCTAACGATTGGTAATTTTGAAAATCTACTATTGTGTAGAAAAGGACCCATTTCTGTTTCACCATGAGCCAACTCTTCTTACGCTCGCCTAGAGATCCCTAATCCTTATAACTTTAAAGGCTGACTGACGGATCACAGATGTTAGGGGACACACTTTGTTACATAGTGAATGTGGAAGAAAAGCGCTTAGGATGAAAAAAAAACCACAGCGCTTTTCTTCCACAAAATATTCACCAAGTGCGAATGGTACCCTGCAGTGCGTTTGGTAGTAAAACCGAGACGATAGGTTCAGGTTGTGGTTAATAATTACTACGTAAAAATAGTATTACGTTATAGTCTATTATTGCCTAAATGCGTAATTAACGCAAGCATTAGTTTCTATTGTCATGTTGAATAAGTTAGTTGCTTAATTTGGACCTTAACCTACATAGAGATGTGCTCGTAAGATAGGTAGTGCACTGTCACATCAATCTTGTGTGAGGATTAATAACAGAGGCTTCAATGCTTTGTGTATCAGAATCATCGGCTTTTGTGTCTGATATGATATTCTGTTGAGACACACGGGGAAGAAGTTTGGCAAGCATCGTAATGAACTCTGATGAAAATTCGTTCAATATTTTGCCGAATTAGGCTCAAAATTAACACCAGTATTAAATAAAATATGGCAAAGGAATTTCAAAGACTTTAATAATATATGGAGCTTTTGATCTTGCATTATGGAAATTTGAATTTTAGAATTGTTTTTTTTTTATAGGAGCTCGTCGCTAAATTAACAGCCGCACGGGTCGATCTTCAAGGTAAAGCAACGCTTGACGAGGTCGATCCGTGGCTGGGTGACCATTTCAACATACCGAGTTTCCTCCGTGCCTTGGAAAGCACGTTAAGCTGTTTGTTCCGGCTGTCATTTGAAGATCTTTGACAATCGTTACGGGTAGTCAGAAGCTTGAGATCTGACACCAGTCTTGCCAAGGGTTATCGTGTTACCCAGTTACTGGGTTGTGGAAGTCAGATAGGCAGTCGCTCCATGTAAAACACTGGTAGTCAGCTGAATCCGGTAAGACTGGAAGCCGACCCCAACAACAATTGGGAAAAGGCTAGATTGATTGATTATGGAAATTAATCAATAACTTGTGAAAAATAAGGTCAGAGAAATGATTTAAGAACAATACATCGTTGTAGATTCTTCCTTGGTACCAAAATTATCAAGAAAGGCACGTGCCAAGTCTACCAAACGCAAAACCACTATGTCAAAAGAAGGCGCGGCAACAATTTTTTCAATAGCTAACCACGTAATGATACTCTCAAATTGTTTGTACCTTTGTTTCGGTATGATACGAGTACATAAACTCATTGATGATCCGACCAGCTGCTATGAAAATATCTAGTTAGGTAACAGTATGATCATTTGTTGAGAAATAGCGGTCATTGTATGTGGTTTGAGCGCAGTGTTTTGACTTCAGATACATTGAGGCAATTAATTTGAAGATGCAATAGGATTAGTTGTTAACTAATAAGTAAAGTCCCATATTTAACGCAAGATTTCAATCAAATATGACTAAAATCAACTTGAAAAAAATTTATACAGGTAATATTCTTTTTTTTGCAAAAATATTAAATTCAAATTCAAAAACTTTATTTCGAGCGAAGACTCAAATAGGGTTAGTAACAATATGCATTAAAACTAAGTATTAGTAAACAACACGATACGGTGACACATGTAACTGACAGCAGTGAACTATATACGGACAGTCTACTCTGTCAGCAATCATTTTCAGAACCCTGTTAGGGCTGTCCAAAACTCAAAAACAAGAAAAAAAACAAGAATATTTACTTACAACCCAAAAAATACAAAATACCTCAGAACATCTAATCTTAATTTATATTAAAATTACTGACTTTAGTTATTACTAAATATATACGTAATTATAAAAATAGTTACATCATACAAAATCGATTGAAGAAAAGAGAATCGATTATATTTTAAACGAAATTAGTAAACGCATCATCTTTTATTTTATACAAATCAATGAATTTATCAGCTTTACCTAATTTCATTTTATCTTTTCGGTATTTTTTTGTGCAAAAATGTTGCAATCTTGTTTGTATAATCGATTAATAAACATAAAACAAGATGTATTTCTAACAAAAGCAAA
The DNA here is from genome assembly GCA_948252205.1 of Orthosia incerta. NCBI lineage: Eukaryota > Metazoa > Arthropoda > Insecta > Lepidoptera > Noctuidae > Orthosia > Orthosia incerta. The sequence continues at coordinate 11,950,373 of OX411759.1, forward strand.
TTTTTGGACGTTTCATGGCCAATAATGGGCATTTGCCTTTAATTTGATTAGATTTGACTGAGCTGACTGTACCAAATTCAAGTTGTTGGTATTCAAGTTGTTGGCAGTTTAAATTTAATTATTTAAAGAATGGTATCCGTTCAGAATAGAAAATAAATATGAGTTTAAACAAATACCAGTGGCATTAGTTGTTGGTATTAGAACGGAATAAATCAAAATTTTCAGATGACTTATTTAAGTTTTATTTAGCATCCAAGATTCTTGTTAAGGTTCTGCACTTAACTACTCCATAAACTTTTAGTTATGTCCAACTTAAAATGTTGCCTCCCACTGCACTTACCCTATCATTACTCCCCAGTTGCCTTACCTCACTTAGACTCAAACCTAAAATTTGCATAAATTTTTAGCATCCATTAACATTTACTGACTACTGCGTTACGGGTCTAATTTTTCATTAACGGAAGGTTTAAATCATTATTAACTAGTTGGGTACAACTATGTTCACCTAGTACTTACGTATACGCAGCGGCTGTAAAGCTGGAACCCGGAGCTGCGCGAGCGCATCGTAAAGCCCGCTGCTAATCGATTCTATGCCTATAAAGAAATTATTTTCTGCTTATGCGAATAAAATACGTGTCTGTACCATATAATTTCATCTGTGTAAAGTAGTTTTATGAATATTTAGTTATTTCTTGGGTTTGCTACTCATTTGGGTATGAGCGACGATGTCTAGACGGTGGAAGTTCCCTTTTCGAAAATCTTGATAACGCCATGTAGTAGCGAATGTTTGATGTTTGTTTGTTTTTATGTATTTATTCGTCTGATAAGGAAGATTGTAGATGTTGGAGGAAATCATAAAGTTGAAGTCATCTCTTTCATCAATATATGCAGTCGCTGTAAATACTTTATATTAGATCGACAAAATAAAGGCAGTTACTGGCAAATTATCACTTAGCAAGTCTTAAATTAATAATAGAAGGTAATATTTACACACGTCTTTGTTGTAACTCAGCTTCATGATTGAAACTCAAGTTACAACAAAGACTACGTTATAAATAACACAATATACTTAATTTACGATCTCATAAACAAGATCGTTAACTTAAAAATTACGACGTAACATTTTAAAAGTATAATATCACGTAATCTCGTTCAAGCATCGATAATTTTATATTATTTGTGTAAAAGTGAGGAACAACACTTTATTTCAGCTATAAAGCCAGGGATCGTGAATCATTCGGTAATGTAGCGACAATGCAGGGCTCGCCAACATTTGGCAACAGTTCAAAGATCACGCGATTAAAACTCAATAGACTTCTATATCGACCGGTAGGGTTGTCACGATGCGACTAATTTGAAGTCAATTTTGTAATACAATGAAATAATTGCGGCTTTTTGTCGCAACTTTATTTGGGGACGACTGAGTCTTGCGCAACTGAGCAGATGTCGATGAAATTAACTTATTGCGACTAAGCCTTATTATTTGTTAACAACCGTTATTATTTGTTGAGTCAATCACAGTCATTATTGTCGGACTAGCCGCTTTATTTGTCATCAAAACCTATACATTTTTTATTGGCAATTATTAGCCTGATTTCGTTGGCGTCTTCTTTATTGGTAACGTAACATGTTATTTGGGTATGTTTGCTTATTAAATTGTTTCTTGGAACGATCGATGGTCGTATAATTTTGTTTGATGGACGTATAAATATAAAGATGTATAATATTTTTTTGTATTTTGTTTCAGTGTACCATTAACGCCGCCAAGCTGACTACCGCAAATGAGATTATATCCAGTTACCACGTCGAAGCGCTAATAGGTAAGTCCATTTCCAAAAAACACGAAAAAGAAAATTATTAACGCGAAATCTTGTAATTTCGAACCTATACAAAAATACCTAAACCTCTAGTATCTTATCTTATCTTATGGAGAGGCCGAGAAATAACTCGGACACTTCGACCCATTGGGATCTTTTGTGGTCAACAAACCTCTAGTAGAACTTGAACAGAAAACCCAATATACACATGTTTAGTTATACGAGTATTAGCCTAACATAACTAAAACACAACAACATACATCTCCCATTCCAATTACAAAACCAAGCAATGAAAGCAAATCTAAATCCGACATCTTGTCATCTAAACAAAGCTAAACTAAACTAATGTGAAAATAATTTCCGTACGTTAGTCCGTAACCTAACATAAAGGGCGATGGGCAAACTTTATAATGGTAGCAAGACCTAGAGGGGGAGCCGGCAAGGTTTTTCAGCAAGCATATTCAGGGCTAAAAGTTGATAGCGGAGTAGGCTTACTGAGGTAATACCGCGATTATTGAATATCGTAAAGATGGAAAGGAAAGTTTTCGAATTCTGGATGGAAATCTGAAGGTTGACCCTTTAGTCAGGTGTCCATTTTCAGATTTCCAAAAAGTACATTTAACGTGCATTCATTTTCATTGCTTGACGCAAAATGGCATAAATTGGCAAATCTGATGAAGAAATTGTGGGCTTGCCCCAAAAACAGCCGACTTTGAAAACTTCGATGTTTTTGCCGCACCTACTCAGCTATCAACTTTTCGCCCTGAATACGCTTAAACAAAATCTCTGCCAGCTCCCCCTCTAACTAGCACGGCTTATTATAATAAACGTGGCGAGCCCCAGGGCTCCTACACGGGTTGACCTCGGGCCTGCGATTAGTCGGCTACTAGTGGAGCACCTCCTAGTAGTACCTCGTAACATGCGCCTGCGCTGGGCGTAAAGAATTACTGAATATGCCATAAAATTTTAGCTTGTCGCGTGGAAAATTTTAATGCGATTTTTTTCAGATATTTTGTCTTTTTTTTTAATAGTAATTCAAACTTGGCCAATGTTTTGCTTTATACATAGATAAGACTGAGTCAAGCTCATACATTTTATTTAAACCTTATCTACCTACATTTTCACCTGTATTTCTTTTGAAGTATATAAATAAAAATGCCTACTAAGCCTAATCTTTTTCTAAAAATATAGAAAAAGATTTTATCCCCTTTTTTACCTTCTTGAATATTTGAAATCGTTGTGTTTACCTGTACTTTCTCTACAAATTCTATATCTAACATTGTATCCACTAACTAAAGTGGACAACTACCGTACTGCACAACATTATTTCCAAACTTTTAAGGTTAATCACGAAAAGTGGAGTTACGTAAACTTTCTATACAATTTAGACCAACTACACTAAAGTCGGCTAGCGCAATTTATTGAGCAATTTCTAAAAACAATAACGAAGTGGTTTTTTTTGGTACAAAAGATTCGCGCACCTTAAATTAAGTCTTCATAACTGTTTGAGGAAAAACGCAATGATATACTAGGTTTAAAAGCATAAAACTTAATAAGTAACCAAACAACCTTTTCTGCTTCTTTAGGAAAAACATGATCGAAATCAGTGAAGAGTTTAACAAGATAAGTGGTTGAAATGTGTCTCGCAGTAAAAGTAAGGCTTGCACATGCATCAACGATCGCCACAATGACGTGCATTGCTAGAATGACTATGCATGGGAGAAGGATAACTGACAATAGTTTGATAAATAGATAAACTTTTGCGTCTACAAAAAAATAATATAAATAATATTTTGCTTGCTGCTATTTCGTGACCTTTAGAGCCATTTTAGGTGGAAACTACGTAGAGAAAGTGTTTTTTTTTACGTTACATTTTAGCAAAGTTATGTTGTATGCTATACTTATAACATATATTGAAAACCCTTATCTAGTCACTCTATAAGACGTTCTCTAATGCTTTTAATGAGAGATCTTCGACATTGTAGAACGCATAAAATTGTATTTCCATTTCTTAAGTAGCATTCAATCTAACAACAATCAGACTATTCCTCTACTCATCTTTTCATCTAAAAAAAATTTATATACCTTCTCCATTTCTTCTCCGCTCTAACACATCCTGTACTACTAAACAGTGTGACGATACATCGTCGGCGACTGCAAGCAACTGCACACGCATTACACGGCCCGATATAATCGCACCAAACGACCGCCACGGAGAAATTTTCCTAGGAGCGCCGTTTTCCATCTTAAATCTGTATAAATTAGAGTAATTTGCATTACACGACCGTTTTGTTTTTATTGAGCTTCGAGGCTGTATTTTAGAGTAGATGGTACTTTATGACAAGTGCATGTTTGGAATGGGATGTGTTTTGATATAAATCATTATTATTGAATGTGAGTTTTAATATTGATTCTCAAATATGATTATCATTATCGTCTGTAATAAAAGTTAACCACGTCAGTTAAAGGCGTCCCTATATCTGTAATAACCAACGGTCAATCTTGCTCTCTGTGCAACAACACCCTGAACGACCTTTGTGAGGCAAATGAAAACGCTATTGCCGTGGCTGAATTCTGGTCAAAGTATATAATTGAAAAATCATCGATACGGCGAAGAAGAAGAAGAACGGTCAAATTATATTAAAATTATATTAATTTAAACTGTCATGGTCACCAACACTAACATTAACATTAAAAGCGGGATATTTACCATGTTTACTGTTTGTTGCGAGTTCCCGATATTTCGGTGCTGTTGCAAGAACCACTGGATTGAGTTACATAACCCTCAGGTCATTTCGACAGAACGCCACTATATCCCTAGACTGGTGAGGGAAGCTATCGAGATTACCAAATATAAAAATTTCAACCGGGAGGATGGGTTTTAACTGTCGAGAGCTTGGAATCCAGTCGTTCAGCTGTGTAAAACCCGATAAAGTGACGAAAAAAGTTCGCGAGAGGACACAGTGAGTTTCGTGTGTCGGGAACAGGGGGGTGACCATAAGCTCTTAGAGCGGTATCAATTTGAGATCGAGTAAGTGACAGATGTATACACGTCAGATACATCTGTCCCTTATTCGATATCAAATTGATACCGCTGTAAGAGCTTATGGTCACCCCCCTGAATCGAGTTGTGAGTGACAATGGTAGCGGTACTTTGTGCAAAAAACGAACAAGAAAGAGGGTAGACCGTTTTGTCTCCTCATAAACACCCACCCGCAATGACTTCAGTTTATCCGTGATCATGGTGCTTGCAACAGCATCGAAATATCGGGAACTCGCAACAAACAGTAAACATGGTAAATATCCCGCTTTTAATGTTAATGTTAACGGTCAAATTGCTGGTAACTATCACTCTGATCGATGAATGAATAAAATCCTAGCGACTTAGAGCATAACGTAGCCTATTTCGACAAACAAAGATGTCAACTACTGGACTACTCAGCATACTTCCTAAGCCAATCACACCAATAGTTGTCTCCCCAAATACTTCATGATTTCTTATAATTACCAGAGTACAATTCTAACGTCCCGTAGTCTCTTCTAGAGCATATTATTTACGTTTAAACTGTCCTCAAACAGGATCAAGTTGTAGGTCCTAAAACAATTTCAATGATTCATCCATGCCCTAATATACACTGTACCATAAGAGAAGAGGAAATATTCAGCACACAGCTCGATTGTCTAACAATGTAACACTTATACACCACCGTAGCCTTTGATCCCAATTCAGAGTTGCTTCACGGGCCACCTGGTGATGGCATATCAGACATACACTTACTATTCTACTCACTGTTCTTAGTGTGAAATATGAGTGACAGCAAAATTCTGCTGGTATGTTGTTTTTGATGAAACTTGAGTTTTTATTTCCAGGCAATCCTGCAGTAAACAATATCGTTTATCAATCAGGAAAATTAAGTTTAATCAAAAGCAATGTACTTACAGATTTTTGAATTGGGATCTTAGGCTATTAGAATAATGTGAACCCGTATATTTAGAAATTGCTTTTAAAGATAATGTATCATCAAATAGGAAAACAAACTACACACGGGTCCAGAAAAAGTGGCATCTATCAACTATAAGATTGGAATTCCCTGCCGGAGTCTGTGTTTCCCGATAGCTACTCGTACAACCTAGGGGTCTTTAAGTCAAGAGTGAATAGGTTACTTCTAGGCAAGCGTGCTCCATCATCGACCACATCATCGCTTACCATCAGGTGAGATGGTGGTCAAGCGCGAGCCTATACAAGATAAAAAAAAATGATTGATGACATGGGATTAACATGCAATCCTGAAATGACACGAAGTCATTTCCAAAAATGTTGGATTTTTAACAACCGTTGTCGCCGATGAAATATAACTTAGTCTACAGCCAAATACGTTCGCATAGCTCCGTTACAATTTCGAAGGCGCCGAAGATCAGAGATAAATATTTTGCTATAAGAATAGGATATATGGGCCCTCTTGCCGCACCTAGACGCCCATTTGGTCCGTTGTGCGTGCAGGCCTCTTCTCTGTGAGAGGGAATGGGCATTGTGGGTTGAAACAGGATGGTTGTAACAGGTCTTCGAATGTTTGGTTCTAAGACATGCCGGTTTCCTCATGATGTTTTCCTTCACCGTTTTGAAAGCAGTGGTGATGAAATAATTTACACAAACTAATTACTACTGCTCTCTATTTTGCTATAGTCAAAGATATTATATATTGATCATAAAAGTAATTAGTTCTACCATAGTAGACACCTAACATTTTCAGTTTAAAGACGCGTGGCAACAACACATTACACAGGAAACGAACTTAGAATCGAACACAGGAAGCTACAACCATTACACGAATGAATGCAACCGTTAAAACAAAATAATTTAAAATTATCTGCAAACGTAAAAGTAATTATGCCGTGTAGCTTCTGATCTTATTCTATTTTAATTACCATTTAATGTAAGCGAAGTCAGGTGCGTGAGTTATAATTACATGTTAAGTTTGATGGTTAAACGGCTGTCAGAAGCGTAATGTGTTTACAGCAATTAATGGAGTACTTCTGGTGTTCATATACTATATATTACGTGTATGTACACATAGATAATGTGCCTATGAATAATGCCATTGAATTTACTGTAGCTGTCTTCAATACAAGGATATTATAATCATTAAGTTTCAGATATGTGGTCTGCATTGACTTCTGTGGCAGCTTTAGTATTAATTATGTCAGCATAGAATTATAACATGTGCAGGGTAAATTCATTTTCTTATACACAGATAAAACTAATTGATTAGCAAATTTAAATAATCACTGTACATAGGGGTATTAATATTTCTTTCAACTGCACTTGTCACCGTCGAAAGATCGGTTGGCAAAATTGAGGCAAATATCAATGTTTTTCTGCAATGTTTTTGTTCTGTCTCTAACTATTTTCTTTCTCATTTTATTTTGAAGTGACTACAATGACCTTCCCTATGCTTATACACGCCAACATTTTGAACTATAATATTATCAGTGTACCTGTAAATGGTACTTCCCACTCTCTTAACATAATTGCCTCTTCTACCACCCACAGTATTAAACAGGCCAACCTCTTGACCACCGACAACAGGGCTATAAACGACAGAACTAAAATAACAATATACTTCCATCGAACATTGGTCTCGAATATCACTGCATTTAACAGTTTACACAATATCACTAATAATACAAGAGATTACGCACGGCATTAACAATCAACATAACATCACGCCTTTAGCTAAAACAGTTACGAATAGGTGCAGACACATTTCACCACTTAAGGGCCTTCCACTGCTTTATTGCCGTAAAATAGTTACTTTCTAAAGCAAAATCCTTAGTAACGGCTAAGTTAAAAGGTTTGAAAAAAAACCTATTTATTATTGATGAATCATGTACATTATTTTTGAAACATGGTTTTTTCGTGTAACTAATAGTTTTCCTTTAAAAAAATAATTCACAACACGATATTTTTTTAGTACTATTGGATACTTCTCCAAAACGACTTGGATGTTTAAAAATATTTTTACACTGAAAAAATTAAGGCTATAATTTCTTCATAACTGAAATAGCATATGAAAATCAAAGAATTTTGCAAAAAAAACTTTTTAAAAGGAGGTTCAATATTGAAATGCTTACTCCGAGCGGGCGCCGGTCAGTACTGCGTTAAAATTGAGGAATATATACGCCTTAAGTGAAGACCCCCGCACAAATGCATACTACGGGCTGAAACTAAAAATTTCAGATGAAAAACCCAATAAAACTTTGCCCAACCCAGGATCTATAACTAACCATAACATACCAAAACCAGGACTAACAATAAAAAATAACACTAATAACCATTGATTGAAACTCAAAATAAATTAAACAAACGGTTTATTTGACTAAACGTTACCGCTCGTGACATGACAAGTCAATATAAATATTGATACATTAATACAAATAGCCTACCGAACAGGATGCTGGCTAATTGAAAAGTAATTTTCATTAAACGCCGCGTAATTGTATATTTAAATAACCAATCATAATCGATCATAACATTTTCATAAAACTCAGTTTAACATAACGGGCAGTCATTGGAAATTGGCACGTCAAGGCTGGCGAAAAATATTGCCTAGGCTTTTGTGTTTAAATGTCTATTTTAACACGAATTTAGATTTTCAATTTATAAATTAGCTGCCAACAGACATGAATTGGCGCTGTTTAGTCATTTTGTGGGAAGTAATGTGCTTGAGAAATATTTGACTAATCTGAGATAAGTTTTCCTAAAAAGATGATCTGGATAAGAAGTGGCAAGGCTTTGACTATCGAGGTAATATATCAGCTGTTACAAGGCTAGTTTTATACAGCTGGCTTAGTTAGGCAGATGACACACTGAGCAAGTTGATTGTGAAGCCGATTCTGCGGACCGTATCTTACCGTGGTCATGTCAGATTAACCTGAGTTGTTGGCGGCGAATCAGCAACGTGATTGTAGAGCAGCTAGTGCTCTTCTGCGTTGCCTTTAAACGGGACAGGGCTATAAAGAAGCTTATTGAAAGCTAGTACTATTTTTGAAATAGATTGAGATGAAGAATTCGATCACTTGTCAATGCACCATTAAAAAAAAACAAAATACGAACACTAAGTAGATACTATGAATAAACGAATCGATAAAACTGACTAGTCGGTACCAAAATCATGAAGTCTATGTCTCTGAAACAAAAGTTATATTAGAAATTGTATTGATGTGCAGCTAGTACCCAACAATATAAGCACTTGTGGCAATGAAGCATCATCATCATCATCTGCCTAGCCTTTTCCCAACTTCAGTCGGCTTCCAGTCTTACCGGATTCAGCTAAGTACCAGTGTTCCACATGGAGCGACTGCTTATCTGACCTCCACAACCCAGTAACTGGGTAACACGGTACCCCTTAGCAAGACTGGTGTCAGATCTCAAGCTTCTGACTACCCGTAACGACTGTCAAAGATCTTTCAATGACAGCCGGGACCAAAGGCTTAACGTGCTTTCCGAGGCACGGAGGAAACTCGGTATGTTAAAATGGTCACCCATCCACGGACCGACCTCGTCAAGCGTTGCTTAACCTTGATGATCGACCCGTGCGGCTGATATTATTTAGCCTTGAGCTCCGGGGAGATAAAGCGTTAACAGAAAATAAATTATACTGAGCTCACACTTAAGTTTTTATTGGAAGGCTCTATCATAGCAACAGGTTCAAGATAGCCACTGAGTTTCAACTATATTTTGGTGTCAAAATTTAGCATTATTCAATCTCTAAAACTCAATTAGAGATTGAGTCATTCTTAATGCCAGATTCTCAGTTCATAAACCAGCCTTATGTTTCAACTTAGCAACAGAGTTTCGATTCAACCATTCAACGCAAACTATACGAAAATTATTATTTACTTTACAAAATAAAGTAGCAGGCAATTTCATAAGAATATAATATTTTGAAATAGACCATGATTTAAATATATTTAACGTCCATTAGGCTTTTGAATCAGCTCCTAAATTGGCAAGGTATAAACTGTTGGATAAATCGATATTGTGAATAGGACTTCGTATTTCAATTCCGGTTTTATAATTTGTTTATGAGCACGGAGAAGGTGCTATTGACAATAAGTTGTTGAATTTATCACCAAATTGGCATAAAATAATATTATTGGTACGGTTTTCACTTTTAACTATTTCGCAATTTAACAAATGTTTGCTAGTTCATTGAGAGCTTCATTTGTTTTATGATAAACTAACTTCTGCCAGCGGCTTCGCCTGCGTGAAAAGCTTTTTATCATCCCAAGGGATAAACAAGCATGTTTGCTATTCCAGACTATAATTTCATCTAAGCCGTTCTGGCGTGATTGAGTAACAAACATACATCCATCAATACATCCTAACTTTCGCATTTATAATATTAGAAAGATTATGGGGATATATATTGGGCTATCCATAGTTCCAAAGGTTTAGGCTACAGAACAGCCCTTATTCTTCTCCAATAGGGTAGTTTACTGAAAATTGTTTTTTTGTCCGTCAGGTAGAAAAAAAAATATAAAAAAAAATATTGGACATATATTTTTTCTTTTGACACGTAAACATACAGTGACGACGACATAATGGGTTGAAATATCGTGAAACGTCATGCCGCTAGTACACTTTATACTGCCTTAGTGACGACACAAGTCCCCGCTACAAGGCAACTCCTGAACTTTGATTTGCTTTAACTTTGTAATTTTTTATTGATTCGGTAAAGCAAAAAATACGTGTCCAATATTATTTGATAATCTGACTGACAGACTTAATTGAATTATTATTTTTCTACCCGGGATACGTCCCTATTCAACCTCTGTTTTAGCACAATCTACCTACAAAAGCACAAACATTTTCTTATCAAATAACATTGTGAATCAGAGCCCCACTTTCCTCCGATACATCGCGAAAGCAACGGGCCAGGTATTTGCGGTCGCCACAATTGATATTACGCGGGTTTGCGCCACTACTTGGTAACCAGCTCGATTTCAACTCGATTGCTTTTATATCGACGGATCGTAATTGTAGTTGTATCGATATGTAGTTTGTATAGCTATGCGGTAATTGGAGGGAAAAAACATCTGGTCGCATTAAATCAGAAGTGGGACTAGTCATTTTGGTCGATGCAATTATCAAAAAGTGAAATTTTTAATCGCCTCGCTACATTTTTGATGTGCATGAAAAGTTTGTTTTCATGACCTGACCATGACTTATGTCTGTCGTTGGTTGTCTTAGTGAAAATCAATTTGTGATATTAATAAATTACGCAATAAGTAATTGAATCAAATGAAAGGCTACAATAATCCCAACATAAGTAATAAAATAAAATAAACAATTAATCTAATAAAATGAATTGTAACTTTCGAGTTTTTATAGTACCGTATCTATCACCCTTGATCTGAGCAGACCGCGTATTAAGATCACATCAAAACGCATAATTTGCGGGCATAGCCGCTGGATACCCGTTGTTGCTTTAAAAGGCTTACAGGCTTTCTTTTGTTCATGTTATATTCATAATAGCCGTTGTATCTTCACTTTGAATGAAAATAACTTTATCTACACTCACAACGTAATGTTCCAAATATGAATTCAAAAAAATATTGTATAATCACGTACTTTATATTCGTGGATAGGTAAAATTTAAAAAAGAACCATTACAATGCAACATTTTCCTTCGAATTTCAAACAACTGCAACATAAAATAACTTTTAAATTTTTATAGTACACTTTAATTTTTAATTTTTTGGTGCCTATGGGATCATTGCTTAGTGTAGAAAAGTAGTGTCACTCGCGTGTTAATATTATCACATTCGGCTTCGCCTCATGTGATAAATCCACGCTCGTGTTTTAATAACCCCTTTTATATGACTATTGCATAAACTACTATTTTGATGTGATGTCCTTTCATTACAACTCTTGAATAAAAAATTAAGATGATCTTAATTTAAATATCTCAATTTCTGACATTTTCGGTTGAAATGATGATTCATTTCAACCGAAAATGTAAGAAATTAAGATATTTTCATTTTTTTATTAAATGTATTTCTTCGTTAATCAAATACCTAAGTGATAGTACACTCTACTCTGCTCTTAAAATAATAATTGTTACTGCAAACTCGATTCTTATAGACCCAACGCAACGCAATCACTAAACACTGAAACAATACCAACGTATCATTAACCTCCTACATTATTATTCAACACTCACTACTTATTTAATAACATCACAGCCACACACGTGGCAATTACCATAATAACACATTCACATACAAACAAAACATAGAACCAAAAACAATTTACTAACACAAAATCGTAACCGTCTACGAAACGGCGCCCCCGCCATGTTGCTACCAATTTCTTAACATTTATTATTGTAATAGAACAATTTAGATTCTAGATAATGCGATCGAGAGCGTCAAATACGACTGGTAACATTAAAGTATGTTAATATGCAAATGTTGATAAATAGAAGAAGGTTATAACATAGTTAAGTTAACGATCAAGGTGTCTGTGCGCACACGCATCGTGTAGGGGAGAGTCGGTAAAATCATATCAGTATTTTAGTTAATCTCGGATATTTAATTAATGAAGAGACTTACAAATATGAGTGGACGAGCATTTCAAATTATTGGCTATCTTAAAAACAGAAAAATCTGTTTATATTTTAGTACCTATTCAATGATCATAATGGGGTAGTTGACAAAAAAATCTATTTTAAAATATTGGGCAAATACTTTTGCCACGTAAACAAAAAGTTACGATGATACAGTGCGTTGAAATATCGTGTGACATCACGGTGTGTTACACTTTCTGCTGACAAAGTGACGTCATAAACACCCACTCCTGAACTTTGATGCGCGTTATCGTTGTTAATTTTTATTTATTTGATAAAGCATAAAATACGGGTCCAATATTATTTGATAATCTCACTGACGGACAAATTTTATTTTTTCCCTATTGTCTTGCCCTTATTCTAATTTAGTTGGGTCGGCGCAACCTTTCTTAGTCTGTCATATTTCTCCATTATTCGTAATTTCATTCCCCCCGTTCTTCTTCAAGATTCTTAGGTTACAATTAAAATAGAAAAATTTAAGTTTCCCCGTAGGTTTAACGAGTAGCTGAAATTGTCCCATAAGTACTTTAAAAAACCTGCAAACATCGAACAACATTTTTTTTTGGCTTTATTTCACTTTATCATCTTCCTTTTTCAATCATCGTATTTTTTTTTTGCTTACGTCATTCCAAATTGGTGAACACAACACATCACTAGAGAATAATAATATTGATACTAGTGTAGAAAAAAATCATTTAGTCTCGAATCGAATCTAGAGTTGGTACCATTAAAATGGTGTTACAACATACCCAAATCTCCCCTATCATAGAACTAGTTATTACAGTTCAGTAGCCACAGTCATTCGTTTCACTACCAATAATTGGTAATTTCCTTTAGTATAATCTCATCTAATTGTACCATGGTTAACGAATCTGATCTATGTGATTTATTCGTACACCTGTATCATCATCATCTGCCTAGCCTTTTTCCCAACTATATTAGGGTCGGCTTCCAGTCTTACCGGATTCAGCTAAGTACCAGTGTCTTACATGGAGCGACTGCCTATCTGACCTCCACAACCCAGTAACTGGGTAACACGGTACCCCTTTGCAAGACTGTTGTCAGATCTCAAGCTTCTGACTACCCATAACGACTGGCAAAGATCTTCAAATGACAGTCGGGACCAACGGCTTCGCGTGCTTTCCGAGGCACGGAGGAAACTCGGTATGTTGAAATGGTCACCCATTCACGGACCGACCTCGTCAAGCGTTGCTTAACCTTTATGATCGACCCGTGCGGCTGTTATTATTTAGCCACAAACTCCTCTTCCTCCATTCGTACACCTGTATATATATTGGATTTTCTTGTTAGGATATTGTAGTTATCCGATGTCGATTGCTTTATATGAATAGGATTAGTTTTCCCCGTAACTTCACACCCTTAGGAACTGAAACTCTTATTTTTTCAGTATTAAAAAATCCTGTATATCATTTTTTTTTTTCATTCATTCCATATATCACAGAGAGCAGTAGTGGCCCAGTGGTATCGGCCGCGACTTACAAGTTGTAGGTCGTGGGTTCGCGCCCAGACAGGCGCTTTATTTTGTGTAAATGATTTCATCTCCACTGCTCTCAAAACGGTGAAGGAAACATCGTGAGGAAACCGGCATGTCCTAGAACCAAAAATTCGAAGACATGTGACATTCACCAACCCGCACTGAGCTTGCGTGGTAGATAACGGCCCATTCCCTCCCACAGAGAGGAGGCCTGTGTCCCAGCAGTGGGAATATTAATAGGCTGATGATGTGTATACCATTCTATCAGTAAAAGAGTTTTTAAATTCTGATCACATTCACCAGAGATTACTCGACTTACAAGATTACGTAGAAGCATACAATAATGTTTTAATAATGTGTTTATAATAATTATTACAGGCTTCTGCCAGCGGCTTCGCCTGTGTGAATATCGAAAATTATCCCAAGGGAAAATATACTAGGGATAAGAAGTATCCTATGTGCTATTCCAGACTATAATACATCTCTGTGCTAAATTTCATCCAGATCCGTTCAATAGTTTTTGCATAAAAGAGTAACAAACATACAAACACACTTACACACTCGCAAATTTTCGCATTTATAATATTAGTGTGTTATGTAAGGTTACTATAGACCTAATGATTAAACTACAAGATTGGTGTAGCTCAAAAAGTGATACCAATTGTACAACGCGGTCACATTAACTTGACGCTTGGCGTTGATGACGTCATTTTGGCACTCAGGTACGGTGTGACAAAAAAGCATCAACAACTAAACGCACCTACGACACAGGAGAGATTCCTAGTAAAAAAAAGAGTTTATTTTTTTTAAGAGAAAAGTAGATGCGTCAAGTTAGTGTGACCGTGTCGTATAGTTTTATTTGCACTAAAGATGTTAGCTGAGGTTACTTTTTACAAACATACAAACAATGTTGACTTCTTACAATAATTTTGGATCGTAGTCCTAAGAAATTCTTTCTTTAATATTTATATCCTTTAAGTCGGTTGTAGATAGTGAAAGTTCAATACAAATTGGAGAAGCCATTTGCATCTTCGCAAACCACTCTCCTTTTTACAATTAGTCTTAGACTAATTAGGTAATGTGTTACGCAGTAATGTCTAGAAGTATTCTTCATCATTTATCTTGGTATTATATATTAAAAATTGTTTTTATCTTTTAATTTAAGAATTATATTTTTGCGTAACCATAAGTAAACACACAAGGTTACGCATAAATATAATTCTAAAACCAGATTACAACTTATGAAAATCTCGGTATCCTATACTATTTTTTTACAGTATTCAAAAATAGTTAAGGAGTCCAAGTTTTTTTAAAGCACTCCTCACAGTTACTTAGTATTTACACTAGTATTCCAAGTTTCATTAATTATCGCATCTTACAGTTTATTATTTAATTATTCGTTAATTAACATGTCTAAACTGTACTAAAATGTTTCCTAATATCATGCTATTAACGTCTTATTCATTTATAATAAAAACAAATTAAATTGTCAAACTTGTTTATAACCTAATCGTTCTGTAACATTTACTACATATTTTTAGTGTTCCGTACCCAAAGGGTAAAAACGGGACCCTATTACTAAGACTCCGCGGTCCGTCTGTCTGTCTGTCCGTTTGTCACCAGGCTGTATCTCATGAACCCTGATAGCTAGACAGTTCAAATTTTCACAGATGATGCCGCTATAACAATAAACACTAAAAACAGAATAAAATAAATATTTAAGTGGGGCTCCCATACAACAAACCTGATTTTTTGGCGTTTTTTTGCGATAATAGTACGGAAAACTTTGCACGCGAGTCCGACTCGCACTTGGCCGGTTTTTTAAATAATTGTATAGAACAAAAAACACAATAATAAAAAATATTTATTTTTAAATTAAATTATGATCGATATTATCGCACACAGACTAAAAACAGAGCGCAAGAAAATTGCGTTTTGAAATCGCAAAACCGCGAATGGATACGACATGATGCATACATAATAGATTTTATTGACCGGCTCGGATTAGTAAGATATCTCGTTTCCAATGAGTACACTTACGCCGCTCCAATTATGCTATCGCATCAGTAAAAATCGATATTCTAGATAGTAGCGCGATCAAATGAAGTAGTTTCAACGACTCTATAGAGATGCTTGTCGACTTATAGAGCTGCGCGGTTTCACTTTAGTTTTAAGTCTTTCGCACTTCTTGTTTTTATGCGTAGATGGTGGATTGAAACTATATATGTAGTTGTAGCCTAATGTTTTTTTTTAACTTTAAACAGCTTTAGTAACTTAAAAAACATTAGCTATTTCTATAGATAGCTATAGATATCGCTATTTCTGTAGGTTTGTTTTACGCAAGGCAATAAAGTAAATGGCATAATTACTCTTTTAATTATACTCAGTAACTTAATTAGTATCAAGTATCGATTCTAAAAAAAAATAGAAAAAGGTAAACATATTATGTATTCAAACAAGTTTACTTCCACACTAATTTTATGTACATAGATCACATTACAAATAAGGTGGAAGCTTCTTTATGTGGCCATTACAATAAATAGCAATCTCCGTCGAATGTGTTCATAATAGTTTTCTTGAGAAAACTTATCAAGAACGGATGCACCCACAATTATAGACAGGAAGTCCAACAGTTTTCCAACAAATATGTGATGCCAATTTACTTGAAACAGCTCGTAACACTTCTTGTGGAACCACTTGCATAATGAGTTATTTAACACAACCAACTTATGGTGTCGTTAAAAAACTTTTACAATTTAAGTTCGATAAAAGAACCTCTTAAGGTTACACTAGTCGACGGCACGAACTATTTTGTGCGCGGGGTTAAAATGCATGCTATATCAACCGACAACACGTGCGGAAGAGATAGATGCTGTGATGACATACTTTTGCTAATTTGTAGCGAAATGGATGCTGATTTAGGACGAAACCGAGCGCGCGAGATTTTATAAACAGACCTTTGGGCGTCTGGATATCATGAAAAAACGACTAAACGTATCTGTTCAAAATAAAATTATTTGCATTGTTGAACTACTAATCTATCCCTTTATGGTGATTGTTTTGGAATTTTCCGTCTTCTTATCGTATTTATTTGCGCCCAAAAATGCGTTGAAATTAGTATCGAAATATGTAACTTTCATCGCTCATAACTCAAATATATATATTTTTTACTTTTTTGTGGCTCTACAGCGCTAGATAATGATGAGACAAATTGATATTTTTTTTTTTTTAACTTACATCGTCAAACAGTGTAGTAATCGCCAGACTAAGTTTGTATGGAAGAATGATCGACTAGTGTAATCTTAAGGCAGACTAATGGAAACTGTAATGCGAATGTGACATTTGAAAACTACAGTTTCACCACGTGAAGCAAACAATAGAAAATGGTCATTACGTGATCGGAACTATTCGGGTATGAATCCGACCAGTCACGAATAAGCCGAGCCACAGATACCGAAGCCTTAAATCACGAACCACTCACGCGTAAAGTGAGTGGAAAAAAAACTGATCAATTTTCGTTTTTATCGATTTGCTTTAATACAATTTACCGAAATCACAGGGGACTTTTACCTCCATTTGCGCGAAAGGCGAAATAAATGTTGGTCGTTTTCAGATACGACGCTTTGTGGGACCTTTTAAAATGATTGGCGGCGGCGCTTGCGCAGAGCGTTGGTTAATTTTCAACTATTTTTGTAAAACAATTAGGTAATTAAGGGCTTTTAACTTTTATGTGTTTAAAGGTATTTCTCTTTGGTGCGAGGAGAGATCATAAAGTGTATTAAGTGCTTATTATCCCGCGAGAATTCTCAGTTAACTGGAGATAACGGGTTACTCAGATGCTGGCTGTAAAAACTATAGTTATATATATTCACATGAATATTCTAAAAAAAGAAACCTATATACAAATACAAAAGGGAGACGGCAAAACAGCACATTGTGCATCAAAAACTTCGTCCACATCGATGTCAATGAGAAACGTGCCCAGAACGCTGGCAGCATTGCCACGTTGGATGGCAATGCTGATTCTCTGGCCGAAGAAAAGGCCGGCCCTCTGGTCACGTGAAGAGTCGACGAGCTTCGTGCTAATTTCTCGAAAAACTCGATGCGCACTCGCACCCCATGGACCTAATGTTTCAACCCCAAACGGCTCAAACATATAACTTCCAATAAGGTTGTTATATTTTCGCCGACACATAATTGAATTATGTACAGTTCTAGGTGTCTATTTAAAACTCAATCACGAAAGGAAACGAGCAGACGATAAAATTTATGTTACTGGTGTCCATTCAGTCCAATTAGTAATAGGAGGTTGTGATTAAATTCTTCAGGATTGAATTCCTCTTGAAAAGGAATAAGGTGCATTTCTTTTTTTATTTATCAATTTTATTTTAATGATACGCGTATGATATGTTATATACCTAAACTTTACCGGAGGAGCACAAAAAGTAAAAATCTCGTCAATCTAAAAGATAATAGAAGTAACTAACAATTATAAGAATGAAATAGTTGACGAGAATAGGTCATGGTAAGCTCATTGAGTACTTATTAGGTAACTAGCTGTCCCACACGGCATCGCTCCCGTCATCTGGCTATCTACCTACCCTAGATACATGAATGTTGCGTAACTTTGACCGCTTACGCAGCGCACGCAACGGAAGCTCTCAAAAAGGAATATTTATTCCCGTTTTTGCACCATTTTTAATTTATACTCCGCTCCTATTGGTCATAGCGAGATGTTATATAGCCTATAGCTTTCCTCGATAAATGGACTATCCAACACAAAAAGATTTTTCAATTACAAACAAACTCTTCAGCTTTATAATATTATAAAATATAATTAATAATAATAAAATAAATAATATATATGAGTATAGATTTATCAGAATAATTACATTTTTATTATTGTATACTCGCGCTTGACCATAGTGGTCAAGCGCGACTGATGCAACCTCACTTGGTGGTAAGCGATGGTGTGGTCGACGGTGTAACCCGCTTGCCTAGAAGAAACCTATTCACTCTTGACTTAAAAAACCCCGAGATTGTAGCTATCGGGAAACACAGAACACTAACACTAACCTATTTGTCATGGTCCCTAATGATCAAATCCAAAAAAATGCCGCTAACTTTGATAAAAGTCCGCAAAAAGCCGCTGAATCTGATCAAAAGCCCGCAACTAGCCCCTTACTTTGACGTAACACACGCTAACAACCCGCGCTAAAAAGCTCCACAAAGGTCGCGACGAAGCGTCTAATATTTAAAGACGCAACAGTTTATAGGCGGTATAAGTTAAGCGCGTGCTCGCTCTGTGTGTTAGGGCACTTATAACGGCTCGCGGAGTGCGGGCAGGCACGCGCGCCTCCCAGAGCATCAATTACCTGGTCGTGAGCGCTACTACAACCAATATAAATAAAAGCCGGCCAGCACACGCCACCGACCACAATTTCACAGTGGCGCAATTGTAAAATGCTAGATCGAAAAGGTCTCGGGTTCAAACTCCTTATCTTTATGTCAGATGTATACCACATGGAAGTTTAATGTTGAAGCTGACAGATACGCTTTCAGCGGCGCGCGTGCCGTTTTGAACTTCAGACAAGGTCTGGCAATCTAATTTGGATTTAGATGTGTTTCGTGGCAATAACTGTGCAAAATATTGATGATCCCTGATTTATAAGTGGCTTATACACTGTATGAATGTCGGTCGTGACTGCGGGCGACGCGAAGTGGCACGCGTCCCGCGTCACGCCCGTTTGTTCAGCTTGCGTCTACGAAACCGTCCAGTGAAGCGCGCTGCCGCCTCATTCTTCTATTTTTCGCGCCTCCGTCCCATTTTCCCTTTCCTAACAATGGCCTCGGTCACGCACAGCGTTGATAAAAGCCGGATTGATTCGCTTTCGCTTCCCGCCGCCGATGTCGCAGTCAATGACGACATGCACGGCCCTTGCGGTAAACCCAGACGCTGTGAAATCAGCCTAATTCTTTGTTTTGGAACGGACTGCTAATTTAACTAACTTTAAACTAAGCCTGAAGTAAATCATAATCTCCTAAACAGGGCTTATCTAGTATAGATCTCAAGGAAATACAATATCCAGACGCCTTTGGGGCCTGTCTGGGTCGCGGATAAATTTGAAAGAGAGTTACTACGACCCTGGCACAAGCAACTGAAGGAAAACTTGTGGGTTTGAGTCAGTAAAAGTCTGACACGCCCTTCCGCAACACCCAGAGCGGGCGAAGTCATTGGATGATTTGCCAACCAAAAAAAAAAGGTAAGCTTTTGTCACTTTGATGTGGATAGATTTATTCAATAGTTTTGCGTTAAAGCATGTGCCATTAATTAAGACTATTGACGGAATAGATTTCGCTTGTTATGACGGGACGTTTTTTTTTTTGGGTGGGAATTCATCCAATGACTTCTCCTGCTCTGGGTGAAGCGGGAGGGCGTGTCAGACTTTTACTGACTAAAACCCAACCGTGTTCTTTCAGTTGCTTGTGCCAGGGCCGCGGTAACTCTCTTTCAAATTTATCCGCGACCTCCACCTGGAACACCTGCGGATTCTTTTCAAACGCTTGCAAAGAATCCAACCCATTTGTGACATAGCATAACTATTTTGTTAATTTTAGTTCCAAATGTAGCGTAAAACAGAAAGTGACCTAAAACAAACACCTTAAAATTATAATCTCAGCGAAATCTGTTTTATTACGTAATTTAATAGGCTCCAATAAAACCTTTTTTTTATTTCATAATCCAAAGGAAACATTAAAGAGTCGGTCGATTCGCGAAAAAGAAACTTTTATTATTACAATTTGTCGGTTTATACGTCAATAGTGTCGTTAGTCCTTATCGAGGTGATTAAGAAACGTCAAACAGTCTTAAATGGCAGCTTTTTGGCAATAATTAAGGTCGATAAAAGGAAAGAGGCTATATTTTAACGTCGTGTGAAATGGACCTAAGGCATCTTCGTGTGCAGTCCGTCTTCTTCATATAATGGCAGTGAATGTAAGTGGTATATAATATAAAAATACCAAGGGTTTTTGACAGTGATTCCTTTGAGAACTTTGTAAATGTCACTTTCGGAATTTTTCCGATTCAAATAAAGTTGAAAATAGAAATTGAGGAGGTAAGAGACGGCCAAAAGTTTAAAAAAGAAAACAGAATTAGGGACAATCTAAAAAAAATGGTGTGTCATTTCACTACGACGGTTATTGGTATAAATGGATATAAAAGAAAACATCACAAAATATTTTATAATACTGTGATAATAGTATCTGTGATAGTATAGAAAACAAGACATTTTCGTAACCCAATAAAGTTCCTAGTAATATTAAATTCAAAATACATAACATATTTATTCGCCATCGATCGTAAACCTCTATAGATTCCGCATTCCATGATGTAACTGCAACGGTGTCCATTTGTCAAGAGATACTGCGGACTTAAACTTCACCTTTAAAGGACAATACACAAAAGCTTAATCAATAAGAGAACCCATCTATCTAACCTTTGATGTTATTAGTTGCTGTTAGTGTTACCATGCGTTTGGGTTTTGTGGGACATGTGTGGCTATTTTAAAAAGACTCGTTTTTGTTTTCAGTCGACAACAAGAGCAATTTTAAGAAGCCCGAAAGTTAGTGCTAAACGTGATCTAGTTTTTTGTGATCTTTTCTATGCCATACTTAATCACATGACTAATAAATTAATTTAGGTACATATTTTATTTTGAATTACATATTCAAAATATTTTATGATTACGCATTTTAAATAAATAATTTACCTACATATTTAAAGTGAACAATAAATCTTTACCACCAAAAGTTTATGACTATAAGGGTTTGCAAGCTTGAAATAATTTGCTTAGCACGCGATATCTGTCTCTTTATACGCTTCCACATACGTTTTAAGAGGAAAAGCCTCTGCATTTACGATTCTCGAAATTCATACACACCAAACTTCTGCTATCTTTATCTACCTCAAAATAAAATCACCTTATTGACATCCCTGTACTTGATTATCGTATTTAATGGTCACCGCTGAGCGTCGCAAGCGCAACCGGGCGAACAATCGATCAGCGAGCGCATTGCGTTATCTCGCTCGCCATTCGGAACAAACAAATTCAATTAGGATTAAGAAATTAAACCACCGCTCAAAGGAACCGCCGACCGCTTCCGATGATACCCGAAACAGTTCGTTGACATCACATATCAGAATCCACAAATACAAACTTCTTGTCTTTTAATCGATCTAATCAATTATCCAACTGGTCTTTGTCCAAAACCGTCTTTGAAAGTTGTCTTACATTTATTTTTATCATAATATTTTCTATATGTGTCTGTGTGAATGAAAAAACTCGTCTTGTTATCGCCGGACCGATCTCTCGACAGTGTACGATACTTGTACATTCATCCACGGTCTAACTACCCTCTGCAAGTCATCAGAGAACTAAAAAAAAATATTTTCAGAATGTAACGGACGAAATTTAGACATGCGTAATATACTGTTTTTATTATGTGAAAACGCGCGGCCAATTGACGCTGACTGCTTCTGTGTTGCGTTTATTTCGCCACGATGTTCTCAAACCAAAAAAAAGGCTCACGCAAATAAACGCTTTTTTGCAATTGCAGTAAGAGTCATAGTTGGTTGAGTATCGTATCTTTTTTTGATGCTACTGTTGAATCGTAATGTCTCAAAAACTCGGGTACGTGAGAAAGGTTGCTCTACTTGGAGAACCTTTGACACAATATTCGATGTGTTGAACTCTTGTTGTAATTAAAGCTACAATTCACGTAACGCGGTACATCGTGAACAGGCTGTATGTCGTCTGCGATGTGACCATAGCACATTCACACCATTAAAAACTGTATAATTTTATGTAGATACTCGTATTCGTTGACATACGACGCCTGCACGTTTATTACCGTGACTCATCTTTATGCCGCTCTAGAACGAGTGTGGGTATAAAGTTGTAAGCGTTAGTTAGCTGTTCCTCATCCATGTAACAAATTTATTTGAGCTCGTTAAAAATGTAAGTTTAATAAAAAACACCAACCAGTTTACAACTTGCCATTTTCGTTTTGTATTTTCTAATTTTAACAGTGTAGCCAAATGTTGTACATTTAGCGAATAGTTGTTTAAATTAAAAGAGAATATCTCAAATGAAAACGTTTAGTGATCTTATAAATATTAATTTCATATTTATAGCGTGCTCCGCTTGAACAGCGCCACGAAGGTGTTATTTACGAGACGTTATCTATAAGGGGTAGGCGCAATACAAACTACTTTTCCTCCGATCGAGTTTTCTCGCGGGGACCGGTCACATCACTTAGAGGAAACTGTCGTTTTCAATCGCAGAACCGGAGCGATGATTCCCCTTATCAAATTACGGGTCTTGTCGGATAGTGAAAATTTTCCCACATTTTCTCGGTGTACATCGACGTTCAGATGATATAAATCAGGGTGAAATTGTTGGTTGTTACCGCCGCCGCTCGAGGCTGCTAATGGGTAGTTATTTGTAAGTTTTCACTGGACGCCCGTTACGCGCCATCGAGCTCTTGCCTCCAACTCGACCGCTGTGACGCACGCCACCATTCTGCTCATAATCATAACACTTTCGTTTCAGACTCAAAAAAATTGTAAATCACGGCGAAAGAGAGATCTCAACTTCTCCAGTTTTGAACAAGAAAATGATTGCGAGAAAAAGTAAAAGTTTGGTCCCACGGTTAAGTAGGAGTTGATAAATTATAAATGAAAAATTATTGTAATAAAAAGTTCCCTATAAAACAGAATGCCTTACTAGAGTGACACAAATGTCTTAATATAACATTTTTAATTGCGGGTTGCACAATGAGTGTGACTATTCTCACTGGCGTCGTGAGCTATATCAATTAATTAATACTAGATAATGATCGGTATGCGGTATTCGGTAACAGTCCCCTGCTGCGTCCTGTCGTGAGCTTGTCTCCTTAACTATTGACTATCGAAAATCGATTAAAAGATCGCAATCTTTCATAATTGTTCCATTGTCCCTAATCTGTACAAAAAGTTAGCAGGTTGAGCAAGTCGCATTGTATAGCTTATTCAATTATGAGATATGGGAAGTTGCATCATGTTTTATTTCGAAACTAGTTAAAAAAGAAAACCATTGAGTCTGGTAGAGTCACGAAAATTAAAATTACTTAATGTTGAGAAAGAAAGAATTTTTTGAACAGTTTTTACGTTCGCAGGTTCAGGACATTTTTTTTTTGTAAAACCTTACAGCATACTCTTTGCACTTCAGTTTTCATCAACTCCAAAATAATAAAGATGCAGCTTGAAAACTAAACAACATAAATTTTAAAACAACTAATATAATCATTATCTACTGCAATTTTCAAATTATCCCTGAAAACACATTAAATATTCAAAATATATGTCCCGTTCAATAGGCTTTATTAGATTTCCCGATGTAATGACAGCGCTATGGAACGGGACTGGTGAGGCCATTACGCGCAGACACGACCGCCGCCGGCAACGGGCGCCGATCAACTGAGGAAGTGACGCCGCGCCTAGCTGCGCACGCGCAAATCGCGCGCAGGGGTGCAGCTTCCGACAAACGGTGCTTTTTTAATTAGTCCTTTTAAAGACTACGAAAAGATTCATTTGGTTCGAAATGTATTATGTAATGGACAACTATGTAGTTGATAGACAGATTTAGAGCAGTCGTATGCTAAAAATGGTAAGAAAAAGCTTAGAAATTATTGATTACGTATTAGTTTTGCGTCTTAAAAAATACTTATGCGTAGCTTGATATGTAACAGTTTCAAATACGTATCAGTATGTTTATGCAAAAAGCAATGCTAGGGGGTAATGAGCATATCATTTACCATACAGAAAATAAATATTCCTGTAAGTATTTAATTATAATCCTTACCAAATTTACATTTATACGTAGTAACAACCTTACTCCAAAACTTGGTCTACGCAGAGCCGTAAGGCACAAAGTTGGATTTAGTATTTGAACAAAGGCACACCGCAACACGCCTGGGGCCCTCGAATGTCATTCCAAGATTCAACATTAGTTTCGCATCTCGACAGCCCTGAAATATTCGTAAACTTTGACCACGGATATATTAATACCAAACACGGTTTGATGAAGTTATGAACATCAGACCATATCAGTTTCGCTGTTTTCTACCAAACCGTGCTTAAAATAAGAATTAAATGTAAACTAACTTAATGTTATGGTCAATTCCGCGCTTTAGATGTGTAAAATTTTACGCCAATTTGCAAGATCGGACTCCCAGCTGTTAGTAATTTAATTTATTTAATAAACCGTGAACGAATTTGATCGTCTGAAGCAATCAATATTAGATAAGAATTGTAATTTAGAGAAGTAGCAATAAAACAAACAAAGATTTTCACGAACTACTTTCTACCTATATTCCTGAGTAGAAAAATGTGTCACGAGAAATCGCATATTTTCATTGAATTTTCTGAAGGGTTCCAAAAATAGTGCTTTCGTTGAGTAGACCGAGGAAACTGTAAATTTTATTACACTTAAATCCAACACACAAATTCAGTCTAACGTAAAACGTCTAATATCTCCTCGAGGTGCTAAATCCTACAGACACTCGCTAAAACATTGAATGACAACAAACGATCTAACGCATTCCGTCTTATCTCAACATGTTTATAGCTTACCCATTTACAAATATTTGAATACATATTTTGCAACACTATGGCAGTGTTCACCATGACTGTGCCACTCTATAAACTAAGACATTCCGAATACCGATACCAAATTGCTTCCAAATAGTTTGTGATCAAGATCTACGATACTATCAGGGCTTAAAGACAATCTCGACTTGAAATCGGGTATTCAATTATGTCAGCAAACACTTGTTTAGATATATTTTGTGTTGGCGGCGCCTTTTTAGTCGAAACCATTCTGGGATCTATAGAAACATATTTGCAAAATTCTGAGTAAATAGCCATAACAGTTTCCATTTCAGTTTACGCCTTCGATAAGGACTTATTATTTCATGTATTTCGAAAAGGACATAATTGAATATGTAATATTTTATCGAACTAAACATCTGGCCAGCCACTTTGAATAGATTATAATAAGCTGTCAGTTTTACTATATATCTTAAACTAACAAAGTAAAGCCACTAGGTACAGGTTGAGTATGTAACAATTAACTACTAGACATTTTGATAACTTAACTTCAATGGCCCCATCACAAATAATGGGCAATGCTGGACAAATTCCCATTGATGACTGCCCTTCTGCCCGATTCATCTGCTGGGCTTTTCATTGAATAGCTCAATGGACATTGAGATGTAGCAAGTCTTAGATAGTTGACAGAAGCAATAAAATTATGGCAAAGAGTCGTAACTTCGGTATAGATCATCCATATGTTAGGTCGTAAAATATAGACATTCCAATAAGCCAAAGAAATAAAGATCCGCAAGGAAACACAGCATGTTTATGAGAAGAATGTTGGTATAGTGCTCGCCAAACTTCTGGGCCGCCAAGAAGTCTTATCGCTAAAATCGATATCACCATACAAACTTTGGATGAACTGAAACCGATTCTTCTAGAATGATTCATAATCTTTACCATTAAATACACACATTCAAAAGATGATCCTTTGTCGTCTCCCAAACCGTGACGTAAAAATTCACACCAACCAAGAAACAATTTTCGTCGCAACGATTGTCGATCAAACAGTAACATTTATCAAGATCAGCGCGTGCTCAAGCGCATCAATCGCAAAGACTATTAAATGGAGTCATGCAGCTTGAATGGTGGCAGTATTGAATGTGCCCGACACTAAATACTCTGGGTTCGTTGCATAGTACACGTTTTATTGGGTGCATCGGTTATTTATTTGACTACGCTTTCGTTGTGGGTTTACTTGGTCATTTTACTGTTCAGACGTACCGGGTTATGAAAGCTCATTTATTTTATTTCATATCGATGAACTGTCTCTTTAGAAACTGTCTAGAGTTTTCTGCTAGAGACAGATTTGGTTCAATTTTTGATGTTCTCTGCTGTGACAGCAAATTTGTTTCTGCGTCTTCAGCAAGTTTCTGGCACGCCTTATTTCTTTTATAGATCCTATTTTTAATACCTGCGTCAAAACTAAACCATATAGGCGGAAATCTTGTGATTAGAATCAGTTGATCCGTGATAATATCTATTGCATAGGATCCAAACACTTGAACAAACATGATTTATCACTAAAATCACAATATCGGACAACCGTAGCTTATTGCATCCTAAATGCAAAGTTTCGAGCCTACATCTAGAATTCACTGATTTACTCTCAGATACGTCAAGAGCGACGTTTTGATGCACATACTGAATAGAGCTTTGATTATTCAAGCATGATGTTTGTGATATTAGAACTTTAGACGTCCAAGTCTCACCATGTCCTTATAATAGATGACCTCAAAAGATTAGGGTTCTGACGGACTTAAGCCTCAAAATATCTTGTATAGTGTGATACGTCCAGGGAAGATTTTGATACTTCCGAGAAAATTATGGTGATGTGTTGATATTGAAAATGAAATCTATCTTGATAAAAGTTAATTAAGGCCCTGTCTATTTCGTTCTCGATATAATTATTGTCTGTTATCGAAAGTATTTGATCAGTTCAATGTTACATTACACAAAAATATAATGTAACCCCAATCGATATTCACCGTGTCGCAAATTAGGATTATGTACATACAAATCAGTTTTCGTAACGTATCAAGCGGCTTACATCCGCCGCGCGCCGTCTAGCTCCGAGGTGCATTAAACACTGCGCGTGGGCAGATCCGTCCACATTTCTATGATGAATCGGTCGCCGGCGCCGCCATGTTACGAAAATTCGCCACAATTTGCATACAGATACGATCCTACGACGACGCTTGAACTTCCAATACTTCATAGCATTGTTACAAGCATTATTTATCTAACGACCACCACACTGGTCGAATGGCTCCACAATAAACATGGCAATTGACGCCTACTTATCGACGCCAGCGAATTACTACAATGTTGTAAACATAATTTACAATGCAAATAATATTAAAAATATGTGTGCTTACTGCATATTTGCTCAAACACTGAATAAGTTAAGACATCGTCAACATTTCAATGCAAATTGTATACATGGTTCTTTACTCAATGTTTGTCTGCCTATGCGGGCAACGAAGCCTTTTAGGAATCTACGGAACTCGTCCGTTTTGTATAAGCTAACTTGTATTAGCTATGATAATATTATAGCATGTGCGAAACTGCTCATTACTAGCCATATAAAATACAACTTACTACTTCCATACATATTGAATTTAATTTCGTCTATGGACTTTTATCGAATACGTTAATATATTTAAATTCCGCATTCATTGATCACGCTTTTCAAATAGAGCTTTTCTCGAGAAATAATTTCGTCTCACTATAACGGACTTTACAAAATTTTTTTACAGAACGTTTTCAGCGATTTCTAAAGAAGTCATGAATTTCTTCTAATTTCTGTCAGTTGAACCTTTAGACAATGATCAAAAAAGTACCGCTAAACCCAATGACCTCAAGTTAAAACAAAGACTAGCCCCAACAGTGCCCCGGTCAGCTGTTTGCGAAACATTCGGCATTAGAGCGTCACATAAGCAATGCGCGCGCATGATTGATGGCAGACACGTGGGCGGGAGACGCACGCTGAAAATGCACGCCAAATTACACGCTATCGAATAGGGCTGTGCTGTGTCTTAGTAGTGTTGATTTATACATTAATGTCATCGGTGAGGTTCGTTCCGTTGGGGCTTTCGATTGCGTAATTTTTTGACATGTATATTGACAAATCTTTAATAGTAGTCATTATTTATTTGTAGCGTTGGTAGGTCTCCATCTAGGTGGTTCGTTGATCTGGAAAGCTGTAGGAATCCGATGAATGAGAGACGAACGATGTTGTGACACATTGGGGAGGCCAATGTCCAGCAGTGGACTTAATTCGGATGAAATTATGACATTTTTTTTATATTTACGAGACTGAGTTTAAAGCAAGGCAATTTTTTTAGGATTAATTTGAGACAGCCCTAAACAACAATAGCATTATTTCAAATCTGATGATGGATATGGAAACAACAGTCTGTTGTGCTTATTAAGCTATCATTACTTCAATGTTTTTAAATCTAATCAAATATTCGTTCAAGAATCCATTGAACTGTCACTGTTGATTTCACCATTTCAGTTACGTAGATCTTTAAAACTAAGTTTAATTAACAGCTGTTAATCTAAGTAGTTTAAACGAAAAGGACGTTAAATATTTAACAAGTGCATAAAGTAGGTAATTAATGATAACCGTTAATTAATAGAAAGGAAGACTAAATCCTAAGTTTAGTGTAGGCAAAGTTAAGCGTGACTGTATCTGATGGAATATTAAACAGTAAACGTATTTACGTGTAATGTATACTGTTTCAAATTTAATAGCGCATCGCACGCGTTGCGCACGCGCCACTAATGACCTGCGCGATTCTGCTACCACTACCTATTTTACTACTACTCCAATAATTACAAAATAATCTCAAAGTATTTTGAACTCTATTTTCTAAACAGTAGAGTTTAGAAATAAACGTTTAGGTGGAATAATTATTCCAATAGGCGCTGCGAGTGAAACTCTGATTGGATGTATTAAAATTAATTTAATAAATGCAATCATTTTGAGTGAGCTATCTTAAATTTAGACATGTTCCGAGAATTAAATCAAAGTGGAATATTTTATGTTTCAATAAAATTATAACATGTTTTACTCAACTAGGTTACTTTGCTATGGCAACTGTCTTATTTTGCAAATAAACCATTTAACAAAATCTAAAAAAAATAAGCAGGTAATCCAATTTCCCAATAAAATATACCTAGTAAATTGCATTAAATTATCTACATCTAAGCCTAACAATAATATTTCAATGTAAACAATAATCAAATAAAAGGTAACATTATAATATAATAAGTAAATCACATTGTTCCAAAATATTGCAGAATCGCCCGTCTCGCCTCTAATGACCTTTCGAGACGATCCATCTTCAATTCATTTTTATTCCAACCGTATTCATTCCTTTCTGTTTAGACATTTCGTGCGTAAACGATGCAACCGACTACCATTCATTCAATAAGATTTATTTAAGGTCGATTTTGATACGTTAAACGGATATTTATACACAATACGTATCTAACGAATTGTGTATAAATCGCTTAATAAT
The DNA here is from genome assembly GCA_948252205.1 of Orthosia incerta. NCBI lineage: Eukaryota > Metazoa > Arthropoda > Insecta > Lepidoptera > Noctuidae > Orthosia > Orthosia incerta. The sequence continues at coordinate 11,980,537 of OX411759.1, forward strand.
ATTAATCAGCATGTCATTTGATTTGTTAAGATTTATTATCACAGTTCTACTTTGTTTGATGTTACAAGTTGGTTTCATTGCATAATGTTGTGTGTATCTATTTAAAAATTATGTACACTTCGTTAGGTTTTAAAGCAAATGTGAAATATTTAATGAGGCAATGATATATGATGGATCAAGATTGCAAATATGACCTAACCCCGAAAATTCTGTATGCAAATAGATTTTCTACAGAATCATCATTCAAAAGTTTCAATAAATCATCACTGTAATTATTTTTGCCGAAATACGTTCACTGCTGGACATAGGCCTCCCCAAGCGTCGCCACCTCGATCAGTCCCGTACGACTAGCATCCAACGGATACCGCAGTCGAAAAAAATTTAAGTATCACCCCAAATCCAACAGGTTACTGTCCCCCTGCAGAGCCTCTTCTCACATAGAGAAGGCACGAACATTAATTAAAAAGTTTCAATAAAGACTGCTCTAAATATCTAGGCAGTTAATATTAATGCATAAAAAACAATAGTTCTCAATCTACAAATACCAAAGTCCCAACACCGTTACAATAATGAAAAATATAAAATTAATAATAACAATATAAATAACATCCGTGTTGTAATCCGCGGCCCGAGGCGAAGTTCTCAATTATCTGGCTTCTTCAGTTATGTGCATTAGTGGAGCATATTTATGTGGAACATTTGTTGGTTCGTCTGTCCAGGCCTTAATGGCGCGTAGGCTGAATATGAGCAATTGAATATCTTCTATATTTGTTTTGTTAGCAGTAATTATAAATAAGAGATAATATACTGGTTTTGTATGAGATTAGGTTGAAATTAAGACCTTGGTCATAAGCTAATAAAACATACATGATATTATCTTTTAATCAACTTTTGTTTGAAATTTATGGACCTTTGAGTCTTGAATTCTTCATTGTGCATAAAGAGTTCATAGACAGGACAAACAGACAGGAAAATGTGTGTGTTTTATCCTTATGAGGGGAAATAAACATTGACATAAACATCAAGGAAGATCTATGTTTTCACGTGACTTTGACATGTGTATATTGTACCGTAGTACGTCACTTAAAAACTCCTCATCGTCATCAAATGAAGAGAACTTTACAAGTTGCATTTTCCTACGTGTTGAGGACGACATTTAAAAAAATATACGAAAAAAAATATTATGATTAAATTACTAATTTCCTAAATCATTACTAGAAAATTTAACCATAAACCAACAATACTCAAAGATACTTAACTAATTAGTTACCAGATTAATATCAACATTTGAATTCTAAGTTGATTATAATTAGAAATCATTAGATTATAATCGTTAATACATCGATTCGTGCATCGATATAATTTAATTCAACATCTGTAAGCCGTAACGTGTATTATTTTACGAGGTAAGGTAGACCTCATAGATCCTCATTCTTAGCCACTTCTTAGCTCATAAAGTGTCATTGGCACCGGTTTGCGTCTGCGCATTGAAACTTGACACTTATTGAAATCACTGGACGCATCGGTATCGATTTGTATATGGAATCTCGATGTCGATTTGATTGTCTTTCGATATCGAATCTCAGATGAGCAATATTTTTCGCTTCGAATGTTTAAGTAAGACGATCTATTGTGATGGTTGTTTTAGTCCAATGTTACTTGTCGGTCGATTTTAATTCGTAATCTTCACATTTTGAACTGAGCTATCTATTTATATAAATAGTTTTGTTTCAGAAAAAAATAAGAGACAATCGATTTTTTTTAGGTCGTGGGTCATATTCAACGAAACTAGGCCAAAATATCGTGACCAGCCCAATCTCTCCTAAACTTGATGCCATTTACGAAAGGAACAGGAGGTCTACTCCCTAAATCCGTCAACGAAGTTACGGGTCCGTCCAAAAGTACTCCAGTACTTTGGAGTGAACCCTACCTCGTAATGATTATTTTTTTCGGACGTAATAACACATAAGGAGTTGCACTATTCAAATATACAAGACTTACGTAAAATTTTCCGCACATGTAAAATCCCCACGGTAAAATCCTAGCAGCACAAAAATCCCCGCTGATGACATAAAGATGTGCTAATTTCGAAATAAAAATCATTAAGGAAGTTTCAAGGAAACTGAGCGTACACTAGATGGTAGAATGACTTACCATGAGTCATCTCTGAGTCATATTGCCTTGCATACCCTACCTTTATCATTTCATAAGCCTCTTTTTAGGGCAACCATCGTAATGTGCACTTACCTCCCACAAAAATGATGGTAAAAACTGTAATGGTCGAAGCAATACAGATATAATAATATTCTCTGAATAAAACGAGGTATAAAAACAGAAATCATTACGCATCTAGACGATTTTGCACATGGGTGTAAGCACAGGATTCGATTGTAAAAAATATTAATGTTTCTTCTTGCCGACATTTCCGCATTGCTAAGAATCATTTATTATAATTTTTAAACATTCGGTTGGTCATTCGATGGATTCTCCTATGGAAGTGCTCTTTATTTATCCACCTACTCAATTAATTACATTTGGATAATCTTCTTTATTCCGATCTATTCTGTGGAATGCATTGTTTCTTGACCCGTTTTGAAGGAAAAATATAAAAGGTAATTACAGGACGTTATCTCATCAAACTTAGCATGACTTACAAGAAAGGTAGCTTGCCTTTTTCCCAGTCACTAATCACTTAATGAACACCCCAAGTATTCACTGCTAATATGCAGCCATTACCCCCATAATAATATACAAGTAAATCGATCTTTTATTTCCCATGCTTAATTGCCGTCCCAAAAGTGCATAAGTAATCGAGGTAGCGACAGCATTATGGTTAATATTCGTCGGCGTTGGACATGCGTAGGCGCCGATACGGTGCCTCGATGATGAACAACAGCTCAATTTGTTTCGTTTGCACGCAGGGCTGCCACAATGTAGAAAACTGGGGCCTTACCATAATGTGTCAAAACTATCTTGGTTCCACTGTGAGAGACAGACGGAGCTATACAAAACAAATAACACTATCCGTTTTACACGGCGGCATCATGATAGATTTGATCACGTGAGAGAGAGAAGTATTCAACAATGTTGTTAAGGAGCTCAAGTGTTAATTAAGAACATTAAGTTCTTGGTTGAATCTCATAAAATACATAATGCCGACTTTTCTAATCTTATCTTGACATACTGCTCTGTGAAACTTTTAAATGTTCTGAAATTGTTAGCTAATGTAAATTGTTACATAAAATGGATCACGGAATTATTTTAAATTTGAAAATAAAGAAAGAACAAAGTTTAGTACTCACATGGTAATTATTTACAAGCACCTTCGCGAGTCAGCCCTGCGCAAGCGCATCAGTATTCTCAAGACGATCCGAATTTCTCCGAAGCTTTTTACGAACGTCGATATTTCAACTAGACAGAATTTTTCTTCCCCAATCGTTGATTTATGGAGGCATTCAATGCGATGTCTTCATTGAGTAGCTTCGGGCAGGTCGTGAGTGGGAGTATCTCTGATGACCCGAAAATACATTCAGGGTTGGCGATGAAGTAATAAATCAAATTTATTGTGCGTTGTCCGTAATACAGTCCATTGTGCGATCTTCGAACATAAATTTTGGCGATCAACACACCTTGCGGACAAAGGGTCAGTAGTTTTTTAATGAAAAAGTTCCTGTTAATAAAAAAAACTATTTATTGTTTGTTAAGGCGCCTCCCCGACCAAACGCCGCGTTAGTCGTTTTTGTGCAGTTTTTAAGAGCTATCTACTCTTTATTTAATAAGAAATATCAATTAAGAAAAATACATTAAATTTCTACATAATGTTGATTCTCAAATTGTAGTACACTTTTTTTTTAAAGAGGTATATGTTTCACTAATCTCCTTCCAACAAAACCATAAAAATGTGAAATAATTATTGATAGCATGCATCTCCTCGCAAAGTGTTATTTAATTATTTTTTATACTAACACTAATGGATAGACAATTTGATAACGAACATTTTGTAAGTTTTATTTTTTTCAAAATACCAATATTCGATTTTATAAAGATTTTATTCTAAAATTTGGGCGTATTCACTACCGTAATTCATGCACCAACAGTGCCGCTAGGCCAATAGGAATGCTCATAATCTCATGCTGTTTTTTTGGTCAGGGTACGGCCTTAAACTCTGGCCAAGAACTACTCATGTTGGTTGAACTTTAATTCAGAAAAAGTGATAAAAAAAAAACTTTTGACGTAAAGGGAAATTGTTTTGATATTGCTAAAGTGTATCGACTTTTTCTAATCACAAGACACTATGTATTGCTTAAGTGTTTGGGCTAAATAAACTATCATTTGTGTAAACACCTTCGTCACTTAATCTCTCAGATACCGTTATAAGCTCTTCCACAGAGTCTTCAGCAAACAAGCACAAAATCGACCCATTCAACTTTACCGCTGCCAATTAATTATATACCTATACCAGCATAAATTTTAGTGCACTTACATTGAAGCCTAAGCCCAGTTTATGGCATCATGGAGAGACTAAGTAGAATTCGCTTCATTAGCACGCTAGCTCGTTTATTTAACCACACTTGATTGTAAACATTGAACGGACTAGTATCAAAGACTATCGAATTTCAACTAATGTAACTGGGAAAGAGAAATGTTAACTGAGTTGGTTTATTGCATATTGACTGTGTGGTGTCTGAATTAGGAGTGGAGTTAGATGTGGGTGAAACTGCACGTAGGATTTGTGATCTTTTTGAAACTCTTTAAATTGAATTATTTTCTGATGAGGTGAAATATCATGACTCGGAAAAAAAATATGGGCAAAAATATTTTAACAGTGATTACTCGTGAAGACTCAGTCTTCATTCATTATCATCATCATATCAGCCGAAAGACGTCCACTGCTGGACATAGGCTTCCTCCAAGCGTCGCCACATTGATCGGTCCTGTGCGTCCCGCATCCAGCGGATCCCCACAACCTTTACCAGGTTATCGGTCCACCTGGTGGGAGGCCTTCCAACGCAACGTGGAAGACGTTGCGTTGGTTAGCGGTCGCCACTCCAGGGCGGTGACCATAAGCTCTTAGAGCGAGTATCAATTTGATATCGAGTAAGTGACAGATGTATACAAGTCAGATACATCTGTCCCTTATTCGATCTCAAATTGATACCGCTCTAAGAGCTTATGGTCACCCCCCAGAACTTTTCTGCCCCATCGGCCATCCGTTCTGCGAGCAATGAGCCTGCCCACAGCCATAGAAGTTTGGCAATTTTTCAGGATTCATTATCTATACTAATATTATAAAGAGGAAAGATTTTTTGTTTGTTTGTTAGTATGTTTGTTTGTTTGTACCGAATAGGCTCCAAAACTACTGGACCGATTTGAAAAATTCATTCACCAATAGAAAGCTACATTATTCTTGAGTGACATAGGCTATATTTTTATCCCGAAAACGGGCCCCGTGGGGTGGCCCACGGGAGCGAAGCCGCGGGGAACAGCTAGTTTAATATAAATGTTGTTTTTCAAATAAAGATATAAAATAAGATTAAAAGCATTAATAAAAATGTATTAAATACTATTGAGTCTGCAAAAATCTTAGAAAAATACGTAATTTTCTTACTTACTTACAATATATCTATGTTTGTCGACTTCGTTGTAATTTCTGTAACCATAAATTAAATTACTACTATTACTGTCTACTTAGACCCTTATTTCCGTTTCCCTTACAAACAAATTCCTGAAAACATTACTATACTGACTCCACAGGCACTAACCCCACAACGTAATCATTGCGAACAATAGTTTGTAACAAGGAAGTGTTTTCTAAGCACCAAGTTATCGATAGTACCTGAGTGCAGTGGACAGAGGGCAGTGTCGCATACACCGTTGTATGCCTGTGCCCCGCTTGCATACTTTCACCACTCGCTTCCCGAGACATCGATAACAAGCGTTTGGACTTCACTAGTGCACGAGTTACTGGCGAAGAGCTTTCGTTTCTGATGATAATGGACTGCATTAGGAAGTGTATCTGTTACGTAATTATGGGTCTAAATCTTTGATGTGATTGAGTTTTATTTGATACCTTCATTAGGAATTGTAGTAAAGCAAGCATCTAGTTTTATTGCACAATTAGAACACCAATCATGATTAAGTTTTCTTTGAGGTCTTTGCAAGGAATTTAATCTTAAATTTATTCCAGTTTTATTACAGAACTAATGCTGCAATAACTGTGTGTTTATTTCCTTGTTAGCAATGAAAATTTAAATCACCGTTTTCACGAATTTCCACCTGTCAAAACCAGAAAAATACTTCATTTTATCTGCAATAAAATCATTTGCTTGTTATAAAACATACACTAATTTCAAACATACAACAATGTCGTTTACTCGCACAACTAACTAGCTAGATGTAAACGGATCATCAAAGCATTTTCTGTCGGCGCAAAAGCTTGTTTCACATTACTTAAGCAGAGCGGTACTCGTAGGAAGCAACACAACAAATGCCTAGAGGCCGTCTTTATTTTACCTGTTTTATTGTGGGTATCCTATACCCAGGACGTATACAACTGGGTATAGTATACCCGGTTGTAGGCTAGTTACCCCTACATACGAAACAAGTTAACGATGGTCATTACAGCAGTGTTTTGTTTTGACCCTCGTTTATCAGTGTTGGAAACTGCTAGTCTAGTTGCGGTAGTATTTCTGTTATGTGTTGACTTGCTGGTAAAGTTTGCATTACCGAAAGTGGAGCATTATTCAAAGTAGAAATGTTGCTACGATTATCATTAGCTCTATCAAAAATATTCTCTCAAATTAGGAAGATACGATGACTCGAATTAAAATTATTTTCCAAAATTAAAAACTCAATCAAGAAAGGTTACATTGTGGGTACAGCGTGATTCTTAACTTGCAAAGCTTAGAAAGATAACATCTTCTTTTTAATAATGATACCTGCAGTTTAATTATCGCAATTAATTCACACCAAGCACATCGATAAGAGCGAAAAATATTTTTCAACAAGTGAATGTTAAAGAGCGTTGAGATGTAATCTGTCAGCCCCTCAGCCTCATCTTACGCAAGATGGCCGCCGTTTCGACATGTCACTAAAGTACTAAAATAATTCGTGTGCTGGTGTGTAAACAGTCCAATTTACGCACATGCGGTATTTTTTTATGTTTTATAAACTCACTTTCCTTCGAACGGACGACGGCTGTTGACTGTTGAAAGTTTAAGATGTGATTAAATTGTTGTCGGCTTCTGCGGTGAAGCGGCAGTCACACGCTGATTTGTTCGATACAGCATTTTATAGAAAAACTAGATTCCTGCGCCGCTTTGCTCTCGTGACCCACCAATCTCAGAGGAACCGTCCATTGGTCGGAACAAAAAATTGCCATAGGACACTCGGCGATAGTGTACGTTATCGTAAACCGTAATCAACGCTGCCAGAGATTACCCTTTACAAACATATAGTCTTCATCATCATCATCAGCCTTTTTAACGTTCCCACTACTGGGACACAGGCCTGCTCTCTTTGAGAATGGGAATGAGCCATAATCCCACGCGGTCCCAGTGCGGGTTGGTGGATGTCATATGTTTTCGAATTTGTGGTTCCAGGACATGCCGGTTTACTCACGATGTTTTCCTTCACCGTTTTTAGAGTAGTGGTGATGGAATAATTTACACAGAGTCTGTCTAGGTTTGGACCCAGGAACTACGACATGCAAGTCGGGTCGTTACCACTGGACCATAACTGCTCTTGTATAAACATCAAACATATAATTTTACCTCTTTATATTATGCTCTAAGATTTAGAGTTTCGATCAGCTTTTAACATTCCATTTTTTTTTTGTTAAAATTGCAATGTGGGATCCAGCATTGAACTGGCTGGGTTACTGAGTTGACTGAAGTTAGAGATGTTAATGAAGATGATGGCATGTAGAAAAGAAAAATTCCAATAATATAATGATTTATTCATTAATTAAGTAGATACAGGTGACAAAGAAACCTTACCTAAGAAGACCTTTGAATTAAAAGTTAGAGATGTGCACTGTGCAGGCATTTATCCAGTGAAATATCTTAAACAGTGTAATAAATGGCGGCATTTAACAATAAGATTGGCCAGAGGTGCAGCGTCAAAAGTTCAAGTCGCCTTTATTATTGTCGGCCTTCATTAAAAGATGGCATTTTAACCATACCTACTATAAGGTAACGTATTTAAAACAGTTGTCACACCTTGATTCTGAGAACCTAGTTTTTAATTTCCAGCTTGTACCGGATCTCATTTTGCCAGTATATCTCACTACAACAAACGTAAGATATTAAAAACATTAATAAGTAATAATCTATATCTATACTTAATAATATAATAATATTATAAAGAGGAAAGATTTTTTTGTTTGTTTGTTTGTACCGAATAGGCTCCGAAACTTCTAGACCGATTTGAAAAATTCTTTCACCAATAGAAAGCTACATTATTCCTGAGTAACATAGGCTATTTTTTAATCCCGAAAATGGATCCTGTGGGGTAGTCCACGGGAGCGAAGCCGCGGGCAACAGCTAGATACATAATTTAATATAAACATAGAAAGACACACTCTATACTCATATTAGTACATTAAACCAAATAAAAGCAGATAGATAGGAAATTGATAACTGATGTGTTAATTAATAATGAACATATTAAGCGCTATTCCTCTCACCTAGACACTGACTGTATCTAGAATGTTGCTGTGCCCGACAGGGTCCGTAATTGTTGTTGTAACTTATATTTACCACCTGTATGTACATTATGGATGCAATAAATTTTATTTGAAAGCTGAATCTGCCGAAAACGAACCTTGAGTCGGTCACTGAATTGGGTTAAATTATCCAACAAAATCAATCGAATCAATAACTACACGTTAACGGTTTTTAAACGATTTTTTCTTAAAACAAACAGATTTATTTAATTATAAGTAGCTTTCTTATCGCACCATAACCTTTTCAGTGACAAGCATTAACATTTTACTTTCTTTATAACCTTTTTAAGTGCAACGAATGTGTTAAGTTAGTGCGAAAGATAAGACGAACTGTTGCCTCATGCAACACACGATCTTTTTTCCTCCTCTCTTCGTAAAGGGATGACTAAGTATCGGTTGGATGGACAGTTTTTATGTGTGGATGGTGACGTCATACCAATAAGCCAATCCAATCTGTCTCAGGCGGACAAATTAACCACAGACTCGTGTGACTAAAGTGATCTCCGAAACGATCAACTTGATCTGTACCTAGATCAGCGTTTCCTAACCTTTTTTAGTATATTGACCGATAATAAAAGAACAGCAGTAAATTTCAGACTATTTATTTTAGTAACTACTACAAATAGGTACATAAAAATATCTTTTTATATCTTTTTTTTTATCTTCTTAGTTTTTCTTGAAAATGTGTATAATTTTATGGTGTACAATAAAGTATATTCTATTCTATTCTTTTTCATCAAAATTACGTTAATGTTGAGAGCATTAACGTGATTTAATTATGTATTTAAGATTTTTTCACAAAAAAAAATTGAGCCTATAATACATTAAAAAAAAATGTGAAGGTTGGTGCCGCTTTTTCCCAACTAAATGAGTGATATTTGGGTTGATGTTACTACTCAGTTGTAATTTCAAATCCGATTCCACTTGTAATATGTTTTTGTATTTGTTTTTAATATATAAAAGAATGCCTTTTTACAGAGGTATGTGGTTGAGAAAAGTAGTAAATTTTTATTTATACATTTATTTATTATTGTTAAATGCTCTATAGGTGAGACTGCGGACCTCTATACATATACACACGGACCCTCAGGGGTCCGCGAACCCTAGGCTAAGAAACACTGACCTAGATGAATAAAAAGCTTGATCAAATATAGTTTATTGTTTACCAAAATTGTAACACAAAACTTTAACAATATTTCTAATTCTGTGGGTATAGTGGCGGTCTTATCGTTGACAGCGATACACCCTTCACCATATTGTCTTTTGTGACACAACCTTTGGGTGGACTAAATGAACGAGATCTATCAATGCCTTTATTTTTGTTATCATTTGTTTAAACTACAAAGATCGAGACACTTTATTAATATATTTTATTTTTCAATTCATTTATTTAAACTTTGAAGATGAGTCATTTTATTTTACCTACAGATATCTTTGCAGTCTTCAGTCCTCTCAAAACCATAACTCCTTCAATCATTCATTAACACAAAAGTTCCACTAATCCTTACAAACTGGATCTGCTACAAAAAATCTTGACATAATAATTATGAGACATCGTGAACAAAGCCCCCGCCTTGCCCCACATCGCAAGCGGGTTAATGATACCGATCACTCAATGCAGAGATCTTCATACGATACTACGGCCTTATGTGAATAACTCATCTGCAGTGAATTAAGTGAATAAGTAATTAAGGTGCAGTAGTATTACTTTATTTGGGTGATTTGAGGAATATACTTTTATGGGGCAGTTTTAAGTCATGCCATTGATTAAGTTATACATAATGTGACCATTTATTCTTTGACTCAAAACGGGACATTGGCTACAATTCGGATATGGGGTCTTCAAAAAAGTTTTTTAGTAACAGGGGACATTTTTCAATACTCAAAAAGTAGTTTTTTTAATGGCTGATACCTTTTTTAAAACCATACAAGGCAGGCATAAGATCAACCCAGATTTGTTGAAATTCCGTTTCAGTTTCGTGGTGCAAAACTCCTTTAGAGCTTCAACTCGAATCGTATAAATATAAAAAAAATTATATATCTTCACAATAATGCTTTCGTCATCTAAGGGTAGCCTGTCTGCAGCAGATTTTATTGAATTGTGAATTACATGGGCTCCACATCCAATACCTAGTAATGTCTTTTTCAGAGATGATTGTATTTATTTATGTACACACAAAAACACTTTACAGAGAAAATAAATAATATAGATAATAACGGTAATTCGGTAAACGGTAATTGCTTTAACACATACGGCGGCCGTCCGGCCGGCTCGACTACTCAAATTTTCAGAAAACGGGACGTTTTTGCGTCCCAGAGTTCATTGCGGGGACACCGGGACTCGTAATTATAAAAAGGGACAGTCCCGTTCAAAACGGGGCGTCTGTTCACGTTAGATATACATGACGTGTATAGACGTTAAAATTTAAAATATCATATAATCCACCTTTATTTGTAAGCTTTTAAAAGAGTAATGATTAAGTATTCAACTAATAATACTAACTTACATCTTCCTCATTATGCTCATATTTAGTTGAAAAGGAAACGCAACAAAAAACGTACTAATTACAGCCATTAAATTCTTCCAGGAATCATTTGTCTCATCTTAACTACTAACGAGCATCTCTTCGAGCCATCCGTTGATGTCTAAACTATGAATGACCTCACAGCCAACATTCCTTACCAACCAATCAGTAATAAAATAATTTTAACCAACAGGATTGATGGCCACAAAAAGCCGTTCCACTAAGAAATAAATATTAATTAAAAACTGAACTATATTTTTATAGAGCACATCTACTTATAACTTATTGCCAATTTATTTAACAACTTCAAATAGATTCACAAAATCGTAAATTACCAAATCAAGCTCGAAAACTGGAGCACTTTTATCAAATATTTATAATATGCCAATCATACGCATTTACGACTTTGTTCATTGATTTATTTATATTTATTGGTTTGGGTTTAGAAACTAGTCACTGTATCCGGCGTGTAAGCCTTTACAGATACTACTGTAGGTTCTCATTCTTTTGTCAGTTTTAAAGTAGAAGTGAGTTATTCTTCATTGGTTTCCGTTTTGATGAACACTTTTGATGTCGCCCTTTTGGCTTTATCATTTGAAATTAAAAGCGAATTGGTATTATTTTTCAAGACCATCGTTACATAATATATTTTTTTATTGGCATCAATGCTTGATGAGAACTCTGTCGAGTGCTGACCGAATTATTTCGACAGAACAATTGATCAAACTCACCTTTTCTACGTTCGTAACGGCTCGTCTCATTCAAAAGCCCATAGTAGGGCCACAAAGACAGAAACCCAAACTTTTTATGTTTTATTACTATTGACTATCAAAGTGTCGTCAAGTTCCACTTCCAAGTAGCCGCCATAGACGTACTCAATCGAAGTACGGAAGGGTAATAAAATTTCATATTAGGTACTCCAATAGTTCATTTATTAGCGATAAAAAAGTGTTTAATAGCTTTAACTATGTCCTTTGGTTAATAGCTTTAGCTTTATTTCTGATTAGATTAGGTTAAATTATACAGTAGTAAATTGATTTTGAAAAGGTCAGAGTACAAACATGATTAAGAGGATAAGGGGGCAGAGAGCGCCGACTGAATTTCCTTAGTAAAAAGTCATAATTCGAGGGTTGGCTCTCGTCTCTTTCCTCCTCCAATATTGCACCAATTTAAAAGATATTCCGTAAACTGAAAATTAAAGTTATACACTATGTCCCTATGTTTTCCTTTTTGATGATACATTATCTTTAGAAGCACTAGAGCCCTCAAAGAGTGCTCAAAATTGCGCTATTAACAGAGGCTTGGTGTACAAATTTGACAAATATAAATGAAAAATGGAAAACATCGGGACATAGGATATAACTTATTTTACCAGTTTATGGAATGTATTTTAAATTGGTACAATATTGGAGGAGGAAAGAGACGAGAGCCAAACCTCGAATTGTGATTTTTACTAAGGAAATTCAGTCGGCGCTCTCTGCCCATATTTCGTCTTAAAATAGTAGTTTAAAGTTAAAAGATTTTCAGGAACAACACAATGGAAAATAGTTAATTTAAGAAATATTTCGGGTATCGAGGAACTATGTATTGCTTTGATATGTCCCACATTCGTTACTCAAACATTCACCCCACATGAGAAATTCCTCGTTCGCCCCAAATTTTATTAATTTTTATCCCTGAAGGGTATTTTTTTTTATATAATTAGTTTTTTAGCATTTTCAACTTCTTTGCAACAACCACAAAACAGATAGGTACCCAACGAAGAAGAAAATGAAAATGCAACACCACACCGACCGTCCCTAAACTGTGGATCAATTCAATCAGCAACGCAATATAAGTAATATAATAATTAAGAGTACTCAATTTAATATTTTGACAACACGAATTTTAAACGAAACAGTAATTAATCATCACTCAATTGAACATTCATTAACGAAATATTTATCTGTTATAATTTCGCTGGTAAAAACAATCACGCATATGCAAGCCGCCGAAATGTCTCGGTGTTGAATTTCACAATGTTTTAATTGCCGAAAGAGATTTTCGGCCTTTTATCGGCCGATGCCGACAGCCGATTGCTGCCGATTTTAAATTGAATTATGTGCCGTTACGATACGAACTCTGACAAATATTACACACGCACGCACGGTAATATTAAACGCAAGAAATTTTAATTCGATTATTTTAAATAGGTAGTCGACATTCGAGAATATTAAGGCTACGTTCGTGGAATTGGATGAAATTATGCTTATGGCTCGCGGGTTCAGCAAAGATTCACCGCAGTACTTTTCTAGAGCTGCAAGAACGACACAAGGCATTTCTGTATCGACGAGAAATATGTATATACTACTAATATTATAAACTTGAATGTTCACCGGGAATGATGGATGGATTGATAGATGTTTGTTACTCTTTCTACAGAACGGATTTATATGAAACATTGCAGAAATATAGCTTATACACTAGTATAACACAAAGGCTATCTATCTATATATGTATATATAAATGAATTGCTGTTCGTTAGTCTCGCTAAAACTCGAGAACGGCTGAACCGATTTGAATAATTCTTTTTTTGTTTTGTTCGCCAGAATACAGGGAAGAAATAAGAAATACAAAAAAATATGGGAAAAAATAAATAAATGGTACGGTAGGGTAGGGTGGGTAGGGTAGGTAAGGTAGGGTAGGTTGAGTAGGTAGGGTAGGGTAGGAGACAAAACACCAAACATTCATTTTTTGAATTCATTTTTTGTTTGTTTTTTATTGTTTGTATTGTACCCTAGGTAGGATAAAAATACAATGAATTCAAAAAATTCATGTTTGGTGATTTTTATGGCAAAACAACGTTTGCCGGGTCAGCTAGTAATTTATAAAGATATTGGGTGAAGTACTAATAAAACGCGGGCGAAGCTGCGGGCCGCAGCTAGTATGGACATATGGTGTACTCAGTTTGTCTAATCTTTTCTTTCAATATATTATCCTTTAACTAGCCCTAAGGGAAGAAAAATACATCAATTTTAATCGTTTTCCATAGAAAATCGCCTCCGCAACCAATTTATTGCTAAAACCCTTGTCCACCGGTGACAATTGCTAACTCTCCAAAGAATTTAAAATGAATCCACTTTATTCATCAGCCTATCAGAAAACATACCACTTAATAAAGCCAAGAATTCTAATCAAATGATTAGCATAAATAAAGAACTTAACACTTAATAGTATAGGCAGTTAATCAAGTAACGCGTAATAAACTCGGAATGCTCCAAATTAATTTTATTACAGTACTCTAAAACATGATGAGCTCAAATGTATCATATTTGTGATATTTTTTATGACGCATCAATATTTTTACAATCAAAATAACTACTTTAGTAGGTTTATGAGCACTCTAATTTGATATCATTCATCAAACTAGACCATAAAGACGAGTAGATATAATTGGTAGTTATTTTATTAGTAGGAATAGTACACACTTGAGCCACGCAGACTACTAACTCATGTTAGATATTGCAGTATTTCCTATGCTTCAATTTCTCGTTAAACCATAGCTAACATAGAGGAATGACTCAATAATTTATAGGTTGGCCATAAATTAGCAGTAATATGTACACTTACGTTGTCCGGTCAAATATGTGCATCCTGAATTGCACACAACGGTGTTTTATGCTCCCAGCCTTAAATAGACATAGAAATCTTCATTCCTGAATACGACGACACCAATAAAAATAATTCCCTTGCCGCAAACCATAAGTCAGCAGACACATAAGCGTCAAGTGGGCACCACGTCGCATTCATTAGCGTCCGGGCGACGAGCGTACGCTCAGCTCAACTCAACTGCTCTGCTGACGAGGCTTGCGCAAATGTGTACCACGGTTTATTGGCCACATGAAATATTATTAGTTTTCAATCGCGTCCGCTTTTCCGCCTGTCCGTTCGGTTGTCGCCGGATGCGTGTCTAACTATATTGATGGGACCAGTCCGCTCGCGATTATTGCGCTATGCCAATTTCACTTTGCGCATTCAACTTGATTTAATTGCTCTGAATAAATCGCACCCTTTAAATCGAGACCGGGAATGTTCACCTTCAATCAGAGACCCGCGAAAATGAGCAAAGAAAGTGCAATAAAATTTATATAGCCAATTAAATTAGAGTCAAAAACAACTTCGATAATGAGGCAATCAATAAGGTATGTTCTACAGTGGCGTGTTCCTTTGAAGCGTTTTTCGTTAACAATGATCGAATTTAGCTCAAATTAAAGTTTCGTTAAAATTCCGTACTTTGTATATCCACGTCCGCGACAAGTAATTAATGATAAACATAAATTTGACAGAAGCCTGTTTACTGTGAGCGCGTCGCCTTAACGAGACATCTGAATCAAAGACAATGGGTGGTAACTGCTGCTTAATTGATTTGTTCCAGCGTGGCCAGCCGAGGTGCGCGGGCGCACGTGCTACAAAATTATTGCCGTTACGTAAACCAATAAGTATTAAAAATAAACCGGTGAATACAATTTTATGGCGGTTGATTACTCTTACTGTAGCCTTCAATATATTTTTTTAATAATTTTATACGTGTTCTGTCATTCTTGAGGCACAAAACGAAAGGTGTTCTTTCACAAAATGCAACTCTCGTTTTTCGCAATGCATATCAATCGCACTAAAATGAGGCATAAGCGTTTATTACACATTTTATGTAACTTTATTATCAGTGGCTGATTCAATGTTTGCATAACGAGGTAACTTATAATTTAGCGTAACGATCTAATATTGGGAGTTCATAAAATTTAATATAAAATCAATAACCATAAAATGGAATAATATGTAATGATGATTTAATGGCTGCCGTGGCCGTTGTAAACCGATATGTTAAACACGGTGATCCGCGGTGCATTAGCGGGCGCCGGGCGGTAAGTACGTGCCCCTGCGTCTGCGCACCCGCCGCTTCAATTACGTTGTTATCTAGACTCCACATTTTGTCATATAGTACAATACCTACCTATCTACAGGAGGAGCTATTATATCTATAGGAGCTCGTGGCTAAATAATAACAGCCGCACGGGTCTATCATCAAGGTTAAGCAACGCTTGACGAGGTCGGTCCGTGGATGGGTGACCATTTCAACATACCGAATTTAATCCGTGCCTCGGAAAGCACGTTAAGCCGTTGGTCCCGGTTGTCATTTGAAGATCTTTGACAGTCGTTACGGATAGTCAGAAGCTTGAGATCTGACACCAGTCTTGCCAAGGGGTACCGTGTTACCCAGTTACTGGGTTGTGGAGGTCAGATAAGCAGTCGCTCCATGTAAAACACTGGTACTTAGCTGAATCCGGTAAGACTGGAAGCCGACCCCAATATAGTTAGGAAAAAGGCTAGGCAGATGATGACAGTACCTACCTATCTACAACGTAACGATCACTTGATGAATTTCCCCATAATACACCGAGACAAATTGCGAACAGGATAAGTCTAATAAAAATTATGGATTCCATTTGTAGCAAAAACTGGAAACTCGGTATAGTTATTACGCGCATTTTCATTTCCGTTAGTATAATGCTAATTGTCGGTTCTTCCATTTTAACTGCCTGCTATGTTAATTGCTACTCTAAGAACCAGTACGCAAAAATTAACCTGCTTAATCCGATCTTCTAAGATAATTTGTAATTGACACTGCATAATACAAAATCAGGTGTAGTTTAGTGCTGGAATAAATGAAGTGTTAATATAATGCTGGTGATGTAAGCGGAGTGAAAACGGCATGCGACGCAGATGTCCCTCTAACAAGAGCGAGTGTCCGAGCGGTATCTAAATTCCGCACGACCGACGTGCGCCCGCGCACCGGTGAAATCATTGCGGAGTTGCCAACTGTTTCACATTATAATAAAACTAAAAAAGAAACTAGTATATTTTGTGCTTGCTGGTGTAAAAGATAGTGTAAAGCACTGTTCACACATATTTCCGGGTTCCCGTCCCTGACGGGACCCGGAAAATCGTTTACATACCATTTGTATGAACGATACGGAGATGTGTGCACAAGTTCGTATAAATCGTATGTAACCGATTTTCACCGTCCCTGCCGTGTTCCGTCAGGAACCCGGCAATGTGTGGACAGCGCTTTAGAGTCCAGTCAAATTTCAAAAATTAAGTTTTATTGTAGGCTTTTAGGATAGGACAAAAAAAATAGTATCAACTTTAATGCAGCAAGTCCCAATGCAAGTAGATAATTTGTTTCTAATAGTTAAATAGCCATCACCCTAATTAATAACGTAACCTTTTTTGTTACAGGTAATTATCCAACCACAACCAGCAATACAACTTGTAGGTTATAAATCAACGTTCAACAGTGATGGAGAAAAACGGAATGGTAATAACTTTATAAATGCTCTCAATGGTTGTTAACCCCTGTCCAGTTTCACCGCAAGAACCAGTCCGCAACTTCTTGTGGCTGATGCATCGATCCTCGGTAACAGTAATTAACGATACTACCCCGTGAAATCGAATTATGTCGACAAATCGATGCCGAATCATCGGTCAAACTAGTACCCTGAAGTACTCCACACAATTTATAACGTTTACTTATCGTTTTGACAATGGAAAGTATGAGTTATTAGTACTTATTCGTTGTAGGGTGACTATACCAGGCTTGTTAGCCAATTAATGTTTTCCAATAAAATAAAACCAAAATAGTGACGTGAAAAAGCTAATCAAATCGATAAACGTTCAACTATCGATTGTTATCGAACAATAATCACAACGTGTCCAATCACTTTTTATAATTTCCTCTTGGGCGATGGTGATGCAAAACCAAAAAAAACAAAATCACGTCGCACGAACGTGTGGTAGGTCTCGAGTTCATAATAATAAAAGAAGGGAAAGTTTCACTCCTTATTATTGAGAGTACACAGTTTTTTGCACAAATTGGAGTACTGCGCCCACCCTCTGAAACACGATCGCGACCAGCTTAACCTGACCAGCCACGCCTTCTTTCAAGTTATTACTGAAAATGCACAAAGATGATGCACCGCTACAGCTCTCCATAACCTGGCCGCCAAATAATGATCTTCTCGCGTGTGGTCTTCCGCGTAAGAATTTCGAATTCGATTTTAAGAATACAATTACAGTACGGTCAATAACAGCAAATTTACATACTAATGATCTAATTTCAATCAGCAATCTCAATTAACTAAGCAAAAAATACGGCAAATGATGTGCCAATTAAAGTGGAATTCAAATTAGGTATGTTGATTATATAATTACGTCAAGATATCGATGTCGATGAAATGGTTGTTATTTTCGACAAAAAATCGCAGAGCGCAGTGCGACGGAATGCGCTTCTACATGTATTTATCAGAGTCGTCTAGGTCTATCGTAAAACACTACAAGTGTACGAGATTGTGACTAAATAAAGAGCGGTTTCACCGTTAATGGCTACTGACATCTTCTGCACATTGGCTATACCTAATGTCAATACTAGTTTTATGACGTGGACACGATTTATCGACAATCGATAAGATCAGTTCTAACATTCATTTCCCTTAATATATTCTGAAACTGTTGATTTCACTTATGTCTACAAGTTTCTACTTAGTATTAGCATGAAACAGATAAAGTTTAAATTCAAGGGTAGAAATAAATTAACATTAAGAAACAGACACACTTCACGCTCACAGAAGAAAATAGACTTATAAAAACTGTGTTAAATCAACATCAAATTAGCGCTAACGAAGCATTTCTAAAGGTTGGAGCGTAGTATCGATAGTTTATCGGTGTTAGTGGTGTCACATCACTCGGAATTAGTGCACGCTCGCTGGACGTACCAGATCAGTATGTAAAGCAGGTGTGAGGCTGCGCCGTGTAAGGCGTAATGGCTCGAAGGCTTTCCAGGAGACTTCCTCTGCTTAAGAGAAAGTCTTTCGATGCCTCTGTTCATGATCTCTGGTGATTTAATTCGACCGTTCTGCTACTAGTGATGTATTTTTTTTTCTTAAATTATGAGATTACGCCATTCGGATCTGATTTTGTATTTATTTTTATCATTATTCAGCTTATTGATTAACACCGGTACTTAGCTGAATCCGGTAAGACTGGAAGCCGACCCCAATATAGTTGGGAAAAGGCTAGGCAGATGATGATGATTCAGCTTATTGATTGTAAAAGTGTGTTTTTAACAACGATGAGATCATACGGCGATATTGTGAGACAAGGAACGGAATTGAAATTGCAAAATATTTTAATGGTTCATATACAAAATCTTCATCGATGAATGAGTCGTCGTC
Source organism: Orthosia incerta (assembly GCA_948252205.1). Lineage (NCBI taxonomy): Eukaryota > Metazoa > Arthropoda > Insecta > Lepidoptera > Noctuidae > Orthosia > Orthosia incerta. Next base: position 12,000,054 of record OX411759.1, read on the forward strand.
TACGTTAGCTTCACCTGTTGTCGTAACATTAAAACAACATCCATTTCCAACCAAATGACCTACAATTAATAACGTTAAATAAACTCCAAAGCTACCACATAAAATAATGTGTTACAATAAACTTAATGGCCTACCGATGCCACTTTGTTTCCGCTACGCACGACGCGATACTAAACACCAATGATTATTTCGTAACACATATTATTGCTACTAGTTCTTTCTTAGTAGAACAGGAAGGTAGCCGGTTCTCTCTTCGTTATTAATTAAATACATTATCGAAATCGAACCTCATTGCGGCTACTTTGATACTTCTGATACACGTCGCAAGTATCAAGTACTCTCTAGAAATTAAAGTCTAAATTAAAGGAAATGGCAATTACATTGATACATCGGCCACACGGGGTTTTGTCAATTAGGTTTCGAATGATGGACGGCTTCCTTAAACATTATTATCTATCTTATTAATGTGACTATTTTATTTAATGTTACGGTTTCACAGTCATTCTAAATTGTATACTTGTTTCGCTTCAGTTATTACAATTATTTGTGTAATCGAATAGCTACTGCTCAATAAATTTGAACATCCAATAGTAATAAATAAGGAAGAAGCGATAAACGCAATTCCATGAAACATATTTTAATATTATCATCAAATATCGAGTGACGCCATAAAAAACCTAACCGCGGTTGTACATCGTAAACCTGAAAATCTAAAATCTATAAATACAAAATGTGAATAAGAAGCTGGTACTTGATAGGTTGTAGATAAAGTATAAACATGGATTTATTTGAGCTTCTACAGTTAGCAGCAAATCAATAGCGGCGGGTTGCGCTCGCGCATCGGAAGCGGCGCAACCCGCCCCCACGCCATTGTGTGTGCCTACCGCCATCTATCGGCCGCACGAGGTACTTTACGACCGTCCGCCGCGTAATGTTCAGTTAGGGACCCTTTATTACCGCGCTGATGATTTCTAATAGATACCAATTCAGTTAAGAATACCAATATTGAATTTCTCGCTGTCGCTGCTAAAAGTTGTTCGTCGTTTATGCCGTAAATAAATCTATTGGGTGCTAGCTCAATGTGAAACTTCAGTCAAATAATCTTAAAAGCCATTTACACTGGTTTTGTCATAACGTTAATAAGGCACTCAGCGAAGTTGCCAACCACTCATTAAAAGAACAAACCGTTTTTAATTTACTCCAATTTGAGGCACATAAAACTTCCGAAAAATTAAGCAATGCTCATTCAATTAAGTCTGAGTTGAACGTTGCACAATAAATCGAAGCCAATCTTAACAGGATTACAGAGAATTTCGCAAGCATCCGTCACAGAGCCGGGCAAAGAGGCCAGTAACAAAAGTCCTCAAGTTTATTAATTAAACACGATGCTATTTAAACGCCAAGGCGAACTCAATACGGTTTTTTATGCTCCCTTAATGAAGCCCATAAACGGATCTCTCGTACGCTCCAGAATTTGCATTGATGTTAATGTAATTGCATATAGGAAATTTCTTCGTCAGTGCACCAATTTGGATCCAACTTGTCCACTTGATTAGTTGATGGTCCATTCAGTGTTTGATTGCATCCATGTAACACGTCACTTTTGTTAAGACTTTATTTATAGCAACTTTCTATAAGTAATTGCTTACGAGAGCCAGGCTAATTTTCGTAAAGTTAAACCATAATCAATGCTTCAGGAGGTCTTTCCAATAAACAGTTGGCTCAATGAGATATAACTCTCTCCGAATGAGTTCATTGCATTGAAATCGATATCAATATTTCACGATTATTGTTGCAAAATACAGTAGGACTGAACCGAATTAATTCCCAGTATTCTAAGCTGCGTAATTCTCTTCGACACTGGATTATAATGGGCTTACAGCAATGAAATAAATCGTCGCGTCAACACCAATAACTTGATACACACGTGGGTAGGATCCTGAGACCGTAATACCAAATATTCTTGCTCAATACAATGCTCGCATAAATAAAAAAGTTGAAACTATCAATAATCTGAGAAATTAAACATAAGACATCATTAATAATTCAGACATCAATAACATATTCAGTGCAAATGAAGATACATACAGAAAAGAAGATGATGTAGAAGAAACAGGTAAGTCTTCGCCTGACTAGATTACACGTGCCACCATGGAGCATAAGTAATACGACAATTAAAATCTCAACTTCATAAATATGAAGACAAGGAAAATGAACTATGCAAAATGGTGATCTGATATAAATACTAATTCATATTCATTTCATATACATGGTGTATGTGACACAATTTGTTTTGATAGCAATAAAATAGTAATAGCACATAGAGAAGACAAATTAAATGTTGAAACCGTATCATTGTTTGTTTATCAAGCTGCCCTTGTGTAACACATGCTCATCAATATAAATGTCGCGTATAAAGCATTAACACTTAACAATCGTCTGGCATATCATCCCGAGGAATCTGCCAGACATTTGAAGTGAATGCCAAGGCTCCAGCACGTGGGTGCCCATTGTAACCGTCTGTCATTGTTAATTTGTATTGGCAATATTGGGCCACTTCTATTATTGTGTCATTATTATAAATGTTGCGATATGAATATGAAAAAGCATTCGGCATCGTAGGTAAACTTGTTTCAGCGTCAGGACCTTTACGTTTTTGTGGTGCGAAATTAGTCATCTGTGACAAACCTTCCGCCTTTCAATGTTTTTTAGTCTAGCCTTTGTTGTACTCTTGAGTGAACGGATGAAAAATAACCGTTACGATATTTGAAACGTCAATAAAATTGATTATCTAGAACATGTTAACCTTTCATTGAAGATTTTTGATAATTTGTCACAATCATTGATGTAAAGTTCATTTCCTTTATTATCAAAAAATATAAATGTTTGTCGTTTTACTCCAATTAGAATGTTTTGTAGCCTTCAATCTTCGATCTCTATATGCAAAACTTAATTATCTTGTTGAGATATACTCGTAATCAACTAAAAAATCCTTTAGCTAAAGGGTCTTCTGGGACACGAAATCAGTTTATGGAAAGAAAGCACTTGTCAACATAGAACCAACACTTATGCTGCTCCAGTCAGCTACAAGCAAACTCACACCTCACATTAAAGTGCCCTAAGAAACTCATCACTAAACAGCTTCAACTCGAAGATTAGATACTCCAACAGACTTTTAGACCCAGTAACTGTAAAATAATCGCTTCAAAACGATGTTATATTAAAAGCGTAGGTTGCGTAAGTACTAGGGCAGCATGAAGATCTTGACCCACAGCATTATGTCCCGCAAACTGGCGATTATCCCCGACGACCCGCCTTCATTGTAGCGGCTTCTATGCCCGTAATGACTGCCTGAGGCTGGTCTACATCTGTGTGTTATCTCGCAGAAGGTCGATTGCCTGTAATGTGCCTGATTAACAGGTGCCGCTAATATGTAATATGGTCTTGATGGCTTGACCATTGTGGAGTGTTCAGGTTGATTTTCTTTGACGGTTGAATCGTTGTTCGGAATGCCGGATGTAATGTACACATATGTCGTGGCTTTAGACAAGCTATATTTTAGTAAAAGCTTATTCTTAATTCTTTATTGTACACCAAAAACAATATTTAATACAATGTGATAATAAAGTACATGTACAAAGGCGAGCTTAACTCAATGTTGAGTTCTCTTACAGCAAACCCTAGAGTGACAGAGAAAGATGACAAAAGAGGGTAGGATCCAGTGTACAATTTTAAAATAACATAATTCTCTCTTCTTCGCTTCTATTAATTTAAAACTATTCTTGGGCGGATTTCGGAAATCGTAACTCAATCTTACTCAAACCATTAGATTCAAATTCAAAAGCAATTATTTAAAGCATTTCACCAATTGTAACTCTCCATTTAAGTACCACCAAGTACTAAAGATGTCATCTAAAACTAAATCTGAAATGTAGCAATTTCGTTACATAAACCCTGCAATACTTAACGGTGTGCACGAGGCATATAAATGGCCTACATAATGCAGTGTATGTACATATAATACATACGAGTATGACATAAAGCGCATACACACTACACACTGGCCTCGTTGGTCTCCGATGTTCTAATGGGATGCAATTATGAGGGTCAGAGCTGATAAGCTTGGATAGTAACGTGATCTGAATGATTCTTTGGAGTTGTAGGGAAGAATAGAACAGGATATCAAAATGATACTGGTAGATCAGATCTGTGAGCTCAGAAAATGGCGCGTGTTTGTAATCCTCCAACTTTAATTATAACTTTGTTTTCTTCGTCTATCTGCCATTCAGCGTCTACTTTAGGAATTTCAGCACCTATAACAGGAACATTTTCTACTCTGTGACAATTCTCAATTGCTTTTAATTAATAGTTTCTTGTTAATTTTGTCACATTTTCCACCATAACCGAACCATTGGAAATCATCGCTCGATCCAACTCGAGCATGAAGTATTAAATCCGATGGCATCACTATTATTGAGTCATTTACATACGCGCTCCATATTCAGAGCAATTTTATCCGTATGTAAAGTACCGATACATATACTATGTACCATGTACTCGTTACATGACTTTATGAAGACTGGTTTCTCTGTTAGACGGTATCTTTTGAATCTATTGACGAGGTTTCGCTGTCGATATCGAGAGTTGCTTCAAAATAAATGCTTGGGTATGGGTAATATTCTGCATTTGATAAAGAATTAAGAAGGCTCTCGTTACGTGAAATCTCTTCATCAAAAATGTTATCGATGAAAAAAATCGATTAATTAAATAAGACCTTTAATGGACAATCAACATTCTTCGAAGATATTACGCATGCACCAAAAAAAATCCTACAAAAAAAACGAGTGCAAGTAACCCAAGCCCAACAATTATAGTAAATGAAAGTCCTCATATTTTATTTAACCTTAAACATCGTTAAAGAGACAACTTGCAAAAACTAGTCATTATTTAACCAGCTGTTCAGTAAAAAACAAGTAATATCTCAATTTTGACTTGAGTTGGTCAATTTATCACGTGTGAGTACTATGATCATCTGTGCAATGCATAAATCTTACCTTGGCAAGATCTTGAACGCCGCGATATCGGCTCAAACGCAACAAATTACTGTAATCATAGTCGCATGCACACAATTTTAACCATTTCATAAGTATACCAGTGTCATTACGTCGCACACAAGCATAGGACATTTCTATTGGTGTGTCGTTGTGTGCTTTACAATGTATGTCTGTGTTTTTGTATGGAATTAAAACCGTATCATTGATATCGTTCATACAAACAGGTGAAATATTTAAACTTTTTTTTTATCGTTTCTTCTCTTCTCCTCTCATCTTTTTATTCTTCCTCTTACGTTTACATCCTTGTTATAAGAATGAGCCAGCAATTAAACTATTTTCGATTGTCAAATTCTGTCCAGACTAGATTTATATTTTTGGTTTTCACCACAATGCCATTTTTACGCTAATATTGAGCGTAACGAATGCAATTCAGTGCATAACAAATCTGGTCAGTAGCTCTGGACAGAATTGGATAACAATGTAGTTAGGAACTGTCTGACTAAACAGAATTTAAGAATACTATTTTCAATACCTAGGTACAGTTTTTGCTCTCCAGTGTATTTTTTTTTTACGGCGAGGTGTATTTTTTTTGCAATTAAGTGTAATAACAGAATAAGGAACTGAAGTTTGTTTGTTATATAAAGTAGAAGAAGTACCACGAACAGTTAGTTTTTTATTAATTTTAATCAATGAGTGGGTTTACGGTTGACTAATTTTGAGAACCGGTATCTTATGTACTTCTAATACAGGTCCATATTGGTGGAACGAAATGTAGCAATAAATAAGAACATACAATGTGGCAAACATGTGACGCAGCTTAGGTACAAAAATTCATTAGAAATCGTTACTATAAAACACTATAATATTTAAGTATTGATTTCTGTAGACGGAAAAAGATGATTGATTAAGCTAAAGATATGGTTTTTTCAGATTAATTAACCTGATCTCATGTATCACACTGACTAAATCCCTTAGTATCTGGTAAAATGTCTTAAAATATTTACAGCTTCATTGAGAACCATTTAGTATGGTTGCCTTAACATGAAAATAAGTGATCTAAATGTTAAAATATCACATAGGTAGGATACGATATTCTAATAACAAATTGACAAGTGAATCCGTAGGCCCTAACCGGTTCGATATCAATAGATAAACACACACGCACATAATGAGTGAACTTGCTAGGGAGGAGACAACCTTGCCCGACTTCCAGCGATATACATCACTAGTTATAGGTCATGATGATATCACTCCACTCTCGAGGTGATATGATGTGATACTAAAATTGATGTTCGCGACTATCCATCCCTAAAATGAATGTGGTAGCCGAAATTGATAGGTAACGGAATTATGCCATTGGAAATATACTTGTATGCGTAGAATAGAAAGAATAGAATGTAATAGAAATACATTTATTCGACACAGACAACACAACAGCAACAAACATGGAGTAAAAGAAAATAAAGAAGAGCAAAGACAAATTGCGCTGAACGTGCCCATACTGAAAGGGTTACCAACTCAGCATTTGCTGGGCATCAGACACCCAGCGCTGGCGATAACGCAATAATATTTATCTACACTCACAACATAATGTTCCAAATATGAATTCAAAAAATATTTATTTCGCTCTTGTTTCTTAATTTTGTTAGTATACTTTTTTATATGCTGCACCAGTCGATATCTTGATGATGTCAACGCCGAATATCGCTGGAAAACCTGAGTTGTAGCATATGTTGTTGTTGTTTATGTGTTGTTGGTTGATATCCGTTTTGTTAAATTAAATAGTGTTTTATGTTCACACTTGGTATGTATATTATACGATACCATAACATATTTTAAGGAGTTCAAGACTACAAAATCTGCCGTTAAAGTTAAGCTCAGCTCTATAACTTTATTTAGTTAAGTTACAGTGCAACTATATTAAGAAGTCGGTAGTTAAAAATTATAACATATTTATTTAAATTAGATCTTCTTCATTTCTAGTTTAATATTCAAAATTGATTATCTCACAAAGTAAAGATTAAAGTTACATCTTTGGTTATTATTTTCATAAAAATAATAAGTGCGTTAATGAGTTCATAAACCTTTTTAAAACCTGATTTATAATAATTACATCAAACTTAACGCGTTTGCGTTTTAAGTTGATGATCTCAAAGATGTAGTTTTGAGTCGGTTTTCTAAGATTTTAACTATTTTGTAGTTTGTACGCACATAATCCTACGTTATGCAACTGTAGCAAATTATGATAAAATCTAAATCTGTAATTTAATAGGTGTTTGAGCAATCTCGACAATTTGCATGAGCCTGGTGACATCTACTTACTTCGCCTGATATATAAAATTATACCAAAACGACTTAGTTACGCCGGTTTAATTAATTCACGCGATTATGATCTCTACCTTTATCGGAATTACATCAAAAATTGCTTGTATTTTGACACTTGATCCAATCTACATTGACATCCTGCCTGATTAATTTCATAGTTTTAATACGAAAATAGTGTACTCATTTGGCAGCTGAGAAAGAACTGTCTTTTTCTTCAGACGAAGAAGATTTTTATTATAGTTTGACTATGGTCAGAAGTAGGACGCGTCGTGCTCATTGGTTCCATCCATGTATCGCAAATAATTCCATGAAAATATTATTTATTGCGGCACTTGGTAATAATCTCTCAGAATGATAATAAATTTCGCTGCTTTTATCGAATGAGGAAGGAGACATTACACTTGTATCAATTTTAGGAAAAGATCTATTGAAAAATTTACGCTTGCTTTTGTACGCCAGTACGCTACGACTATCGTAATGGCAATAAAAATCTCATACGATTCGCTGCAGCGCCGCTTCGTATGCAGACTGTTTTTGAACATGTACATGCTCGTATTGCTCTCGTCTTACGCGCGGATTACGATACGACGCCGTGTGCGGAAGGGCTTACTCTTTACTGCTGTGTTTTCGTATCACCATAGACTTTATACTGGAAAAATCCTCAATAAACTAAGATTAAATGTGGTTAAACTGCGAATATTTATGTATGGTTTGATACCTATATGAACATAATCAACGTTTACCAACTTTTACATTAAAATTTTGCTGAAGCTTAATTTGAAACCATACCATTTGCTTATGTTTAATTTGAAGTCAGTACCGAAGTACATACTGTTGGATGTCATTGTCAATACAAAAGCGATATGATAAATCTACCATTACGTCACCTATACTCACATGCAGGTATATGGTGTGTCAGTATATAAAGCGGGGTCAACACAGCTCTGGATCCTCAGCAACAATGCTAACTACTTTATTAACATAACATAGATGTTAGAAGTGGAACATATGGAAGGCCACTATATATATTTTCCAGTATATATCAATAGTTGTGGTAATATGAGAAAGAATGTGGCGATCGCCGATCGTTAGTTGATTTAATATGATATCATTTTTAAGTGGACATCAGTACGCACCCTAAATGGACTTGGTTGCGTTGATTCAATAAAAAGTTCTGCTGCGCAAACGAAATGAATCAGTACAGTTACGCACAAAACTCTTTGCATCATATCGTCATGATTTTAGTGATACATTTGCTAGGTTGTAGTACGATTAATAAAATATTAAATACGTTTACTTGTAGAGCGGAGAGCTGGACAAACAGCTTCTAACTTTCAAATCCGTACTCACCCTTACACCCGTTAAAATACTTAACTTTCTAGTCTAACAAATGGGTTCGCAACGAGAGAAATATAATTAAAATATAATAGGCTAGTCTTACCTTTACGAGTGATACTATCATCTTTACACCAACATTCTACACTTACATACTAAGTAATATTAATTGAGTTGTAAAACTGTAGGTTTACGATCTGTCAAAGTGAAATCTAATAAGCTAATATGATACAGATAACACCAATATTTATAGTGGCGGCTTTAATTGCGTATATCTTCTTGCTATAATGTAATATAGCGGTTAAATAAAATTAGAAAATTATTTTATTTAAAGTTTTATTGGTGAATAAAACAATATTTCAAATGGGGCACTTGATATCTTTCTCTGTTCATTAATCTAGAGATTTATAGCTGCCTTCCATTCCAATTAAGAGTGGAACAGTTCATCTTTTGCTTTAATTATGGTGTTCAGATTTACTATTGTAATTTACCTACAAGTAGTTGCCCTTCAATCTGTGATTGAATTACGATGCTCGCGGCAATATATTTTTTTTTTATAAAAGTCTTGTTACATTCTCATTTTTCTTCCGGGAACGTATTTATCACCAGTTAGTTTCTGATGAGTAAAATTTGCTTTGACATTTAATATCATACTTGTGACCATGATTAAGGAGTATATATATATTCTCTAATGATAACGCAGTAGGTACTCCGAGCGTCCGCCATGCGCCCGCTCGGAATTCAATCTTTAAACAGTTTTGTTTCAAAATAATCTTTGATTTACATATTATGCTATTTCAGTTATGAAAAAATTTTGCTGTCAATTTATCTGTGCAAAAATATTTTTAAACATCCAAGTCGTTTTTAAGGAGTATCCAAAAGTAGCGTAAAAATATCGAGTAGTTAATATTTTTTTTAAAGCGAAACTATTAGTTACATGAAAAAACCAAGTTTTACAAATAATGTGCATGAATAAATAATAAATATATATATTTTTTAAACCTTTTAACGTAGCCGTTAACAAAACAAAAAAAAGCTGATAAACATAAAAGGAAAAGTAAAACAAACAAAAACAATTTATCGATGACTGTACCTATATTTAGACTAACATTAAAAAGCGGTAGCTGCCAAACAAGCTGACATTATTTTTAAAATATCAATCTAAAGTTGAGATTTATAAAATAAAAACGACAAAACATCATACTGTATCTTAAATAGGGTTGGCATAACTCTCCAAACATAGATTTTATAACTTTTAAAATTCACTAAGCATTAGCATCAAGAATTCAAGACAATACCTGAATGTAGGTTTTTGTTGATGAAAAATCGATTTTTCAGCGGTTTTTCGTGCGGTTAACCGCGATGTTCACAATTTTTATAGACGGCCGAGATTATAATTCTCGTGAAAGCCCTGATAGAAGGCGACATCGTTGCTCCGCTTTCACCGATCAGATGTGTAATTACAGTAGGCGTTAATTTTGTTGCTTCACTAATAACTCGAGCGTTTATTACGAATCGGTGTTACAGTCTGTGCAAGTGTGCACTCGTCTCAAATCGTAAGTAACAAGGTGCTTGACAAAGTTACGATCTAATGCATGATGGATCTTATGCAGGTTGGTTTTGTTTTGACAAGAATTTGTTAAAATGTCACATTTATCGCTGAACAGACGATGAAAAGTTAAAATTTACAGTTCTATAAATAATAATATTGATTCTACTCGTCGATTCGTCAAGGTAGTTTGTTATTGAGAAGAAAGGACAAGAAACTTCATATTAGTTCTGGAGTGATAATTGCGCACCACAAGACGCAGCCTCCAACAAAGGGGTTGTTGGAGGCTGCGAGAATGATATTAAGAGGAAATGCAAATTACACAACAAACATTTTTTTATTTATATTTGTCAAATTTGTTCACTGGACCTCTGTTGACAGCGCAATTTTGAGCATCTTTTGAGGGTTCTAGTGCTTCTAAAGATAATGTATCATCAAAAAGGAAAACATAGGGGCACAATATCTATCTTTCTTTTTCAGTTTATAGAATATCTTTTAAATTAGTCCAATATTGGAGAAGGAAATAGGCGAGAACCAAACCTCGAATAATTTGACTTTTTACTTTGGAAATTCAGTCGGAAGTCTGCGACCGCATTTCCTCTTAATGACCTGGTGAGGGCTTTGGGAGTCCGCTAGATGCAAGAAGCACAATACTGGTCAATGAGGTGATGCTTGGGAAATGCCTTTATCTTACCATTGAATAGAAAAATTAACGGTAGTTTATAAGTACCCGTACAGTAAAAGTTCGATAAAAGTCTTATCAAAATCGATTACGACATAATTAATAATATAATTCCTAATAAAATAACATGCGTTAGTTTTTATGTGTACATAGCGTTCAGGTGCTTGAGTAACGCGGTCATTATTTTAATTTCCATACATATACATAAACTGCTATGTTCATGTGTTTATCGTCCGGTATTTGATGTTCTATAATTATATCTGTGAAATTGACCATGGACAAATTGTATTGGTTTTGGCTTAGCCATTTACAAGACTGTTGCGTTATTACAAATTATGGTTACATGATCTTCTTAAAAAATAAATGGATATAGACTATTTTCCCCCTTTCGCTACCAGCCTTCCAAACCTTTTCAAAATAATCATCCGCACTTGATGATATATTGAATAGTCACTTCGCTCCCGTCAACTGCCTACCCTACTTACCTACCCTTCCTACCCACCAATTTTTTTAGGGTCTTTCCTCCGCGGAGAATCTTAACAACGCCATTCAAAAAATGACGTCAAATGCACAACGCCATCTATCGAATGTGGAGTTCAACTGTCCGAGTATCTGAATTGCGTATGTTGTGATTTTTACTTCTTGAACACTTTAAATTCATCTATCTTTTGATAGAGTAAACCGATTGCGATGTATCAAAAACTAAGTAATATTTCAAGTTACGCACAATTTTTATGTATAAAAGTTATCTATATTGGATTCGGACATTTTACGTGATGCGTGCACAACTAAACAGACAAAATCCCAAAAATGATGGAAATGGGTTCTGTTCGTTATCCTTTAACAACCTGGCTATATTTTTTCTTAATTTCCAATGCACAAAAACGGCTTTTCTACAGATTATATTAAATGTGTTGATTGATAGTTATAGCCATAGTGCGGATTTCTTTAACATCCTCTGTGTTCCCTACCACCGATATCTAGACCTCATCCATAGCTTTTAATCAGGTGAAAAAAAAACTAAACAGATTTTTAATATGTGCTTTTATACAAAACGTTTTTTTTTTAATTGTCTATAGGCTTGCGCTTGACCAATATCTCACCTGATGGTAAGCGATGATGTGGTCGACGGTGAAGCACGCTTGCCTAGAAGTAACCCATTCACTCTTGACTTGAAAACCCCTAGATTGTAGCTATCGGGAAACATAGATTCCGGCAGGGAATTCCACTCTTTAGCTGTACGCATAATAAAAGTGTCCCCAAAACCTTTTTTGCGTATGGGTGGGATGTTATACAAAATATCTACACCAAACTAATGATATTCACAAACAATTAAATTTTAACTGATACTAATTCAATTAATCTTCAAACACAAAACACAATTCACCCATATATTTTACTTACAAGTTACAACAAATCTAACCAAAGTTACTCGCTATGGAAATATCAGCCGGTCTCGACCGATATTTACTAAGGGGAAGTCTAATAAAGTGCAAGGGGCCCCTCTAGTGGTATTGTAACTGTGATAAAGGCGTGACCACCTACGAACTAGGAATGCGTTGGCGCAATGACTTTTATAAGGGACGATTTAGCTGAACGATATTTTTTCAAAATAAAAAAAATAATAATGAAATAGTTTATCTATACTTAATGAGGTGTTCCACGGGAGCGAAGCCGTGGGCAACGGCTAGTTTCAAATAAACACCGGCCAAGTGCAAGTCAGACTCGCGCACGAAGGGTTTCGTACAAAAAACGGCAAAAACATCATGTTTGTTGTATGTGAGCCCCACATCAATATTAATTTAATTCTGTTTTTATTATTTGTTGTTATAGCGGCAACAGAAATACATCATCTGTCAAAAATTCAACTGTCTAGCTATCACGGTTCATGAGATACAGCCTGGTGACTGACAGCCAGACAGACAAACAGACAGACAGATAGACGGACCGCGGAGTCTTAGTAATAGCGGGACCCTATTACTAAGACTCCGCGGTCCGTCTTTTTACCATTTGGGTACGGAACCCTAAAAAGAGATGACTCTTTTTTATTAGCCAGTAAGTCGCAATGGAGAAGAATTTGCAAGAAATACCACGTACTCTTTTCCATCAGTTTTAATTACAAGTATTTGGTTACATACTTACATCATTCTTTTGAAAAAAAATACATGTGAGAGCGATGTAAAAATACGTGTTCGTAAAAGCGTCTGGAGTAACAAACAATTTAAAAAAATACAATAACAGGCCGAGGCAGCTAAGTTCTCAGATTATAGAAAAGAAACAGATAGCGCCCGCGGAACAACAGCACTTCAATCTACGACATACGATTACTTCAAACTGTCGTTTGTCGTAGAATACTCTTTACCTGTTTTATGAATGGTAATTAAGCAGTTACTGTAATGTAGGTAATAACCGATTTTATTTTCTTTAGATTGTTCCTTTTTTCCTACTTTCTATTATTATGGTAGAAGAAAATAATCGAAGAGTGTATCTGTGTTTTAAATGTAATTATTGTTGTATTGACCGATCATCGTCGTAAAGAATAGCTACCATGTGTTGTATTGATTTTGTGCCTACATCTATACCAATATTATAAAAAGGAATTATTTGTATTTTTGTATGTAACGAATAAACTTAAAAACTACTGGACCGATTTCAAAAATTCTTTCACCGTTGGGAAGCTACACTATCCCCAGGTGATATAGGTTACTTTTTATCCCTGTATTCTTACGGGAACGGGCACAAAACGGGTGAAACCGCGAGGAGTCCGCTAGTAATTAATATACTTATTGCCAAAGAAGAGCCATTTAGTCATAAAGTGTAAAATATCCGACACTAAAAATATACAGAAAATCTATTAAGAAACTACTTACAATTGATGCGACACTAACGCGAAATTTGATATTTCGCAGTCAGTCGATCGGTCGTATACTACAGTCGGTCCGTGTAAATCCTTCGAAGGATTTCACCAGTCAACATTATTATGGCACTGGTATGCGTTGTACTGTAGGGTATCGGTTTTCGTACAAGTTGTCGTTAGTAAATTAGGATCGGTCGGCTTTCGATTAACTTGGACATCGACTTTAGAAATAGGTAATCCGAAACACTTTTCGCATTGAGTGTTCGGAAAAGTTCGGCAGTCCGAATAGTTTCAATAGCTGTCACAGTTTTGTTGCAGGCTGTTTTGAGTTAAATGACAAGATGCCACATCGAAAAAAAAAAAATACCTTTGGTTTTTAATTTAATCTAAAGGCTGAGCTTTTATTTTTCGACGATTGAGTGCCATCAACTTTATTTAGCTTTTTTAAAAGGTTTTGAACATGTTTTGATTCGTATGAGCAAACTATTATATTACAAGTATTTAAGGTTAGGTTTTGCTTTATTTATTTATAAAACAAATTAAGACATTAGTCATATTTATTTTGTCGCAGACCAGTAGCTCTTAATAAAGTACTTAACAGTAATTCAACTTCGTTAGTGCACTTTTAAAATAATAATGAAGCAATAAAATGAATATTCAACGTATTCTATTTAAATTTTATTTACTTAAATTGAATTTAATGGCTATAAAAAAGTTGATTAGTGCAATAACGGGTTCTATTTATTTGCTACCGAATTCTATTACATTCAATTGAACATTAAAATAGCAAGAATCTTAATTTTATATTGATTATGTACCTGTTTTAATTGCAGACGAATTTACTGTACCACTTATTAAAAAGTCTACGTAATATATTATGTTTAAACGGCTCTTCGTATAATTTGCAAGGAGCTGCATTAACATAGAATAAGTGACACAAAATAATCATTTTATCCTTGTCATAAACGTAAATATCTGTCGTTAAAGTCAAAGAAGAGTTAGAACTGTTCGGGTGGGAGTAATAGTTTAAACTAGAGGTGCGCTTCTCTATGGTCCTGTGGAGTGCAATCAAACCTCGATACATCATTTTAATACTGGACATGTCACCGCAAATTTGAATTTCGAATGCAAATGAAATGCAGGCTGGATACAAAGTACGATGTAATGGCGGCCGATAAATTAGAAGACAGGCGAGTTTTGTTATCGGCGCGCGTCCCTCTATAGAATTTTGTCGAGATTATACGCTGAATACGTAATGTAAATACATTATTCTAGGCGGTTTGCAAAATTTTGTGCCGTGGAACTAAAATTGCTAATAATGGAACTATTCTGATATAGTTTTGAAATTACGAAAATCTATTTTTCTTCACATTGAATACTGTAGTCATTTAATTCAAAATACCCACCAACCATACCTAAAATCCGTAACCCGGAATTCAATAAATGTTCATTAAAAGCTTAGAATAGATACACCTCCCTCGGAATTTAATAAATTACATAAAAATCAATTACCAAAACGTATTTCACTTTAAAATTAATTACTTTATAACAAGAAATAGGTGCTCAAGCACATCCAATTCACTTCTCAACTTCAGATTCAATCACCGACAACATACAGAATCGAGCATCATTGTGAAATACAACTAGTTTTCGTGGCGCGAAACTAAATGTTGCAATTCGGCGCGTGCGCATACATTTAACGAGACGTGTTTAATTACCCGGATTCAGCTACCGAAGCATACCAATTACACCACGGACTTTAATAATTTCTAGCGTAAAATATTAATACGGCTTTCAGAACCATCGCGGTGATATTTGCTTGGGGATTAAACGGAACACGAGTATTTATTTAATTAAAATTGAGTATCTGGGCAACCGAGCTCTGCTCTGGTGAAAATAGAGAAAACAACGTTTTCTAAAAATGAAACCTAGCTAGATCGAGTTATCGCCCCCGAAACCCCCTGCATACTAAATTTCATGAAAATCGTTGGAGCCGTTTCAGAGATTCATCATATCATCATCATCACATCAGCCGAAAGACGTCCACTGCTGGACATAGGCCTCCCCCAAGCGTCACCACATTGACCGGTCCCGTGCGTCTCGCAACCAGCGGATCCCTGCAACCTTCACCAGGTCATCGGTCCACCTGGTGGGCGGCCTTCCAACCCAACGTCTTCCGGTTCGCGGTCGCCACTCCAGAACCTTTCTGCCCCATCAGCCATTCGTTCTGCGAGCAATGTGCCCTGCCCACTGCCACTTAAGTTTGGAAATTCTTCGGGCTATGTCGGTATCCCTGATTCTCTTACGGATCTCAACATTTCTGATTCGATCACGCAAGGAAACGCCGAGCGTCGCTATAAACTCAGAGATTCTTTTTTTATATATTATACAAGAATTGCTCGTTTAAAGTTATTAGATTAGATAGGCTCGCGCTTGACCACTATCTCACCTGATGGTAAGCGATGATGTGGTCGACGATGGGGCACGCTTGCCTAATTAATAATAATTTAGTACGCAATGAGTTTTAGTGCACACCTGGTTGGTACATTTGAAATTCTTGATGTGTAAGATTGTCTGTATCTTTATCAGATAAGATTATTTTACTGCAGTCTGAAACGCCATCTACCATGCTGAATGGCTAATCTTATGAATAGCTTATCTTCGAGCTATTTCGGGAGAACTCAGGCGCTACCTGAAATGCTCTGATATCATTTAAAATCGAATAGCCTTAGCAAAAAACAAATTGAGACTTGTGAACATTTGGAATAGAGTCTTCATTACAACGAAAGTAATTCAATGAAGGACTTCTTAATTCATTGATTGGGCCGAATTCAGTTAGGTCTTTATCTTAGTGAACTCGACTTTACAGCAAGATTTAAGAGATTAATTAAACACTGAATTTAATTTACAAAATCCTTTGCGTTCAATTTATATTTACAATGCATCGCTGACATTGCTGGACAAAGGAATCACTCAAATTGCGTCAACCATAGTCGAATTAAAACCAAACAAGTTTGAACATTATTATTTTTAGTATTCAGGAAAAGAGCTAGACAACAGGTACTTAAGTTTTAATTATCATATGCGAATGAGCATGATTCACTCAATGTATAGTTGTAAATCTTTTTTATTAGTCTTAGGATAAATGTCTCGAGTTGTCTCAGCGACATATATATTTCACAATTTTTAGTTATTAGTTGTGCAAAACCATATTTTGAGTGACGCATGCATACAGGCTGAGTTTTTTTAAGTGAGCGTGGATGGCCACATCCGAAACTTTGGGGAATATCAAAAAATACTCGAAGGAAAACGGCATGATTGGATTTTTGAAAAATCAATATTCCTAGCCAGGAATCGAACCCGTTGACTATGAAAAAAAAAACTTGCTGTATTCGAAATCAAATATCAAAATCAAATATTTTTATTTTACATAGGCCTACATGGGCACTTATAAAACGTCGACAAAATGCACGGTTCGGGTTAGTCGTTTCCTATGGAGAAGAACCGGCAAGAAACTCCATGGTTACTCTTTTAAATTGTTTTGTTTACAATATTTCCATGTTACAGCATTAGTACTTGGATATGGGGGGACAACGTAGGCCCGACAATAAGTCGTACGAAATTGAAAAAAAAAATAATGCACGAAATAAAAAGTTAACAAATGTTAACAATCATCTAGAAAACTAGAAAGCCTACAATGTTCACACATTCACAATAGGTAAAAGAATCTATACAAAGGTAAAAAAAAAAAAAACCACAACACTAAATTTAACATGGCACAAATACTGTAATCAGTGCTGTAACTATTCTTAGCAAAGGGCTATAATGATGATTGAAAAATATTGTAAAAAGTCTAATTAAAAGAGAAAAAAAAAATGAGATTGAGAATAGTTAGAGATATCCATATATTTGTGCCGTTTATGAGTTACCAGGGAAGCCGCATGCGCAGAGGGTGTCAAAGCCAAATTTTTTATCTTCAACGTAGTCCTTGATTTTATAATATGCTTTTTTAACAAGGACACGTTTGATGTAGTTTTTGAACTTTCCATCGGTCAGTTCTATAACTGACTTAGGCAACTTGTTATAAAAGCGTATACTGTTTATAAGAAAAGACTTGCTAGTTTTCGTTAATCTGAATTTGGGTATTACAATTTCGTGCTTACTGCGTGTATTTAAATTATGGAAGTCACTTCTAGTTTTGAAAGGCAACCAAGGACACACCTTGCGATAGTGTCGCTAATAAAGATGAAATTCTGGGCCGTAATGGCATATGGCAAACTTAAGAAAAAGGCAATTTTTTAATAAAATACATACTTTTTACAAAATCATGTGTTCAATTCCTGGCTAGGAATATTTATTTTTCAAAAACCCAATGATGCATTTTCAGTTTTAATGAAAATCGGCCTCGTGACTCCTTTCGAGTGTTTTCCGCTATTCCTAATCATTTCGAATTTGGCCATCCGCGCCCACTAACTACCAAAAACATACTCTGTATATATCTTGGACTAGTGTAGATGATAAATTGATGAATGTGGCTTAAGACACACAAATTTTTATTAAGTCAATCGTAAATTATGCCGATAATTAAGACCTAAAAAAATATTACCGAGGAGCTTATGTCGACACAAAATATATGACTCAATTCCTTAATAATTACTCTGATAAAATACTCATTAAATTAACTAGAAATGATATTGAAATTTGGAGCGCACCTTAACGGTCCAGTCATCACGTCACGAAAAAGGACCTCCATCGTTATCTACTGATACTTCGCAGAATCGGCGTCAATATATTTAATTGCGGACGCCGCTCACATAACTAATCACCGCTAAATAAGTTGCATGTAGGCTCGGTGCGGGCTGACAGAAAAAAAGTCCCGATTTCCGGCGGTTCCCACGCGGCGTCGCCTGCCGCCCCGGTTCCCACATGCACTCGCAACTTTTATAAACAACATTATCGTCATAAGTGCGCATGCGTGGTAAATCAATCCGCCATTGGCCAGAATCGGCCGCGAGGTGTATTAAATGCCCACTCTAAAATACGTCGCATTCCGTTGTGATTGGTCCATAAACGCATTTCGATAATAGATTAGATAATTATTTCGCGTGGCAACTCGGACATCGCCGGGTGCGTTGAATGCTTAATTTTCGAATTGTGGGTCCATTTACGCAGTTTACTGATTGTGATTACTATAATGCGATACAGTGTACCTACGTGGTCTGTGCCAGTGTGCCCACGAACACATTATCGTGTCACGCACAGGTCAAGACATGGCCTTTGTCAATAAACTACAGCTATCATTGAATATGCTAAAGAAAGACACCTATATTTACGACTGCGTTCCATCACGATCTTAATAAATGGCATATCGACGAGCGCGTCTAGTTAAGAGACATGAATGCTAAGTAAATTCGCGAAGGCAACAAACTAGTTGTCATCTAAAAGATAATATTCAATGAAGAAGCTTTAAATAGCATAACCTAATATAGTGTAAGTAATGTGCGCTTAACAGGAGGATTTAGTGCTAACAGCTTTGGTTTTGCAACGATCAGCCGCATAATACGAAGCATGATACGTCCGCGGACATAATCGATCCATCTGAGCGGGCGTTTAGAACTGATTCTAAGTTCATACATCGTCGAGCAATTTCATATCTCGCCATAAGGCGATCGGCGCGACGCGTTTCCTAAAATAGTGATGTGAAATAAATCAAAGATCGTGGTTGTCGATACGATCCGTCTAAAAAAGCGGGCGGTGCGTGTGAATCTGCAGCGACCGCGATCGTATGAGAATATCATACGGAATGTCAACCATTGACTACACGACTTATGTGATTTCCACTACTAATTTTAGTAAATATGTTGCCAATGGACCCATTAACAATATTTTTATCTGCAGTATCAGTAATGAACAAGTCCTTATCTTTATTGAGTTAACTCAAGTTGAGTTAAAAAATCTTGACATTATGCTCATGTTTGTGCAGCGAGACATACAAGTGCAGGTTTAGATACTGATATTTATTAACAAATTGCTTACTTCACCAGTTGCAGTCACACGAATATTTTCCCCTCTTTTTAGCAAGACGATAGTCAGCGATTTATTACTTATTTCATCGCAGCATTGCGAAGGACCGGCTTCGTGACTACGCAGTGTTGCGACCTATGGAAGCCGTCAACTTTTTTTATTAATCATTCTATCGATACGCGGTAGCAATAGCGGTGGTGCAATCTCCGCTCTAGACCTATTGTTGTACGGCTCACGCTTTTTTCAACAATATTCTCTTGAAATATTCTTTGGATTGTTGTCATGAAATTAAGGTATTTTGTTCGCGTATTGCCTCGTCAATCATAATCGAAAAATGAAAGGATAAAACATTGTAAAAAATGACATTATTTTGTGATACATTGGTGGTCCAGTCAAGCGTTGTAAAATAAAAAGAGCATTTAATACAATTAAGCGATTATATAAAGTGGAACTTTCAAATACATCAGTGATGCGATCATATTGTTCGTGTGGTAGGAGTTTAACGAGGCGTCACAAATGAACGCAGCATCGTATCAACGTATGTTACGTTACGGGCACGTGACCATGCGAGACTACTGCCATTGGCTGCTACAGAGCAAACACTATTGTACCTAGTATAAGTGCCCACCACTGCGTACATTCATACATACTAAATTAATCGACGTGATTGATCGAAGTGCTCGCCTCGTATCACGCCTCACTATGCGCAATAAATTATAATAATTTATCGATAAATATTAACATTAATATGTTTAGCTAATAAGCTGGTTTAAAATTTAATGTAAATTATTCAATATTTAAGTGCTCAGATTTAGGTGAAGATATTTTATAATTTCGATTGTAAATGGAACCACAGTAGAAATAGAGTAACTCTATGCCGACATCTCATTCCCCATTCACACCTCGCCTCTAACATGATACCTACATTACATGGACAGTAAAACAATTTATTGCTACTATAGTTTATCGCAGACGTTCGGAATTCAAAATACACGGAGCATAGTAAAACGAATCGCGGTAATTTATTACAGTTTTGCATAAGAAACGAGGCGGGACGAACTTTGAAACGCATGGAATAACACAGTCACAAAAGTGGTCAGTTGGTGTGCGCGAGCGCCGACGACGGAACGAATAAGCGATTCAAATGCTAATATATCACGGCGTCGGCGCGGCATGATGTTTCTCATTGGCCACGCTATTTACATTAACATACATAACGCCGCGGCCCCGCCCACCGCTGGCGTCACGCCCGAACATCGTTAATTACTGGTAGGCAATTAGTGGGTCGTGACTGCGCGGAGATGCGCGCGCTAAACTGCTATGAACGCTACTTACGAAACGTGCAACTGTGCTTGAACGGAGCACTAACATCGGCAACACGAGTTACCGCTTCCGATCGTGTGTTGAGGAAGTAAGGCTACGGAACGTTTCGCTTCGGATTTGTTATAACGAGTTTATTGAGTCTCTTTTCGTAAGCTTTTAACACTAAAGCTTACACTAGATGTTGAATTTAATCCTCTTTAACTATATAAAAAAAAAATTAAAAAAAGTTATTCTCCATTAGTACCCTCTGTATTTCTTGATTTATATGTTGCCACATCCTTAAAAGTCGAACCAACCAACTTTTTAACTATTTCTCTCGTTTCACAATCACAGTTCATACCCAACCGATTAATATTGACCGTCAACATAACACAATTATTCACCTAATCCTTGCATAAAAGGTGCACGTCGACGCCTGGGCCACAAATCATAAGTATGGAACTTAGGGCTCACGACCACGCCGTATATGGCCCTCCTGACGTCCATGCCCGACCCTTGTTCACAGGATTTATATCGGCTCCTTTTGCTGCAAATTAGCCCGTGTCGGCAACAGGCGTGAGCGAACAAATTTGTAGCAGCACTATTAGGATGTTCTCCTTTTACTTTTTATGTTAATGGTTAGGTAAAATTGTATTGAGTAAACCCTACAGCGCAGGAATGTGAGTTCAAGCCGGAACCGTACTCCTTCTTTAGCATAGTAGATAAGTTAACATTGTTTGCCGACACGATCTATAATAGTAAGCAGTAAGTTAGCCAGATAGTCGAGTATCTCTTAGTATCAGTCCACTCTATCAGTGTCAGTGCGATCTACTTGCGTTCACGGTTGACCGACCAAAAACCACATCGCCATATAAAAGTAAAGAGCACCGAAAAGCAAGCGGCATTGAGACAAAAACGATTATAGATCAGGGTACGAGTAATGACAACATAATGTGGTTTAACATGTAAATGTATCGGCGCGGGCGCAGGCAGGCGCGCGCCAACAATGCGCGTGACGGACGTGGGTGATGGCGCGCGCCGATCTATCTTCAATGAAGTTGTCCAATTTATTGTGCACGATTATCGGCGGATAATATTTTTGTTATAACACTATCTGTTATAACACTACGTGGGCAGAAGCATGAAATAGCGAAAGGAAAGCACTTTAATAGCGTTTTACTCGTATCTTTCATGTCAATTCGTGCCTTCGATTTCACTTTTACGCGAAGTGAGAGCCATTGTTGAGGATACACAAGATTGGGCAAAAACTAGACAGACATATCTGGGGCAAGGTTCGGTAATAAGCATAAAGTATTTCACTCATCACTGACTCGCTGCATGCTCAGACTTTTGGACATGTCGAGCAGCTTGTTACGTGGATGTCAATTCTGATTCTAGCCAGTCGATCGCATTCGCAACTCTTCCATAAGCAACTGGTTCGAACGCAATATATTGGCTTTATAAAGGCGTATTAATAATTAACAAAAAACTTGGTGGTTTCGGTAGCAAGTGCTCTAGTTACCGATGTCGTAAGTAAGTGGGCGTGAGTCGAAGGCGAGCGTAGGAGCCGACATCGATCAGCGCAGCCGGCCGGGCGACCGGGCCGACAGACGGCCACCCCCGCGACCCGCGCGCACAGCTCTGGCGCAATGTTTATACAAGTTTTAGCATACCGGTGCAGAGGATATTGCTGATAGGGGCAAAGTTGATCAATAAAATGTGATCAGTTGTTGTGTGCCGATTGCCTCATCATGGCTTTATTGTGGTGTAGAGCCGCAAATCCGGGACGGGTTTATTTTAATAGGCAGGTTTAGTTCTAGTACAGAAACTGACATAGTTGAAGGCTAACGTGTGTTTCATTGTGTTGTTCCAGGTCGGTGGCGCACGAGCCCGATGAGCGCGTGCGCGGCGGCCGCCATGCGCGAGAAGCACGCGGCGCCGCGCCGCCTGGCGTCCCCCCCTACCTCCCCGCCCGGCCGCCTGCCCAGCCCGCTCAGCAGCCCGCGCGCCGACGAGCCCCTGGACCTGCGTGTCACGCACAAGCGCCCGCCGCCACGCCTGGAGGACGAGAACTGCAACCTCATCACCCAGTCACCGCCGCCTCACCCCACGCACCCCACGCATCCGGCGCACCCGGCGCACCCCGCGCTGCTACAGTTCTGCCGGCGACTGCCGCTGGCTCTGCCGGCATCCTTCGGCCGCTATCCTTTCCTCCCGGCGGCGGCAGCCACCCTGCTGGCCCCCGGAGCCCCGCGAGCACCGGCAGTGCCTCAAAACCCCGGAGCCCCTCGGGCACGAGACCGGTATACATGCTCCTACTGCGGAAAAGCATTTCCTCGTAGCGCCAACCTAACTCGACATTTAAGAACGCACACGGGCGAGCAACCCTACCGCTGTAAATACTGCGAGCGCTCCTTCTCGATATCGTCCAACTTGCAGCGACATGTGAGGAACATTCATAACAAAGAGAGGCCGTTCCGGTGTCGTCACTGCGACCGCTGCTTCGGCCAGCAAACGAATCTCGATAGGCATCTCAAGAAGCACGAGGCGGAGAACGGGGACGACAGTCGTCGGCGGTCTCCGGACGAGACGTACTTCGAGGAGATCAGGTCGTTCATGGGGCGCGTGGCTCCGGGCAGGCGCGCCGCCGCCGCCAGCCCCGCCGACCACACCTGAGAGTGACGCGTGCTGACCACACACACACACCCTACAATAATCTGGTCGATGCATCCAAATGACTCTTGTGTACTTATAGAACCTTTTCTGAGTGTGAATATTTTGATCAAACTGTTAACGAATAAGCGCCGCCAACTTTAGTTCTGCATCAATATAATAAACGATGACAATGTGAAATTGCAACGCAATAAAAATTGAAAATGTTTCAAAACGTCGTACCACGAGCACCAGGTATTGTAAACCTAAGGCAATACTACATACAATGTAATCATAATGATCACGCATCATCAATTTTGTAAATACCCATTATTGTTACCGCGTTAGCACATTGAATTGGCGCAAACGAGTGAAAGTAAGTGTACTTGCCACCAAGTCGGCTATTAGGATATACTCGTATGTTATAAATAAAGTGATATTGAATCTCGTGTACTTAATGTAAATATTAAGCTATTGTAGTGTATGTAGCTAGGACGCGTACCGAATTTTCTCTACCGATAGTTATACGAAAATAAATATATAGTACGTATGTATTCCTTGTCGCCAAGACATCATAGACAATTAATGTTAAGTGTTCCGAGAGTGTTCGCTATTATAGATTACGCTATATCGATATATTTTATGGATGTAAGTAGTTTCTTTGTACTTTTTTTTTGTAAATTTCGCTTTATTCGATGTAAAATAATTAGTATTATTAGTCTGAGAGGAAACGCCGGTTACCAATAAAAATATAACTTGTTGCTTATTGAAGATATTATTAAATATTTTTTACGAAATGTTAGAAAAGTTGTTTTAAAAATTATCTTACTGTCGAAATTATATATGTATATAATGTATACTGAATGTTGCGTAAATTATTGTCGTTTTGGGCACCAATCGCAGAAGGATTTGTTTCTGTGTTCAAACTGCCCTTATTGTTAAGTTTCAGAATATTACGCAAATTAGATATGTTTATTGTCAATGTATTGAGATTTTAAAGTAGAACTTATACAGATATTAGAGATTATTACAGAACTTTGTTAAAACATTGTACGTATTCCAAAATTATTACTAAATTAATATAATTACAAATCTGTGATTTAATTTATTACTGGACAGCAATAATAAATAAAGAAATATTTTTATCAGTTAAAGAAATCTCTCAAAGAACTAATCTAAACGTTCCTGTAAGTATAGATAGATCTCTATGATTGTTGCGAGTGTAAAGTTGATATATATTTTATATACTAGAGATAAATATAATTTTTCCTTTATATCAAAGTACACATACACAAACTATATGACCTATTTATAAACGCCATAGACACAGTTCAAGCCTCAAAGATTTTCGTCATGAAAGTATTCAATGTCTGTTTCCTATACAGAATACGGATACACTTTCTTTCCTTGACCTGATCTTGTTAGAATTTATAAAAAGTATCATTCCATGACGCTCCATTCCACTTCATGGCTCGATACCGTCATTGTTAAGACTTGCTTAACCTATCGTCCTACTTGAGTGACAATGCGAAGCGATACTATAAGATATACTTCATTTGCAACATCACCGTCTTCTTCCCTTGTCCCATCTTACGTTGGGTCGGGCAACGCGTTTTCTTTCACTCTATCATTCACTCCCATTTCTTTTGTATTATTCCTCATCCTCAAATAATCCATCCATCTTTTCTATGGCCTCCGTCTTCATCTAACCTCATTATCTTCATCATTTCATACTTCATTGTGAAATTAATCACAATGAAGTATGCAATGAAAGATATCCACAGCTGGATATCATGTCCCTCAAAACTTTGCCACATGGACCTGAATATATTTCAGACTGTTCGACATTTTCCATACACACGGAAACTGTTATACAAATCTGTAAGGAATTTCAGTACAAACAATAATGTTTCGGATGATTCGAATCTAATTTCTTACCTACCTATTTCCGATGTTCTGATACAAAATCTCGCATCAAATCGTATCGCATTTAATCGCTCATCTATGGATATAGAAAATTCCATACTACCCTCCAAGTCAACGTTACCTACTGTATGAATGTTTAGTAGTATACTCGTACCAAATCGTGTTTGATTCGCATAAGAGATGCTATTTAACTTATCACTAGAATGTATATTCAATAGAGATTATTACCTTGTCGTTTTGTACTTTTGATACCTATTAGTCGTTCAAAGGTCACCGATTACCTTGTCAAAATGAATAAATAACAATAAATCTTTTATTCTTGTATTTTTATTTTATTGTAAGTATCTACTGCCTACCACAACTGAGCTTGGGGAAACACAAAAGCACATCAATGCAAGCGGAAAGCTCAAATTTCATAGAATTACTGAATCTCGGCTTCTGAATTAATTATTTGAAGTTGAAAATTTGTCCAAATCTACTTTAGCAAGAAAACCTTTCAAAATTTTACATTGAAATAAAGCCCAACCCGTTATGAACTTCAAATTCATAATTAATTTACGAGCATTACACAGTGAACAAGCAAGCACTATGATCAACGATCACCTTCTTCCAATGAAGAAGCCTTCAGTGTAATAGAAAGTCTAGAGGCTGATTTTAATTCAGACACAGGTTTTTAAAGTAGGTAAGTATTATTCTACCACAGAATAAAAAAATATATACAAAGATTATGATAATTCAATGCAAAAAAGACGCCTAAGTCCATGTACAAATCCATCTAGACACCTCACGAAAGATGATAGATCCTATTCATAGTCAGCAACCGCATTCCTAGCTTATCATAGTTAAAGAAACAGGTTTTAAGAGATGCCTATGTAAATGGATTACAATCGAGGTACCGACACAATTGACCGGTACCCTGTCATTAGTAACGTGGTCTTTAAACTCGACCCGTTATTGTTAGAAGCAGTCAAAGACGAGAGAGAACTGAATGGTAAGTTTAGTTAGATTCAAAGGTCTAAAAAAGTAGAAGGTGATAATGATTTATAAAATAATAAACATGGTTATCAACAGCCTTGTTCACTCAATTCACACGGAATTGAAGTTTAATTGAAAACAATCGCCACTGACTCAAAGAAGGAACTCTAGAGCTGAATTAATCGGCCTATCATAATGATCTTAACGCTTCTGGGTCCACAGCAACAAAAACTGTTCACAAAAAAACTTTATTAGGCATGCTTAACGAAAAAACTGTACAAAAAGCACCAAATACGATTAAAGGCGAGCGCCATCTTGGAATCGAAGGGCGCCCGGAGGCTAGCTGCGCCGGCGCAGCCTCACGAACGCCGTTTACGATATTATTATGCTTTATTGCCATTAATTTGCGACAAACGAAACCGCCCAACACCATCTAGACCGCCACGTTGGCAAACTATTAAATGTATTGATCTAGTCAGAAAAACTGAATGCCACGTACAAGAACGCAGTTATCAGTAGACTACAAAAGATTTTATCACAGAAGATAGACTATTCAAATTTATAGTTTACTACCGAACAGAATTCCAATATCATTACTTCATTACATCGAAGCTCTAAATTAGATCAATACAGGACGATTGGCTACAAGTGCTACAAGAGCCTTAACCAAAATAATTACCAGCTTAATGAATAAGACGTTATCTTTATGTAGAATCTTGTTT
The DNA here is from genome assembly GCA_948252205.1 of Orthosia incerta. Classification (NCBI taxonomy): domain Eukaryota; kingdom Metazoa; phylum Arthropoda; class Insecta; order Lepidoptera; family Noctuidae; genus Orthosia; species Orthosia incerta. Next base: position 12,027,457 of record OX411759.1, read on the forward strand.
TCGTCTGTCGATATCGAAATACGGCAGCATTAGAAAGGTATGTCGTATTTGGAGGACATAAGTCTGTAATCCATAGTTTTTTAATCAGTCGACCGATAGCAAAAGTTTTGCTAAGTTTTTATAAGGCATGTGACGCGGTGATCTAATAGATACAGAAAGTGGCCGAAGTAGATATGCTATATAGTATACTGTGGGGACGGCAGTCGGACAAGAACGGTATCACTAAGGAACTGGCCTAAGTGAGGAAAGCTTAGCGTTTTAGTAACGTTGATCATTTTAGTATAGACCATATATATCAAAATCAAAATAGTTTTTATTCCAACTAAACCATCTAAAGGTACTTTTGAATTGTCAACAAAAAGCAAACTAAAATGAAACTAGTGCACATTCGCAAGCGTCATTAGGTCTCTGTGGAGAAGAACGTGGAAGAGACTCCACGGATAATGTTTTCCATCAATCAATTACAAGTAGGTCACAACATTCTTGTTGGAAAATTACACATAATTTATGTGAGAACGATATAAAAAGACATGCACGTAAAAGCCCCAAACAACCCCAAAATACAATAATGAATTATTGTGTATATATACATATAACTTAAGCAGGAACTAACAGAAGATCAAAGAACGGTACATATTGTTGGCAATTGGCAAAAGTAGCAATTATGTCTGCTTCTTAGTCACCAGTCAGTCATTCTTGCATAATTTACATAATGTTAGAACTAGTACAGCTAGTCTGGCCACCTACAGTTTAATTATTTCGTTTTAATGGACGCAGTTCTCAGTTCACATTGACTTCAACTTCCATCTGACTTTTTCTACATCACTTCTATCCTGTTCCAAGTATGTTTATGTAAATCTTTACGATTGCACTATATAGGGTCAAAAGGAATCTGTGGAAACCTACTACTAGCCTATTAGTATTTCCATTCTCAACAGCATCTCTCAAAATAGCCACAACATCCTGTTTCCATCACCGCACCCGCTACTCTCTCAAGACTCGCGCCTATGGCCGCGCGCCTGCGCAGGGTGGGGCAGGTTGCACAACGATGGCACGGCGCGCGGCGCGGGCGCACGCGGGCGCCTTGTTAGCGGCGCGTGCGCTGCCACCGTTGCGTTGCATTATTTATTGCTTATTGAAAAACTACCGATAGCACAACCTACCCACTTTTGTGGTCGCTTGCCGTTTTTGTTAATTATTTTTGTTCGTTGCTCTGATGCAAATTGGGAAAGCAATTATTGTTTGGTGTTGGGAAACGTGTTGGGCTATAGATAGTTTCTTTTATAGTCTATTAAAATTCGATCAATATACTCAATTTATGTGCAGCCTTCAGACAAGCGAAGTGGCAACAGCTATCGGTACGGTTTTGTTGAAGAAAATAACAACCAACAATAAAAATGGCAATAAACCACATCTCTTTATCATGACGATGGTTTGAGTCAGACAATTAGTACTAATTGAGTCTTTGTCATAAACCATTTATTAAGAAATGCAATTTCATAATAAGAAAACCGATCAAAATAGCTATAGAAATGTCTTAGTCTTTCGACCAAGCCCAGCTTTCATTTAATTCTTAATGTAAACTAACATTTACGATTCATACACACAATATCAAGGCGGTCCGTTACATACTTTACTTGAGTTCGATACAAAATTCATAACAGTTTGATTTCTCGAACAAATGGACTATAAACGAAACGTTTATATTAATTTCTGTTGAAAGCATGTGACAAGTTAACAATATTAAAATGATATTGTTTCTATTGCGATAATACAAAGTAGTGCTGTAATCATAGCCATAGTGTTTAGATAATATTTGAGACTTGGTACTTTTACATAGGCTACATATGTTGAACTTAGGTACGTTTTATATTAGGCTTATTTTTTAGAATATTGATCTATATGTATAAGAGTGTAATTGAAGAAAAAAAATGTAGATGACAATCCTCACAAAAGTACTGAAAGATCAAAATGTTTGGATGTACAGGAACACCAAAAAATGCTAGATTGTACTGTTTCAGATTGCAGGAAACCTAATGCGTTGCGTAGCACAGCTACGACGTAGCAATACAAAAAAAAACAATCATTATGATGGGACCAGTAGTGTAGCATACTACTAACAACACGTAGTAATTTTGAAAACTATATTCTTTATGAAATAATGAATGAAACATAATGTAATCCTCTAAAATTATGTATATCTCGTTATGACTTATTACAATACTTAATTCATTTCAGAAACTGGTTACGATATCCATCTAAGATCAACCATAATTCTTCTTTGAACATAGATGATCAATAAAAAGTTACACAAACTAAAATTGCAGTTGACTATCACCAAAATGATCAGTTAAGGTCATCTAGACTTTATTGTACAGGGTACAGTCAGCTCAGATAAGATGTGACCATTGAAATCAACTTGCTTGTGGTCTGTTGCGTGAGTTTTGAGAGCATACGCCAAACTGACATGGCACCTCCGATGTGGAAATTTAAAACGGCTTATCGATCTGCAATTAAAACACTCAAGTTGATATTAAAAATCTGTCTTTATTGAAGTAATCTTAATGCATTTGGATTTTAAAGTAATTTGCTTTCAATTTTTGAACTTGAACCAAATTGAGTCCAATGACCGTTGTAAATTTTACTGCTAACAATTAATCATTTTAATTTAATGTTCAACCACTCAAATTGTTCTCTTTATGTACATCGAGAATATCTCGTTAATTTATATTAAAAACATTTTGAGACTAAAAAAAATTGTAGTTCTAAAAACTAAAAAACACGCTTTAATGGTAAGGATAATGGGACAAACTGTTTAAATTATTGCATTGTCATCGGTCCTTGATAAGTGTGCAAAGTTTCAAATCAATCCAACGTTTTAAAGTGGGTGAAAATCACGTTCAAAGATTCCGTTACATTGATACATTGTTACATTGATACATTGATACATAGATACATACATACCAAGCTAATAAAAGCGTGTTAAAAATCTGCAATGATTACATCGTTCAATGTCTGTTACACAACTGTCGTACTAGTTGCTGCAAGTCGTTGTCAGTGCAGGTGCCCGATCCATCACCGGCTCACCGAAACGTGGACGTGTCTAATTAACGGAAAGCAAGGTCAGCTGATGAAACAGGCCTAACTTAAGCACCCACTCTAGTTTGTCACAAAAAATTACATTGCGCAACAGACGTTTCTCTTGCGACGTTTGCGACGAATTGTTGTGTCGATAGCAAGATTCTTAGGCTGAGTATCCACTGTCTTCGCGCGCCAACTGTACTTATTTATCGGGGTGGCCGCTTTTGCACACACAAAGCACTTGCAGGGTTCAAAGTTGGTGCAGTTACTAAGGTCCAGTTTTTTTTATCCGTAGTTAACTCAACCAATTTAAAACCTTTGTTTATCATATTTAACCATTGGTTGAGTTAACTGCTGGTAAAAAAATGGGCCTTAGTGGATACACAGCCTTATAAGTCGCGAATATAAGAAAGGTATACTAATATGTTAATGTGGCTGTACCTAATTAGATGATCGTTATGTACCGGAGGTGTGAAGAAATCAGATGTTTTATTTTTATGGTCATTTCAGTGGCATCACCAATTTAATTGGTACTTAATTTCCAATAAAATGTAAAAATTTGCATGTTGCCATCGTAATTTTTATAAGTATTCCGAGGCCCTAATTTTCCGTTTAACCTGCTACATTTAAATTACAACATGCTCTCAAATCAAGCTCCAAATCCCTTCAGAAACAGGAACTCCACTTATATAAGTAACCCACAACGATATCGGATTGCTCGACTTAATTTTGCTCCAAAAACCGTCGGGCTATCCATTTAAACGTCCGTTGGCAACAAACTGCCCTGTACTTAACATTTACACCTCCGAGACATGCGATCGTAACACGTTGTGTAACTCAGCCCTCTGACTGATATGAAAATTCGACTTCAGACCCAATTATTGGCGTAAAAGTGTAACAAGAATTTCGAATTAAAAAAGGAGTTTTTGCTAAAGATTCTCCTGTATCAGTAATTTGCAAACTTATGAAAATACAAAGATCTTAAAAAAATATTTCATAATAACTCATAATAGGTCATAATAACTTTTGAGCGAGCTCAAATCCCGCGTGGTGGATTACGGCTCATTCCCTCTCATCTGGCCTGTGTCCCAGCAGTGGGATCATTAATAGGCTGATAATGTGATGTGAGCTCAAATCTGACCCAAAACACCATATTGCAGTAACCAATTCGGTATAAATCCTTTACAAGTCAAGCCATTTTTTTTCCCTTTATTTATTAGGGATTTTTAAATGTTGGCTTCGCACGGTTTGTGCATATAGCCAGTGTCAAGTTTAGAATAGAAGTTCTAGTTTCTTTAGATTTTAGTCGTCCAAGTTAGGCCCCAATAAAATGGCGGTAACTTTATTGGAAGCTTCTACGGAGTTTTGTCGACACCATGTACAAACTCTTCTTCTACCGCTGTGATTTACTTGCCCACACTCGTGCACGTTCACTAATATTATTAGAATAAAAAACCACCATTTTACGCTATTAATATTCTATTTTACACAATTATAGGAAAATAAAACAGAGAAGCAACATAGACGCCATCACGTTCCCGCCAAAACTCCCTATTAGGGACTTGTAATCAGGTTATGTCAACCCCAATGTCATTTTTTCCAGTCACCTTTTTCAATGATCTACCATGCAAATATTACCTTCTCTCTGCATCCATATCACAGCGTCGCTGCGTCGCTACCGGCCATTAAGGTTACACTAGTCGAAAATTCTTCCATACAAACGTAGTCTAGGGATTATTCCACTGTTTGAAGATGAACGTTCAAAATAAAAAGAGAAATCAATTTGTCTCATCATTATCTACCCCTGTATGGAAGCAAAAAAGTAAAAAAAGAAAATATTTAAAAGTTATGAGCGTCGAAAGTTCCACATTTCGACACTAATTTTAACGCATTTTTGGGCGCAAATAAATACCATAAGAAGACGGAAAATTGCAAAACGGCCTCCATACAGGGATAGATTAGTAATTCAACAATCCAAATAATTTTATTTTGAACAGATACGTTTAGTCGTTTTTTCATGATATCCAGACTCCCAAAGGTCTGTTTATAAAATTTCGCGCGCTCGTTTTCGTCCTAAATCATAATCCGCGAAATGCTACAAATTTGCAAAAGTGTGTATTCGTACGCGAACTAGCTTCCTACTGCTCATCACAGCATCTATCTCTTCCACACGTGTTGTCGGTTGATATAAAATGCATTTTAACCCCGCGCACAAAATAGTTCGTGCCGTTGACTAGTGTATCCTTAAGGCGACGCGCCCTCTTTGGTCAGGAACTCAGGACCTCATGCCTCGCGGAGATATTTTGATGAGGACGAGATAAATTAATTATAGAGTCGTATGGCCGTACACTAATAAACTGGCAAACTCGCTTATCGATATCGTGGTCTAGATATAGACACGGTAATGACCGGCCGGAGTTACATCGACTTAATGACGTCCCCGATTTAGGCACGCGTTGCTTATACGGATAAGGTTTAGTAAGAAAGCAAGGAGTTTTCAAAACAATATGCATATGTTATACAGGCGATAAAGATGTCTTAGATATGTGTTGTCTTGCTGGTTTTTTAGTATTTTTATTTACTGAATCGAATGAGTTTCTAATTGGTACCAATTAATTTCCCGAGTGAGTAGGCGTAAACTTGATGAGTATACGCCATCACTCACAGTAAGTACTCACTACAATAATTACACATTTATAAGTCAGTAACAACACTTTCAAATTACGTGATAACAACAACGAATTAAATGATTTTATATTCATAAATCGTAATAAAAAAATTAAGTACGTGGCCCGAGGGTCCGCAGTCCGTAATTACCGAAATAAATTTAAACAAATTCGATTATGGGATCATTTCGGCGATGGACGATGTTATCCATCAATTTGATGGAGCTACCACAAATCGAGAAACTTATGGCTCAGTTAATGGTGTTGGGTATCGATAATAAGTGCAGCGAGATCGATAATTGCACGGTAGCGGTGACGATAAGCGTCGACACTATTGTGCATAATGTCGTCCAGTATGACTAAATTATACGGTGTGTACGCGTGGTAGAGTACCTACCTTCCACGCAACCGGTCCTGTCTGTCAGGTGGGGTTACTCTGAAATGTACATAAAACGAAAGATACATAGCTACAAGCATATTAAAGCTATCCATAAAATAATAACATGAATAACCAATGCATAGCAAATTAATTTAATACATAGTACTTTCAACCTGAATTCAATACAATACAGAACATGAAATGGTATGGAATTTACAGTGGTATATCTCTGGAACCGTCTAAACTAAAAGAATTCTTATTTAAGTTTTAATAGGATATTAATTACTTCTTCTTATCTCGAATTACCGTTTATTTATGTCATCAAATAACATATTAAATAATATTGGACAAAATTAATGAAAAACCTTCATACGGGACCCAGGGGTCGAGATCTAGTTGGTCGCGACAGGTCGAATCGTCAACGTCATAATAAATGCGCGCGCAACAAGATTTTCCGTTTAGCTCCATCGTCGACTTTGTCTCTGTCACCTCTGACCTAGACTAGAGTCAAGAGCAAACCCATCTCGAATTAAAAAAAAAAAAAAAAATCTTAAAGCGAATTACCTCGTTGAACTGATTGAAGGAAATTAAAATGTATCACCTGGATGTCAAACTAGTTTTAATATTGTAACTTCGTGAGAAATAGGTTAAGCACTCTGAAAGTCTGTAAGAAGCATTTAAAGTTACCTGGTGGTTTTTATTCTGGAAACTTATTTCATTCTTGAAAAATTGTGTAGAAAGATAGACAAAAATGCTTCTTCATTTATTGATTTAATAGCTTCTGCCAGCGGCTTTGCTCGCGTAAAAAGTGTATTTATCATCACAAGGGAACATTTTACTGGGATATAAAGTATGTGCTATTCCAGACTACGATCTATTTCTGTGCCAATTTCGTCCAGATCCGTTCAGCTGTTCTGGCGTGATTAAGTAACAAACTTTATTAAGTAACACCAAGCAAATACTAGATAAAGGGGCAATGCCATAGTCACAAACGAACCAGTTTTCAAAGTTGACCCCCTTGCCCCCCTCTTCCCCCCCCCCCCCGTTTTGGCGAATCTTTTTTTTTCAGTTTTTTTTACGGATTCGTTTAGAGGAGGCTCGGAAAAGTAAAAAGCATCATTAAGTAACATACATCCATCCATCCAAACTTTCGCATTTATTTTATTAATATTTTTATTAATAGAATAGAATATAACTTTATTTCTCTCAAAAAGGTACATTTATTAGTAGGATTAGTTTATTCTCGCACTGGAAAACGATTTCCTCACAATGTTTTCCTCACCGTTGTCAGATATGTACAAGATAAACTTAAAAACCGACCAAGTGCGAGTCGGACTCGCGCACGAAGGGTTCCGTACCATTATCGCAACAAACGGCGACAAAAACACGTTTGTTTATGGGAGCCCAACTTAAAATTTATTTTATTCTATTTTTAGTATTTGTTGCAACAGAAATACATCATCTGTGAAAATTTCAACTGTTTAGCTATCACGGTTCATGAAATACAGCCTGGTGACAGACAGACAGACAGACAGACGGACCGCAGTGTCTTAGTAATAGGGTCCCGTTTTTACCTTTGGGTACGGAACCCAAAAACTACCTAAGAATTGAAAAACACATTGATACTTGCCTGAATTTGAACACACGATCTCAAGCTCGAGAGGTGATATCTTAGCTACTGGAGTACCACGACATTCATGTTCATCCATGCCGTGAGTCCGTGACACACACTCACACATTTTTTCAGAAAATCCAGTTACTAGCTAAACTAAAATCAGTAACATAACCGTATGCAAGTGGTGCATGGTAGAACCGAACCTACTTTGCATCTACAAGTCAGTGTGTAAATTGTGGACGAGTTTTACGCAACCGACTCGATTTATACGCAAATGATTGCCGCCTCAAATGAATAGATTTGCCTAACTTGGAAATCTCGACGTTGACGTCTCTTTGGGTTGACTCATTCACGATAAGGAACACCAACTTTATCAAACACCAACTTTTGAAAAGTTTTCTGAGGCTAAAAAGGCTTAGAAGGCGTTTCGTCCGATCCGGCCGAAACAGGAATTTCATTATTATTGATATTTTCGAATGGTGTTTCGGGCGAATCCTTTATTAGAGCCAAAGTAACGTCAGAAACATAAAATCAGTAGAGAGTTTAATAACATGATAAAAATATAACTTCCTCTTTTGCTTTTTTAGTTAGATGTTGAACATTATAAGCATTTATAACCAATATAAGTTTTTAAGCTGACATGGTCACAATCATCAGAATTAATATATATATTATAATCAAGTATTACCGAGGCCGGAGTCATGAGATGTAAAAAGAGTACCGGGAGATTTTAGATTCTGATCTCCTGGTACTCCGTTAGTCTCTACCGCTTATGATTCTAGGCCCGCAAATACTTCTTCACGATTCTGGCCTCCTGGTAGTTTGTGTATAAATGCTCAACAGGTAACTAAAAAAGCAAAAGAGGAAGTTATATTTTTATCATTTTATTAAACTCTCAACTGATATTAACGAATTTTTCATTTTGACGTCCTAAAAAAAAACGTCTCAAACTCCCAACACCAGTACCTACTGACCCGTAGGTGCCAAATGTGAAGTGCCACTTATGGCACCTGCGAAAAATATCGATAGGTGCCGTACGTGGTACACCTCTGGTGCCATTTTGTACTCTTTTTAATAGATATATAAGACTGATTATTGTGATTTATCATAATGATTTTTCATCTGTTGTAATGATATTAAGCTTTATCTTTTTCCAAAAATTACCTGACTTTTACTTAATTAATATAACCTTATCTAAGGTTTTTCATTCTAATTCAGACTGTAGAAAATTTACTTAAAAAAAAGTATAGTCCGAAACACCACTCAAAAATATTAATAATAATAAAATTCCTGTTTCGGCTGGATCGGGCGAAACTCATCGGCCGAAACGCCTACTAAGCCGCAAAAAATTATTGCTACTGTTGAAAAAAATATGTCAATGTCAACTACTGGTCATCAAAAGAACTAGTTAATAAAATAAAATAAGATTTATGTAAATACTCTTAAAGATACATACACACATAGTTTATTTTGTTGAAGTTAAAAAAGTTTATACATTTTACAATTTTATTTCTCTGTAAATAGATTGCCAAACCGAATCGTAACAATTTCTTGAGCCTGCCTAAATACAGCATTACACAGTTACATAAAAAAGTAAATTTAAGAGCGTTCACAGTAAGTTAAGGTAGGTATGCGTTCGGGCCAAACAAGAAAAAAGCCGTTGCGACTTGCAAAACAAGAGCAGATGCCGAAATAATGAGGTGCACGGAAGACGCGGACTTTGATCAGGGTTGCCAGTTTACTGGAAAATCTTGCCAATCTTTTTCTTGTATTTATGCATAATTTATCAATTTTGTCGACACATCATGCCTGCTGCTTTCATATTTTCACCATCCACTTTGTCACCATCTCAATAGTTAACTCCTTTCTAGCTATACAATGTGTCCGGACTCGTAGTAATAAGATTTTAAGGCCGTAAAATACACTTCTTATTGAATTGCAAAATATTCTGCAAAAATTATAAGGCAAAAATGTGTTGGGGTTCTTTTTAGGCAATCAATCAATCTGCCTAGCCTTTTCCCAACTACATTGGGGTCGGCTTCTAATCTTACCGGATTCAGCTGAGTACCAGTGTTTTACATGGAGCGACTGCCTATCTGACCTCCACAATCCAGTAACTGGGTAACACGGTACCCCTTGGCAAGACTGGTGTCAGATCTCTAGCTTCTGACTACCCGTAACGACAGTCAAAGATATTCAAATGACAGCCGGGACCAACGGCTTAACGTGCTTTCCGATGCACGGAGGAAACTCGGTTTGTTGAAATCGTCACCCATCCACGGACCGACCTCTTCAAGCGTTGCTTAACCTTGATGATCGACCCGTGTGGCTGTTATTATTTAGCCACGAGCTCCTCTTCTTTTTAGGCAATGATAACATTAAATTAATTAATTAGCTTAGGCCTGTGATTCTTTTTTCAGTGTGTATACCAACTCAAAGACTAACAAAAAAGCCGTGTGTTAATCCCTTAAAAAAAACAGAATTTAAAAAAATACTTTAAAACTTGTGAAATTAAATAGTACATTGTTACCCTAGGGGTGAAAGTAACTTATTTAGTCCCGAGACGGGGTTTGGCGCCCGGAACGAAGTGAGGGCGCCTATAGTTCGAGGGACTAAATAAGTCTTTAACCCGAGGTAAACACTGTGCTTTTCATTACAAATACAAGGAAAGTAAAAATAAAAACATGATTTAGCTAAAGAAAAAATGATTTCCGCTTGCCCGCCTATTTTGTTTGTTTTTTTTTCCGGGGCCGGCCAGCTATTCAGCCATTATTTTTTATTTTCATCATTGAAAAAATGGTAAATATTTTGCCCAAATCTAAGTAATTTTAAAGAAATTGTTGAAATTAAATTATAATAAAGTTATTTAAAAAATATATATATTTTTTAATCAATACTTAACTTGTAAGTTATTTCAATTTTACATCGTGGCTATATAGAAAGTTGGAACATGGTTCAATATTTTTTATTTTTTATTTGTTATAGGCTCGCGTTTGACCATTATCTCGCCTGATATTAAGTGATGATGTGGTCGAAGGTGAAGCACGCTTGCTTAGAAACAACCTATTCACTCTTGACTTGAAGACCCCTAGGCTATCAGGAAACAAAGACGCCGGCAGGGAATTCCACTCCTTAGCTGTACGCACAATGAAAGTATTTTCAAAACGTTTTGTGCGTATGGGTGGGATATGTGAAAAAAAACTAGTTTTTTTTTAAACAATTTGACAGCTGTCAGTTGAAAGCGATTCTCCCTAGGGATGAAAAGTATTACTTTCATCCCGCTCCTCAGGCAACTTCAGACCTACTTTCAGAGTATGAGTAATGAAAAATCTATTAATTATCTATGCTATGGCCGTAAAAGACATTAAATGTATGCCTCTGAGAGACCTAGGTACATTACTACTAATCCGAACACATTGTATAATTTTCCATCATTTCTTCGGTCTATCAAACCTTCACACTTACCCTAAAAAATTCCCCACAACAGGATCTTACGCATCACATCATCAGCCTATTAATGTTCCCACTGCTGGGACACAGGCCTCCTCTCTGTGAGAGGGAATGGGCCCTTATCCACCACCCGGGCCCAGTGCGGGTTGGTGGATGTCACATGTCTTCGAATTGTTGGTTCTAGGACATGCCGGTTTCCTCACGATGTTTTCCTTCACCGTTTTGAGAGCAGTGGTGATGAAATAATTTACACAAAGTAAAGCGCCTGCCTGGGCTCGAACCTACGACCTACAACTTGTAAGTCGCGGCCGATACCACTAGGCCACCACTGCTCTACTGGGCCACCACTGCTCTACTGGGCCACCACTGCTCTCTTACGCATCACAGGCCCATAACATGATAACAACCGATTTCGACACTACTTTTCGGTCATCGGTGTCGGTATATTCTTGTCTTTATTACGATAAGGTCGGTTATGGTTGGATGGACGCTGAAGCTGGAGTGGCGACCGCTAGCCGGAAGACAGCGATGGAGAAGGCCTCCCACAAGGTGGACCGATGCCCTGTTGAGGACCTCGGAAAACTGTTGGATTCTAGAAGTACAGGTTCAGTTGATGTGACCTTTTTTAGTTGTAATTACGATGATTGGATCTGTAACCGTCATTGTTAGTTAAATTTCTCAAATATCTTGAAGGAAACTACGTTTCGAGAAGTTCCAGATATTTATATTTACAACAACTACATGCTCATGAAAAAGTAAGCCATAATTTTTAGTGCAGGTAGTAGATGGTGATGGACACACTTTACCAGTTTTTAGGTGAATTTGTTGCAATGATTATGCAATTGGATTGCAAAAAAGTTACAACTTACTTTATGTTCTGAAAGCCTGTGCGTCAATGTAGCAACCCTGCGCCGGAGTGGCGTATGCGCGGGCGCAGACACGAGGTACGGTTAATTGCACGTGTGATTTATACCAAATTGGGAGGTCTGCACCACTCAGTTTTTCACTCAATGTATGTCTATTTTAATTAGTGTGTCGACGTTCATTTCTTCATCAGATACATGGCAACGTAACGATATGCATCATACTCTATGGTATAAATCCTATGGTATACGATAATAATTCTAAGATATCAAGTTTCCATAGACAATCCTTGACTCACTCAGATAATAATTAATGTCGACAGAAATCACCATCATCATCATCATCATCAGCCTTTTAACTTTCCCACTGCTGGGACACAGGCCTCCTTTCTGTGAGAGAGGGAAGGGGCCTTAATCCACCACGCGGGCCCTTTTTGGTTTTAGGACATGCTGGTTTCCTCGCGATGTTTTCCTTCGCCGTTTTAGAGGAGTGATGATTTAATAAATTACTACAAGAAAAGCGACTGTCTGGGTTTGAACTCACGACACGTAAGTTGGGGCAGTTGCCAATGGGGCACCACTGCACTTCCTCGACAGAAATATCGATATGAAACCGCCCAGATTCTTTCTTGTCTGTAATCATAAGTATATTTAAAAACTGTAAAATAGAAACGGATATGCATATGAACTTAGTATTCGTCTATATAAAGAGCAATTGCAAAAAAAAACGAAAATATAACATTGATTTACTTATGCAATTCATCACACATGTTCCAACAATGTTTTTCACAAGATAACACAACACACAACGATTACACAGACCTCAATACAAATAATGAATTATTCATACAACATTCCAATGTAAACAAAATTATGACAACACCAATGGAATAACACCCTTGCATAGCCCCAGGCTAGGCTCGCGACTCAATAATAGACATATTGAAAGGCGACCTGATGATAAACAGAAATAACGACCACTCACCAAGATCTACCCCATCCCCCGATATCTACCAACACTTTAAGAAGCCAAAGGAACTTAATCACATGATTGGTGTCTACATAAATTGGTCATCTGTCCACCGTTCTGTTTTCACTCTCTATGCTATCCCGCTAGGTTATTTTCTACGGTGATACAGTTTTTCATTGGAAGTAGGTACTACGCGACTGGTTTCACTGTTTGTTGGGTTGGTTAGTTGACGGTAAAAAAATGTGGTAAAGTCAATATTTTTAGTGTTGATGTAGACTTTTTGTGCATAAAGTTTTGGTAACGGTAGTAAGAAATATTTTGCCTGTACTGTAACTTTTTGGCCAAGAATTGATTGGGGTTTTCATGTTGGACTACATTTCTTTTTTAAATTGACAATACAGTTGAGACTGTTGTTACAAAAAACAGATGCACTGGAAGCCACCAGCCATACCACACCTACTTCTTCAAAATCTGTTGCAAAGGTTTTTCACTACGGAAAAGGTGGAAGGACGAAGAGAAGTGTTTGTTTTCAAAAGTTATCACTAAAACCTCCTTTTCTTTCGAAGATCACAGTAAATTGAATACCTGTTATCGGAAAAAACAAAGCTTTGAAGTCTTAACCCACATAACATAGCACTATCGTAAAATTAAGTAAATCATCTATAAAACATAACTCAACCAAAAGTAACCCACTTATAACACAGATTTGCATTAACAGTTTCCCAAAAACTATTACAGATAAGTACTGAATTCTACATTCACGTCATGCACGAGTGGGTTGACTTTCTCGCTCCCGAGATGAGTACCAACTTACAAAATTACCGACGTTTTTCTTTGAGCAAAAAACTTGTTAGCGTCGCAAATAAAACGAGAGCACGGTGCGTGTACGCACCCAATGCGGACTCACTGAGCGTTTTTTCCAAGTATTGTATTAAATTTTGGGGACATGGCTTCCAAAGAGCTTAATGGAATGGTCTAATCACGTTTTATCGTGAGGTAAAAAGAAGGTTTATGTAGGCGTTACATTATCTGTAGAGGTGTCCGAAATATTCAATCCTAATCGTTAATAAAAATAAAATAAAACAGAAATACAAGAAATTATACCATCTGTGCCATCGAAACACAATGGTGCTATTTCCGATACAGTTATCTCTATAAAAAGAAATATGTTATAATTACAGCTGCAACCATGTTCAGATCTATATTTTAATTCAAGTTACTATCAATTATAAATACCAATAAAAAACTGTCAATACGCCTGCAACAAATAGTTGCTATGTCAGTTGGACTTAGAACACAATTAAAATATTAGACATTACAATCATTCTTGGTAGTTTGTAAAACAGCGTGCTTAAAAAAAATCTTCTCATACTCTAGACAGTATTTCTTAACCTGTCGTCCGCGGACCCCTGGGGGTCCGTAAGTATATGTATGTCCGTAATCTCATCTGTGAAACCAATTAGATGATATAAATATCCTGTGATTCACTTTTGAAACATAATTTCAAAAAAAAAAAAATCCTCTTTGTCATATTTTTGGGCGAATGTAAAAAAATATAAGAAAATATCAGAAGAAGCACTGAAACATTTACAGCAGTAAATATCAGTGTTTTCTCAACCACATGAGTGAAAAGGCATTATCTGCTCTTGTATAAACTAAACATAAAGACAGAATCAGATTACAAAGTGGCATCTGAATGAGATTATACCTTAGTAGTAACATCAACCCAAATATCACTAATTTAGTTTAGTTGCAAAAAAGCAGCACCAACCTTCACATTTCACCAAAAAAAAAGTTACACATGTCGTTTACAAGAATACTTATTACTTCGCGTACAAAGGCATCCTTATTGCTGACAGCGATATCTACCACACAACCTTTATTTTTTTTACATATTTACTTATTTTTTATAAAAAGGATTTTTCTGTATTTGTAGTACTACAAATAAATGGTCCGAAATTTACTGCTGTTTTTTTTTTTACTAGGGGCTCCTTGTTATTGTGCTTGATTGCCTAGGGTTCCGTGGACTGAAAAAGGTTAGGAAACGATGCTCTAGAATGTGCTTAAACTGGGTCTGGAATATCGATAAATTCTCGATACGAACTTATAAATAAACAATTATAAGGCATGTCTCGATATTCGAATATCGTTACTCCCCGCTGCGTGAGAATTCGCAGAAAATAAATGACGTTCGGGTATCGAATTCCTATGGAAATTCCTTGTCGGAATACCAGTGCCTGGTATAGCCTGACAGGTGGTGGAACAGGGAGCTAAATTCAAATGCGCATAATTAGACAAATAATATTGACAGTGTCTTTGATATCAGCCGCCCGAATAACGTATGAATCAATCAGACACTGTTACATTCTATTTCCAAAAATCGCACCAGTGGACTACACCTTTGTGGCTTTTAAAATTAAAAGGCTGCTTTTAATTAAAAGTCTGCATTTAAAATTAAAAGCCACAAAGGTACGATAGAGAAAATTAGGTAAGGTTAAGTTAGACGAAAATTTATATATTTTAATCGAAAATAATTAATATTTTCATCAATCTCAATTGGTAACCAATCATTGCCACGCTAAAATATCCTCCTTAAAATCACAAACATATTTTGACTGGTGAATCATTCCAAAATTAAAAAACCTGGTCCTACTGAGTCATACAGGTTTCTATTATCCTATAGACAATAGGTCTAGATGTAACTGCCAAGCAACAACGTCGCATGCAGATTAAAATCAATGACCCTATAAGTAGAGCACCCTCTAGTGTCGAGGATTAGAATTATGAGAATCTAATGTATTAACTGGTCGTGTTAGGTGTCAACCGTACAGATAATTTGTTGTGCTCTATCCGATGGAATGGCATAAGTAATTCTTAAGGTGCCGATTCCCTTGAGTAGCTGATTTTAAAATGAGAATCACGTCTAAATGGCCAGTCGTATTTTTTTGAAAAAAATGTATGTTATATTAGAATATTTTCTTAATAATTTGATCTGAGAAAATTTTGAGTTTTATTCGTATAACATAGTGTAATTAATTTGTAAAGTTATGTCTAAAACGGACAAAAACATGACAATCACACCAAAACCGCTGGGCGTATTTAAATGAAATTGACACCATCTCAAAGACAATTTAATTATCTACATTTTGATCGGAGGCTTTTTTTTAAAAATCATAGAATAATAAGGAAAGTTCAAAAAACTACTAAATTTTGGGTCGCGCGGGTGTGAAACGAGTGCGCGTTTTGTTCCCTCAAGGTCGTTGGCGTTTGTCGTCGTCTTAAAATAATATAGACACGGATCTTTGAATTTGATAAATGCATACTAGATTTAATTCAGAGTTATTTCTGAGCTTTATACTTAAACTATTGCCTGCATGATACCACACAATCTTACAAACTTGAATTAGTCTAAAAACGCTTTTTTTTGTCTAATCATATTTATTATTTACAACAGAGTTCAACAAAAAAATTATACTAATAAATTACCTATATACATAATACATTCAAGAGATTTTACGAAATGTTTTAAATGTATTTTGAAATGCCTGTCTCTGTTTGTTGCCTTTCAGATAAATTAGAAATGTAACAACCACAATTCGAATTTACTTATCAACCAAATAAAATCAGGCTAGGCCCACTATGTGCATAAACAAAGTAATAGTAACGTTCTATAAGTGATCACGATTGTTGAAATGCCAAAATTCAAGCAATTCACCACATGATATTTAGTCATCACCAATCTCATAATTTTGACATTTTAATTAATCATTATAGAATGTCACACTTAGTCTACAGGCCCAGGATGCTTACGGTGTTGTCTTTTCCTAACCAAAACATAACGATACCGTGGATAAAAAAATAAAAAAAATCAATTCAGATTCCAACATCTACCGCTGTCCTACCTGTGTATTCAATAGCACACAGTACCCAGTATCTAAGTCATTCTAAGTGTGATTTCATACGGACCTGCGGTTACAAAAGAAGCGATCTGTGCAACCACACCGATTGGTTTCTATTCGCCATTGTGGGCCCGCACTGATGGGAAAGTAATTTGCTACAAATAAACTGGTTACAAAACCCAATGGAATGTATCGGTTCATTTTGTAAGAAACAATTAACGTGTTTGTTATTGTGCGAACGTAAATGTAAGTAAGCTGTAAAATTTTTGAAGAATAATTTCGAAGCTGGAGTTTCCTAGAAAACAAAAACTTACGAGTTTTGACTTCTACATACCCCCTCTCGGACTCGCGCACGAAGGGTTCCGTACCATTATCGCAAAAAACGGCAATCAAATCACGTTTGTTGTATGGGAGCCCCACTTAAATATTTATTTTATTCAGTTTTTAGTATTTTTTGTTACAGCGGCAACAAAAATACATCATCTGTGAAAATTTCAACAGTCTAGTTATCACGGTTCATGAGATACAGCCTGGTGACAGACACAACGACAGACAGACGGACCACGAAGTCTTAGTAATAGGGTCCCGTTTTTTCCTTTAGGTATGGAAACCTAAAAACGAGGTCTGAATTTCAACAGTGGGTACTTTAAAACTTGTTTGTTTAAATATCTTGTTATGTCGTAGATACAAACTGGGATCATCTCACAATTCAAACATATTATCAAACTACATGCATGAGAATATTGACTTGGTAACCTAAAACTAGTTGTCACTGTGTACAAGAAATAAATTAACATTTCATACGCAGCCAATTAAAAATAACCTTCTACCTTCCATTAAACCGGAATTACCAAAAAAGCATTAATCTTAACAATAAACTTTTAGACAAAGACACATAAGTTTAAACTATATAGGTAAGCTCGAGTCCATTGCTTACAAACGAATTAAATACAAAGGCTTTCAAACCTTAATTTCAGTTTCATTCCAGACCAAAGAATTGTGCCATCAACAAAGGGAACCATCTCATCAATCAAGAATCAAACCGCACCCTCTCCACATCAAAGTCCCGACCGTGTAATATCAATGAATCTATCATTTTTTTCGATTCAAATTACGACTTTAAGCGTCCAACGGTCCATATAAAATTGATTCCATATATTTATGATACATTTATTACCTCGATATAAATCTTGAAGCAAAAACGGCTGAACTCGCCTTGCGACATCAAAATCGCAAGTCGTCATATGAATAATACATAGATATGATGTATTATCATGTTGGCTGTGTTGCCAGTGTATTGGTAATGCATTGGGTTCGGTTACAGTCGCCTAAAGGCTTCGAATTCATTCGTGTGCATTACGCAGTGATTGCTGATATAATTCGAGATTGATGGTAATTGTGAGGTGAGGTGTGATATGGTTTAGTAATCAATGTTGTACGAGATAAAAGGTTTCATATTATCAACTAGATGTTGTACGTCATGTTAGGCGCAAATAAACTAATTATTCTTTAAGACAAACACATTTCTAAAAAGTTAAACGTCCCACTCATCCGCTAATTCACAATATCATGAACGTTTATATAGACAAGGTCCTTTTTATTAGAAACTAGCTGTACCACGCGGCTTCGCTCCCGTCAACTGGCTACCTACCTACCCTACATACATGAATGTTGCGTAACTTTAACCGCTTACGCAGCGCACGCAACGGAAGCTCTCAAAAAGGAATATGTTTACCCGTTTTGCAGCATTTTTCATTTATGTTCCGCTCCTATAGCTCGTAGCGGGATGTTATATTATCTAATAACCTTCCTAGATAAATGGACTATCAAACACAAAAAGAATTTTTCGATTCCGACCAGTAGTTCCTTAGATAAGCGCGTTCAAACAAACAAACAAATATAAATATAATATATATAGCATTAGTATTATTTGCTTTTACCCGTGGATCCCATCGCGTTAGTTTTTCCCCGGGAAGAGTGTTTTTTTCTCAATGAAACCCAAAGTCCTTTTCTGTACCACTGACAACATGTAGTCAAAATATCATGATGATTGGGCGATCAGCTAAGGCGTGTAGCAAACGAACAAACAACCTCATATTTGCATTTATAATACTAGTTAGGATATCAATAAGAGCCGTACCAAAAACGGTGAAATGAGGATCCTTTATTTACGGACCACCCTGTATAAAACCCAAAAAAGTACACAACCCATCAAACAACATTCAGCAGACTGCATGGAACCACACACCATACACGCCGACGATTAGGTAACCCCTCCATAAGCGTTTTGCAGCACCCATAAACAAATGACTGCGCAGGAGTTCGCTCTCAGAAGAAAGGCGACGGGTCACGAGTGGCACACATCTCTTAATTTAATGTGCTATCACGCACGACGATCAGTTATAATTATTTGTTCAGATGTCACTTTCCAACACAACCGGGGGCTATGTTGTGACTTGAGTGACGTAAGTTGGGAGAGGTCTATGTCCAACAGTGGACAGTGATGGACTGAGTTGATTGATGTCACTGTTAATTATGATTGCAGGCTTTTGACAAAGTGACATCCTTTCAGCGATAACGGTTGACGAAAAGTCAAAATGACTTCTACTTATTCTTTGACTTTTCGGCAATCGCTTGACCGCGTGATATTTTTGTAGTGTCAATCTCAAATATTTTGGACTTTTTGACAATGATCGCTGATAGAATTTCACTTGTAAAATTACGAACATTTTGTAAATTTTTAATGAGGATAATCATGAAAGAAAGTAAATCATGCATCATTTTTGGTGAAACAAATTGTTCTTGAAATGATGTTCAAACTAAAATTACTTCATTTAAACACTAGCTGTTCCCCGCGGCTTCGCTCCCGTCAATTGGCTATCTATCTACCTTCCACTAACTACCTAACCTACAAACAGACAAACAAACTCTACAGCTTTATAATATTAGTATAGATGTTGATAAAACTCGTTCGCAAATGAACCAATGTGATTCCCAATAAGAGGTTATAGTGAGTCAATCTTAAAAGATAGACATAATATGCTGTCCCGGGCCTTTTTTTTAAACTTTTAATGATGAGCAATTCCATCATACATGATATTTGCGTAACTTAAAACGTTTACGCAGCGCACGCAACGGAAGCTCTCAAAAAGGAATAATCTTGCCCGTTTTTGCAACATTTTTCATTTATGCTCTACTCCTATTGGTCGATGCTATATAGTCTATAACATTTCTCGATAAATGGACTATCCAACACAAAAACAATATTTCAATTTCAACCAGTAGTTCCTGAGATTAGCGCGTTCAAACAAACAAACTCTTCAGCTTTATAATATTAGTATAGATATATAAGTATAGATTATTTGATTAACTTCATCGTATTCTGGATAATTTTACTTTGATTTTCAACGAGCAAAACCCACCTCTGATAATATAATATGAACCAACCATTTGACGTCTAAACTTAATGCAAAAAAGGCAGAAAGATATATTTAATAAAAAATAAATATAACGTCAAAGATTGTAGTCATCAGAAGTTGATTATAATAAAGTCATTAATTACTTATAATTAATTGCCAACGTCTCTTTATATACAGATCACATTTAATTGCTGTCGATATTTTTCCATTTACCAAACATGGCTGAATGAAATATGTGTAAAAAACCGCGATCAAGAAACTGATATTATGTTTATGAGTAACACGTCGATAAACTTACAAACAATATGTTCCTTTTATTTCCATTTATATATAGCTTTATAGTTGGTAATTAGAATTGAGCTATAATTTAATTAGAACATTGATACGGAATCTTTTTCCGGATTGTAATAATTTCATGATGTTATAGTAAATACGATATGATGGCAGTTAAGTAAACAATTCCTATTGCTAATGATATGATACTGTAAGAAGACGCCAGTAAATCACCGAGGGAAAACATCTTGCATGTGTACCTTCGATTGCAGAAAGCAGTTCGGAAAGAAAATATTGTTATTTATCTTGACGGTTGAAGATGCATTGATTAGCTTTGACAGTTTTAAATAGCCTCTACATTTGGTGATGCTTAAATGCCAGGACCTTGGGCCGTGCAGTTATCCCATACCACCTTGCTGACTGGAAATAGTAGGAAGTACATTTAGATACAAGTGTGCGAAGTTTATCCTTGCAGTTAAGGCGGCATTGCAGTCGGATGTAAAGGTAAGGGCTCAATGGAACTGAGAATGCAATGATAAATGCACACGTATTTCAAACCACAGTTTTCAAGACACTTACGGATCTTGAACATCTTCATCTTTTTAAGATATAAACTACTCTCAAAACATCATTCCGATATGAGTGTAAAAGAAGTCCCTTCGGGTAGGCCAAAAGCCAGAACAAAACACCAACCCAACAATTCAATTACCAAAACATTTTCCAACAACCAAAACCAACCAAAACCATTTTCCAGGCAAATTCCTCAAGTGCTAAGTGTTAGTACCACCCGCGAGCCATTGTACACGCGTGACCAGTAATGCTGTTGCTCCGTAGGCACATATTTATGCATTCAAACACGGCATCAATCATTTTAATGAGCGGCGGGTAGGCAGGGACGGGTGTAGAAGCCCAGCCCGTCACGTGATCACCGTAGTGATGCGCTCGTGATTTAGCGATTTATCGAGTGATAGGATTGTTGTCAGCTGTGTTAGCGCTGGGGTAGATTAACGGGGAGGTTGACAAGATTGCTGGAAAACGAAAAACGGTGACCATAAACTCTTACAGTAAGGTTATTTTGAGATCGCGTAAGTGACATGTATACAAGTCATATACATCTGCCCCTTACACACACTCAAAATAACCTTACTCTAAGAGCTTATGGTCACCCCCCCGATGATGAAAATGTAGCCTCTGCTAAATAGTAGGATGCTGCAGCAGTAAGTGTATAACAGATTTTTGAACTAACGGTAAAATATGAAAATCCTTGATTCCGTCCAATAAGGAAACTTAACACCGAGTGGAGGGCAGAAAATATTGGTTGCAGTAAATAATTAGATCTTCTAGTCTTATGACTTTGTGATAGTCAAAATTCTAGACCTATCAAGGCATGTGCCTGTGTAATTGCAAGAGTAGAAAATTGCTGCGTCCAAGATGAAATAAGTTATACATGCAGCATACAAGTACCTATTTCTAGAACCAGTAAATAGCATGAATTATTGAGATATGCGTATGTCAAATAACAGACGTATTCAATTCACTGTATTATGACCGTTGATAGACGTAAATTACAATTTTACGACGAATAATACCTCATTCGGCTGTAATAAACATTGTTATGAATATATTTTCGCTAACACCATACCTGTTTATTAACATATTCGTGTGCAGTTACAGTTTATCGATATCGATAGTTATAGTGATCAAATGAGCCCTATTTAACATAGCAGTGATATTCAACTAACAAGTTTAGCAATGAAGGAAAGAAAGCTGCCCGGAGCGTCCGGCGCTATTCACAAATTGGCACGAGCTAGGCACGCGTTGCGCTCGCGCCTCATAACGTAACATCTCCTTTGTTTTCCCACTAGAAAACCAACCATATTTAAAACCAATAGAGTTTATTTTACACTGGGTGTTGATCAAGTCAGAAGTGACGTTTCAGAAGCAGATGAGTTACAAAGATTGAATGGCGCAGTGCAATGATACCGTAGAGCCATTACTGAGAGCAAAAAGGATGGCATTCTTTCGATTGTGTTTTGTTTATTTTCTCTTTGATTAATACTTGCGTGGTATGATAATTATTGCGTTAAGCAAATATGTAACAGGTGTTTTGTAGTGATTAAGCTTTTTATGGTAGAGAGTTTGCTTAGAGGTTTGAATATGAAACCGTTTGAGAACTGTTTCCTGCACTAGTTAGGCAATGTTTTTTAACTGACGGTGTAGCCAAAATTTATTACTTAAAAGGAACAACTTCCCCTAGCAATTAGCAATTATAGTGCTGAGGTTAGAAAGGTTATAGATTTATACTATTTAGGATATTTTACTGTAGCAGTCAGTTTAAGTTTCATGTTTAGATGTGGTCTTTCATTAGGTAACGAGATATCAAAATGTCAACTACATTTTGAAATCATGAGATGAAAGAATCAAGAGACAATGAAGATTTCATCATAATGGAAAAAAAAAACTCTAGCCCATCTTTGGCTGTGATTTTTCACTTCCTCGTATCTGAAGCAACTCAACAAACAAACAACGGAAGTGAATCTTCTTCTTCTCAAACTCAAATTTTGTGTCGAGTTCCCAACTATATATTTCAAATTATGTCGACCAGTAGGTATGTAGCCACCTCGACAGATATGTCATTTGCCATGTTCAGATCAAAGATGCAGGTGGCTGGGCACGATAGGCACTGGCAATTTTACTGGTCAATTTGTGTACAACAAATTAAATATTACACTTAATCTATATCCCAAAACCATCTTTAATTGTCACAAATCACTTAAAACATTTCTTAAAACCCTTGACTACCATAAAACTGATAATCTTTTGACGGTTCTCAAATAGATTTCCTTCTTTCCTTTCTTCCGTGGCTGATTTACACCTCATACTCGCTCTCGAACACTCTAACATACATTCATACAATCTAACATACATGAATAAAGGGGGGTGACCATAAGCTCTTCGAGCGATATCAATTTGATATCGAGAAAGTGACAGATGTATACAAGTCAGATACATCTGTCCCTTATTCGATCTCAAATTGATAACGCTATAAGAGCTTATGGTTACCCCCCTGGTCACTACAAATAACCAGTTTCGTATGAACAGTTGTCAATTTATTTTTAATATTTTATTTTAAGTATTTAATTTTGTCTTTATGACTTTTGACCAATTAGTCTTCTTGGTAGGTACTATTAATGATGTTCACATCGTCTTAATTTTTTTTACTTTTTGTTTTGCTGTTAGAGGGGGGCCTGGTGACCTGTAACATAGGCTTGTTCAAAAACCTATTTCAGGCACCAGTCTCTTACAATGGTGGAATATAGCATTAGCCAAAAACATTGTTAATTTGAAGGTAACCTATTATTGTTAAGAGAGAACAAATTGAATTTGCCATGTTCAGTTCAAAGGTGCAGGTGGCTGGGCACGATGGGCACTGGCATTGTGTTGAGATATGTCTATGAGACTCCATTTGGCCAGGTTTTTTCCACAGTGACCAACCTGGACCCGCAATCGGTTTAGGGATTACCAGACTATGTCAAAAAATATCCATTACTCAAAACTAAAATTGACCTATTCAGATTCTGATCTTATACAACGCTTACTCTTTTCGAATTCTGAAATTAGACAATTTTATCTTCAAATAATTATCATCATCAACATCAGTAGCATCTTCAAACAATCAAGACTTAAAACAGTAATAAAAAAAACATTTATTACTTCGCAAAGCCCAGCAGCTTCTGTCAGGAAACTTTCATAACTATTCAATCAATAGTCGTAAAGAAACAATCAAATAAAAACAAAAGCACTAAACAGTTTGAATATCAGCTGCCTACACGACGGTAATTAACTTTCACGTTGAAGACAATCAATTAGCTGTAATCATCTCATCAATGGCGCCTGGAGCTAAATATTATACAGGCAGTAGGAACAGTGGGCTATTAACATTTTTGTATGGTAATTAGTGAAAAAGTAGGTTTTAGTTTAAGGGTTTTTTTTCAGGTACTTACCTCTATATTCCAAGTTACTTCCTCTATCCACCGCAAATCATCAAATTTGATAGGATACCAGATTACTCGTCCGTTATTCTTTTCTGATTAATTTCGTGGTGGGATCCAAGGCACTTAAAGTCATTCTTCGGGACTTCATGGAGCTTTATTGCTTCGGCGCGACTTCTGGTGGTCGCCACTATTGATTCTGGCTTTCAGGAGTTACAGTGGCTTGGGAATAGTGATTTAAAGATTCGTCAAATTGGCAGTTCATGTAATATAATTTTGATTAATTTGTTACTATTTATTGTGTTTTCTTTTTATTATTATCCGGCTGCAAGGAAAGGGTTATGTTTTTACGCGTATCTTGTATGTTTGTATGTATGTAATATTATTTATTATCTCGTATCTTTCAAACCATTTGACGGATTTTTATAATTGAGACATCGTTAGATAGGTTTTGGCCCCCCCAAGTGTTCTTAGACAAGTGCCGTTAAAAAATGACACATGGCGGCTTTTGGGCGCCATATCGTAGGGGTTGCAATTTTTTTCTTCGAAACCCATCGAGTGGAGTATCAAAATGAAGGGTTTTTAGAGGTGATTACAGAAATATAGAATAGAATAGAATGCATTTATTTGTCAGAATATTGTACAAAGCTGTTAGGTGAATTATATATTACGATCATAATATTCTGCCGTTTCCGGCGTACAAATACGGTTTGTAAAATTATGGGTCATCTACATTAAAATTAAGTCATTAAACATTGGAATTAGAATTACAAATAATTTAAATAAATTGAACAATAGTAGTAAAAGTGATTAATTATATAAGTCAAAATTCAATGAAGTCAAGGAGATAAAATATTATTTATAGGCAATAATGTCAAATATTTATGTAATTTTTTCTTTCATAAAATCTTCAGTTGAGTAATAACATTTGCTTAAAAGAAAGTAAAATTATTTAAATTAAAATGTTCTGAGGCTGAGAGTTTTGAAGCCATCAGGTAATTTGTTATAAACAGTAATGGTTATAAACATGCAGTATACGCCATCAGAAAACAACTTAATTCTACGCCTAGGGACATTAAGCATATATATACCACTTTTATTTTTAAAGTCATTCGAAAAGAGTTGTAAATTAAAAAAAGCTAATAAAATCAAAAAACCCGACTGCTTAAAAAGCGAACTAAAAAGCGAGCTGGCTGACCAAAACCAGATGTATCCTCCGACTGCACAGCAAGATTTTCTTCTTGTTTACATCTTTTTACCCGGCTGTTAGTTCGCTTTTTAAGCAGTCGGGATTTTTGATTTTATTAACTTTTTTGATTAATATATTCTAATGTTTGATTTGTACATTTGGTAACATTGTACTGTGTCACACAGAACACTAAACCTGCCTATTCTAAGTTCTGCATGGGCCACCAAGATATAGGCTATTCCTAGTTTGGGGCGCACGGCCACTTCCATTGTGCTACTAAGTTTATTTTATTTCTTTATTTAAATTGTATCTTTGTAAAAGCTTGTGTGTGTAAAAAATATGTGAAATATGTTATGATTATGAGTTATAGCTTTTTAGGGTTCCGCACCCAAAGGGTAAAAACGGGACCCTATTACTAAGACTCCGCGGTGCGTCTGTCTATCTGTCTATCCGTCTATCACCAGGCTGTATCTCATGAACCGTGATAGCTAGACAGTTGAAATTTTCACAGATGATGTATTTCTGTTGTCGCTATAACAACAAATACTAAACACAGAATAAAATAAATATTTAAGTGCGGCTCCCATACAACAAACGTGATGTTTTGTCGTTTTTTGGGCACGCGTCCGACTTGCACTTGGCTGGTTTTTATTTATTGACATTATTCGAGGGGTTTTCCGTTACTATGGTGACTGAGTCGAATGGAGGTACTTCAAAGTGACTCTTTTGGGCCTAAGTTAAATAATTTGAATATAAATCTAATATAGAATCTTCCGAACTTGTACGCAAAATGATAATTGTTCTTTTACATCTTTTTCATACATGACCAAACCAAAAAAAAAACTTTTTTTAAAACAAGCTTTTTTCTTATTCTTCTCAGCAAACCCTTTCATTCGATACCCATATCATGGCAGTGCACAAAAAAACTAGTCCGCCATCTTGGGCCGTCCACCATATTGGATTTAGAATGACGTCACTTAGCTAACCATGCATTGTCATCCAAACTAAACGTGTATGCAAAATTTCATCTTAATCGGTGGACGTTAACTGCTTTAAAATTCAATTGCAAGATATTCTCTTTGATACATACATACAAACATAAATACATATATTGCAAGATAAATAGAAACTTGTAATTTTTTTTTTAAAGCCTAACTTCATGGTACAAAAATCTGATATAAACCCCTTTGGATACACTTTTCTGTAGGTAGCAAGTATATTTATAGTTGTCAAAAACATTGATAAATTAAAAGTGTAAATTTTATTAAAACAAAACAAAATATAAGTAGATAAATTAATTATTTTGCAACTTAAGAAAATTAAATATAATATTACAGTACGACAGTAGGTACTTTGCAGCAATTGCAGCTAAGCAACCATAACTGTCAAACCGTCCTTTCAACTCCTGCGCAGATCGCAATCAGCAGCGCGTTGATTTTCAGACTTTTCACTAATTACATCAATCCGTACAATCTACTCCACAAATTAACGACCAGCTCTGATTTATTCCGACTCAGTTTTGTATTCGATTATTGTAAACCAAAGTTCAGTTAATTGGACTTTTAAGGCTGGATAAATTTTATGATTTCCTCCGTGTTCAAGGAATGTGCGTATAATTTTGTGTAATTGTATTTATTACGGCGATTTGCTTATAAATCGTAGTAGTAAATAGATTGACAGCTTCGGCATTTACTTATTTAGAAGCGATAATTGTGGTTAAAGGTTGAAAGTTCAAATTAACACCGTTTAACTGTTCCAATTAAGCTGTTAATTTCGTAAGTTTTGGCTAATCGAAACCAAAGCAGCAAACCCAACGTAGGTACTGTGAAGACCCTGCTTATCTAAAAGGCAAACTCTTTGCCTATAATAAGTCTGGTATCTGATAATTAAATAGTTTTAAAAGGGAATTGAAATTCGAACAAATAAATAAGTGAAGATGTTTTTTCTAGGCTTTATTTGTCACTTCTAGAGAAGCCGCGCCCATAAGGCAGGCACTTTGTTGATAAATATATCAGATATAAATATTTTTGGAGTTTTAATACGTTACTCCCAGGCTACAACCCTCACAGTAGTTAAATATTTAAGTGTAAGGAAGGATTTAAATATAAAAAGGACTTCATACTTCAATAGCACAAGAAAAGGATTCTTAACAAACCACCAAGGTGCAGCCTATCGCAGTCACTAATAATATTCTTGACAAAGACAAAGACAATAAAAACCTGCCAAGCGCGAGTCTGACCAGCGCACGAAGGGTTTCGTACCATTAACGTAAAAAACGGCAATTAAAACACGTTTTATGTATGGGATCCCCACTTAAATAACTTATACTTTCATTGTGCGTACAGCTAAGGAGTGGAATTCCCTTCCGGGGTCTTTGTTCCCTGATAGCTACAACCTTGGGGTCTTTAAGTCAAGAGTGAATAGGTTTCTTCTAGGCAAGCGTGCTTCACCGTAGACCACGTCATCGCTTAACATCAGGCGAGATAGTGGTCAAACGCGAAACTATAGATTATAAAAAAAAAAAAAAAAAAAAAAAAAAAACTATTTTAAGTATTTGATATATAGCGGCAACAAAAATACATCATCTGTGAAAAAATCAACTGTCTAGCTATCACGGTTCATGACATACAGCCTGATGACAGACGGACGGACAGACAGACAGACAGACAGACGGACCGCGGAGTCTTAGTAATAGGGTCCCGTTTTTACCCTTTGGGTACGGAACCATAAAAACTAATACTGGTCGGTACCAAAGCATACAATTTACAATCAATAAAAAATATACGTCCGTAATTACCAAGCTAAAAAATATTAGAAGAAGACATTACAATAATAAATCTTGGCAACACTCGACTTTCTCAGGCGACGCTCTAAACGAGCCACATTTTTTACAAAACCACTTATTGACGTAGTCTAAACATGATTACTATGTAAATTTATAATGGATGGGTCATCAAGTTGACTATCAAAGACATCATTACCTTACTCCTGTCACTCGGCAATTTCATATCATCAATCTTGTATTTAAATGGTACAAGTAAACGCTCTCAGGTCCTCCCAAGGCAGCACATAATGGCCTATAAATTCAACATTAGAATTGCGAAGCTATTAGTACGTAAGTTCTTTAATTTAGACTTTTATTGGTTTGATTAAGTACCTGATTGAGATTTTTCCGGTTTCCCACAAAACTGGGAACCGGAAACCTGTACCTTTATTAAGAACCTCCTTAATATAGTTACAGGTTCTACCTAGTTTGAGTCCAAAAATAAATAAATTGTCAAAATAGTGACATATTTGATAATTATTATTTTAAAGCTCATTATTGTAACAAAAACCGGCCAAGTGCGAGTCGGACTCGTGCACGAAGGGTTCCGTACCATTATCGCAAAAAAGGCACAAAAATCACGTTTGTTGTATGGGAGCACTTGAATATTTAGTTTATTCTGTTTTTAATATAAATTGTTGTTATAGCGGCAACAGAAAAACATCACCTGTGAAAATGTCAACTGTCTAGCTATTACGGTTCATGAGATACAGCCTGGTGACAGACGGACAGACAGACGGACAGACAGACAGACAGACAGACGGATCGCGGCGTCTTAGTAATAGGGTCCCGTTTTTACCCTTTTGACAAGACAAGACAAGACAAAGATATTTTATTTCAAGTAGGCCACCAAGCGGCACTTTTGAACGTTACATTAAAGTTTACAAATAATTATAGTTGATTCTACCGTGCATTCGGAAAGTAGCTTGTAATGGAGAAGAATGCACAAGAAACTCCATACTTACTCTTTTAAAAAAAAAAAACTTTTTACAATATTTAGGTACATAAGTACATACCTTGATGAATGAAATTGAGTTTATACAATACAAATATATATAGACAGTCTTCAGAAGGTCCAACAATAATTCAAAACAATAATGTTCTGCTTAACACTTGTTTTTGCGCCCTAGTGGCTGTGGAGCAGGACTAGCATTTAGCCAAGCATTTTTATCATTGATGTAATCCCCCAACTTATAATATGCCAGCCTGCATAGTGTGCGTTTTATACAAGTTTTAAATTTCGTCTCATTCAGTTCAAGAATGTGGGGAGGAATTTTATTGTAACATTTTGTACAGTACCCCATGAAAGATGAGGCTACTTTAGCCAGTCTGAAACCTGGTTGAACTAATTGGTCCCTATTTCTAGTAACATAATTATGTCTGTCGCCGTTTTTACTAAAAAGATGTAAATTCTTTCTTACGTACATGATGTTTTCATAAATATATTGACAAGGAACCGTCATGATGTTAATGTCCTTAAACAGTTCCCTTAGAGAATCGCGCCGGCGAAGATTGTATATCGCTCTGATGGCTCGTTTTTGCAGAATAAAAATTGACTCAATGTCTGCAGCCCTTCCCCATAGTAAGATACCGTAAGACATTATACTATGAAAATAACTAAAATAGACCAGTCTGGCGGTATCCACATCCGTCAACCGACGAATCTTTCCAACAGCATAAGCCGCCGAACTCAGCCGCCCCGCAAGGGATACCAAATGAGGACCCCATTGCAACCTTGAGTCCAGCGTGATCCCCAGGAAAACCGTTTTATCGACGAATTCTAGCTTCTCCTTGTTTAATATAATGTCACAATCAGTACTTTTGACATTCGGCAAGGAAAATTTTACGCACTTGGTTTTTTTACCATTTAAAACTAAATTATTGGCAGTGAACCAATCCTGAACCTGCCGTAGCGCGTTATTTACGTCGTCAACCTGACAAGTACGTCTATTTATTTTAAAAATTAAAGATGTGTCATCAGCAAATAACACCATGTTAAGTTTGTTTTCCAATAAACGGGGTAAATCGTTTATGTATACTAAAAATAAGAAAGGACCTAAAATTGAGCCCTGGGGTACCCCCTTTTAACGTTTAACCCGGACGAATTCACACCGTTTATTTGAACTAATTGCTGTCTATCATTCAAATAAGATTTAACTAAACTTAACGCTGATTGACCTAGCCCGTAATGCTCAAGTTTCAGAAGTAATGTTTCATGATTAACGCAATCAAACGCCTTCGACAGGTCGCAGAAGATACCTATGGCATCCTGCGAATCTTCCCACGCATCAAAGATGTGTTTTAATAGAGCGACACCAGCGTCAGTTGTACAACGTCCTCTGGTGAAACCATACTGTCCATCATGCAAGATGTTATTCGTATTAAAATGAATGAGCATTTGATTTAGCATTATCCTCTCAAATACCTTGCTGAAAACCGGCAACACGGATACTGGTCTATAATTATTTGTGTCTTTACTGTCCCCGGATTTAAAAAGTGGTATAACCTTACTATATTTCATTAGATCCGGAAAAACTCCTTGATCCACACACAAATTGAAAATCAACGCTAAGTACGGCGCTATAGTCTGAATAATGGAGGTACAAGCTTTGATGGACATTCCCCACAGATCTTCAGTCGGTTTGATCTTGATTTGCTTAGAAGCTTTTATTACTGTCATGGGGTTTATATGTGAAAAATTAAATACAATCGGGCAGGATGAAACGTTCGCGTTTAATAATCCAAAAGCAAGCGAGGGCGAAGAATTTAAAGTTTCAGTAGTTTTAATTGGGATGTTGGTAAAGAAATTAACAAATTCTTGCGCAACTTTTTTGTTATCTCTAATAAGTCCGTGTGTGGTCTCAAGCGTGTAATCACTACTATTTCTTTTATTCCTATTCGTTTCATTGTTTATAATTTTCCAAACCGTCTTGATTTTATTTTCTGCTAATTTAACCTTATTGCTAATGTACAAGACCTTAGCTGCCTTGCAGGAATTTTTAAAAATTCTTGAGTAAGTAGCAACATACTTATTAAACGTTTCAGTGTTAATACAAGGCTTAAGCCCATATAGCTCGTAAAGTCTTTCCCTACTTTTTCTAAGTCCTGTAGTCGC
Source organism: Orthosia incerta (assembly GCA_948252205.1). NCBI lineage: Eukaryota > Metazoa > Arthropoda > Insecta > Lepidoptera > Noctuidae > Orthosia > Orthosia incerta. Next base: position 12,059,192 of record OX411759.1, read on the forward strand.
CCAGTCACTGAATAAAAACTTAGGGCATATAGTTTTAGTTTTCTTCTTAAAAGTGTTATTGAACTCTTTTTGAACCACTGAGAAAACTTCATCATACAAAATATTACCATCATTCACTGTGAGGTCCTGGATGCTTAACTTACTGATTAAAGTGCTGTTAAATTTATTTAATTTACCGGATGTTATTGGTCTGGATTGAATCTGCACTTGTTTTATTAGCATAATGGACTCAAAGGCTACCAGTAGCCCACTATGATCCGAAGGCAGAGAATTTATAATGGCTTTGTCCAAGTAGTTGCAGCTACAAAAAACATTATCAATACATGTAGCAGAAGTCAGTGTAGTTCGGGTTGGTTCCATAAACACATGTTTGGATACGGAACCCTAAAAAACATAATTCTTATAAGAAGAAACGTGAAAATAAATCTTGAAACGACCCTTTTCTACCTACGTAGGTGCGTAAGATATTCTACTTCAGTTATAACCTGCTAAAATATGACATTCAGAAAATTAGGTCCAAAACAAAACTATATCGAATCCCCAAAACTGCACATTTCTCATCAACATTGAATGGACATAAGAATTTTCAGGTCTCGCTCAACTTAAAACCTTGGCTCATAATCGTATACAAGAAAAAATAGCTCTTAGCTAAGAAGGAAAAGTAAGCAAGTTATTAAATACCAGTTACTCGCTCCAAATGCTTTAAACGCATCACCGATTTGCGACACTAGACGTAGACGTGCACATACCTAATAACAAATTATATAAAAACGTTCTTTGATGCAGGTTGAGTTAATTTTCTTGTCATGTTGCTAATACGGAATTGATGTGTAGTTTCCAAGCATTTAGAACCTAGATAACTTAAAGGCTTGAAGATAATCTTCACTCCGTTTTCATCGACGCTTTAGATTCCGTGTGACGACATTCCTCGAGGGAAAAACGAAGCGTGGTCAGTTAATTATATTGTAATTGGCGAGGATGGCTCAAGTATCTGGACTATTGCGGCACTCACATAGTAGGCAAATGGACTGAGTTATCTCTACACTTTAAAAAACCGGCCAAGTGCGAGTCAGACTCGCGCACGAAGGGTTCCGTACCATTATCGCAAAAAATGGCAAAATAATCACGATTGTTGTATGGGAGCTCCACTTAAATATTTATTTTATTCTGTTTTTAGTATTTGTTGTTATAGCGGCAACAGGAATACATCATCTGTGAAAATTTCAACTGTCTAGCTATCACCGTTCATGAGATACAGCCTGGTGACAGACGGACAGACAGACGGATCGCGGAGTCTTAGTAATAGGGTCCCGTTTTTACCCTTTGGGTACGGAACCCTAAAAACCGGCCAAGTGCGAGTCGGACTCGCGCACGAAGGGTTACGTACCATTATCGCAAAAAATGGCAAAAAAATCACATTTGTTGTAGGGGAGCCACACTTAAATATTTATTTTATTCTGTTTTTAGTATTTGTTGTTATAGCGGCAACAGAAATACATCATCTGTGAAAATTTCAACTGTCTAGCTATAACCGTTCATGAGATACAGCCTGGTGACAGACGGACAGGCAGACAGGGTACGGAACCCTAAAAACTAAATGTTCGTGTTTTCCACGAGATTTATTTCTCGATCTGACCATATAGAGTGAATAGTAAGGTCCACAAGTGGTAGTAGCTTATCTGACTGTACAAATGGGATTAATCCTCTTCAATTCATCAGTCACCGATGCGCCGCTGAAGTAGTATGTTTCTGCAACTTTGGAAGCCAGTGGGAAAATATTTCCTTCCTCACCGAAGAACTAACCGTCAATATATCTCCATCTGATGTACATTTCACTTCACATGTACAGGTAAATAGAGGCTCTTAGGCACACGTCACATTATGCCAACATGGTGCCTACAAGGAAGTTTTATTTTACCAAAACAATAAGCAGACTCGTTACATATCCTCCGAGGGTAGCTGCGAGTGCTGCGACCGGCTCGAGAATCGCCTTAATGATGTCAAAAGGCAACATAATGTGTTCTCCTTAAACGGTCTCCGCAGTTCGTTACTGTCGCCTCCTTCCTCGGTGACGTCTCACTGCCTACCAGACGGACGCATTAAGATCACCTAAGGGCACCACCATTATGTAAAACGACCACAGAATAAAATATATTCACTCGTTAAAAAATAAATATACGACCGGCTCCGGTGTTTGCTCGTTTTACGGCGAAATTGTACAAATAAACTGGTCGTAGTGTTGCGCGCTGGTCACTTGTTCAGATCTCTCAAGTACTTTTGGCATTATAAAAATTATGAATGTACAATAAACGCTCGATAAAGGAAGCCGTGTTCATAATTCACGACGTCCTCTCGCTGCAATCGTAATTATAAAGAAGGTGTTTTTTAGTAGTGAGGATATGGCCGTTCGCTGCTCCGGCGACCTCGCCTCAACCTCCACTGTGTACCAAATTAATTTGCTCCATATTTAGAGTGCGAACATTGAAACGTGTTAGGGTAAAACAGAGATATGACATGATCGTCGACATCCAGCTAAAAACCGCTCAGCTCGATATAACAGGAATGAATGTATGTGTCGATAGCTAAGGCCGAATCCCAGATTACAGATCGAGCGACCTCGTTAGATCTTATCTCTATAATTCGAAAATCTTTTATGAATAATTTGTCTCCATTATGTTCGGAACGTTTAATGCTCAGGATTGGAACTTGACATCCTGTAATGCTAATCAAGTATTAAATACCTATTTTAGAATGTTGATTTATTTCCTCTCGTTTACGTAATTTATTGGGTCGGTGAAACATCAAATAGCTCGAACAGTCAATAGCATGTAAACATGATTGTTACGGAGTTATTCGAACTATGACAAAGAAACTATCGTACGGAAGTATAATTTTGTATGAAGTATACTGTATCATGTAGACTCATTATTTAGCGAAGGAACAATAAGATGACAGTTTTTATTACATAACATAACTGTCAATATATTTATTGATGTAATCAGCACAAACAGACTTGATCAGCATATACAGCGTATTACTCAGCGATCTACATCATCATACACTTACGTACAATTCCACTCTTGCTTTCGTTTCAACCTACGCGCATTAAAAAGGCTTGAATGAACGTAACGGGTAAATTGATTGCGGGGCGAGTCTCACTACTACCTACGGGCCGTACCTTATAATTAGATGATATGAATTCGATGCGATAGCGTGGCGGTCCCTTGCGAAACTCGCCCGGCTTCTAAGGGACCACGTCCACATTTACAAGACAAAACGACTTCTAGCATGATCTTATTTCGTACCAAACATTCTTCTGCGTGTAAATTATAGAGTTCAAAATGCTACGTGTTGGAAATTAAGTTCAACCCTTTCAATTCCCATGTAGCCGCTGGACTATAGATGAAGTCACTCCGGAATGTGCTTTTACATATTCAGACAACTTTATACTCTATTTCTTTAAGATACAGATGTAAATCGTGTTTAAATGACCAAGATATGCGTCGTTTACAGTTAAAGGCGGCGCTCGCGTTAGAATCAGGATGCAGTAACTGTCCGGACGCGGCTCTAATTACCACCGCCACTCAATATTGCAAAATGAAGCCTATTCTAGAGTACCCTTCGGCTATTACTCGATCTATTGTTACAGAACACATTTAAAACGTTCAATGGTGTCTAATAATGACCTAGGTGTGGTTCACGCTACCGATACGGACATAAACAGTAAACATTTTATCGCCACGATCTCTACTCAACAATTTCTAATTAATCTCGTACACAACTCCAATTAATTGTTCTTATGAAAGTTTAATTATAATTACGACGTATTACGCTGGTTATCTAATGATAAATCTTATCAATGACTGGGTTACATGAGTTTGGGCGTTCAGATTGGGGACTCTGTTCGCCCACCAAGTGACCCCAGGAAAGACGGTGGCACAGTGATCACGTGCTGCCGTGCACTGCGAGGCTCAGGGGAGGTGCATTATTATCACCCCAGGGATGTTCCCTAACAGGCGTTGCACAGAGGGGGTTCCGGGGTGGTCTTTTGAGAAAATCCCACACTCCCTGGTCTATTTCCCAAAATTTCAGGTGCCTTCTGAAGGTTTCCCCAGGTAAAAAAAAAAAAAAAAAATCTTACATGAGTTTAATTGACTTACAAAAAGCATTAAAAAATTTCAACAAAAACTAATCTGCATTTTGATGTGTCTTGAAACATTATTTTTTTTCAATTCTTACCATTTATATATTAAAAAAATTGCAGTGATGGCCCAGTGGTATAGGCCGCGAATTACAAGTTGTAGGTCGTGGGTTCGAGCCCAGGCAGGCGTTTTACTTTGTGTAAATTATTTCATCACCACTGCTCTCAAAACGGTGAAGGATAACATCGTGAGGAAACCGGCATGTCCTAGAACCAAAAATTCGACGACATGTGACATCCAACAACCCGCACTGGGCCCGCGTGGTGGATTACGGCCCATTCCCTCTCACAGAGAGGAGGCCTGTGTCCCAGCAGTGGGTACATTAATAGGCTGATGATGTGTGATGTGATATATTAAAATATTTGAATGCAGAGTACTCGTATAAAAACATTAACTCATGGGTATCGGGACGTCCTGTCCTCTGTGCCCCAAAAGGAAGAAGCAACCCGGGTGATTCTATGCGCTGCCACCGACGAAGCCGTGGAAATGATTAAGTTTTAGGGTTTTATCCAAACAAATATGGGCGTCTGCCGCGAAATTTCCAAAAAGAAGAAGAATCGGGATCGCGGTCTCGTCTTAAAAAACAATAGATTTATTAGTATAGAAGAATTATCCCAATGGAAAGATCTAAGCATAAACTCAAAACCAACACATTAACCAGTGTTAACTGTTACCCGTAAAAGTCAGCAACTTAAGTAACAATTAGAACCCTGGTACTTGTGTCTGATAAAGTAGTGTAGATAAGATGGTATAATTAATTCAGTATGGTTTAGTTTTAATAACGTTTGCATTAACACGGCTCTGTGAAGTAATTGACGAGAACAGTATACATAAGGAAGCTGGGGCTATACTAACGGCTTGTAGGATATGCTGTAGGTAAAGTTGCGTGTGCGCAGTGTAGGCTAAATGTGGCCATAGTGGTGTTAGTGAGTCATTTTTAACTGACTTACCAAAAAGGAGGAGGTTCTATGTTCGACTTTATGCATGTATTTTTTTAATTTGGTAAATATCTGATGAAGAAATTCGAAGATATACAACATATACAACAGAACTCTTCAATAAATAATGGCAAATCTCTCGGGACTGCTGCAATCACATGTCTGTTCATTGTTTATACCATTTCATAACATAACAGCAGATCTCTCATTTCACCGGTTATATTCAAGTTTCATGATATTCGGGTAATCTATTCTGGCGTTATAGGTACCTTACTAAACAATTTACCTATTAGGTAGATACAACTAAAAAGTGAAAGAACAAAAACTTTTTTGTAAAAATATACTACCGACTTCCAAATACAAAACTACAAAGTGAAAAATAACTTTATTTTTGGTAATCAGTGTCCATAACGCAAAAAACTGGTACCTACGAAGTGTTATAGTCGGTAGTATTTTTTTCCAAAAAGTTTTTTGCGGATAGTTTTATGACTTAGAAGAATATAGTCTGTGTAAAACCTACAGATAAACCTACATATTAGTTATGAAGTTAGACCACAGGAATTTGACCTTTAAACGGTTTCTTTCAGAAATGAACCCGAACCTGGCTACGGAAAAGTAAAATTATATCACGGATAACGATGATAAAAAATTTAATACTGTATTGGGATTAAGATGGCAGAAGCTGCAGCAAACTTTATGTCAATTCGTGATCAATAATTCTGCTAAAATTTATTGGCGAAATAGCTTTGAAAGCGATTGCCATTTATATAAACTTTACTTTTTTTTCCTCTTGATTTATAATAGAGATCATGGTTCTGTTTTTTATTATTTCTAGGTTACTTTTTTTTTGGGACAATCCCACCGCACTATTCCCAAACCACTGCAACTCCTGAAAGCCAGAAACAACAGTGGCGACCACCAGAAAAGCGCCGAGGCAATGAAGCTCGACGAACTCCCGGAGAAAGAATTTAACTGTCTTGGATCCCGCAACGAAATTAATCAGAAAAGAATAACGGAGGAGTAGGAAAAAATAATATAAATTTCCACTTCCCTCCATATCAAGCAGGAGACAGAACAAACAAGGCCAATAGGCACAACTGGGATAAGCCATTTATTGGATAGATTATTTCTAGGTTGGTAATTATAAAAATAAAACCATCGTTTCAAGTACACAAAATAAAACAAACTCGATTACATTCTGACATTCCGATCACTCATCAGCCCCATGATTACCAGTCCCATGAAATCGAAGACATCCGCAGCAGCGATCAATCAGTGACGTCATAATGACAGGAAACGGTATAGTTCACGTAAAATTGATATGGTATAGTAATGCCAACATAAGGTCAACGCCACACTTCCTCTCTGCGATCACATGAGTATAGAAGTGTAGATTCTTATCAAGCGTCTCTCAATGATAGTGTGATAATCCTTGCTTGATTGATCGCTGTTGGATTACTAGCGTGTTTCTATAAAGAATTAATGAGAATGACAGAGTTCTATTTTTGAAATTCATAGAATTTTTCTCGTTTGATTTTCTTCCAAGCAATATCGATGTCCATGGCTAATCAAAACTGGACGAGGTTGTACTATGGATTGGTGAACATCTATTGCAGAAACGCCCTCCGTTTCTCGGCAAGCATGTTTTGTTTTGACAGTCGTTACGGGAGTAGGCTTTAAGTTTGAAAATTTTACATCCAGTCCAATCTCAAAATTCAAAGGGTATCGTGCAAATGGTTACCCAGTTACTGGGTTGTGGAAGTCAGAAAGGCAATAGCTCCATGACAAATACTGGTATTTGATTGTTTGGTGGCAGTTTGATCTTATATCACAGTCGATCCTATCAATAAATATGACTGGCCTTTTCCGAACTGGGTCGGCATCCAGTGTACTTGTGACTGGATGCTACTGAAGTGGTATGTTGTAGAATATAGGTATTTTCAAAATATCACAGTATTACCCGCACATAAGAGGAGTTGAGTGTTTGAACATCGTCGCCGAGTTGCCAGCTTGTCGGGGTGTTTGCGATGGAATTTCATTATCAAATTACGCCTAGCCCGTTTCATCATCGGACTACAAGACGTACGGCGATGCGCCATCGGTACATGGTGGACATCCCATACGCACTAGGCTTCTTCTGGGTAAGCTCACTCCATCGTCGACTCTGCCTCTGTCACCTATGATCTAGACTAGAGTCAAGAGCAAACCCATTACAAATAAAAAAAATAAACTAAACGTTTTGGAAATACTCATTATGCATACAGCTAAGTAGTGGCATTCCCTGCTGGAGTCTGTGTTGCCCGATAGCTACAACCTCGGGGTCTTTAAGTCAAGAGCGAATAGGTTACTTCTAGGCAACCGTGCTACACCTTCGACCATTATCATCGCTTACCAACAGGTGAGATAGTGTTCAAGCGCGAGCCTACCTAAAATAAAAAGGATTTTTTTTATTATTTGTGTTAAAATATTCTCATCGAATAATGTCATAAGTCATAGCTAAATGCTATGACATGAAGGCTTACAACTAGCAAGTACAGTTTGTACGAGTAGCTCGACGTGGACACGGGAGTCGGGCCCGACACGTAATAACCGCCAGCCGTCTGATTATGTTTTAATCTCGATAACTTTAAATTCGACATTTTCGTAAAAATTACATTAAATTATTCACGAGCACTCACAATCTCGAGCGTAATCATCCGCCAATAAAATTGATGTTCGATATGATTTTCTGAGAAACTGTTTTATATTATATGCGATATAGGAAGATACTTTGCAGAGCCTATAATACGTAATAAGTATTGAGCGGTAATTCGCTCCAGTACTTTAGTACTTTCGAAAAATCGAAGATCATTGCTTCATTTTTGGGTACTTATGAAGCAATAAAGCATTAAAATATCGAAGACTTTTAAGTACATGCTAATGTGTGCAAATTATCGATCAGACGACATGGCCGCCTCATAAAAATTGGTGCGAAGCTTATTTGCATTGACCTAACTTCCCTACACATAAAATAAAGTCGACTAAAAATATTCATGAGCTCATGTACGTCAATCTGTTTATCTTTTTATACTATATTTTATTATAATGGAAACTTGTAATATCATAATGTACAATAATAAATAACTAGCATCTATTTTAAATATATAAAAGCTTCTGAATTATTGTTTAATTTATAAATCTTACAATATGTCCGGCGTATCAACGTTCGTTCGTAATTTACTATGAAATATACTTATTTATGGTAGCCATTACAATTGCATCTGCATTTTTATTGTTTCATTGTGGACGAGAATAAAGCACGATGCCTTCTTTATCTGTTCAAGGTTTTATTTCTTTTAGTTCCGGCGTAATTGCTGTACCTTAGGAGTACTTCAGACTGGCTTCAATTGCTAAGTCGAAAACAAAAGACAAGCACACTTATTTATAAAAAACTGGCAAAGTGCGAGTCGGATTCGTGCACTGAGGGTTCTGTACATTATCCAAAATAATTAAATAACATTACTGTACAATTTCATAAACTATGATGGGCATGACATTTCTCTAAAGATAAGATAAACAGAATTGAGGAACAAAATTAACTTTGCCGTTGGAAAACTGTAGTCCCCATACATCGATATAAGTCGCGGTCAGTTTGACCAACTGCAAGAAAGTTAATAATCTTTTTCTCGATGTAGGTACACATTTACGGTATTTGGTTTTTTTCCTTTATTTGTGCTATAAGACATTGGTTCTTGCCAAATTTCATGATTCTAGGTCAAGGGGAAGTACCCTATAGATTTTGATTCCCTTGCGAGCGTAAACTATGCTTCATTAACGGCTGTATCTCTTGATTGCGTTGATCTAGAAGTTTGATTTTTTCACAGCTGCAGGGATTGCAAATTTGATTATACAATAATAATTTAAACTCGATACCTCCACGCTTGCCCGAGAAGTCTTGACTGACAACCGGACAACAAAGTGATCCTATAATCCTATAATTTGGGGGCTGGTCTGTATTAGCAAACTTACGCTTTGAGCTTTCAGCGACAGGCCCTATAGAGCTTGGCTTCGTCAATGCAGTCCTACCTTGTCGGTCCCCTTCAAAGAAGACAAGGTAGCGTGGTCTTGAGGGAGAGCGCATGGTCGTGTAGATCCTCAAGGCAAATGTGGTGATTTTCCTTCTCGTGGTTGCCGCCCTGTTTTTGATCTAATTCCCTCTGAAATAGACCTAACTGAAATCACCGTGCGACGTATCACAGGGGTGGCGAGGTCATGCCCCTCGGTGTCCACCATTGAACAGGAACAATGATGGATAGCAATGACCTCCCGCGTGTTTGTGCCGTGCGCGGGGACCCGTACGGAAGGATTAGGGGATCCTGGCGGCTGAGCCGATGAGCGTAGGCGGCTTAACGTCTCTGAGGCAACACTCCACTTTGGCCCGGATTTCTTTTCACACGGGAGGCCGTAGCCTAGCCAGCTACGGTCAATCGGCTGCGGGGTCCGGTCAGACGGCCCCCAGGCGAGTTCACTCCCATTGGGGGCTTGCAGGCGGCGGCGTTCGCTCGCATTGCTAGTGGTAGCGGTGTGAGTTGGTGTCGTGCAGTCTCGTGAGCAACTTATGGGTGGGGGCTATATCCCTCGACTAAGCCCTGGTGCTCCCGTAGCATCGCCACTTTGAGCACTCCATGGCGGGTGGGGATAGTCGGGGGATGTTTTTTTTTTTTTTTCGGAAATTTTTAAATTGATTCTAATTTAAAAAAAAAACCACAAGGCAAAAGGACCGGCGAAAGCTGGGACTGCGCACCAAAAGGCAGGACCGGTGAAAGCTAGGACTGCACACCAGACGGCGGGACCGGCGCAAGCCGGGACTGCATCTTCCCTAGCAGGAACGTCCAGAGGTGATACTGCAGTGGGATCGTCTCGAGGTGGGGCTTCGGCGGGACTGTCAAATGACGGGACTGTTGCGGCACTGTCGAGGGCCGGCTCTGCTGTGGGACCACCGAAGGGCGGAACTGCAAACCAGCCCACCGGGCATAAGGGTACTGCCAAAGCTGGCGCGACACGGGACGCTTGCGTTAGAGATCGAATGACCTCGGACCTTGCAGCCCCGGACGCGACCGGTAAAGACAGCACCTCGTCGTCTCCCGGCGGCCGGCATGAATCAGGCTGGCTTCCGGTTGGACGATCTGGGGCGCGAAGGAAAAAGTGCCAAAAGCTGAGAAAGCAGGCGGCTCTGGAGGGGACTCCTACGGAGGGCCCATCAAAGAGACCGCGTGCTGCTCTCAGCGGGGACAGCGGGGACATGGCGGCCAAGAGGATGAAGACCCAAGGGCTTGGGATGGAAGGGATGGGATAGGGATGCGGTGGCGGCTGTGAAACTCGCTGTCGTCACAGTCAAGTACCCGGAGGAGTACTTGAAGGCGGAGGACTTGGTGCCGATCCAGGAGCTCATAATTGAGAAACTACTACTGTTGTATTGTTGTATTGCTACATTAAGACTTGTAATGTTGGGACCAATATAGAATGTAGTGTTTGTTTTTTTTCCTGGCTTGATGATTGTTGTGTTATATCTATTGTTAAAACCACTGTTCGACACAAATGTAAATTTGTTGAAGAATAAATAAATAAAGTCTAAAGTCTAACTGGAAGTAGCGCCGGATCCTCTGCCTGTCCTCACGATTGCTCCCGGAGTGGTCGCGGGTGCAATTCATGTATCCTGCGACAACTCTGATGCAGCTAGCTGGTTTTGGGGTGCCATCCAGAATGTGGAACTTGGCTCCCTGAAACTCAAGGTCATCGACGCCAAGGACCTTCAAAGCCAGTCAAAATGGCATGGAAGAGTCGCAACTTGGCGTTGCAAGACTGCCCGGGCCATTCGATTGCTCCAGCGACTTAACCCTACCTTGAGGACGATCGACTGGAAAGTCGTGAATACACTCACTGAGCAGACCGGTATCCGTCGTATCATCCTCATCTCTCATGGACGGGGTGTCTGCTGGGGTCATCAAGGCCGCGGGCTACTCTCTTCCAGGAGGGATTGAACGATAATCGTTCAAGCTCCTGGAAGAAGACAAGGTAGAGGCACCTACTGCGGAAGCAGAATTGGAGCCCTCCGAGGATGGACCACCACAACATGGGGAGGCCATCGAAGAAATCTCTGCTGACGGCGCAGCGCAGGAAACAGAGATTGGGACCAAGGCGTCAGAGGCAGACCACGAGGATTTCATCCTCGTGGTCTGCCTCTGACGCCTCATCTCTCTTGGACGGGGTGTCTGCTGGGGTCATCAAGGCCGCGGGCTACTCTCTTCCAGGAGGGATTGAACGATAATCGTTCAAGCTCCTGGAAGAAGACAAGGGAGAGGCACCTACTGCGGAAGCAGAATTGGAGCCCTCCGAGGATGGACCACCACAACATGGGGAGGCCATCGAAGAAATCTCTGCTGACGGCGCAGCGCAGGAAACAGAGATTGGGACCAAGGCGTCAGAGGCAGACCACGAGGATGACATCCTCGGGGACTTCGACACCCTGGGGATTGAGTCGCCGACTGCTCTCAAGGAGAGCCAGGCGATGGAGGAGGGGCCTCAAGACTAAGGTCCTCCTATATCAAAACAGGCCCATCAAAATCATCCAAGATGGAGGGACTAAGGTGTGTACAAATTAATTTGCATCATTGCAGAGCCGCTACTGCCCTTCTGGCTCGGCAACTGAAGCTTAACACATACGACGTTGCCTTGATACAGGAACCTTATCTGTATAAGGAGACTATAAAAGGCTTAGGTGGGACAGGAGGCATGGTCATTCACCGCCAGCCGCCGCCCGGAGAGGTCGTCTCGCTGCCTGCTGCCGCTCCGCTCGCCCCACCGCTGCGAGCCCCCACTCATCGCTCCGTCTCGCTCCTGCGTGACGTCACTGCGGCCGACGCGCCTCGCGCTCGCCGCCACACCGCTGCGCGCCCAGCGCCCCGGCCCCCGCCTCGTCTCGCTCCTGCGTGACGTCACTGCGGCCGACGCGCCCCCCGCAAACCACCTCCCCGCTGCGCGCTTCGCGCCGCGGCACCACTGCTAGTAACCTAGGTTGCTAGTAGTGTCTTCTTTTGCAAATCCACCTCTTGTGGTCCTTGGCGGATGCCTAACGGTGTTAACTAACCCAAGGGGGTGTCGACCCAAGCACCCGCTAAGCCCCTTCAGGGCACGGCAGTTATTGGATTCGGGAGCAGGATCGTTGGCCTTGGTAGATAGCCTAGTCAACCCCTGCTTCGTTCCACAGCTCACACCTGGCACGGTCGGGTGTTTCTACCCCGACGTGCCAGACTTTTGGTAGACAAGTGGTGGGTGGCCCACCTTCGGTGGGTTTACCGGTACCTTAGGACCCCTGTCACACAATAAGATTGGTGCAAGGATACAAGCTTAGGGCTCACCTAGGTACTCACCTCCCAGTCTCACCCGGCTGGGAGGGTAGGATTTTACACATCCCCGGGCTCATTCACCCGGGGAAGATTACCCCTTGCCCGGCTTCACCGGATTATTTCTCCCTGGACAATGTCGTTCGCGGCAGTTGTCGTTTTACTGCAGGAGATTCTCCTGGCAGAGCCAAAACTTAGAAAAAAGTATGGGGCAGCTTTCAAAGCTGCGGCTACAAAGCCCAACCCTACCACTTCGGCCCAGATAGAGGCCCCCATCAGGGCTTTCAAACCCTTCCCGGAAGAGGACACTCCGAGGTCGCCCTCACCCAGATCCAAGCCTAGGCAAGAGCCTAGGTCCCCCACTCTCTCCCAGGCCGAAGAGCCTAATTCACGCCCTATCTCCCCTAACTCACGCCCTGCCTCCCCCATGGAGGACTCCCCCATCCCCGCTAACGAAGAGCGGGACCCTACCCCTCCCCCCACCTCCTCAGACGAGGACGACTTTCAAGTCGTCGGTGGTAAGGCCCAGGCCTCAAAACCCAAGGCCAAAAAGACGGTCATAGTCGTAACCCCGTTTGCGTCACCCGTCGGCTCCCCCTGCCCCTCCCCCGAGCCGTCTATTCCGGACGACCTACCCGCCCCCAATAACGCTTACCAGCGTTCTAGCCGCCCCCCGAGCCCGATGGTAACAGCTCCCGATGCTACCACAAGAAAGCTCCCTCCCCCGCCACCGATTTATCTCCAAGATAAATCGAAATGGAACGACGTTTCCAATGCCTGCACTGAGCAGAAGATCAGATTCATTAAAGCGACTGCATGCCAACAGGGCATTAAAATCGCTGTCCCCACGTCGAAAGACTTCCGCGATCTAACTCGCCTACTTAAGGTTAGGAACATTTCGTTCCATACATACACCCTCCCGGAGGAGCGGTCCACCTGAGTGGTGATCCGCCGCATCCCCAAAGAGATCCCCACGGAAGAATTCCGTCTGGATCTTCTGGCCCAAAACGTGCCCGTCACGGAAGTCCACCGACTGCACAAAGCAAGAGGTGGCAAACAGTACGACATTGTAATGGTCGTATGCAGCCCCACTGAGGGACTCAACCCAATATTCAAGGTGAAGACGGTATGCACCCTGTCGGGCATATCGATCGAGAAACCATACCGCCCCCACCTCGTTGGTCAGTGTCACAACTGCTAACTCTATGGTCACTCCCAGACCAACTGCTTCGCGACCCCCAGGTGCGTGAAGTGCCTGGGTGACCACAGCACAAAGAACTGTCCCCGACCGAAAGACCGTGCAGAATGCACGGAGCCTCCCAGCTGCGTGCTCTGCGGCCAGGTAGGGCACCCTGCTAACTACAGGGGTTGCCCCAAAGCCCCCAAGCTTGCGCCAAAAATGGCCAAGCGCCACATTGCGCAACAAGCAATATTTTTTTTTTTTTTTTTTTTTTTTTTTTTATTTGTGATGGGTTTGCTCTTGACTCTAGTCTAGGTCAAAGGTGACAGAGACAGAGTCGACGATGGAGCGAGCTTACCCAGAAGAAGCCTGTTCACTCTAACTTTGAAGAGATTCGGGTTGAATGCGTTCGGAAACACAGACGCAGGTAGTGAGTTCCACTCATTCGCTGTGCGCATTATGAAGGATGATTGGAAGCGCTTGGTGCGTATTGGTGGAATGGCAACAAGGTAAGGATGGTAACTTGCAGTGCGTCTAGATGTCCGATGGTAGAAGGGGGCTGGTGGGATGAGGTCGTGGAGTTCTTGAGCACACTCACCGAAGTACAGTCTGTAAAAGACCGACAAGCAGGCAACCTTGCGGCGATGAGCCAAGCTGTGTAGCTTGGCATCCGCCAGCTCAACGTCGCCAATGAGCCTCTTGGCTCTGCGTTCCACCGAGTCAAGCGCGGCAAGCTGATACTTAGCTGAGCCATCCCAAAGGTGGCTGCAATACTCCATGCAGGATCGGACTTGCGCTTTGTAAAGGGTTAAAAGCTGTCCAGGCGTAAAGTATCGCTTCACTCTATTTAGGATGCCCAGCTTTTTGGCCGCAATTTGAGCTTTGTACTCAATGAAGGCGCCGAAGTTGAGGCTGGATGTCAACTCCATGCCCAAGAGCTCGAGCCGATCAGTCACAGGAACAGACGCACCCCGAAAAGTAGGAGTTTGATCGAAGATACTCCTTTTTGCGGTAAAAAGACACGCCTGTGTTTTGGTGGCGTTAAAGGAGACCAGATTGTCATCACCCCACTGGGAGACAAGGCTTAAGGTCAAATCTGTCCTTTCCACCATAGCCTCTCTCAAGGAACGAACTTCATCCACGCTGGTTCTTGCGCTGGACAAGTATCTCTCTGCAACAGTACTGTCATCTGCGTACCCAATAATACCAGGCTGAAGTAGGTCATTGATGTGTAGCAGGAAAAGAGTTGCAGAGAGAACAGACCCCTGAGGTACTCCGGCATCAATAGCCATGAAGTCAGAGGAGCAGCCGTCAATGACCACTCGGATCGACCGTTCATTGAGGAAGTCTGATATCCAGCTACAAAAACCAGCGGGGATGCCATAAGCAGGAAGCTTACTGAGTAGACTCGCGTGCCAGACCCTATCAAAGGCCTTCGAGATATCAAGCGAAACAGCAAGTGCTTCGCCGTGTCTCTCGATGGCTTCGCCCCAGCAGTGCGTGACATACACAAGAAGATCGCCAGTTGACCGTCCCCGGCGAAAGCCATATTGACGGTCACTGAGGAGATTGTTGTCTTCAAGGTAGGTCAGCAACTTACTGTTCAGTACCCTTTCCATAACTTTGGACAAAATGGAGGTAATGGCGATCGGACGGTAATTGGCAGGGTCTGCACGGTTGCCTTTTTTGGGCACTGGTTGCACATTTGCAAGCTTCCAGGATTTCGGTACCGTTCTTTTTACAAGAGAGAGGCGGAACAAACGAGTCAACACAGGAGACAGTTCTGGCGCACACTGCCTCAGCACTCTCGCTGGGATGCCGTCAGGCCCGCTGGCTTTGTTCACGTCTAGACTGCACAATACTCTCCGGACCTCTTTAGCGTGCACAGCGATCTCCGGCATGGAAGAGTCACAGTGAGGTACAGTAGGTGGTTGCTTGGAGCCAGCGTCCAGACGTGAATTGCCTGCAAAAAGGGATGCAAATAAATTTGCTTTGTCTCTCGCAGAGTGAGCCAGCGACCCATCAGGTTTCAGCATCGGAGGTAAAGTGGGCCGACAGAAATTCGTTTCGACCGCTTTAGACAGGGACCAAAACTGTTTACTACCCGGAGGGTGCGATGCTAGCTTGGCCCCAATACGTCCAATATGGTCAAAACGTGCCCGACGCAAAACCCGCTTGCAGAACTTGGCGGCAGAATTAAAGGCTCTTTTTTTCGCGCGAACCCTACGCGCTCTAACTTTGCGGTCGCGGGCCCCGACCCAGGCTTGGTAGGCAAACTCTTTTCGGGCCTCAGCGAGGGCGCATTCAGCATTATACCAAGGTCGGGATTTGGGACCGAGCGGAATGTCGGAGAATGGAATGAAATATTCCATTCCCTGCCGAATCACATCCGCAACCGCGTCCGCACAGCTCGAGGGGTCACCCGAGGAGAAACACACATGCCGCCAAGGATAAGACGCAAAAAAGTGCCGCATCTCGTCCCAGTCTGCTGACTCGTATCGCCATACTCGCCTCGTGCCTCTAGGGCTCTCATCTGGAGGAGAGCAAGTCGAAACGGATTTCACTAGACAGTGGTCAGACGTTCCCAGCGGGGCTGAGACCGACACCGAATGACTGTCCGGATCAGTTGTCAGCAGAAGGTCCAAACAATTGGGTGTATGGCCGTCTACATCCGGTACCCGTGTTGCCACATTCACCAGCTGGGTAAGATCTAGCGTTAAAGCAAACTTGCGCGCCTCCAACCCGGCATGGTCGGTTTTCTGGTACGGGAACAGCCACTCCTTATGATGGGCGTTGAAGTCCCCCAGAAAAACAAGCTTCGCTGTTGGGTATCGTTGCTGGGCTACATCAGTCGACTCTACAAGGCTATTAAAGAGCGCTGTTGACTCCTGGTCACCGCTATGGGATCGGTATACGCCGACGTAGATAGACTTCTCCACGCCTGTGTCCACAAGCAGCCATATGGCAGAAAAACCCGATTTCTCAAAGCAACGGAGACGACGACAACAGATGTCATCGCGGACGTACACACAGACCCCAGCTTGCTTCTTGAACTTGTGTTCAAGAGAGTAACCCGGGTAGTTGAGGTACGCCACGTCCGACGGAGTTGTTATCTTCGTCTCCGTTAGGAAGAACAGGTGCGGCTTCTCGGTCTCTAGGTGGTGGTGGACCGGATCAAGGTTGGAGTGCAACCCCCTGATGTTAATGAGGTGCACTTTAAGTGGGAGGAAGTGCAGCCGTTGTTTAACCTTATTTCTCTTCTTTGCTTTGGTCATTGATATTGTTAGAGTTGCTGGGGAAAAAGTTGAACTGTCGAGGCGCTGCTCAGATAACCAAGTGGACCACTAAAACCAACTCAACCTATGGGGAACTCATTTGGAGACTGCGGGGACGCCCGAACCCCCCCGGATATGGCCACCGGGTCCTCCCATCCAGTCGCCAGCTGGCACGGTGGAGCATACCGGGATTTTTCGCGAGTTGGCGGGGCAGCCTTTGGCACGTGGCTGGCGTGCTACTTGGGCCCCCTACTGACTGCGGTCGGCCAACGGCTGGCACCGTGCTTCGGATCCCGCTACCCTCCAGAATGAGCTACCCGGCAAGTTATTCTCAGAGACCACGACCGGTTCTGAAAAGCGCAACTGACAACCTCCTTCTCCCCCAAAGGCACTGGCACTCCCACACACCGACGGAATACAGCAAGCTGCTTGGCGCCGGACTCCGGTGGGATGGTGGTCGCGAGCCAGGCGGCCCCTTGCGGAGCCTACCACCGCTTAAGTGGGATCTTTCAGCCGTACCACAGGCAAGCCCGTGGTGCCGTTGCCCGGGGTGGACCACTAGGAGGTAGATCCCATACCACCCCAATATATTGGCGCATATATAAATATTGGCGCCCTCCTCCCAACCCCCCCGACTAGCCCCTCAGAGGGCTTCTCCATGGGGAAAACTCAACCACCAAAACGTGGCCCCTCAGTCCAATTCACAGCCCATACCTGCACTGCTGGATCTCCACATCCCAGTGCCCAGCCCACGCCCGGCCGCAGCGGCCCCAGCGCTAACCAACAAGGTGGCTCCCACCACTGTTGTTGCCGCGCGCACAGTCCCTGCGTCCCAACCCGCCCAATCGTCATCTTCATATCGCAGTATCACTGGAACTATTTTCAGCGCATACGCGATCTGGATGACTCCAGAGGCCCGCGCCCTTCACGCTGAGTTAACGAACCCAGCGGTAACAATTAACGCCATATCCTGCCTACAAATTTTTGATAGGTATCCTTCAATAACGAAGGAATTAGACTCACTCGTTTTTAGGAACGGTGAATGGGTACGCAATTAAGATCAAATTGCCTAAAACCCAGATCCCTTAGGTTAGGGTTCTTCAATGCCAATGGCATTTCTCTCATTTACTATAAAAATGAGCTCCACTGCAGCGTAATTACCCCTCCTGACCCCACTTCGAGCCTCGAGTACACAGCCTGCCGACTAGGAATGACTGGTCATCAAACGATTACCATCATCTCCGCCTATTGCCCCCCAAACTCGGCGTCATCGCCCAACAACCCGGAAGGTCTCAAAAAAGACCTTACAGCCCTCTTCAGCATAAGTGACTCCGTTATCCTAGCGGGAGATCTCAATGCTAAACACCCAGCCTGGAACAGTGCCGTTACTAACCCTAGGGGAAAGTTGGTGCTGAACCTAAGCTGATCCCTTCACTACAACGTCATAGCCCCAATGAGCCTAACTCATTTCCCGCATGACCACACTCATAGACCGGATATCCTCGATGTAGCGTTACTTAAGAACGTTAACCTTCGGTTACGCTCGATAGAAGCGCTAGACGAGCTCCACTCTGACCACCACCCTGTGATCATGGACCTAGGCAACCGCTCAGGCCTCCCAGATCTAGGACAGCCACCCCCTACCAAAAAGGTCACCGACTGGAGGAAAGTAAGTGAGAAACTGAAATCCACCACGTCACCCCAACTAGACTCAACGACGGCGGCGATCGACTCGCTTACAGCCCACGTACAATCTGTCCTGAACGAATGTTGAAGGGAGTTTCCAGTACTGGACATCCAGCAAGGGAAACTCCCGGACGATATACGGAGGTTGATAACCAAGAAGAACGCAGCTGTCCGTGCCAGCAGGAACTTTCCCAGTGTCGCAAGCGTGGCTCACATGCGGAAATTACAGGAAGCTGTAAAAGTACGCACTGCTGAGCACCGTTCTGCGACATGGAATAAGTTGCTGAGTGAACTTGAGCCCAACCACCATGCCTTCTGGCACCTTCAGAGGAGATTACGCTCCACTGAAGACTCTGCCATACCCCCGCTTATTCGCCCTGATAAGAGTGTAGCATTTGAAAACACTGAGAAAGCCGAATGCTTGGCTGACAGTCTAGAACTTCAGTGCTCACCCATCTCCCAGCCAGTAGACCAAGCTCACCTTGACATGGTAGACGCTGAAGTCGAACGCAGGACCGCCCTCCCACCCGTCGAAGACCCCGATGACCCGCTACCTCCCGTCACCCCAGACGAAGTAGAGGAGGTCATCAAAAGGCTTCACCCCAACAAAGCCCCGGGCTTAGATGGCATCACCAATAAGGTGTTGAAACTCCTCCCTGCCCAAATTATAATGCTAATGACGGCCATTTTCAACGCTGCATTAAGCAAAAACATCTTCCCACAAGCTTGGAAACAGGCCACTGTGATAGGTATCCCCAAACCGGGTAAACCCAAATCGGAGCCTACCAGTTATCGTCCCATCAGTCTGGTAAATTCCCTCGGAAAAGTCTATGAACGGCTTATTTATAAGCGGCTCAAAGACTTTGCCGAGCGAAAGAGCCTCATCCCCAACGAGCAATTCGGCTTTCGTTCCGAACATAATTGCGTCCAACAAGTTCACCGTATCGTTGAACACACTAGTGCTGGTTTCCAGCGTGGTCTGATGACGGGTGCCTTGTTCTTCGACATAGCGAAAGCGTTCGACAAAGTCTGGCACAACGGCTTAATTTATAAGCTTTACAAACTCGGCGTGCCAGATCGTCTCGTGCTCATCATACGAGATTGGTTGTCGGACCGTACCTTCCGCTATCGTGTCGAGGGAGAACTCTCCTCCCCTCACCCCATACGAGCCGGAGTCCCTCAAGGCTGCGTGCTATCCCCTATTTCATTCACGCTGTACACCAGCGATATTCCCAAAGCTAAAGAGAGCCAGTTGGCTCTATTCGCTGACGACACGGCCCTCTATGCTTCTGGCCTAGTACCCAATGCCATCGCCCAAAAACTCCAGAGAGCCGCTAACGCCCTGGCCAAGTGGTTCCGCCTCTGGAGGATAGAAGTCAATCCCGACAAGAGCCCGGCTGTCCTCTTCTCTCAGCCTTACACTCGCTCCACAAAATCCCGACCCACCAAACCCATCACTATGTACGGCCAGCCGATCCCTTGGGAAGAGCAAGCCAAGTACCTAGGAGTCACCTTAGACAACCACCTCTCTTTCGCCAAGCACATTAAGGCGGCGCACTCGCGAGCCGCCTTCGCTATGGGCAGACTTCATAGGATGGTAAACGCAAGCAGCGGCTTGTCACTTAGGTGCAAGCTGCGCACTTTCACTGCGGTTATCCGTCCCATCATGACCTACGCCAGCGTAGTTTTCGCGCACACAAGGCCCTACCACATTCACAAGCTTCAGGTTATACAAAACCGATTCCTCCGCAAAATCACGGGAGCCCCCTGGTACGTTCGTGACCAGGATCTCCACGTCGATCTTAGAATCCCCACAATCCAACAATTCATGAAGCGCACTTCCAAGCGCTACTTTGACAAAGCTGTCAACCACAGCAACCCCCTTATTCAAGCGGCCTCCCGCTATGAACTTTCCCAAATCTCCAAGATTCGCCGACCAAGGCTCGCCCTCTCCACCCCCGATGACGCCACTACCCTGCTCCAAGAGAGCAAGAAAGAAACCAGCACACTTAGAATACACAGACCGCCTTCGATCCGTCCTCGCCGCCGAGGCCCGTCGCGACGTCCCCGCCAAGATATACAAGCCAGCCCGCGCAATGCTGTGCCGTAGTTAAATTCTAGTTAGTTAATTGGAGTTTCTTGTCCGTTCTTCTCCACGTAGGCTTATTCCGAACGGATGGTAGAATCACTTTATTAAGATCCAGCCATAGTTGTCCCCCCAGCGACGCCCTGAGTCGAGGTTCGACCCCACAGGGGGTAGCCCTCAGCGTTGTCGCTTAGGATTAGAAATTTGTGCCTGGCTGGAGGCTATATAGCTTAGTCTCCACAGGGAAGACCGGTTAAGTAGTTGTCAGTCACTTTGACCGAACTACGAGACGCCCCATAGAAAAAAAAAAAAAAAAAGGCGGCATGGTGCTCTATGACTGTCCAACTAATGACGCGAGGACTTGCATCTATATCAGGAGCGGTATAGAGGCAATGCCCTTACGTACTTTCTGTTACAGGGATCTCACAACAACCTTGATCCAAGTGGGGACGGGAACAAAGAAAAGGAGAATTATCCTCGCCTCTGCCTATCTCCCATATGAACAAAAAGAACCAGTAACACCACTAATCAGAAGACTGGTTGATGACGGCAACCAAAAGAACCTTGACCTGATACTTGGTTGCGATGCGAACGCACACCACGTCGTTTGGGGCAGCTCGGATGTCAACAAACGAGGGGAGGATGTTTTGGACTTTGTGGTTAGCTCTTCTTTACAAATCTTTAACGTAGGCAATAAACCTACTTTTAGGACTTCTGCGAGGGCTGAAGTTATTGACCTTACGCTGGCTTCAAACAGGGCCAGCGCTCATATTGAAAATTGGAATGTATCGGATGAAATTTCTCTGTCTGACCATAATTATATATGCTTTAGGTTTAGGATGGCGGGAGAAGCCGAAACTAGACGAAGGAGAAACATATTCTTCATATTCTTCTTTCATATTCTTTCTCTTCTGTATAATGTGCTCTTTACTCCTTCCACCCCTCTTTACCTCAAGGATCGTTTTCAGTTTATCTGCGATTCCCACACGAAATCACTTAGGTCATCGGATAACTTGCGACTTAAGATGCCAATGCATTCCACTACTTTCTTGGATAAAGCTTTTACTGTCCAAGCTGCTCGTCTGTGGAATGCATTGCCTGACCCAATAAAACGCGCCCAGTCATTGCCTGTATTTAAAAGACTCGTAAAAGAACACTACCTGTCACTGTGATTGTCGTTAGTCAACATTTCACTTCCATTGCCTATATATATTGAGTATGTATGTATTTATGTATCTATTATAGAACATATGTATGTATTTGTGTATTTATAATAATGTTATTGTGTGTTTAAAGTAAATATTCGCAATGTTATGTGTTACACCAATGTCAGCCCCATTTCATGTCCAGACTATCACTGTCCATTCCAGGTTGCCTGGAAGAGATCGCGGTATGCGATAAGGCCGCCCGTTGTATGTATTTTAGTTTTAAGTTTCCTTTTATATGTTTTAATTTGGTGTACCTACAATAAAGAATATATAAATAAATAAATAAATATATAAATAAACCCAAGGCATACAAATTGGGACTCATACAGGAGGGACCTCAAAGTAAATTTGGGGAGCCCTAAAGGTAAGCTCAATTCCATACTGGATATAGAATTTGAAGCGGACAGCATCAAAGCAGGCACCATCAGTGCATGGGAAGATAACTGCCCAGAGAAGAAGGCCTTTTGCAAAAAGGTACCATAGTGGACTCCTGAAATAGCCAAAATACGTCAGGAAACACGACAGGCCTTTAATGATGCAAAAGCCAGGAAGGATTTTTCTGGCTATCATAGCATGCTAACGAGGTATAACACGGCGGTACGCAAGGCCAGAAGAACTAATTGGTGGCAGCATCGCACTTCCATCAAAACTCTGCCAAATGGGATGAGGTTGTGCAAAGCAATGTCCATGACTAAGACAAACCCACTAGCATCTGTAAGGGATGAGAATGGGCATCTCACGGCAACTGGACAGGACACTCTGGGCTTGATGTTTAGGACCCACTTCCCAGAATGTATACTGCGCGATAGCGATGAAGAGGAACCAGTCACAAGGGACGAGCTCACAAGGCACACGTCCAAAAATAACTGGCTCACGGCAAAGAAAGTGGTAGATGAAAATAAACTGAAGCAGGCCATAGCGGGCTTCCAGCCACTCAAAGCCCCTGGTCCAGTTGGCATCTACCCAATACTATTGCAAGAAGGGGCATCTGTTTTGATACCCCATTTGAGTAAGCTCTACAGAGCCTGCATAGCCTTTGGGTACGTACCCAAGGCATGGAGGGAGGGCAAAGACCCCTTATGCCGAAGGTCCCACCTTACATAACGACACGACAGACCGACTTATGAAGAAGCTAAAGCTTACAGGCCCATTAGTCTATCATACTTTTTCTTGAAAACTCTGGAGAAACTGGTAGACAGGTACTTAAGAGAGAGTCCATTGAAAGTATTCCCTCTACATAAACTACAATGCGCCTACAGCCCCGGCAAATCTACGGAAACGGCATTGCACTATGTTGCAAGTCGAGCCGAGGCTGCGCTAGAGGGACAAGAAATCTGTGTCGGGGCTTTCCTCGACATAGAGGGAGCCTTTGACAAGACAACATTTGAGTCCATACGCACTGCTGCAAAGGGACATGGCATCAATGATACCACGTGCAACTGGATTGACTATATGCTGAGAAGCAGTACAGTCAGATCGGAACAAATGGGCGACAGACTTAGTGCAAAAACAACAAGAGGTTGTCCACAAAGCGGAGTGCTGTCACCATTATTGTGGTGCTTGGTAGTAGACTCGCTACTTACCAAACTTAATACCGGACCATTCTACACAGTAGGCTATGCAGATGACATAGCTTTAATGGTCAATAGTAAATTCCCGAACATAGTGTCTGGTTTATTACAACAGGCATTGAGGATGACAGAGGAATGGTGTACAATGAACCACCTCTCTATCAACCCAAGCAAAGCAGTCATTATTCCCTTCACGAGGAAGAGACAACTAGGAAACCTAGGAGAGCTCTCCCTCAACGGAATAAAACTGCCCTGGTCCACCGAAGTTAAATATCTGGGTGTAACGCTTGATAAAGAACTCAGGTGGAAAACTCATGTGGAAAATATTACGACAAAGGCCTTACGAGTGTTGGGCATGTGTCGTTCCACCTATGGTAAAACTTGGGGGCTAAAGCCCAAAGTGATACGATGGCTGTACCGGACAATGATGATACCTATTATCACATACGGCATCATAGTGTGGTGGCCAAGAACAAAGCTTGCCTCGTGCAAAGCGCCACTCACCAGGTTACAAAGAACAGTGTGTCTCGGCATCACGGGTGCTTTCAGGACAACACCTTTTTTTATTTTTCTCCTACGGCAGCGATTGAGAGATACCTCAATATCCCTCCTCTGCTTATGATGGTTGAAATCGAGGCAAGTAAGACATTACATCGTCTCGCTATGGGATGCCTCTAAGCCATGAATGCCAATGAAGACCTGGATCGGGTAACAAGCATGTTATCCGATAAAATGCAAACTATGTTTGTGTTTGAGAGGTCTTTCAAGGTCCAAATCCCTACAATAGAGGACTGGACGAAGGGACTTGATCCACCAGAACAAGATAGTCTGGTGTGGTACACTGATGGATCCAAAATGGAATCAGGTACAGGAGCGGGAATATACGCAAAAGGCTACAAATGTAGCAAAAGCTTAGGGAAAATGGCAACTGTATTCCAAGCAGAAACATATGCCATTATAACCTGTGCTCAAGAGAATATAGATAGAGGAACCAGAGGTAAATCCATATATATTCTTAGTGACAGTTAGGCTGCAATCAAATCCATTTCATCCTACAAAGTGGACTCCGGACTTATTCTGGATGCTATCCAAACCCTAAACAGGCTTGGGAAGCACAACAGGGTAAGACTGATGTGGGTCCCTGGGCACAAAGGATTCCATGGTAACGAAGTGGCTGATGAACTGGCAAGGGAGGGCTCAGCGAATGATTTTGTGGGTCCAGAACCATGTGTAGGCATCTCGACGTGTCTCGTAAAAGCCGCATTTAGGGAGTTTGCAGATCACAGACAACGAATTTGTTGGCTGTCTAATACCGGTCTACAACACTCCATGAGATTCCTGGGCTCTACTTTCAAAGCCCGGGATTGCATTTGGAACATGAGCAGGGGGCAAATCCACTACCTGCTTGGGGCCTTTACTGGGCACTTTGGAACCAACGACATGCTCATGAAGATGGGTCTAACCGCGACACCCATGTGCAGGTTGTGTGGGGAACATACGGAACGCATGGAGCACCTACTGTGCACATGCGATGCACTGGCTAGTAAGCGAATGAGTCTCCTAGGGGTTGGATACCCAAAACCAGAAGATTATAGGCTCATATCTCCTAATCTCGTTGTAAAACTCATGAAAACGGTTTTCAACGAGAATGATGAGGAGTAAGTTTTCTAGGAGACCACAAAAGATCCCAATGGGTCGAAGTGTCCGAGTTATTTCTCGGCCCCTCCATAAGATAAGATAAGATAAGATAAGATCCTGTAAGGGTTCTCTTTTTACCTTTTGAGGTACGGAACCCTAAAAATCTCGTTACTGCAATCTTTAGCATTTCTTTAGCACATTCTATATTCAATCTATAGATAATTTGATTATAGTATCAGTTGCTAAACAGCTCTGTGATTTTTATAAATAAGTCCCAAGAAATATAATTTGCTTCTCTTTTGGTTACGGGAATTCTGCCCACATTAAGATCACATTTGGCAGCACAAAGTATCCACGATTCGATGCGTAATTAATACAATTATATGAACACAAAACACATCAATAAATAACAAAAGCGGTGCAACGTGTGGAGCTGACAGTAACACCGCTCAAGAAGTGGAAAGGGCAGGCCGGTAAATGGAGACCCACGGCCGCCCCGCACAGCCACACAACTCCAAAAACGTAATTTATAACTACATTTAACCGAAGATCTTGCCAGACGACTTCGTCCAATATTAATATCGGCGTCAGCATCATTAAGGCATTCCTTTTATTGCGACTTTAAATAAGTCCGTTCGCCGATCGCCTTTATTAAAAGAGGCTACCTTTCTCCAAGGTTTTGCAACGTCGCCCTTCTTTTGAGGCGGTTTTTTTAAGCGGTAATGCAGCACACCAATTTACTGGCCACTGAAGTAACAAAAGAAATTCTTATCAATTTTTGTGGTAATTTTTACACGCTTTTTGTGATTAATAATCACTTAATCTGCGGTGGTATTTTTGGTTATTTATTGGATGGTTCGGTGGATATCTCGGCGGTAAGGATCGGTAGCGCATCGGCAAACATCGCTGCGATTCGGTGTACCAGTAATGAGACGAAATAAGGGAAATTGCCTGTAGCTACAAACATTTTAAGGTTATACTTTACATTAATATTTTAGCATAATGTTAACAGTAAATCTTGACAAAACGTGAATAATAAGTGCTGTGTCCGAACGGTAAGGTGTCGGCTACCGGTGTCTGCCGCCGACACGCTGTTTATTTGTTTTATTTTTAGGGTTCCGTACCCAAAGGGTAAAAACGGGACCCTATTACTAAGACTCCGCGGTCCGTCTGTCTGTATGTCTGTCACCAGGCTTTATCTCATGAACCGTGATAGCTAGCCAGTTGAAATTGACAGCCACTATGACAACAAATACTAAAAACAGAATAAAATAATTATTTAAGTGGGGCTCCCATCATCAAATCTCGTGTTTTTTTGCCGTTTTTTGCGATAATGGTACGGAACCCTTCGTGCGCGAGTCCGACTCGCATTTGGCCGGTTTTTTACTCTGTTTGTGAACACGACACACCCGTATAAATCATTTGACTTCACATGTGAACATAACGCAGACTACTTACTTAAATTGGCTTTTATACTTATAATCATTTCCTGATAAATATACAATGATGTCGTATGTCTCTCGATGTCGTTTTAAACACTGATAAAATAAACATTAAAAATAATCTTCAGCTTCTAGCTTTTTAGCAGCAGAAAGATATCAGATTTTTATTTGAAAGGGGTTGTTTGCGATGAGACATACGAAAAAAGTGTCTAAGCCAATATTATAAAGAAGATTGTTTATAGAGCGAGCCTCTGAAAGTACCGATCGATTACGATCATTTATATATCTAGTTTAGAAAACTACATAACTTCTTCGCAGTGGGCCTAGGCTAGGCTTCTTTTATACTTAAAACGAGGTTAAATTGATTAATATTAAAATTAAAATTGACACCGTTGTTATATTTTGAGAAATATGAAAAAAATGCAGTGTTGGTGACGTTACTTAAAGTTTCATAATCTCTAATAAAAATATATATTATTCCATAGTTATGGAGAAAATAAAATAAGCGAGCCTATCAAAATGGGGTTACCTTGATACCCCATTGTTTTCTCTTGCAATATAAAGTAACCCCAATAACAGTGAAATATCTGATGTCAGAAGCTAGCCGCCAGTTTAAAATAAGAACTTGCGCGGTAATATTTTTGTAAAAACCATCGGGAGAGTCCGTTTATGATGTGGGCCTCTGTGGTCGGCCTAGTGTATTTAATTTTCAAATACTTTTCGCTCCAATTTAAAGTTTGCTCCTAAGCTAACGATGACAGTGGGCGTGGCTTAGAACCTCAGATGTCGATTGTCAACTGTTCTACATCAGCCCCTTAATGAATTCTCACTGTACAATTTAAAATATTGTTTTCCCCAACAAGTAAAAGTATTCTTGCGCTGACGTTGATACAAAACAAGGCTGACATGTCATTGTAGCAAATTTTTAAAAGAAAATTGTGTTGCGTTCCATTTTCACGGAGTTAGCTTTAAAAAAACCTAAAAAAAAAAGTTAACGTCAAAGTTGCCCCAGATCTCAATGTAACCCCGTTCTGAAGGTACCAAATGTAATTCTGAATAAGCCAAGTTAGAGGACTGTGGGGTTCCCAGAGGCGGCTTAATTAACTCTGACACCAGAGGTGGTCACATCCTCACACGAAGAGAGAAGTTTACTGGTACCAAAAAATCCACGGGACCACTGGAGCAGGGGAATTAGGCTGCAGGGAAACCTTCTTATGAAATATAAGTGTGTTGACCTCTAATATGTAAATTCTTCTTCACTAATGAATTTTCCAGTATTCTTTTAATTACGGTCCCCGGTGACAAAAGCTTTCAACGCCGAGACCTGACATAATGAATACGAAGTACGCTGCGCTGATGCTAAAGATCCTTAATTATACAACTTTTTCAACCCGAGATGATTTATTTCATTATAAATACATTTTTGATACAACATGCGATGGAGGACGAGTATTATGTACCAGTAATTAGCTTATGATATTTTTAAATTACTTATGAGATCTTAATTAAGAAGCGTTTTTTTGTTTTTGTGTTTAATGAGTTGCGATGAAAATTATATTTCCGGGTATGAGGAATATGGAGCCGTGTCGACATTGATACACAAGTGATTCAGTGATAACCATAACAGTTATAATGATGCGTCAAATAGTGCCTGTATTTCTCGAACCCCACACTGTTGTAAGCCCACATTTCTTCAGATATGTTTAAGTTCCATCTATAGGAGGGAGAGCCTATACTAAAGGTTCTCCATCCCTCCTGGTTGAAGGCTATAGGCCCTACAGCCTTCAACCAGGCACAAATCCAACCCTCGGCATTCTAATAAGAATTTCGAGATGTCAATAACAGTGCTAGAAACAATTTTTTTTAAAAGAGTTTTATGGAGTTTCTTGTGCATTCTTCTCCATAACAAGCTACTTTCCGAATGCACGGTAGAATCAACTTAAATTACTTGTAAATTTTAATGTAACGTTCAAAAGTGCCGCTTGGTGGCCTACTTGAAATAAAATATGTTTGTCTTTGTCTTTTCTTTGTCTTTGAGACCCAGGAATTGATCCCAGGACCTTGGCAATGCCTGCCTAGGTAGTCTAGTGATCAGCGAGGCAGGCAGTATGTTAAGCCAAGACCAAGGGTGCCTACAAGGGGTCATTTGGCACCCATGTGCTGGTTTGGTCCCTGGGGTGGTCACGGCGTGCAATGTGTTCTGGTGCGCCGGTGTACTCCCCAGAAGAGGGACCGGTACCAGGACACCGTGGCGTTTTTATGGGTTGGAGTCCCACATAACTAAAATATCTCCCCGTGGTAGCACAGTATGCATGAGCATTTCGCAAAGCTTTTATTTTTTTAATATAGTCTTGTCTGTTACAAAAGCTTATAAAATATAAAATTTTATTAAGTTATTACTTAACAACTTATCGATGTCGAAAATCTGTCCGCATAATTTTTCATCACTTGATGTAGCTGAAGCCTTACAATCGTAAGGCGTGTCCAACATGACCGAACTAGTTTGACGGCACATCGCCCTTGAAAACTTCAACTTAATAAAGTGACACCTTACGACATAACTTACACCCACAAATATCGTCTTATCGCATCTAAACATCACTTATTAATAATCATGTCAATTAATAAATTATGTTCCGTGATGCATGATTTAATATTCACAAAACTTCAAGTGACCGGACGACACAAAGTTGTCAGAGTACAGCTGACCGCGATCGTTGCGTAAAAGAACGAAAAAAAAAATAAGCTGATTATTTCGCTCTCGTCACGAAACGAGACAAGTGCAGGTTGCGGCTCTAATAATTGCTTCGAAACCAAACTGGAGCTTCGTTATATAAGCACAATAATTCTCTCTCGGTCGGCAACCGTCGCTTCGGCCCCCGAAGGTCCGAAAATATTGCCCTACTCCAATTTATCAGACGAGCGAGCAAATGACCTCTGCTTTTATTCTCAAGTTTTGTTATTTTACGTTAAAAGTGAAAAAATCTGCTGCAGAATGTGCGATAATTAATTGAGGCCCCCCAAGTGATAATTCGGACAAATAAAATGTGTTCGATGGTGAGTTTCCCACGCGGCGCGGCGAGTGATTCCCGGCATGTAGAACTATGCGAAGTTTGGGTGGTATCGGCCATTCTCGCCGTTACCCACTGCTATTAACATGCCTCGAATCCTGGGAAAGATGTTAGTCCACCGATGTAATGGAGAATTCAAGTTTTTCCTTTTAAATTGAGCGTTAGTAAGAATTACAAGAATATTTCTCGCGAGGTACATTTAAAAGTATTACGAAAGATCATTAAGATTAAGTACTAATTTCGAGTGTAAATAAAAGAGTTAGTCCAAATTTAAATGTTTCTTTTCGTGTAGGTGTCAGGACCCATGGGGCTGATGCACATAAATTATGGAAAGCTGACGTGTACAGGGCTGTCACGTCACTATCGACAGCTTGCTCTTTACATGATACCGCATACAGCGCAGGCATTTAAGCTCTCGTACATCTTGAGTCTCTTGATAGGACACCATCTGCGAAACAATTCAGGTGGTTATATTTTTGGTGTTACATTGTAAAGATGCAATATTTTTAGTTTTTTAGGCAATATAACACTGTTCTCAAACTTTCCGTTTTAACAGTATGCAAAACATGTTTATGTCATCCAAAACCGTCTGCCATTTTTAAACCACAATAAAAAATCTGAAGAAATTTCACTATACTGTTCAAGTAAAGAGCAGGCCATGTATTATATTAAACGCCTTTTAAACCTATACACACGTCTGTCGTGACAAGAAAAAGCCCAGTGAAATTGAACATTTACTCGTAAAAGCTAAGGTCACTGGTCACTGGATACTCACTTAATGTGCGTATTAACGTTACCTTGAACAGGTATGGAGTGCCGACATCCTTAATTAAGGTAAAACGTCAGACCGTCAACTGGATTAAAAGATCGGATTTGATTTTGATTGATATTGCGGTGAAACTGCGGCTACAAGACCACTCTCGGATTTTCTCGCGCACTTAAGGCGCAGATACCCTTGAGTAGCTGATTTTAAAATGAGAATCACGTCTAAACGGCTATTCGTAATTCTTTGAAAAAATATATGTTATATTAGACTATTTGCTTAATAATTTGATCTAAGCAAAGTTTGAGTTTTATTTGTATAACATAGTGTAATTAATTTGTAAAGTTATGTCTAAAACAAACAAAAATACGACAATCACACCAAAACCGCTGGGCGTATTTTGATGAAATCAACATCATATCAAAGATAATTTAATTATCTACATTTTGATCTGAGGCTTTTTTTTTTAAAGTCATAGAATAATAAGGAAAGTACAAAAAACTACAAAATATTGGGCCGCGCGGGTGTGAAACGAGTGCGCGTTTTGTTCGTTCAAGGTCGTTGGCATTAGTCGTCGTCTTAAGGGCTTGGATACCACGCTGGAAGGTGGACTGTCGAGCGTTGCAGGTGGCTTTAGAATTAATTTAATAGATGGATCGTAGCGGCGAATTAGTTGGCTAGTGTTGTATGGATTGTTCTGTATGCAAGATTGGAAAAGCTACCTATCGCGTGCTTTTATAGTTTTGGTTTTACATTAAGTGAATATGAAAGAGAACCACAGAAAACGGAGAAACCGCAGCAATCCCTTGCTCTGTAATCAGGACAGACTTATTTAGACGTTTCTTTCTACCAACTGATCTAGTTTTAAAAAGCATTAAGGCAGTCATCTTACAACTATGCATATGGTTCTCAAACCGAAAATTAAAATTAAAAAAAACACTGTAATATTGTAATATTATAGTGTTTTTTTTATGTACATTATAATTAAATTATATAAAATATAATTGTATCTATACTGTATATAATATATATTATATAATATTATTATAAAGCTGGAGAGTTTGTTTGTTTGTTTGAACGCGATAATCTCAGGAACTACTGGTTGGAATTGAAACATTATTTTTGTGTTGGATAGCCCATTAATCGAGGAAGCCTATAGGTTATAGAACATCACGCTACGACCAAATAGGAGCGGAGCACAAATGAAAAATGTAGCAAAAACGGGAAAAAAATATTCCTTTTTGAGAGCTTCCGTTGCGTGCGCTGCGTAAACGCTGGTTTAAGTTACACAACAATCATGTATGTAGGGTAAGTAGGGTAGGGTAGGTAGGGTAGATGGGTAGGTAGGTAGCCAGTTGACGGAAGCGAAGCCTCGTGGGACAGCTAGCTACTACATATATGTACAAAAATACGAATAAAACGAGCAACTGCGCCTGAGCTAGGCCGAGCCTGTGTTTCAGGACGCTGTTCACTTTTCAGACATTATGAACAGTGGTTACGTTTACATAATATTATATAAATTTAAAGCAAAAAAAAATAATGTCACAGACATTTATTTTTAACAAGCCTATGTTCTGCTGCTGCTAGGCTACGCATTCCTATATATTTTTGTGACTTGCCTTCTCCGACCAATCGGTCAGTTATAACGAAATCACACTACAAAAGAAAGCGGAGTCCATACATTTTCATATAAATAAATCTGATAAAATACAGCCTGTGTGTGGCGTAGCCTTTAATCTCCACTCAGGAGTAGGAGCTACCTCATTGACTGCACATATGCGACGGATGCGAGGATTAAACACGACAACTGACCGTTCCCAAAATATGATGAGCTGTTGCGATAAACAGGAGTTGCTGGTAACGAGGTCTGATGCTTGCCTTTGAGAATATATGAAATGAAATCTGATGGAATCACTTTACAAGTAATTGACCGTAATTGGTGATCAACACTGAGTTCTTCTATTTTGTTCAAAACTGACTGCTACTACTGACAAGCGGAAAAGATAGGTGTCCCGTCTATTTGTTGAAGCTTTCATAGCAAATTAGACAAAACTTGTGTTACATTAATATACTAGCTGTGCCCGCGGCTGTCTATCCTACCCTACTTACCTTCCTACCTACACTACCTACCAATTTTTTTCTAGGGTCATTCTTTCGCGGAGAAGCTTAACACCGCCATTAAAAAATGGCGTCAAATGCACAACGCCATCTATCGAATATGGAGTTAAACTGTACGAGTATCTGAATTGCATGTGTTGTGATATATTACTTCTTGAACACTTTAAATTAATCTAACTTTTGATAAACAGAAAAAAATCCATAAATGCTGGTAATGGGTTCTATTGTTTATCCGTTAACACCCTGGCTATTTTTATTTTAAATATTTTCGATGTACAAAAACGACTTTTCTAAAGATTTATTACATGTATTGATGATTGTGATGCAAGTAAGAAGAGCTACTATATATTCTGGGTCAAGACTAGATATTTACTGGTCGTATCTTGTCTCTACTGAGTTTTAATTGTTGTTTTGAAAATGTATGGGTGTACTATGCATGTAACAATCGCGCTCCAGCTACTGTGATTGGTTTAGATTTGTCACTTGCGTTTCATTTGTGATTGTAAGGCATCACAATTTCTTTTAGAAACGGTAAGTTAGGGTTTTCTCGTGAAACCAGAGGCTCTAAACTAGTGAGATTCCAGCCATCAAAAACATAAATGTGAAAAAGGGAGCCAAGTTCAATACTAAGAATATGCGCGGTTGTTGACTACGCCGACAAAAGAATTGAGATCTAAATGGGTACCAAGTACTGTATCCTGAAATTTATTTACAAGAACATAATACATTCTAAAATAAATTTAAAAACACAATTTCATGCGTTTTCTGCTACAACATTATTTGCTGTTTTAAAATGTAACTTCTTTAATTTGAATAGTCGAATTATTTACATAAAGCAGATAACTTAGGATAAATTTTAGCTCAAGATTTGACTTGGCTGGTTTGACACTGACTATGACTTAACACGCTGCCGCGTATCTAGATCAACAAAGTCGTCATGAATAACATCAAAAATGTATGAAATAGGCAAACGAAATGTTACAATATGATCAATCACTTAAATTTTGCTATTTCGACCTCCACCTTTGCTGACGGAATGTCACTTTGTCTAGACCCTCTGGGAGGCAACCATATGCTCTTAGAGTAAGGTTATTTTCACTGTATGTAAAGGCCAGATATATGTGACTTGTATACATCTGTACCTTTTTAACAGTCGAACCATGATAGTTTTGACATGTACGGAGCCAGGTCTTATTATAGTTATACGCAATCCATGATCATATTATTATGCCTAAGTCCTGAATCATATCTTCTTATCACACTAATATTATAAAAGCCAAAGTTTGTGTGTGTGTGTGTTTGTATGTTTGTTACTTCTTCACGCTCAAACGGCTGGACGGATATGTATGAAATTTGGCACAGAGACAGATTAAAGTTAGGAATAGGATACTTTTTATCCCGGGATTATGAAGTCGCTGGCAGAAGCTAGTACTATAAATGTGAAAGTTTGGATAGATGAATGTGTAGATTTGTGGATGTAAGTTTGTCACTCAATCACGCTAGAACGGCTGAACGGATCTCGATGAAATTTGGCACAGACATTATTATTTATTAGTTTACCCTCGCACTGGAACGCCTTGCAGCAATTACACCAATGGAGCACAAACTTACAAATACTGACTATAATATATTCAGACATAGATTATAGTCTGATATAACACATAGTGTACTTTTCATCCAAGATTTTGCTAATATGCATAATGTTCCCTTGGGATAAAAAAAACTTATCACGCGAGCGCAGTAGCTGACAGAAGCAAGAAGGTACATAAAAACCACTTTATAATTATAAAGATTCAGGTACTTTGACAGACTTACATACGAACCAATCACAACCGTATTAGTGTATACTAATAAGTAGTAGATATATCCTCACTACGTACGAGTAGATACACGTGAATATTACCATGTTTTTCCTCTTGCAAATCTATAAAGCAATAAATTCAATTGACTGTTGACGATGTTTATATGACAGATCTAAGGACATCTGGCCGGGAAATGTCTACTTATTATATTATTACGATTACAAGCAAAACTCGTGTGTGTAATAAAACATTATCATTATAATATTCATATCCATATGCTACAATAAATGCGCCTTGAAAATAACGCGTTATGCCAATAACATATAAATATTCTGGGACTGTTTGTTAGTTATGTTTATTACGTACTGTCAGTATTACATTAAATGCAGGCAATATAAATGATTATTGTGTGAGGATAAGGGATGATCGTTCATCGATGGTAGATAAACATCGATAATTAGCAAGAATACATATATGTTTTAAATCGATATTTAGCAAGAATACATCTATGTTTTACATCGATGTTTAGCGAGAATATATCTTTGTTTTACATCGATATTTAGCAAGAATACATCTATGTTTTACATCGATATTTAGCGAGAATACATCTATGTTTTACATCGATATTTAGCAAGAATACATCTATGTTTTACATCGATATTTAGCGAGAATACATCTATGTTTTACATCGATATTTAGCAAGAATACATCTATGTTTTACATCGATATTTAGCAAGAATACATCTATGTTTTACATCGATATTTAGCAAGAATACATCTATGTTTTACATCGATATTTAGCGAGAATACATCTATGTTTTACATCGATATTAAGTTAAATAGAAATCGATGTTACAAGAATAATATCGAAACATCGATATTGTACTCTAGAGGATAGCGCGAATTGGGTGAACTTGAAGTATGTAGTTATATGTATATCGTTTTGTGAAATAAATAAATGTGGATGGATGGAGAGGGAGGGGAGGACCAAAGAAAAGATGGATGGACTGTGTGGGGAGTGATATGAAAGAAAAGGGCGTTAGTGATAGCGTGACAGGTAACACGACGGTATGGAGGAAGGAAACGTGTTGCGCTGACCCCAAGTAACATGGGACAATGTTTTAGGTGGCAAAATAAAAAGTCTTTTAGTAACATGCGTTTCATCCCACCTCATCACATGACCATACCAGGACAAACGGTTTCCTTTCAACTTGTCTGTCACTAGCGCCACTTTCGAACTTCCTCTAATATCATTTCTCACTTTATCCATTTTTATCACACTTGCAAGGGCGTAGGCAGATGATGATAAGTATTTTTAAGCAATACTTTTATCCAATATAATAGGAAACCTGTAGTATATAAGTACTAGTTTTTTCGGCGGCTTTGCTCCTGTCGAGTATCCCACATGAAAGTGCATTTTCAACCGACTTCAAAAGGGAGGCGGTTTTCAATTCGACTGTATGTTTTTGTATGCTTGTTACGCGATTCTGCGCCATTTATGAACCGATTTTGAATATTATTGCTCTCCCTCGAGTAGTTTTTAAGTTATCCTTAATAATGCGTATTTTCATGGTAATTTATGGTACCAAAACTAAAAAGAGAAAAATAAAAGAAGTTTTAACAAAAACCGAACGACTTCCAATAAAAATACTACATAGCGAAAAATAACTTTCTTTTCGGCAGTCGGTTTATTTATTTTTTGTTAAATGTTTTTTTCTGGAATTAAGAATAACCAATGAACCTCAGCGATAGTGTAGCATTGATATATATTATAAACTAGCTGTGCCCGCGGCTTCGCTCCCGTCATCTGTCTGCCAACCCTACCCTACTTACCTACCTAACAATTTTTTTTATAGTCATCATTCTTTCGCAAAGAATTATAACATCGCCATTCAGAAAATGACTTCAAATGCACAACGCCATCTATCGAATATCGAGTTCAACTGTCCGAGTAACTGAATTGCGTGTGTTGTGATAATTTTACTTCGTGAACACTTTAAATTCATCTAACTTTTGATAGAGTGAGCCGATTGCGATGAAACAAAAACTAAGTAATTCTTCAAGTTACGCATAATTTTTATGTATAAAAGGTATTTACATTGGTTTCGTACATTTCACGTGATGTGTGCACAAATAAACAGACAAACAGACAAAAATTCCAAAAATGTCGGCAATAGATTCTGTTGGTTATCCTTTAACACCTTGGCTATTTTTTTTAGCAATATTTGCGATGTACAAAAATTACTTTTCTACAGATTTATTATATGTATTGATAGTGTAGCTACTACTAATCACCTTAAACACACATATAAACTAACAAACATAATTCATTCATTTATTTAATTTAAAGTAAACTTACAATAAAGTTATAATAACAGAACTTTAATAATACCAGTTTTGCAAGCAATTTTCTAAAATATTTGTCACAGATTATTAGATTGCCGAGACTAATGATCGGAACGAATTCAATCAGGTTTTTATTTTAATTTCTAGACAATTATTAGATTTAGAATCAACTATCGATGACATTATTGATTTACGATTTGGAATGTTATTTTTTAAGGTCTAAATTAGAGTCAATATATATTAAAAATATGATTTTATAGGCTCTATATAGAATCTACAGTGATGCCTATACCCGCACGGAACAAATATTTGTATGGCCTACAGATAGTTGTGCCGGATCTTGGTGTCTTGTGTATGTTAGTAAATGTCCGTAGACACACCCACGATACAGGAAAATATTCCTAGTGTGGGGAAAAGATATAAAAAAGCTCCTCTTAGCATTTTCCTAACTACGTTTGGGTTGGCTGCCAGTAATATCTGATGCAGCTAAATACCAGTATTTTCATGATACGACTTTTACATGGAGCAGGTAACTGCGTATCTGACCTCCAAAACCCAGTAACTGGGTAACACGATTCCTCTCGGCAAGACTGTTTGTCAGATTTACAGGCTAAAGACTGTTAAAGATCTACATTATGACAACTTAACGTACTTGCCCGGGCAGTGACGGGTCTCGAAAAGTCATCCATCCATGCATCAACCTCGGGAAGCGCTGCTTAACATTTAAGATCGAACCGTGTTACTCTCATTATTTAGTGTCGGGTATTTAGAGATTCCTAAATCAAATAAGATTAATTTACCAACGTTTATCTAAAGTACAGAGGATTTCCTAACGTTTTGAAAGCGTTTCGTACTTGGGACATTGACAAGTTTGCCAGCAAAGAGGCGGAATAAGTAGCATAGGTGGAATAGTCTGGCAATTCATCTCGATTTGTCTGCCGGGTCACGGAGGAGCGAACGTCGTGACTCCACGGCACATATGCGCCTGCGCAGATTTGTACAGACAACCGACAATTCCAGATTTAGCAGCGATTTTTAATACCTACGAGTATTCTGACCTGAAATTTGGAGATGATAGAAAGTTCTCGAAAAATAAATTCAACGTGTTGATAGAAATATTCCATCTAATTATGTACCTACCTAAATATATGACAAGAATAAAGCTAATAAATTGTAGTTCTAAAAACTAAAAAACACGCTTTAATGGTAAATTGAACTAAAAAGTCGCTTATCCTGAAGATCTTGGTAAGGCATTTGGGACACACGGTAGAATCAACTTTTATTACTTGCAAATTTTAATTTTTGTTTGAATTTCAAAATTACTTTGACTTGACTGAATTAATGCATTGTCATCGGTCCTTGATAGGTGTGCAAAGTTTCAAATCAATCCGACGTTTTGAAGTGGGTGGTGATTCCGTTACATTGATACATAGTTACATAGATACATAGATACATACCAAGCTAATAAAAGCGTGTTAAAAAAGCAACTTGACTAGAACGAGAGAGAGATGACAAACAGTTTTTTTTTTCATCTATACCAATATTATAAAGAGGAAAGATTTTTTTTTGTACCAAATAGGCGCCAAAACTACTGGACCGATTGAAAAAAATCTTTCACCAATAGAAAGCTACATTATTCCTGAGTGACATAGGCTATTTTTTAATCCCGAAAACGGGTTCTGTGGGGTGGTCCACGAGAGCGAAGCCGCGGGGAACAGCTAGTTGTAAATATATAGAAAACTTGCTTCTGCTAGTGTCTTCGCCCGCGTGAAAAGTAGTTTTTATCCCAAGGGAACATTATACCGAGGTGAAAACTAGCTATTTTAGACTATAATCTATGTCTGTGCCAAATTTCATCCAGATCCGTTAAGCCGTTCTAGCGTGTTTGAGTAACAAACACACACATCCATCCAAACTTTCACATTTATAATATTAGTAAAAAATAAGATACACGTCATTAAATTAGCAATTATCCACAAATTTGTTACTGTCGTTGTATAGTCCAAGCTGATGAAATCAGTATTTTACACGAAACAACTGTCATTTGACCTCTGCAACCCTGGGCAATACCGATATCCTGAAGTTTCAAGCAATTACTAAAGGATTTAATAGGAGATTAAGTTATTCAAATAAACAACACCGCAAAGCACCTGTCTTATTTTTATGTTCCATTTCAATTTACAGTTTCGATCGGCGTTTTAGTATCCCATACAACAGAGTTAATGGTAGCACTACAGGCCTCATATTTTACAATACCTATAACAAACATCTAAAATTTTATATGTAGCCAAGTTATTTACAATCTATTCACTAGCATGATCGACTCTCTCGTAAAATTCCTGCTATAACCAAATAACCGCCGCAGGGACACACATTCAAGTCACAAATTAAGGACTTTGAACTTTTTGCTAATCACTTAAGGTCCGCAATCCACCGCAGGATACTTACAAAGAAAATAATCTTATGATTTAGGGCTCCATATCTGTCAACTAGCGACCGATTATGTGAATCTGTTTGCGAACAAATAGGTTTATTGGCTACTGTCGTAATAAAACTGCTTGATTTATCAGTGGCGATAGCGAGAGATAACATTATTTTGACGTCAAATGATGTCATTGATCCGTACCGCTACCATATTGTGTTTCAGCCGTATTGTGCACAATAGACACGAACTTTGTTACAAAGTTGCAAAAACAAAACAAGACTCATTCGTGTTGTGGTTTAAAATTGTTTTATCGTAAAACAATATATGGAACAGACGCAATCAGAGCTATAACGGACGAAACGATGATCAAAACCGAAGAAGATTGCGTTTCTGTTATGTTGCAAACTGATCGAATAAATAAATAAACGACACAATTTGCCTCGATCTACAAAGAGGGTCTGTTGAAGGTTTTTATTATGACATTCATAAATATAATAAAAAAGCTGTACAGTCATCATAAAGACAAGTAACCGGTATCGAAAATAGCGGAGTAGAGTTGTGCAAGTCACATCTCGCAGGACAGGACCAATCGCCAAGGTCCTGCGCAGTCGTGCATGTCACTACGTGCGCACTGAACTAAAATTAAAATTAACTCAAGCCTTTGATCGCGAATCAGTTGGAGCATTCGACAAAGCGGTCTTCAATACCGTAATAAATGAAATTATTTTGTAAGCAAATAAAATGAGACTGCAAAACTGATTGACGGAACATTTTGTATCACCTGTCGAGCATGTCTTCTTGAAGCTTGTAATTCTGAAAATTTAAGAGTGAAAAAGCTTCGTGGTTTTCAATTATTCACACAATAATGTGACTAATTTTGATGTCACACCTTTTGAAGATGCAACTAAATTTTTCAGCCATTCAGACTAGATCACTGTTTTTCTTCTAGCGTTCACTTTTGTTACTTCACTATTTTGGTAATTTATATTGAATCATTTTATATTGCCTCTAAAAACCTACGCTACGTGAAAGATTTTGTGTCTATTCGATGAACATACAGCTCTATAACACGACACGTGAGTTCAAGAATCCAGAAAACTAAAATCAAAAGCAACAAAATTACAAAGTAACTGCAAATTGATACGCCGAATAAATATTTAGTACACTCTTAACCTACATAGTTGCTTAATAAAGCAATTAAATGTAATTTAATCGCAAATTAAGTAAGGAAGATAAATGTGGACTCTCAATATATATCGCGCCACTAAATCTATGCGCACGCGCCGATGGTACGAAAGAACCTTAGTTTAAACGCGAGATAAGATCACAGACATATTAATCTAATAATAAATAACGTTAATATGCATGTAGAAGTTTAGGATTTCTATCAATACTCTCACCCATAATAATTAGAGGGCAATTAGCTGAGAACAAAATATAAAGGTTGCTAGAATTTATTGGCGCAGATGTTAATGTCCGACTGTATGTAATTAGTTGATGTTTTAAATGTGATTGCGATGTTGTGCAAATAGTGTGGGGTTTTCGAAACTTACATTGGAATCAAATAGTAATGCTGAAGGATGCTGTCTGAATTATTGCAAACTTTTTCAGTTGAAAGCATTTTTTCCCAATTACAACGATGCAGACGAATTTTTTGATGCACAATGAGTGCCTCCCCTCTCGCCTTTTTATATATAATTATTATTATCAGTTTTCATACACTTTGTAATTTATTATTCCATATTATATACACTTTCTTTTGTAAATATTACACTACTAGCTTCTGCCAGCGGCTTTGGCCGCGTGAACGTCGATAATTATCCCAAGGTAACATATTTCCGGCCTAAAAAGTATTCTATGTGCTATTTATGACTATAATCTGCTTGACAATTTGTGGAAGCAAAATTGACGACAATAACATTAGCCCAGACAATGAACACCACATACATAAATTGACTGCACAAAATTATCTGTTCGGTTTCTATTTAAATGTTACCTAGAATGTGTAAAAAATCTAGTACATATAGGAAAATTGTAGCCTAAATTTAAATTTTAACCAAATCAAAGTAGTGTTTTCAATAGTTCTTTCTTTTGTTTTTACCCATTTAACTTTCACATTTAAGTCCTATTAACCATATCTATCTGAAATCGCTATATTCTCTTAACATTAACTTGTAAACTTTTTCTTTTGTAATTTTTAATTATTATTTTTTCCAACTACCTCCTACCTTCTAATCTTAATATTAGAAAATTACTGCACTATTATTTAATTTAAATTCCACACATTTTAGGTAATTAAGGAAAATGATGACCCGCAGCGCTGCAATCAAAGAGCTGGAAGTAAAATTGAGAGCTTCCCTGAAGGAGCTACAAGACTCCAAAGCGTTAAATATAAAACTGCTCCAAGAAATTGCAGACAGTGAGGTGGAAGTCGAAAATGTGGTCCATAAGAACACATTCCTAAAAAATGAACTGGCTGAGCTACATACTCAGCACCAGGACTTAGCCGAACAACACCAGGTACTTCAGTATCAAGTGGCCAATTATCAAAAGTGCAGTGACACGTATGAACTAACTTTAAACCGTGTTTCAGAACTTGAACAAGATTTGTGTAATGCCCATAAGGCCCTATCTATTGCTGAGTCTGCTAAGATCAGCGAGCAGTGTAAAAAAACTAATAGTTTATATAATGAGTTAGTTGACAGTTTTCAGTCAGAACCGGTGTGTGAGTCTGATTTTATAATAGATTTGACTGGTGAAGACACTATACCATTATGTCCTATTGTCATGAGTCACAATAAATTAAAAAAATATATTAAAATAAAAAAAAATATAAAACGGTCACGGAGAGCGATGAAAAAACAAAATCTCTTAAAATTAAATATTTCTTTAAGAAAGGATCGTGTTAACATAACTAGTAAATTAAATATCTGTATGGGGGAACTAGATAAATGTAGGAAAATGTATGATGTAGATACTCAGTGCCTCCAAAATGATTTACTATATAAGGAGTGTTTACTGAAGGAAATTTTTGAGAAATATGAGAGTTCACAACCGCAATTGAGTGAGCGCTTGTTTGAGGCCGGGGAATTGTTGGACTTGGTGAAGTACAATGCAGAGAGGTATGAGTCTCTGACTAGTGCCTCATGTAGCTGTGCCAACCATACACCACCCACCCCGCTGCAAGGAGACTTGTCTCCACCAATGTTGGTGCTTCCAGAAAAAATCTGTATACCCAATTCACAGGAATATAAAACAATAATGTTTAGTGACGAAATAGGTTCTGGCTTTGGAAAAATATTAAATAATTACCTTAGCTACAGTTCTACAAATCATTGCTACCATAATATTAGTTTCAAGCAAATGATTAAAAAAATTATAAATTCAAATATGGATAATTATTCTACAATGGTTTTGCTATTAGGTAATAGTACTGGCATTACCAAAAAGGACATAGTGGGCGGTATTGACACCTTGTTAGGGTTAAATTTAAGAAATCTGATGGTATGTGCTTTTCCATACTCTGATATGTTCTCAGAACAGGAGAACAATCGTATTTTTAAATTAAATAACATTTTGCAAATGTTGACTTGTCATAATGACAAATTATTGTTTTTTGACACTAATAAATTTATTAGTGGACTCCATGTAACCCAGAGAGCTTTCTCTCTGTCACCTAGGTGTAGGCGTACGATTGCTATGTTAATAGCATATTCTTTAAATGAATTGTATTTATCTTTTACTATAAACTCAGACATAAATAGGGTGTCGAAGGTATGTACTGTAGTTGATGTTAGTAGTAATACTAATTTACAGGTGGTCAATAAGTTTAATAACGTTAGCACTTCTGCTATTAATATTTATAGTTTAAACTAGTTTGTAGGACAAGGGAGGGTACCAA
This sequence comes from Orthosia incerta, assembly GCA_948252205.1. NCBI lineage: Eukaryota > Metazoa > Arthropoda > Insecta > Lepidoptera > Noctuidae > Orthosia > Orthosia incerta. The sequence continues at coordinate 12,102,226 of OX411759.1, forward strand.
CAACGAAATAGGTACGAGAACATCCATCATCAAGAAGGTACCTTCTTGCTCTCACTTAGTTAATTTAAAAAAAGGGGCTAAGCAGAATTCCTTGAAATTATTCCATCAAAATATTCAAGGTTTTTCTGCGAAGCAATTGGAAATAGAACTGTTTTTGGAAAAAACAATGTTTGAAATTGTTTGTTTTACTGAGCATTGGCTTAAAGATCATGCAATGCTAATTAATTATGAAAATTATATTAATAAAAAATGGTATTAAATCAAAACCTCGTAAAGATATTGTAGATCTATCAGTTGAACATAGTGTTGAACTGTCCTGCGTTGAGCTGGATAAGCATGTTATAGTGTGCGTTTACAGACCCCCCAATTATGGAAACTACTCTATATTTGAGTCAGTGATGGAGGATGTTTTGGCAAAACTTGCAAATGGTAATAAACTAGTCATAATCTGTGGTGACTTTAATATAAATATTTTAGAAAATAATTCAGATAGCAGTAGATTATTAAATCTCTTCAAATCATTTAATTTGTCACATGTGTTTATGGAACCAACACGAACAACTGTGACTACTGCTACATGTATTGATAATGTTTTTTGTTGCTGCGACTACTTAGACAAAGCCATTATGAATTGTCTGCCTTCGGATCATAGTGGGCTAATGGTAACATTTGAGTCCAACATACCAATAAAACAAGTGCAAATTCAATCCAGACCAATAACATCCGGTAAATTAAATAAATTTAACAGCACTTTAATCAGTAAGTTAAGTTATCAGGACCTCACAGTGAATGATGGTAATATTTTGTATGATGAAGTTTTCTCAGTGGTTCAAAAAGAGTTCAATAACACTTTTAAGAAGAAAACTAAAACTATATGCCCTAAGTTTTTATTCAGTGACTGGGCGACTACAGGACTTAGAAAAAGTAGGGAAAGACTTTACGAGCTATATGGCCTTAAGCCTTGTATTAACACTGAAACGTTTAATAAGTATGTTGCTACTTACTCAAGAATTTTTAAAAATACGTGCAAGGCAGCTAAGGCCTTGTACATTAGCAATAAGGTTAAATTTGCAGAAAATAAAATCAAGACTGTTTGGAAAATTATAAACAATGAAACGAATAGGAATAAAAAAAATAATACTGATTACACGCTTGAGACCACACACGGACTTATTAGAGATAACAAAAAAGTTGCGCAAGAATTTGTAAATTTCTTTACCAACATCCCAATTAAAACTACTGAAACCTTAAATTCTTCGCCCTCGCTTGCTTTCGGATTATTAAACGCGAACGTTTCAGCCTGCCCGAATGTATTTAACTTTTCACATATAAACCCCACAACAGTAATAAAAGCTTTTAAGCAAATCAAGATCAAGCCGACTGAAGATCTGTGGGGAATGTCCATCAAAGCTTGTACCTCCATTATTCAGACTATAGCGCCGTACTTGGCTTTGATTTTCAATTTGTGTGTAGATCAAGGAGTCTTTCCGGATCTAATGAAATATAGTAAGGTTATACCACTTTTTAAATCCGGGGACAGTAAAGACACAAATAATTATAGACCAGTATCCGTGTTGCCAGTATTCAGCAAGGTTTTTGAGAAGATAATGCTAAATCAAATGCTCATTCATTTTAATACGAATAACATCTTGCATGATAAACAATATGGCTTCACCAGAGGACGTTGTACAACTGACGCTGGTGTCACCCTATTAAAACACATCTTTAATGCGTGGGAAGAGTCGCAGGATGCTATAGGTATCTTCTGCGACCTGTCGAAGGCGTTTGATTGCGTTAATCATGAAACGTTACTTCTGAAACTTGAGCATTACGGGCTAGGTCAGTCAGCGTTAAGTTTGGTTAAATCTTATTTGAATGATAGACAGCAATTAGTTCAAATAAACGGTGTGAATTCGTCCGGGTTAAACGTGAAAATGGGGGTACCCCAGGGCTCAATTTTAGGTCCTTTCTTATTCTTAGTTTACATAAACGATTTACCCCGTTTATTGGAAAACAAACTAAACATGGTGTTATTTGCTGACGACACATCTTTAATTTTTAAAATAAATAGACGTACTTGTCAGGTTGACGACGTAAATAACGCGCTACGGCAGGTTCAGGATTGGTTCACAGCCAATAATTTAGTTTTAAATGGTAAAAAAACCAAGTGCGTAAAATTTTCATTGCCGAATGTCAAAAGTACTGATTGTGACATTATGTTAAACAAGGAGAAGCTAGAATTCGTCGATAAAACGGTTTTCTTGGGGATCACGCTGGACTCAAGGTTGCAATGGGGTCCTCATTTGGTATCCCTTGCGGGGCGGCTGAGTTCGGCGGCTTATGCTGTTGGAAGGATTCGTCGGTTGACGGATGTGGATACCGCGAGACTGGTATATTTTAGTTATTTTCATAGTATAATGTCTTACGGTATCTTACTATGGGGAAGGGCTGCAGACATTGAGTCAATTTTTATTCTGCAAAAACGAGCCATCAGAGCAATATATAATCTTCGCCGGCGCGATTCTCTAAGGGAACTGTTTAAGGACATTAACATCATGACGGTTCCTTGTCAATATATTTATGAAAACATCATGTACGTGAGAAAGAATTTACATCTTTTTAGTAAAAACGGCGACAGACATAATTACGTTACTAGAAATAGGGACCAATTAGTTCAACCAGGTTTCAGACTGGCAAAAGTAGCTTCATCTTTCATGGGGTACTGTACAAAATGTTACAATAAAATTCCTCCCCACATTCTTGAGCTGAACGAGACGAAATTTAAAACTTGTATAAAACGCACACTATGCAGGCTGGCATATTATAAGTTGGGGGATTACATCACTGATAAAAATGCTTGGCTAAATGCTATTCCTGCTCAACATCCACTAGGGCGCAAAAACAAGTGATATGCAGAACATTATTGTTTTGAAGTATTGTTGGAACTGCTGTAGACTGAATGAATATATTGATATTGTATAAACTCAATTTCCTTAGTATTGTATAACTGCACGGCACGTGTGTGAGTACTATGTACCCAACTGTAAATCTAACATTTACTGTACCTGTGTGTCGTTCGTTGACTTGTGTGTGCCCTGGCAGTTGAGTGTGTCATGCTCTCTCAAATGTCTCTCTGATGGTGGCGCGTGTGTTGGATCATCCGGTTCCCTTCATGATGGTTGAGCTGGGTGGTGCCATTCATGCGTCATGTTCGTGAACGGACGCCGTCAGTTGGGATTGGTCATAACTTAACTGCTTCGGATGTTAATGCTTTTCTAGCATCTATTATATAACTGCACAGTACATGTGTGAGTACTTTAATTACTTTATGCCTGTACGTAGTTTGTGTGTAGTGCTATTCTGGGTGCATTGTCCTCACATATATGAATTTATTAATGTATGTACTTATGTAACTAAATATTGTAAAAAAACATTTTCTTTAAAAGAGTAAGTATGGAGTTTCTTGTGCATTCTTCTCCATAACAAGCTACTTTCCGAATGCACGGTAGAATCAACTGTTATAACTTGTAAATTTTAATGTACCTAACGTTCAAAAGTGCCGCTTGGTGGCCTACTTGAAATAAAATATCTTTGTCTTTGTCTTTGAATCTATCTCTGTGTCAAATTTCATCCAGCCGTTTGAGCGTGAAGAAATAACAAACCTACTAACACACACACACACACACTCACAAACTTTCGCTGTTATATATTAATATATATTTATATTTAATGTAATATTAATATATAATTATATTTAATATATATTAATATAATGTATATATATCACAAGATAATATATAGGTGATAATTATATATAGCACATACATAAACACATTGATAGACTCATGATAGCACAAGTTTAAAAAAACCTTAGTGGTTTTTGGTTACTATTTAATACGAATAATCCTGTACTGTTTTGTATAATTGAAAAATAAAGGAAAAAAATATATATTATTATTATTATAAGTGTGAAGTGTGATATAAATAACCATCATCATTTCAGCCGAAAGACGTCTACTGCTCAACATAGGCCACCCCTAATTGTCGCCACACCAAACGGCGTCTCGCATCAGCTTAACCAGGCCATCGGTCCACCTAATGGGAAGCCTTCCAATGCTGCATCTTCAGGTCTGCTCGTCACTCCAAAATTTTTCGCCGCATCGATGGCAGCTAATTTATTATTTATTTATTATATACTTTATTGTACACCACTGAAATAATTACAGGACAAAACATTTATAAAGATAAGTGTACAATGGGCGGCCTTATCGCACAGGGCAACCTCTTACAGACAACCTTTGGATGGACTGAACGAGAGGAGATAGACATAGGGCTGTCAGTGTACAAAAAAAACTACTTACTGAAATGACGTAACAGTCAACATTGATAGTATCCTTTAAGCAAATCATACTAAGATACATTTTATCTTGATGGTGGTAGACATAATTTACTATAGACATAATTTAGTAGTCTAGTCCTGCTTTTTAACTATCAAGATAGTTAACTTAGGGATCGTCTTTCAAAATATCAAGTTCTCGTTTCGAAGTATCTCCATGAGATTATGTTCCTATAAAATCGTTAGATAGTAACTATATTTCGATATTATAATAGGATAAATGGTTCCATACAAAAATGTATTATGTTCATGAAATCTGAGAACACCATTTAAAATCTTCAGCAGCAAATTTATTTATTTACTAGCCGTGCCCGCGGCTTCGCTCCCGTCAACTGCCACCCTCCTTACCTTCCTACCTACCCTACCTACTTACCAATTTTTTTTCTAGTGTATTCTTTCGTGGTGAATATTAACTTAGCCATTCAGAAAATGATATCAAATGCACAACGCCATCTATCGAATATGGAGTGCAACTGTCCGAGTAGGTATCTGAATTGCGTGTGTTGTGATATTTTACTTCTTGAACACTTTAAATTCATCTAACTTTTCATAGAGTAAACCGATTGCGATGAAACAAAAACTATGTAATACTTCAAATACGCACGATTTTTATGTATAAAAGTTATCACCATTGGTTTCGTACATTTTACGTGATGCATGCACAAATAAATAGACAAACAGACAAAAATTCCAAAAATGCTGGAAATGGGTTCTGTTGGTGTTAAACACACTGGTTTTTTTTTTTGAAAATATTTTCGGTGTACAAAAACTACTTTTTTACAGATTTTTATATGTATTGATAACTAGCTGTTACCCGCTGCTTCGCTCCCGTGGACCACCCCATAGGACCCGTTTTCGGTATTAAAAAATAGCCTATGTCACTCAGGAATAATGTAGCTTTCTATTGGTGAAAGATTTTTTTAAATCGGTCCAGTGGTTTCGGAGCCTATTCGGTACAAACACACAAAAAAATATTTCCTCTTTATAATATTATTAGAATAGAAGATATTGATTACGAGCTTCTTCCCGCGGTGTCGCTCCCGTGATGAACACATGAACAGACGAACGAATTACCTCTTTATTACATTAGATAACTCCAAACAAAATCCAACTTTTTCTAAATCAAGGTGCTTGTCTAAATATAGATACCAAATCCGACAAAGCACATTTGACAGATGTCCTAAAATGGATAACCAGCCGAATGAATATGCAAATAAATAATCCTAAGTACTTCACAAATAATACCGTGAATAAACTAAAACATAGTGTATAATTTTCATAAATTTTTTGTTACAAATAATATGCTATAAGCATGCATTGTTTACAAGGTCGTCTTGTGGGTAGACAAGTTTTTTATCGAATTTCAGTATGATATAATGTAATAAAACAATTGAGTGCAAGCTTGTAAGGCATCGAGAATATCCCTTTCATTTTCGATATGAAACTTATACAACTTTCAATGCTAAGAAATAAGTATAAAGAAACGGCCAAGTGCGAGTCGGACTCGCGCACGAAGGGTTCCGTACCATTATCGCAGAAAACGGCAAAAAAACATGTTTGTTGTATGGGAACCCCTCTTGAATATTTATTTTATTCTGTTTTTAGTATTTTTTGTTATAGCGGCAACAGAAAGACATCATCTGTGAAAATTTCAACTGTCTAGCTATCATGGTTCATGAGATACAGCCTGGTACAGACGGACAGACAGACAGACGGATCGCGGAGTCTTAGTAATAGGGTCACGTTTTTACCCTTTGGGTACTGAACCCTATAAAGACAAGATATTGAAGATTTTTACTTGTTCGCGCATTTTTGTGTTTTAAGTCAGACATACTTCAATTTGCCCAGAAAATGCCACATAATAAAACAACCTTGTGAAACGTATTTACAAGAATTTGTTACTACGACTGAAGCCATTAAAGTAAGAGGCAGTCACTCCCTATTCTAGCTCAGACTGTGACCAACAACTATGACTTTCAGGATCCACAAAAAAAACGTACATCGGACACTTTTTGCTTGTTTTGCAAACTTTGTGACCAATCGATTAAAAAAAGTGTCATTAAAGAATATTTTTGGACAACGTTTGACCTTGTCGCGTCTTTGCGCCACCCGTCACTCTCGAGCTTTGTAATTTACTGCGAATTCTTCAATGCTGTACCTAATAAGGCCTTTTGTTGACCCTCCAAGGAAGTTTAACTACACTATAGAGACGATAATTGCACGCCAAACGGACGGCTTTGTCGTTCAACTAAAATTAAATGGTAGGAAATAGATGCAGGTCATTATGTGCTTTACTTTGAATTTAAATGTTTGAGACACGTGTCCTTGTTTGTAACTGTGCCACTTAATTACATGCAATTAATGAAATTAATGCAAACAAACATATTTCCTTTTACATTTCAAACGGCGCTAAAAGTTATCTTTCAAAAACAAAGGAAGGTTCTATTTTGTCTCTAAGGCGGAAATGCTTATCTGAGACAGGTAGACGTAGACGTGTTTCACGAGTTTTTGTACATTTAATTATAATAGGAGGATACCACTGAACATCATGTGGAAAACTTTAAAACAATATAACAAAAATGTATTACTATAAAGGGGTCAAAAAAGGTACGTAAAGGTACTCATGGAAGTACATAATTATGTCTATTTTTTTTGACGGAAAATTCCATCGTAAAACTCTATTTTATACAAAAACACTAGCAACCCACTCCGGTTTTGCACGGGTAGTAGAGCATACATGTTTTTCTTAAAATAAGTACCTATCTACCATACACAAAAGGAGAATGCGACGTCAAGCGATTCCCGCCATCGGTGTGAGTACCGTGCTTGAATTTATTTTAGTATTTATTTTAAGATAACTCCTAAGATATTTATTTAAATTATATGTTGTAAAGGATTATCATTGAGCATGACATGCATAAGGTAACTAACGTATTTATGTTGATAAGGATTACTGTATTGATCACGAAGCTTTCCATTTTTTTAGAAGAATAGGTAAAGTTAGCTATCCTTAAAAGATATATAGATATACGCCATCGTGGACTTTTCTGTAGACCTATAAAATAAGAATATCTCTTTATACATTGTTTTGTTATATATCAAAGGGGTTAGGCAGAGTTTTTGATGAAAGCTTCCAAGCGGCTTAACATTTTCAGATATTATCAACAATTATCGTCATATTTCAACCAATTTACACAAATCTCATCAAATTATAAACCTAAACCTACCTCATGAATCTGTCTGTCTATTGGTGAAAACCGCATGAAAATCCATTCAGTAGTTTTTGAGTTTCTCGCGAACGGATAGACAGAAATACGTGGCGGGGGACTTGTTTTATAAAATGTAGTGATAGTAATAGTGAAGTGCTCTGAATATAATTCCTAGACCTATAAGTATTCAAAAGGCGTCATCAGAGTTGACTCAGACCAAAAGCCTCTTCCACATTTCACATTAAAGACTTGTTCCCAACTGTCAGTCTCATTCACTGCCCCCAGCTACTAGCTACAACTATATAATTAAATGGCGACATTTTTTGTCCATCAGTCCGTCTCCTGAGGCCTTGACAACACGGAAGACTAGACTTAACACTAGACAACATTTAGCTACTGGGCATTAGTCGTGTTTAATGTTTTACATACAACATTAAACGTTAGGTATCCCAAACTTGTATAATATGTGCTTAACAAATTATTAACTGTGTTTTAGAACGACTATTTTATTTAAACTAGATTTGTTATAGTGGTGTGTCATTTAGTGTAAAACTTATTGCTAAAAACAGAATCACCTACTCTTTGAAAACCTAAGTAAAAGTAACTGTTCGGGTGCTATGATGTCATAGACAGACAAGTAGACCGTCAAGCAGACAAAGGCTTAAAAATTACACTTCTCTTTTTACGCAGAAATCAAAAAAATACCTTTGTGACCAAATTGTTCCAGATTCAACTACAATAGTATAGACAATGCAACAAAAACTAATCGGATACAGGATGTATCGAAAACGGGGACAGATTGGCGAACATTCAAACAAGAGAGCATCAACACAATGCATTTGATCGGTGGTACCTCCGTACCAGGCGACACTCACGACCACTGGATACTCGCATCGTCAAAAAAAGCGTACTCAATTTCACGCAACATAAACTCCGTGATCGCTTTTTGTCATCTTATGATGACAAACAGCTATTTCCTAGTTGGGCTAATTGTCCAGGCTCATTGTGGCCGCCTTACTCATCGACGTTTTTGTCCCCATCGGCCCTCACCTTGCACTTTCGATTTTGCTCGGGTTACGCATCGATCTGATTGAAGTCATTGAAGCCCGCGGCTGTCTTTGTGTGTTACCAACGACCTGAAGTATTCCGGTTTCGATTCCAAGAAACGGCTTTGATATCTCTTATTACAAAAACTTGATGTCCTTTGTGTTTCCCCAATTTCGTGTGAAATATATTCGTATCTGCTCAAAATGTAGTTGATATGTAACAAAGTTCGATTCGGACTCGAACCTCGTAAAGAAATGTAACTAGCAAAGCTCACGGTTTCGGTCGCGACTTAAACTTAATTTCAACAATTGGTGCAATAAAATAAACGTGTCTACAATTCAAGTTATATTTTGTGTTAGATATTATTTAGTTTAGCAAACGTCGTTGTAAGTTACTTAACAATACTAAACCGTAACCCTAACTTAAACCTGGGGCTACAAATTATAGGCACGCTAACAGACAGACATTCCGGCTTGCAACATTAATATTAGTTATGTTGGAGACAAGTCGTTGAGTAACGCGAGGCCATCGAAAGTAATTAAGTACATAGCGGAGACGCGGACCACCTTGGTGACAATTTTAGGGCTTCCTCGTCAAGGACGATGGTTTTTTTGACAACCACAGTGGAGGCAAATTGCTCTGGTTTCACAAAACAAGTTAAAAATCTCAACTTTGTTAATAAAAACACACAAACGGCTGACTGGTTTGTAGAGTTGGGTCTTTCAGAGTTCTTAACAAAAGTAGGTACGAGTAGTATTTGAGGACATGGAAGAGAACAGAAAAGTGTTGCTTATTTTTATACAGTACGTAATAAACTTGTAAATTTTTGCCCTGCAATACCAATAAGTATACCGAGGTATTACCTCATTCGGATACAAAATTTCTGTTTAGCACATGTCATGTGCCTGTCATTTTACGAATACAGAAAAACTGCTTGCTGGTAAAATGCCGCCTCCACACGCTTGGCGAACAATGGCGAACAGCAAACAACAAACACGAACGTTTGGATGGGTGTTTGATTGTGTTCGCCTGTTTTTGTTTGTGTTCGCCCGTGTTCGGCATTGGTGTCGGTTTTTATGCACAAATCAAAGGGTGTTCGACAAACGTGTTTGCGATGTATCCACACGCTTGTTTAGTTTAGTAGTACGCGCGAGCTTGCGGGCGGCGGACGGAGTTAATAGTGGTGGTCAAATTTACGAATCGTGACATTTTGTGTAGGTATCCTAAGCTAAATTGTAAGGAAAAATGAGGAGTTTAACCCGAAAGTAATCGCTGCCACAACAAGCTCGTCGTCCGCCATGTTTGCCAATCTGGAATAGACTTGCATGTTCGCCAAGCGTGTGGATGCCGTGTTTGTGTTGGGTGTTCGTGGTCAGTGTTCGGCACGTGTTTGCTGTTTGTGGCAAACAGCAAGCGTGTGGAGGCGGCATAAAAAACTAGATATAGGGATTAGCCCACGTTAGTGACAATTCACACTTCAAGTACTAAGCCATCGTTGTCAACGACTGCTCAACTGTTATCGAAGTTGCATTGTTGCGTCGCGCTTGTCAATGCAAGCCTTTACTCTTACATTAAATAATATAAATAAAAACTATATCAATCAACGATCAAACAGCATTACCTGCGGCCAGACCACCTGTACAACGCATAAAAGACAATTAAACAACGTACAGAGTTGTATAACAGATGCCTATGACGTATACAAAATAGAAAGCGCCGATAAGAGCCACTTTTAATGGCTTTCAGTTTCGTTCGCAGCATGCAAATACTGTTACATCAATCGGTATCAAACTATCAACTGCCATTCAATTATCTAACGAACGACCTGCCTTGTAATTGACAATGTGTGTTTCTTTTTTGTTTTTTGTATTGCAGCTTGCAACCAGGTTTGTAAAAGGAAAATTAGTTTGTTGGCTCATCGGATACCAATAAGCGAAAGTTATTAAAAGTTCGTACGATTTCTATAGTGACTTTTCAGCGAAAGGTACTTTGTCTATTGTAGTGCTTCCCTATGAACTTTTAATAAAATAATACTAGAAAGATGAGTGCTCTTCATTAGGTTCTCCATCACTTCCAACTATTTCGGTCTCGGGATAGTTAATAATTTGGTCTAGCTTATCCTGCCATCACATTGAGTTAGTCATGGAGTTTCCTTGCGTGATCGCATCAGGAATGAGGGAATTCGCAGGAGAACCAAAGTTACCGACATAGCCCGACAATTGCGAAAGGCACATAGCTCGCAGAACGGATGGCCGATAAGGCCGAAAAGTTCTGGAATATCGACCGCGAACCGGAAGACGATGCGTTGGAAGGCCTCCCACTAGGTGGACTGATGACCTGGATAAGGTTGTGGGAACGGGACCGATCAATGTGGCGACGCTTGGGGGAAGCCTAAGTCCAGCAGTGGACGTCTTTCGGCTGAAATGATGATCGTGCCATCTTCTGCATGGTCAGCCGCAAAGCCTTCTGAAACTGCTAAGAACCAAATACTAACATGTTGACTTAAAAACTAATCAAAGGCTCACGGAAGCATTCAAAATCAAATAAACTATATCTAAACGCAATGATTGATTACGATTCAGTTGACATATTGTAAATTAAATAATAATTAATCAATTAATGAAATCAGATGTACTAGTCAATTTGTAACAACTCATAAGTAGCGGAACAACGGCTTTAAAATGATTAATTGTGATTAAAAATAGATATGAAGCACTGGCTTTATGAAGTCGTAGTGTTAAGCACGTCATTTAATAGTATTGTATCTATTTATTCATTTAAGTTAAAGTTAACTTTGTGTAAATTATGAAACCAGGCTTCATTTTTAAAGATGGCTGTAAAAATTGTGAGCCTCCAAGTGAAATATGGTACAGTAAAGACTTAAAAATGGATCCACATATTTCTATTACTTCATTCCGAAAAACTATTTTTTTCTTACCAAAAGGGAGAGAAAGCTAATTTCTAAATATGTCCAAAACCGAAGATGCGTGAAGAAGCGTGAGGACATTGAATATCAATCTGCCTAGCCTTTTCCCAACTATATTGGGGTCGGCTTCCAGTTTAACCGGATCTAGCTGAGTACCAGTGTTTTACATGGAGCGACTGCCTATCTGACCTCCACTCCAGTAACTGGGTAACACGATACCTCTTGGCAAGACTGGTGTCAGATCTCAAGCTTCTGACTACCCGTAACGACAGTCAAAGATCTTCAAATGACAGCCGTGACCAACGGCTTAGCGTGCTTGCCGAGGCACGGAGGAAACTCGGTATATTGAAATGGTCACCCATCCACGGACCGACCTCGTCAAGCGTTGCTTAACCTTGATGATCGACCCGTGCGGCTGTTATTATTTAGCCACGAGCTCCTCAAGAGGACATTGAATATAACCGTTTTATTTTGCAGTAGCGGAAAGCATCATTATGTTGAGTAGCCCTTATGGGCTTTATCATTCAGATCATTGTTCGCAAATATTTTGTCTTTAATTACGTTTATCTAAAGACCCTGTGTCTCAGAATTTTAATTAATTTAATGTCATTATGGGCAGGAGGCATTAATTGCCCTGTTTACACCTAGATCTAGATTAAACTAATTATAAAAAGGTAATACTGACACCTGCGAAGGGCCAGGTTTTCACAACTAGTTATCTCGGCCAGGTTACCAAATGAAAGCGGTCGGTATTCTGCATATCTTACCTTTATGAATAAATAAATCACGAGGTTCTATATGTAAATCAGCGTTTCCTAGATGTTATTAAACCAACTGTATCAGTTGCTTCATCTCATAAAATTGTACCAACATGGCTTAGGCAGAATATTTCTGTAAGAATTCCTGTTAAGGCCGTACCCTGACAAAAAAATCAGTATGAGATATGAGCATTCCTATTGGCTTAGCGGCACTGGTGGCGCATGAATTACGGTAGTGAATACGCCCAGATTTTAGAATAAAATCTTTATAAAATCGAATATTGGTCTTTTCAAAAAAATAAAACTTACAAAATGTTCGTTAGCAAATTGTCTATCCATTAGTGTTAGTATAAAAAATAATTAATGAACACTTTACGAGAAGATGCATGCTACCAATAATTATTTCACATTTTTGTGGTTTTGTTGGAAGGAGATTAGTGATACATATACCTCTTTAAAAAAAAAGTGTACGACCATTTTAGAATCAACATTATGTAGAAATTTAATGTATTTTTATTAATTAATATTTCTTTTTAAATAAAGAGTAGATAGCTCTTAAAAACTGCACAAAATTCGACTAGCGCGGCGTTTTGCTCGGGGAGGCGCCTTAATACTTACCTGCTTTATACCAAATACCTCATGCTCATGAAAAACACGTCTTCACAACAATATCCGATCCAAATACCCGTAAAATTTCATATGTTTTTTGTCTGTCTTGTTTGTGTCCCACAACTGGGCAAAGGCTTCCTCTTTCTCTTTGCAAACATCTCCGTCTTGTGCGATCTTTGATCAAGTCTGTTATCCTTTAATACTCTTACTGCCGCACTCAGAGCCGTTAACGGTTACTTAAGGGGATCCTTGGTATTGATTTTAGTACAACATATATACTAAGGAGCGGTTTAAGTAACCGTTAAATGTTTCTAAGTGCGGCAGTTAGATACCAATTGCATCATTAAAGGTGACAAGAAACTCATCATCATATCTGCCGAAAGCCGTCCACTGATGGACATAGGCCTCCCTCAAGCGTCTCTACAATCCCCGCAACCTTCACCAGGTCATCGGTCCAACTGGTGGGAGGCCTTCCGGCGCAACGTCTTCCGGTTCGCGGTCGCCACGCCAGAACTGTTCTGCCCCATCAGCCATTCGTTCTGCGAGCAATGTTCCCTGCCCACTGCCACTTAAGTTTGGCAATTCTTCGAGCTATTTTGGTAACCCTGGTTCTCTTGCGGATCTCTACATTACACAAGAAACTACTCAGATGATATTATTTTCTACGCTAACTTTATCTGCTATAACTACTTACAAAAGATCAAAATTACTCTCGGAATCCCTCTGTAATCGCCCTGGATAGATAGCTTCAGTTTACCCACTCTTGCATCCTCATAACCAATCCATAAACTTAGATCCCCGAGTGATACTAAAACCCAGCTGCGAGTACATCAAATTAGATATAGTATTAGATTAATAAGAACCGTTACAATGTCGAACATTAATAAATTTGTCCTACGTTATAGATAGCGCGAGAGTGCGAGCGTGGACAATGAGCCTGGCCTGAGTTATGGCCATGATGGCCCATTAGTCTCCGAAGCTACAGAATAATGGCCCAGAGAGATGTACTATCTATCCACCTAGATATGGCACTGGTATTGTGCCTTTAAGGTGTTTGGGCCTCCTTTAGAAATGTTTTAAGTATCTGTATAAGACAATATGATTCATCGTTACTGAAATTGGGTGGTCCTTGTAGGTATTGCAATTCATTTGTGTTCAGATGTTGTTAGCTTTAACTTCCTGTTAAATCATTAGGGTCAGCGGATTCTGCTTTGCAATCTGAGCAATCAAACACGTTCTGGGCCGTTTAGTATGTCATTCCAATCACGGTAAACAAGCGTGATTAATTGGGCTCGCTCCTTCTCTGTGTGAGAAGAGTCCCCTGCCATAGAAATAAGCATCTACCTTCATTTACAATACAACTGTGTCGCTAAAAGAATATAGATAATATAATACTAGCATACAGATGCCTCATCCCATACAAAGGTTTTTCGACGTTCTATACGGACTATTTACGAAAAGTACATCGATTGCGTTCGGTTACGTTCCACGGCTGTTGCTGGTGTTAGCAGCGACTTGCAAGTAAAACGGTTTACTCGGTTCGTGATTTTTTTTTCTTTAAATACAGTGACGATTTGTTTTATAGTATTTTTCTAACGTTTTTACAGTTTCATTCTACCAAAATGTGTTACAATACAAATTTAAAATTTCGAGTGGCATACCTCAGAAATTTAAAACGGCGCCATCTATTGGAATCAATTTTAAATGATCCGTTTAAATAATCTTTGAAATGTAAATTAAGAGGCCAATATTCCATAATGTATGCTTAGAGAAGTTAATTAAATACAATTTTTATGAACCATTCTAGAAAATGTTAAATTTACACACAATTCAATAACAAATCGATGCATATCGCGCCATCTAGTGACATTTATTTGAACCAAATTTTCTTTCTTACCGCTGGGACCCCGTGGTTCTGATAAGTTCAGTTTAGACGATCCGAAGAATTCAGTTCAGACCATCCGAAAAAATGAAGAGTAACTTCAGCCCAAATTCACCATTGTATACTCAAAGTTCATCCATCTTTCAATCCGTGTTACTTAACCATATCCAGTGTGCGTACATCTACAATGCGATCCTTTGCAAATAATGGCGGTGCCAGCCGGTAAGTCACTAAGCGATGCTATCGCTCGTCGATATGCTTCTTTTTATGATCATTCCGCAGTCGTAGAAAGAGTTAGACAATCTGAAGGAAGAAGGCTTTATTGGCTTGTACTAGTGGTCTTCTTGGAGGCCAGTATAGAGCTTTTTACTAGGGACTAGGCATTTGTATACATTTTTGACGATTTACTACTCAATAACTATCGTTGCTAAATAACACGAATGTTTAAATAATCGTTTTGATGTGCATTTATCTTTTTCATACTGCGAAAAATATAAGAAACTTAGAAGTGTTCAAAGGACACGCAACACACTAAGTATACACTAGAAAAAATAAAATGAACGTAACGCCGCTGTATAGCTAGTATTCTGCAAATGCAAATAATCGTTTCATATGCTAATGATTTTAATCACAGGTCATAAAAAAAAAAATCGCATTTGAATTAACATATCAATAGCAATAGCAGAGTTAGCAGACCATACGATAACGTGCTAAAATACCCAGAAATTTAATTTGAGACCACGACACGACTGGCAAATTAAGTCAAAATAGATTATATGAACTGAAAACCTCTGAACTTTACCGACTCGATTAAGGCTGCAATTAAGCTGAACATGGCTAATAAGATGTACAATGAGTTAATTAAGACATGCGCCTGTCACGCGCCTACGCACGCAACTTACATTCCCCATAGATACGACGAAGAGATTCACCCGTTGGCATTTCTAAATTACCCGATACAACTCCAAGAATTCCCGTAAACACTAATTAGAAACATTAACTTGTGATGTGTTTTACAAATGACCTTTTTATACGAATAACAAATGGCGTTAGTTTACCTATTTTCTTTCCTGATAAAGTTTTATGTAAGACTATCGATGCTAAACAAGATCGTCAACGTGAAACTTCATTTTCTTCATTATTGCTCCTCTTAAAGACTTCTTAGACCCGCATAACGATGCCGTCAAATTAACTTGTTAATTAGCAATCTGCTATACTCCTTCTACTGTGTCATTAAGTTTGTATCATTACTTTTGTCGTTATTTTACGCTTCATTCTAAGTCTATCTACTTAGAGTCGAACGAAACGCAAAACCGCCACGCAACTTTGCAATGGCAAAATCTGCACATGTTCTCGAAACTTATTCAATTTTCCATGTGCTCCCATTTCTAAGTGTTGCGAATTCAGAAGCCCTTAGTTTCCTAGAACAAATTGTGGGCCACCTTTCTTTCATTTCTCTAACCATGCTGGCGTCGTGTCGTTGAGGAGTGTGGTGGAAATCCTCATTTAGGCTTGTTTAAGTCTGAACAGCTTTACGATAACACGAATTGGGCTATAAGTAGAGACCGGCTTATATGCATTTGCATATTTGCATATGAAATTGCATATTTACCCCATTCACAGCGGAAATTGCATATTATATCTAATATCTAGTGATGATGCATATTTTCGCTATATTTATTATACTTTTCGGTAGGTTACTAAATATACTAAAAATAATTTGATTGATTGAAGACTATACTTTCGATGTCTGAAGATTGTTTACGTTTACAAAAATGTTAAATAATTTTTCGTTTTAGTGAATTGTTATCGTCTACAAAGTTATTACATTTTGGTATTGACAATGTATGATTGAATAATTCACCAATTGTATGCTGATTTAGAAATAAAATAATGAAAACCCACCACATTTTTCCTTTTTATAGTTTTCTTAAACTTTAATGTTGCATATTTTACAAATATTCATGCATATTTTGCGCTTTTTTCATGCATATTTGCATACATATTTCAAGCATTTTATGTTGCATATAATCCGGTCTCTAGCTATAAGTAACCAATTAGTCCAAAGACGCAGCGTTGGACGGCCTCCCACTAGGTCAATCGATGACCTGATTACGACTGCGGGAGCAGGAACGGTCGTTGTGGCAACTCTTGGGCTACACAAGAAACCCTGATAGATCACAAGCTATCAGGGTTTCTTGTGTAGCAAAATAGTAATTTTCCTGGTCATCTATAACCAGACTGACATCGTGTCGCTAAGCAGTCCTCTTCATCGTCCTGCCCTTGTCTCATGTTACTTGGGGTCAGCGCAACACGTTTTGCTCTTCCATACCGTCCGTAGCAGTGTGGCGTGTATTACGGCTGTGTAGCTCGCCATGATTTACCAATTGCCGAATATATCCTGATAGCATGTGCTCTTGTGTAGTAAATTGCTTGCCATCCTCCTGGTCATCTGTAACCAGAATGGCACCGTGTCGCTGAGCTGTGCGGCCTGTATTACGGTTGTGCACCTCATCGTGGGGCGCGTGGTTGTCGATGATTTATTTCCTGCTAGCTTGTGTTGCAAAATAGTTGCCACTCTCGTGGTCATCTCTAACCAGACTGGCATCGTGTCGCTGAGCAGTGCGGCGTGTATTACGGTTGCGCAGCTCGCCGGGGGCGCGCGTGGCTGTCGATGATTTATCAATAGCCGCCGCGATGCCTGCACGACGGCTCGGCCCGACACCACTCTTCCTGTCATATAGGACAAGGTAGGGAAGGCAGCGGTCAGGAGTATTTGTTGGATTTCAATACACCAGGGCAAAGAAAGAGAGGCCTCTGTTTAGAAGTGGGTCAGGTCAAGCTGTGGGTGATGAAGACTTTATGTGGCAAATGAGCTTCTAAGTTCATCTGCGATAACCTTTTCTGTGGTGCTTCCTAAACCAATAAGACTTTCAAATTCATGTACTCTTCCTAAGTTAATCTTGGCTAATGGAAAAAAGCAAATACTGCAAACTAATTTTAACACGTAGGCCGTAGTAAGCAAGCGTGGTGATCAATGCTTTCTCTGCTTGTATTACTGGCTTTTTGTTTCCGGTTAGGCAGTCTATCAACTGCACTTTCTTAGGACTTTTTTGACTGACGCAGAAGGTTCAAGACCAGTATGACTAAACCAATGTTCCGACCGATCAAATCAACCTGTCCACAACTGGACATATGCTACTCCTTATAGCATTATAACACGTTGTTTATTATTAGGTATCCAACTTCTAGCAACCATCTAATTTCCTAAATTTAGGCTTTCTGGCTCAGGATCTTTCTCCGCCTACCGAGTAAGAATGAATTCATTTATTCTAATCATTTCTAACTATTAAATTCCTAACACTTCTCGCTTATACCTCACACCACCGCCTAATCGTACTGTCCCTTCAGTCCCCGCCCCGCGCGCCCCTCTCCCCCCCGGAGCCTAGTTGCGCACGCGTCGCCACGCCCTGCCCCTACCCGCGTTAAATATATCATAGGTCATCTGGCCAGGTTTGTCGGCTTGCCTACTAAAAGCTCAACTTTACAACTGGTGCCGATGTATAGATATAGTACGCTATGTGACTCGGTGATAGTGTTTAAGTAGTTCAGGTGTCCTGTACTTGCCTACGTTTGGTTATCTGTGGAAATTGACAGTGTTGTAATATTTAGTGGATAGGTTTTTGCTTTTTGCTGTTTCGACATGGTTTGCGTAATTGGTTTTGGTTCCAGGGGGTAAGGTGTGTAAAGTTACCACACTTTATGTATAAACCGAGATGTTATCCTATTTATAATATTAGATAAGCATGTTCAGGCAACACTCACTGTTACTGTGTATTAGTCTATCAGCACAGTCGATACCATGACAATTTTGCTGAGTACCAACTTGTTTTTGTGACTTGCTTTGTTTGAACAAAAACGTGCCCAAAAACGAAAACATCGATCGATCATCACAAGCACAAAAACAAACCTACTTTGAATCTGGACGACATAAACTGAAGCAACCGCAGAAATCGAGAGTCAATTGCATCTAAAATTAGAATACAAGACCGAAAGAAGCGGACACCCACCGTCAAAAAACGGAATTTCAAAAGTTCTCAATACATTTTCGTTTCTACTTAGCCAGTTTTGTTGGGGATCGAAAACCCGGCAATGTATAAGGTATTGAAACTTCTAGGTTTGTGGTTTATAGTGGCTCCCTAGATTCCAATGAGATGCAGTAAGGGGCATGTCGCACGCAGCGGGACCGCTGCAAGCGACGCGCGCGCACGAGCGGCCCATAATCAACGACAACCGACTTCCTTACGTAAGCCCAAAACAGATAAAATGGAGAATATGAATTTTGCCGAACAATCGCTACCACTGTCGCAATCCCCCAAGTCTAGATTTTTGACAGACTGTCGTTTTTGATCGATGGATTACAAATTGACTGGAGATTTGATCTGCGAAAACCTTTTCGACTTTTGCAATATTATGCATAAAAATGCAAAACTTTAAACAAAGATTGCATGGCTGTACATTTTATTGGGCATAATTTATCAATTACGCCGAAAATCATATGCAGAAACACTAAAACAAATAACCTTAACTCAATATACAGTTACTTAATTTTTGCAGACTCATTGCGGTTTCAGAGCACACCATCCTCGGCGCGGCCTACAATGTGACCCAAATTATACAGCTCGCAATTTCGGGCATAAGCAGAGATGCGGCAATTTGATCCTCTATACTTAGCGTCCCAACCAACTATAATTTACTTTAGTTGCAACATTACCGGCCAATTGCGATGGCCCTCGGTTTTCACCTGAGAGAAATAATTTCGAAAATTTATGGCGTTAATAAAATCCCCTGATGGATTGATCGATATCTTGTTTATCTGATTATACACCTGCATGTCTGAAGAAACGGTAGATATGGCAGGAATGTGCAGCAATAATAAATAAAATTCCTTTTTTTACGGTGATTTGAAACGTATAAGAAATTATACAACTTCATCATTCCTCATATTATTTGAGAAATAAATTAAATAAATATTTGCTATTACTCCGATAACTACTTGCATAAAATACATAATTTAAATTACTTATTATACAAATGGTATTATAATTTTAATTACGTTGTCTTAGTAGGTACATATTTTTAAGACTTCATTATTTCACACCGTCTAAGAGATGTCTAACATTTTTCTATTTAAAATACCTTGCTTCGATAAATGAAATTTTCTGAAACTCATCGATCAAGAGTTTCAGAAATAATGTTCATGTTTTATCAACTGGTGCAATGACAACTTCTCTACAAAAAAAAAAAAGTCTCTATTTCGCAAGTCTGTGGTCAGTTGGCACAGACAGCTCGCGAGCTCCTTGCCCCTACGTGATACAATCTGTACCCACATTGCCTCTAAATTTATTTGTATTATCTTCCCGATTCAGATTTCTTTATTCAAGGTACTGGGACGGACACCGAAATAAATTCGCAGAATGTCTTCATTTTATGCATTAACGTCGTTATTATGCCAATTTGGAGTTTACTGAGAACTCATATTGTTTACGATTTCGTTGAATTTATTACCGTACTTGCGAGATTCACACAAATTTTCTTGACAAACTTAATGGCAATTTTTTAAACGATCTACGAAAATTCTACAAAAATCTCTCCTGAGTTCTATGCAGTTGCCCAATTCCAATATAATGACATATTTACACGCAATCCATAGATTACACAATCTGGTTTTATTCGTGGACTATCGGTTACATTTCGAATTGACTCGATTACTCATTGAACGCGATTTCTAACGCAACACATTACACGCGTGGACCGTGGTCACGCTACATGGACAAGTAGACATAACTTTAGTTCATTTTACACAATAGATTATAAAAACCATCGTGATATATAAATTCAGTGTGAAATTAAGAATCAGCGACCACCGTACGGATTCGATGGAATCAATTGTTTGACCACAAAACTCATTTCGTGGTGTGCGCGGGAAGAGTGAAATTTTGATTGATGCAGCCTGATGCTATCTTTCTTTCTATCACGTATACAATAAGGTTTGTAAGCAGCCTAATGTTGGAAAGTTTTAGTTTTCATTAGCGGTATGATTCGATATGAAATCTGTATCTTCGGCAGAACTTATAACTGTTTTATTTTTGAAATGTCTGTCAATGTACATAGTGTGGTGGTTACTGAATCCGGAACAAACTGTAGTTTATTGTCTTCTTGTTTCGAAGAAATACTGCTCCTTATAAAATCTTCCTGCTCGAAAATAATAAGCTTGATTTTACTCCATCCATCATCAATCTTTTGGTGTACATTAAAGTATATTCTATGTAGTATTTATCTCCGGAATGTTCGCAGATCGCTGTTAACTTTTGGTATGGACCAAGTTACCACTTTTATTGCATTATTTTCATGCTTCTAGCAGTTATCAGCCAGTTTTATTGCTTGTTTTTATGCAAATGAATTAAAATGGAAACACATAGTTCCTTATTGTAGAGCATTTAAGCCAATAACTTAAGGCGCTATATACGCCCTAATGTTAACGCAGTACTGGCCGTGCGCCCGCTCGATGCCAAAATATCAATATTAAACCTCCTTTTGAACAGTTTTGTTTGCAAAATATTATTTGATTTACATATTTAGCTTTGTTAGCTATGAAGGAATTTCAGCCATCAATTTTGAAACTTCCAAGTCGTTTTGGAGGAGTTTCCAAAAAAGTTTTGATAATTATTTTTTTAAAGCAAAACTATTAGTTCCACGAAAAAACCTTGTATTCAAAATTATGTACATGAATCAATAATAAATATATATTTTTTTCAAACCTTTTAACTTAGCAATTACTAAGGAGTATGCTTTAGAAAGTTACCGTTTTACGGCACTATAGCGTATGTAGGCCCTTAATGACCCGCTACTAATTGAAGCGTAAATAAACTTTTATCAACAGTTACGAACAGTTTACAGAATAACTTAATTATATCTAGTTTAGGAACGTTGAAAACACTAACAGAAAGATGCGGCCAAAACAAAAGAAGGTGGGTACTCAATATAACCGTACTTTAAGAAGCATTTATATCAAAAATATACAGACTTCTGACTTAACACCTCAAAGAGAAACGCGCTCACGGATAATTCCATTTATGACACAACAATTTCAGAGATGCATGGAAGCGCCAAGCAAACAAAGGCTTAGGCACTAAACTGTCAATTAAAGGGTATTTGGTAAATGAAACTTGGAATTCGACAGGGTCTGGCATCGTCAGGTGTGGCCAGTACAGCGTGAGTCAGAGCCCGCGCCGCAAATTCCGTAGATAACCGACAACTCCTTTATTCTCTTTGGTATATCGAGCACCGCGGCACCGCCATATTCGTGCCCTTTCGTACGCCCGACTGTTGTTAAGTTTTGAATAATTCAAATATTGGCTAATGGTCATAATAATAACGTTTGGCTGCGAGAATTCGTGGCTGGATTTTGTTAAAAAATAGGTTTAGATTATTTTATATTGCTTAAGTTAAAGATCTGAGAGGGTTATTATTAAAACTGAACACTACACAGAAGCTTACAATTAATCAAACTTAAGTTAAAAAAATCTGATATATTTATCAAAAGGCCATATCATGATTATTAACTAATAAGAAAGCAGTTAATTTACAATTATTTGTGTTAAGGTTACACTAGTCGAAAAATTTTCCATACAAACGTAGTCTAGGGATTATTCCACTGTTTGACGATGTAAGTTCAAAATAAAAAGTGATATCAATTTGTCTCATCATTATCTAGCCCAGTATGGAAGCGAAAAAGTAAATAAAGAAAATATTTGAAAGTTATGAGCGTCGAAAGTTTCACATTTCGACACTAATTTTAACGCATTTTTGGGCGCGAATAAATACCATAAGAAGACGGAAATTTGCAAAACGGCCTTCATACAGGGATAGATTAGTAGTTCAACAATGCAAATAATTTTATTTTGAACAGATAGATTTAGCCGTTTTTTCATGACATCTAGACTGCCAAAGGTCTGTTTATAAAATTTCGCACGCTCGGTTTCGTCCTAAATCATTATCCATTTCGCTAACAAATTTGCAAAAGTGTGTATTCGTACGCGAACTAGCTTCCTACTGCTCATCACAGCATCTATCTCTTCCGCACGTGTTGTCGGTTGATATAAAATGCATTTTAACTCCGCGCACAAAATAGTTCATGCCGTCGACTAGTGTACCCTTAACCTGTATTTACATCACCCAAACAACTTTTATTTTGCGACCAATCAAAAGCCAGTATTACATTGTCTCAAGGGTCAGACAAACACGTCGTTAAGCCAGGTAAATAACTTAAAGTCAGGGGTCAGGAACTCGCTCTAGATTTTGACCTAGACCAATCCACTTTCACTTAGTTGTGTTGTTATTTTGTTGTACTACGTTGTTGGTCGTAGTCGTAGGTAGCCATTAAGCTTTTGTGCAAAAGCTTTAGTTAGGCTTTATAATTTTATGAGAAACAAGGAAAATTTAAAAAACCCCCGACAGTTTTATTTAAGGTTACACTCGTCGAAGGCACGAACTATTTTGTGCGCGGGGTTTTTATTTTTTTATTGTTTAATTTTTAGTTTTAAGGGACTTTTATCCTTTTAAGGCATGTCAGCCCCATCGTAACCTAACCTAATTTTACATTTCAACTTATCATATATCTTATCTTAACTTAACATTAACAAAAAGTATTACTACCGACACATTGCCATGTCATAAACAATTCTAGCAGTATCACTTCCTGGATCAGCCAGGATTTCAAAAAACGTACCCATGTCGAATATATTGATTCTACGTAATCTTGATAATCGCTCCCTACCTGTCTGGTTCTTGACACATAAGACCAAAAGATGCTGGACATCATCAATAACTCCACACACCTCACAATTTGGGGAATTTAGTTTTCTCATCAGATGGCCAAATCTTTTGGTGGGATAGTGTCCAGAACGCAGTCTTAGAGCCGCTACAATGTACGTTCTTCTCATTTTGGTGTCCATAAACCAAGGAATGCGAGAAGGCTGGTGTTGTATGTTAAAATGCCTGCTATCTCATCCGACAACTCGTTCGAAAGAGATAGATGCTGTGATGAGCAGTAAGAAGCTAGTTCGCGTACGAATTAGCACTTTTGCAAGTTTATAGCGAAATGGATGATGATTCAGGCCGAAAACGAGCGCGTGAAATTTTATAAACAGACCTTTGGGAGTCTAGATATCATGAAAAAGCAACTAAATGTATATTTTCAAAATATAATTATTTGCATTGTTGAACTACTAATCTATCCCTGTATGGAGGCCGTTTTGCAATTTTCCTTCTTCTTATGGTATTTATTGCCGCCCAAAGATGCGTTAAAGTTAGTGTTGAAATATGGAACTTTCGACGCTCATAACTTTCAAATATTTTTCTTTTTTACTTTTTTGTTTCCATACGGGTAGATAATTATGAGACAAATTGATATCATTTTTATTTTGAACGTTCATCGTTAAACAGTGGAGTAATCCCTAGACTACGTATGTATGGAAGAATTATCAACTAGTGTAACCTTAAAGCAACAATTTATCTAGTATTAGACATGAGTGTATCAACAATTTATTGAAAACGTAATTATGACACGATATCTTGCGAAAACACCCCGATTTAAACAGTTAAACGCCCATAACTTTAGAACTGCTGAACCGATTTTCATCAAACATAGAGAACACTCTCGATAAAGTTACCTTTCAAACAAAAAAACGAAATCAAAGTCAGTTCATCCGTTTAGGAGCTATGATGCCACAGACAGATACACAAACCCATAGGTACACACGTTAAACTTATGACACCCCTCTTTTTCCGCCTAGGTGAAAAAAATAAAAGTGTTTTATTTTTCTCCTGTTCCTGATTTCTTTCTTTTACCAATAACTGAATGTCTTCCATGGTTGCAGAATGGTGCCTGATGGAAGAAATAGAGGGTCGCTTTTTCACGGCTGTGGAACCATTCGATTAAGGCCGCGGGCATCCGTAGGATGCAAGCCGCACAGGAACCATCGATGTGACTTGCGGGAGGCCTATGTCCAGCATAGCACGACACGGTTGGCGTAGTGGTTGAGCGATCGGCTGCTGCGCTGCGTGTCAAATATTTGTATGGCCTACAGATAGTTGTTCCGGATTTGGATGTATTGTGTCACATACACTATTGAATGTTTATAAACGCTCCCACGATACAGGAAGAAATTCCTAGTGTAGGGCAACGTTTTTAAAAATAAAATAAAACATATAAAAAATGCTATTATTACAAAAACGAGTTGGAATATAAACGACTATGGTAAAGGCATTTTCGTATTTCGTTCGTCCTTAATACTTGATCGATGGCTTGCGGCAAGAAGAGCCTTAAACAATGATAAATTTGGCTAAAAGCTTGTGACGATTAACGCGATAAAGGTTTATTTGACCACACTAATTTGACAACCCTGTAAACAGCCCGGCTGCCAGTTACACCGTTCTGTAACAGTGGCATTTATTTTGATTAAATTATAGGTATACTAGCTGTTGTCCGTGACTTCGTCTGCGCAGCATTAGTAATTTGAATAGCCTTTTTTTATATCGTGCCATAATTTATAGGTGTGTGGGCCGTCATACTTGAGAAGTTATTAGTTCACCATACAAACCACCCCCTAAAAGATGTTTTCCGGAATAAAACTATCCTAGGCCTTCCCAGAGTCTCAAACTATTTCCATAACAAAATTCATCTAAATTGGTTTAGTGGTTTAGCCGTGAAAAGGTAACAGGTAGACAGAGTTATTTTTGCATTAGCGAGAGATTCTAAAGTATAATCCTGAGCGAGGGATTTAAAGTAGACGCTCGAGTGACGATTCGAGCTTAAAATAGTGTTGCTCCCGGGGTGGACACTCTACTTTTATCAGCCTCTATGAGAAAATAAGTAAGTGCAACTTATGAACAAGAACGTTACGTTTATTTATTTACATCTATTCAAAATGAGGTATTTTAGTAAACAGGGAATAAAATAGGTCAATAATCCCTAGGGACTAAAAGTGATTAGAATTTGGAATGTGGATATTGTAGTCAATGTTCCAATCAGCAAATCGAGCGAAACGGCTAAGTGAGTTCATTAAATGTGTGTGATTATGAAAGAAAGTAATTTTGTTAAATATTAGCTGAAGAAAGCTATTTAATTGAGCTGAAATAGTAGGGAGCAAATAACTATTTTAAAGGCGAGAGTGTTTTTTTATAATCCTGAGCACAGCGATGGATTCAAAGTATACGTCATTCGATCTTAAAATAGTGTTGCTCCCGAGGTGGACAATCTACATTTAACAAAGTTACTTTCTTTCATAATCACACAAATTTTATAAACTCACTTAGCGGTCTCGCTCGAAAACGAAGCTCTTTAATCTTTTTCGCTGGGGCTGGTTTCGTGTAGAAAAATATAGCTGTATCGAGTTCCCTCATCATCAGACATTCAGACTTCATGCTGTGAGCCGCAATACGGGAAGCTGCGAATGTCAACAGACATATTAATAAACTAAATGATATGTACCAGCGTGATAGCATACTTACGAGTACTTTCGGTGTAAATGCACCAAAAGAAACAAAAAAGACTACATAATATCAGAAAGTTATTGTATGGTCCTGTCATTTGGACCAATTAACTTGAAATGTTTCGGGTAAATAAAACTTAAAATAACGGTGAAATACAATGTTACAAGCGATCATAAAATTAAAAAAGATAAAATATATTTATTATTGACGTTTTATCTATATTTTGAGAGCTAAATACTAAAAGACATAAATCATTTAGTAAAATTTCCAAGGCCCTGCAGGCAAGAAGCGGCACTTTTACACCGTCCTAATGAAATGGTTTTATTTAATACGCAACAGTTTTATTTATTGTTCACGATACATCTTCGCTAATCGGTTATCTTTTAATTTATCAATATCGACGATAACAATGACCGAAATACCGATGTAGGTCAAACGGCTTCGTGGAATGATATAAAATATTTTTACAATGCTTGTTTTTTTTTGCAATGCTTGTAATATATTTATTTTTGGTTGAAATATTTGTAAAAGTAAATACAGTAACTTAATCATAAGGTGGTTTATTAACTACTATAATAAAATATTACAGAAACATGCATAACATTAACGATAGCTAGACTAATTAATAATTAAGGGTTTATGAAACATCCTGCAAAATATTATTCAATGAAGCAATATTGGCATCTACATTATTAATTAACCCTTCACAAATTGAGGTATTTGTTTCGAAAAGAAATTCAACGAAAAACGCAGAGTCATCGCGGTGCAATTTAAAACGTCAGTTTTTGCCGAGACAGGCCGATCCCTATCTTGATCTCATTACATAAGTTCAGATCTCTTATTTATAGTTTGTTCCTTACATAAAGTAGCAGGAGAAAATGGTAAAAGTATGCTAAATCAATAACTTGGCTGAATTACTACGAGCAATATAAACGGTCACTATTAATTGACATAAACTTGTACGGAAGAGGGTTGTTAAACTGTGTGATCTCATTTCGCAACGAGAGGAAATGCAACAACACTTAGCACTCTACTATAAAAAAGACAATAAAACTCAAAGGTTTCGAACATAAACTTTGCATTAAACAAACAAAAAATAAACAATAAAATATTAATAACGACCATCATGAAAACATTTTAATTGCCAATACATTAAAAGGCGAATTATTCGATCAATTGTTTAGCAAATTCATTACAACTTGCAGTTCTGAACTATTACATTTTACTTTTCAAGGTGGAATCAAGGCAGCTTGTCTTCACACTGTTATGTAACAATAAGCTGTAATAAAGCTTTGTTTGATATACAATCGATGTTTTGTATTTGTACAACAAAGAAGCATACGATTTTTATTTCACCTTATTTTTATTAATTGTATAATTATGTTTGTTTTATTTGTTTAAATTTTGCATGCCCAATTTTGGGCAGAATGTATGGCTCAACTATTCTAACAACCCAACATCTTATTTTGTATACCTTCATTCTAGCAAATAAATTATTTGATTTGATTTGATTTGATTTGATACTTTTACTGTTTCTTTATTCGGTACGCAGTGAATGATTGAAGACATTTAGATTTTTTTCACTTTTACTTTTATTTTGGACGTTCTAACGATCTAACACAAATCAAAATACTTTTGAAAATAAATGAATAACTGAAACGTGCCGCTTTTAAAATAAAATAGATTGAAAAATAAAATATGAACAAACAAATGCAGTCACAGTGTGACAGGCGGCCGCCCTAACCTATTTCTGCAGCGTAACTGATTAAATGCACACGCGAAATAAAAATTTAAATGAGTTGCATTCTTTTTTGTTAATCAAACCATCCTTGAAGGCAGTTCCGCTAACAGTCTCTGACCAGTGATAACTGTCGATCCAAATTTTTATAGCGGATTATGTCACGATGCTTGCCTATTTTGGGCTTGGCAAAAACTGTTTTTGACAAACAGTTTATATAAAAAACTAATCCTTTTATTTTTGTGGTAATGTTAATTTGAATGCAGATTAGGCACCCACTGATGCAGGATGCATTAAGGCTCTTATAGTGCCCGGCACGTAATTTGACCCAAAATGCACTAACGTTTTATTTGTATATTGCCAAAGGTTAGGTCGTATAAAAGGGATTCATTTCGGTTTAAGGCGCCTCCCCGAGCAAAACGCCGCGCTAGTCGTTTTTGTGCAGTTTTTAAGAGATATCTACTCTTTATTTAAAAAGAAATATCAATTAATAAAAATACATTACTATTTCTACACAATATTGATTCTAAAATGGTAGTACACTTTTTTTTAAAGAGGTATATGTTTCACTAATCTCCTTCCAACAAAACCATCTCCTCGTAAAGTGTTAATTAAGTATTTTTTGTACTAACACTAATGGATAGACAATTTGATAACGAACAATTTGTAAGTTTAATTTTTTTCAAAAGACGAAGAAGAAGAATATTCGATTTTATAAAGATTTTATTCTAAAATCTGGGCGTATTCACTACTGTAATTCATGCACCACCAGTGCCGCTAAGCCAATAGGAATGCTCATATCTCATGCTGATTTTTTGGTCAGGGTACGGCCTTAAATCGTTTAATTTATTGTTAGTACATTTAGTATCAACTTACATGCCGCGCACGATAACAAACTGCACGTCATAGCAAAATTTCTGTTTGGGTGCAGGATTTTTTACAGTTTGCTTATGCAGTTATCTGCATCGGAAGTGCTAACCCGTCTGTTTAGAGCCACAACAAAGCTTGTTATTTTAGTTTAAGTAATACCTACGTTCATCAATAGGATGCCCCACTATAATTCACTCCTGAAAAACTTACGAGGTTTTTTTTATACTCAAGCTAGATAGCATCTAACCATAACCACATTCAAGTCCTATTACCGAACAGTCTAGAAAATCCAATTACAAAACCAATCACCGGATCAACAGTCCTTTATCGGCATTGCTACTGCACTGAAACATTAGACATGGATATTACCGTAACCACCCAATTTCACGTATCCTTGACACTTCACTCTGGTCGGTTTTAGGCACGTCCGAGCCGATGATTGGGGCTATTTCGGACAGGTGCAATCATTCCTCTATTATTTGTATTAGTGTATTACAATGGACATGTACGTGATTCGACTGCCGTCCCGCCGCGACCCACTTACCGTGACCTTTTCGTTTCGGAACAATTTCGTTGATGCAAGGTTTTGGGTCGTTTCCATTATTGACACATATTTTCAGCCCTCGGAATCGAACGAGTGTGTCCGTGACTGATTATTACCTTTATGAAATGGTGCTGATTTGTCGAGGCACTATTATCATAAAAACGATTTTTCTCTTATTAAACTATTCCTCATTTAAACACTCTGATGTTCTTGAAAACTTTAATACCGTAATGCAAAATTGTTTCATATCCCTCGAACAAATGTTCGAAGTATATTTTGGGGACCACTGCTTTAAAACCAGCAGACAAAAATAGGAGCGCCGTGAAGCTAGGCTTCGTCGTCTTACTTTCCTACCTTATTCAATTATTAAGTGTTACTTTTAATTACTAGTGACGAGGAACATGACGGTGTGGAAGAAGAAAAAGGGACAAGGGCAGAAGATGATGGCTTTGAACTAGTAGTTTATAGTCTATAGTATCAGTTGATAGAAGCCGACAATCGGCTCCAAGATATGGGCAAGGCGCTAGGGCCTATACTTGAGCTTCTTGGTCCCGTACTTACATCGTGCGAGTTAAAGGTGTGAGCCTTTCTGTGTCCGCCGAGTCCGAAGATGCTGAAAAACACGTCTCTGGGTTTTGCTTCTATAAGTTTTTTTCCTTACTAGACATTTAATTTTGATATCTTTATATGCGTTTAAAAAAATATCTTAATAATCAAGTATTTGCTTTTTATTAGGGTTCTATACCCAAAGGGTGAAAACGGGACCCTATTAATAAGACTCCACGATCCGTCTGTCTGTCTGTCTGTCCGTCTGTCACCAGGCTGTATCTCATGAACCGTGATAGTTAGACAGTTGAAATTTTCACAGATGATGTATTTATATTGCCGCTATAACAACAAATACTAAAAACAGAATAAAATTTATATTTAAGTGGGGCTCCCATATAACAAACGTGATATTTTTGCCGTTTTTTGCGATAATAATACGGAACCCTTCGTGCGCAAGTCCGACTCGCACTTGGCCAATTTTTTATTCAAAGTCAAAGTCAAATATATTTATTTCAATTAGGCCAGTAAGCGGCACTTTTGAACGTCATACATATATGAATTAAAATTTACAAGTAGTAAAAGTTGATTCTAACGTGCATTCGGAAAAGTAGCTTGTTATGGAGAAGAAAACACAAGAAACTCCATACTTACTCTTTTAAAATATAATATTGTGCTCTTATATATAATTTCAGTGTATTTTTTTACTACAGACCAAATTATACGTATAATATATAGTCACAATATGTAGATTTTGTTTTATTGATCAGCATTATTGCCTATAAGATAACCATTATCTACTATTACTCTGTGCACAAACTTGTCTAATAAGTACCGCGTTAGCATTGACATAATATGTACTACGTACATTAATACGACGTTACTTTGTAACAAAACATCCAAAAAATCAGCTTGAGATATGAGCATTCCTATTGGCCTAGCGGCACTGGTGGCGCATGAATTACAGTAGTGAATACGCCCAGATTTTAGAATAAAATCTTTATAAAATCGAATATTGGTCTTTGGAAAAAAATAAAACTTACAAAATGTTCGTTATCAAATTGTCTATCCATTAGTGTTACCTATAGTACAAAAAATAAATAAAGAACACTTTACGAGGAGATGCATGTTATCAATAATTATTTCTCATTTTTATGGTTTTGTTGGAAGGAGATTAGTGAAACTTACACATCTTTAAAAAAAAAAGTATACTACAATTTTAGAATCAATATTATGTACAAATTTAATGTATTTTATTAATTGATATTTCTTTTTAAATAAAGAGTAGATAGCTCTTAAAAACTGCACAAAAACGACTAGCGCGACGTTTTGCTCGGGGAGGCGCCTTAAATCGATAAAAGCTAGGCGAAAGTGAATTAAAAAGCATTAATCTCTTTGAACTGCTAGACGTTATTAGACGTATAACAGTAAAACTCACTCGAAACTCAAATTACTCCAGATATTTTCAGGGTGGCTTCCGTACTCATTTATAGCCTGGTCGAGCGACTATTCTATAATTAAACTATAAATAAGTAGTAAAATAGTGGTTTCTAGTGATATCGCTAGTATCAGAGCACGACGTAATAAAGTGGACGAGAGAGTGTATCCAACAATTGCTTTATACCGTTTTGATGTTCGCAAACGTACCTATATTGGTTGAGTTATTAAAATTGCTGTAAGCAGATCTGTTGTCGATGCATCTTTTCTGACTTTTATTTATTTATTTATTTGGTTCACCAACAATTGTATAAGCAAATTAAAAGGAAGCAAATAATCTGAATAAAGTGTAACAATCTCTTACAGGTAACCTCTGCATGCACACAAAACGTTGTCGTAAATAACAAGAAAAATATAAATAAAAGATTATACTATCCAAGTTGCACTAAATTAAACTTAATAAAACTTTATTTCAAAAACCGGCCAAGTGCGAGTCGGACTCGCGCACGAAGGGTTCCGTACCATTATCGCAAAAAACCGCAAAAAAATACGTTTGTTGTATGGGAGCCCCACTTAATTATTTATTGTATCCTGTTTTTAGTATTTGTTGTTATAGCGGCAACAGAAATACATCATCTGTGAAAATTTCAACTGATTAGCTATCACGGTTCATGAGATACAGAGTGGTGACAGACGGACAGACAGACAGACAGACGGATCGCGGAGTCTTAGTAATAGGGTCCCGTTTTTACCCTTTGGGTACGGAACCCTAAAAAGTAACTCTGTCTGTTACTAAGGGCCGGCCAAAACGAGCCAACGAAAGGGGTCACTCTCTTCCTTTTTTCGAAGCGTTTTGTCGTATTTTCGAACCCTTATAGCCTCGGTCTGGTTAATACGAGTACAAGAAGGCCCAAATTAGCAGGATAAGATAAAGTTATATAGCGTCCACAGCTAACATACAAAGTTCCATTTGTCTAACTTTCATTGTATTAGAGATATCAATACCTAAAATACGTCGATTTTGTCACTCATTAACTGATGATCATCATAACCTCTTGGGTATTTCCTGAAATACTAGAGCTGTATTGTTTTATGCAAGCTAGTAATTGCCCAAAAATAATGGCAAAATTAAGAAAACTCTAACTTCCACCGTCCCAGCTTCAATCCCTCTTAACCCCTTAAGAGAGGTTGGTAGAAATATCCCTAGGGTACTTCATAAATGCCCAGGAAGCTGAAGTTTAGGGTTAAAGGCTAGGTTTTTCACAAATCACTAGGCGGTTAAATCCAATACTATTAAACGAGCAATATTTATATATATATTTGTAAACACGTTCTCGAAACGGCTCTAAGGATTTCGATAAAATTTTAAATATAGGCGTTTTAGGGGACGAATAATCGATCTAGTTAGGTCTCATATCTGGGCAAATTAGTTTTATCCGTATTTTCACATATTCTATTTTCACCCGACCAGATCTCGGTTGCCCAGGTACTGTTCTTAATTTTCGTGACATTATTACACCGCATCACAGCAAAAGGTAATTAATTATCAAGACAAAGTCACTTGGCCAATATCTAGTTATTCTACTACTTTGTTCATCGATTTAAGATCCCGGGAAGTGCTAACACAGGCAGCACGCTCTGTAGCTACTACAAACCACAGTTCACCTTTTTTAATCCAATTTAACAGATTCATCTTATTCTGAGGTACTTTCGGATAACAAGCTGGTTTTTCTCATTCAAAATACAGGTTTTTCATTATAAAACATTACATATCATGTATTTTTCTCATGTGAAATCGGATCGAAGACATAAATAAATCAGTTACTGTACTTGAACTGAACGGTAGCTTGATATCGACTAATGAATTGTCAAAAGTTGACATACAGCATGCAGCTAAGTCTTAATAGATATAAGTGCTCGTTCACACAGGGGTCCGTTTTACAGGTTCGCTTTAACGTATACGTTTTTATTCGGCGCTGACGTATGTAGTTGTATGAACGACTTCACACACATGACAGTATTCCAGAACTAGTAAAAATTACCGATCCGACAAAATATACAGCTCTCTAAGCTGTTTAATAGGTCCGGTTAATCGTATAAGTTTTTATTCGGCAATGGCGTAGGTAGTTCTAGGTTGTTGTTGTATAGCGAGTTCACACCCACAATATTAAAATACTGATCCGTTTTATAAGATCAAAGCCACGCGGGGCGTGCCATACTGAACATTAAATGTGGTGTGAACCCCAGTTGCGACGGATCCGTTAAAACGGTACTGTAAATGCGGTGTGAACATCACCTCCAGTAGCGAGGGATCCGTTAAAACGATCCTGGAAATAAGGATGCTCTGTTTGAACGAGCCCTTACGGGACATATGTATTTATTTGTATATAGACAAACCCGATATTCGTACGTTGATCTTAATCTAATTACGTAATAAATATAATTATGTGACAGAAAGGTGTGATCATATTTAAAAACTATTTTGTCCATGTAAATGAACAACTTTCTCCAAGTAACACAAAAAAAAGAATTGTCCATACAGAGTAGTCGTCAGCTGTCCAAAATTTGTATGGGTAATTTTTTTTTAGTATTCCCTATGACTTCCTTAAATAAATTTTATCATCACAGCTTGCCGTTGCACCCTGAATGATAAAGGAATACAATTGTTTGTTTGTTTATACGTTTGTAAACGGCAATCTGATCACGAAAAATTCAATGAAAGAAAATTACATAATCGTTTAGTGTCATAGACTACTTCTTCCCCCGGAAAAGTGCACGGTTTGATCGGAATAGGCCAGGGAAAATACCATACAATTTTTTTTCTATAAATAGTATCTCTTCAATAAATAAACACTTCAACACGGTCTAGGGATATTTCATACTCAATTAAATAACTCAAAAAGTACTGGCCGCATTGGAATCTTTTATACACCGATTTGTTTGTAATTTATCTCAGACTAATTCCAAATTCAAATTTTTGAAAATTCTTTTGTTTCGGTAGCATAAAAATGTCAATATCTACACTCACAACGTAATGTTCCAATTATGAATTCAAATAATATTGCATAAACACGTACTTTATATTCGTGGATAGGTAAAATTTAAAAAAAAACCCATTATAGTTCAACATTTTCCTTCGATTTTCAAACAACTGCATCATAAAATAACTTTTTTTCTATTATGATACAGGACAAATCCAAGAAGTTAATCACTAAGGAGATTCCATCAATTATTTAAATTTTTTGAAATGCCTTTTTTATAGTAACTAATAAAAAAAAATTGATTCCAATTTTAACTTGTCTGTAACAGTGCCCGCTTTAGGCTTATTACGCACTGCCATTTTTATTTGCGCGAACTTTTGTCTCTTGCCACCTGTTCATAGAGCTCAAAATATTCGCGCGAATTATATTCGCGCTGCGATGCGGTGGATTCTGTTGCAAAACACGGATTTCATGCGGTATTATTGCCGCACGATTTTTTTACCGCAATTTAATGCGGTGATGTGCTGGGTTTTGGCGCCATTCATACGTTTTGCAGGTTTCGTTGTACTGAATTACATGACTTTTAAAATTCTTGCTTATAATGTCTGATATTAGTGAATGTGAAGAAAAATTGACGCCGCCAAATATTTTCTATGCGGCGAAGGAAATTATATTATATGATGCATTTATCACGACTTTATGGCATGGAAAATGCAAAAAAGATTAAGAAGGTTCAATCCCAAAATGTATGAGTGTAGATAAAGTAGTGTATGAAACTGCACATAACTAGGTATTAAAACATTCGTGTGAATACTATTAAAAACCTCGCCTACGGCTCGGTTTTTAAACTCACACTCATGTTTTAATACCCCTTATTATGCAACAGTATCATAAACTACTATTATGTGTAGGAGAGGGAATTTTCATTTATGCGAAATTTAGAAAACAATACGAATTACGTTTAGTTACAGTTTTTTTTTCATTTTTAAACGAAAGATAAAGTTAAAATTGAGGTATTGTAGCCATGCAACGCCAACATTTGACAAGGGCGGAGATGTTACGAGCTGTGGGAATGCTGGAAGCTGGGTCTGTTCAGCGTAATGTTGCTGAGGCCATAGGGACCCACCAAAATGTAATTTCAAGATTGTGGATACGCTATCGTGCCACAGGTGAAGTAGCGGAGAGGCACCGGGGGCCAAGTCGCATCACTACCCCCAGACAAGACCGATTTTTGCAAATTACTG
Source organism: Orthosia incerta (assembly GCA_948252205.1). NCBI lineage: Eukaryota > Metazoa > Arthropoda > Insecta > Lepidoptera > Noctuidae > Orthosia > Orthosia incerta. The sequence continues at coordinate 12,137,969 of OX411759.1, forward strand.
CGCGAGCTCAACCAAATGCAACGGCGACTCAATTGGTCCAAAGGCTGCGAGTGGAACACCAAGTGCTTGTGAGTGACCAAACTGTAAAAAGGCGACTGCATGAAAGCAATCTACGCTCTCGTAGACCACTCCGGGTCCCACCTTTACGGAGAGGCAATCGTGGACGACGATTAGAATGGGTTCGGAACCACGTGGACTGGGGCCGTGAGCAATGGTCCAATGTGCTGTTCACGGATGAATCCAGGTTCGGCTTCCATCCAGATTCACGAAGGACGCGTGTTTGACGAGTTCCTGGACGATGGAGCCGTCTTCAGAACCCTCAGGAAGTTCACCCATACCAAGGAGGAACAATTATGGTTTGGGCAGGAATTCGTCTTGGAGGACGGACGGATCTCTTTTGGGTGCGGGGCAATATGACGGCAGAACGATACGTCCAACAGGTGCTGGGGCCCGTAATCTTGCCCCAGAGAACACAAATGGGGCAAGATTTCCTGCTCATGCACGACAATGCCCGGGCACACACGGCGAGAACGGTAGCAGCTTGGTTACATACACACAATGTTAGGGCCTTCGACTGGCCTGCTCAATCGCCAGATCTAAATCCCATTGAGCATGCGTGGGATATGCTGCAAAGAAGAGCTCTGAAGGAAGTTCCTGAAAATCTGGCTACAGAAGATCAACTTTTTGCGCACCTCAGAAGGACATGGGACAATATTCCGCAGCAAGACATTGACAACCTTGTTCTGAGCATGCCGAATCGTTGCCGATGTGTTATGAACATCATGGGCGCTTTCTCAGACTACTAACTTCAAGTTTATAAACACAAATTAAATGATTTTTCTATTTTTTTCAGTTTTTACTCATAAATTAAAAGTTAATTCATATACGGTTTCCGTCTATGCTTCATTTTTTTTCCATAAAATCCTGAAATTTTAATCGAAGTACCTTAACCATTATTAAAAAATGGTAGAATATTAAATAACGTATCTTTTAAATATATACATGTCATATAAATAATTAACACATTGATAGTAATTCGCTTTTTTAAAAATATCCCTAGTCCGTGTTGATGTGTGTAGTTTAAAATAAAGTCATGTCAATGTCACAGATTAGTGTTTAGCCACTATAACCATGTTATAATGGCTAAACTCTAATCTGTGTCTGGCTGGTACTATGTTTTTTTTTCTAAGCAGATCTAACTGTATAGAGATGGGCGTTTTCGGATTTTTGCACAAACGGTTATGTAACCGATATACAGTTTTCATATCGATATCGAAAACGGTTTTCAGATATCGATATCATTTAGTACAGTTTGTATAAGTTAAAATGTAATTCAGATGAGCCAACTAACAACGAACGCGAAATAATACTTAGAAAGAGAGGTAGCGCATAATATATGGTTCCTATCGTTTGTGATGTTTGCGTTTTGTTCGTAGTTCGTACGTTTTCGCATTGTTAAAGTTTTAAGTTTTGACTTATTCGTTCTTGCACGCAAGTAAGGTTTTTATTAGATACAGTTTTTGTAATATCGGTTATTTTGATATAGATATCGATATGATATGATATCTAACACATACCCGATATAAGTTAGGTACCTTTTGATACGAGTATATCGGACCAATCCCTACTACTGTCCAGTAAGTAAATTACATACTTACTGGACAGTTGTTAATAAGTCTCCGGTAGAATTCACTTTCTGGATACTTTTTAGGGTTCCGTACCCAAAGGGTAAAAACGGGACCCTATTACTAAGACTCCGCGATCCGTCTGTCTGTCTGTCTGTCTGTCCGTCTGTCACCAGGTTGTATCTCATGAACCGTGATAGCTAGACAGTTGAAATTTTCACAGAAAAACAGAATAAAATAAATATTTAAGAGGGGCTCCCATACAACAAACGTGTTTTTTTTTGCCGTTTTTTGATATAATGGTACGGAACCCTTCGTGCGCGAGTCCGACTCGCATTTGGCCGGTTTTCAGAGATGTTTTGACAACATTACATACCATTTTTGAGAAAATTTAGATTTTTGTTGAGAGCTCGATATTTCGTCACTGTTACAAGCGCCATGATCACGAGAACTAAAGTCTTTGCGGGTGGGTGTTATTTACGAGCTGACATATCTGTCTACCCTCTTCCTCACTCATTTTTCACGCACGATGCCGCTACTACCAGAAATTTTCTCACTAGTTTTTCGACACTGTTCACGACAGACGATGCTCACTGTATCCACTTTTGACACTCGTTCAGTAGTTTTACGACCTTTACATAGTTGAACCACTGGATTCCAGGCTCTCGATAATTGAAACCTGTCGTCCCTATTGAAACCCCTTCCCTTTAGTTCTCGTGATCATGGCGCTTGTAACGGTGCCGAAATATCGTGCTCTCAACAAAAATCTAAATATACCGAAACAAATATTAATTCTAATGATGCGTTTGGGTGCTCCTAGCGGAGCTCTACTTCGTTGTCAATGTGGTGAAGCAATCGACCGCCTCGGACACCATGGCCTATCCTGCAGTAGGAGCGCTGGTCGGTTAGCACGGCACGCTAGCATTAATGACATCATACGTCGGGCTCTTGTCACCGCCGGGGTGCCAGCTGTTTTAGAACCCAATGGCTTTGCGTGACAGTTTTCAGAAAAGTATTTGTAACATTCTGGAGAAGGTTTTATAGGTACAACAAATGGATACTACGTGACGTCGTCCGCATGGATCCGTTGTATGTTTGTATGTATCTTTGTCCACGCATTTCGCCGAAACTAGTAATTGGATCATGATATTTTTTTTGTATTGGTTTACTACAACAACAACTACAACAACAACAGCAGCAGCAGCAGCTACAGCAACTTAAGTTATTGTTCAAGATTCATCGAAATCGATTTGGCAGTGTTCTAGATATGGAGCATACAACCGACCTCTTTAGTGACAAACAGCACGAATGTGTAAATTTAGTTACTATGGGTATTTTGTCAATCCTTCAGGTACGTTACTATAGAACTTGCTCAATTTGTAGTGATGATGAACCAAAACTAAAAAGAGAGAAATAAAAAAAAGTGTTTTGTTTTTGACGTCGTTTAATTTTTTTGCGAAAATGTTTTATTACAGATTATTTTATTTATTCATTCTCATTGTAGGATAAAAGCATGTATTTTTCATGTATATCTATCCACTGTCATCCCAGAACTCACTTCTACCACTTCAAGGCACTTTACACCATGATCATCATTATTTCAGCCGAAAGTCGCTGGCATAGCTGGTTCTGTCCCAAGTGTCTTCGCATCGACCACTTTGCAAATATGAAAAATCACTAATGGTCACTGTGCGTCCAATATAATAATGCACTGAGAGTACTGTTGAGGCTGCCGTGGCGTTGCAGTGCGTCAGGGATGTTTGCGGACACAAACATTGATGGTTTCGCCGCCATTATTAGAAAAAGATGTGCCTCTCTGATGACGCGTGTTCGCGGCAGTACCAACACTATTCTCAGTGTGTTCGCAGACCGGTGGGATTCTCCGATGATGCAGAGGTGGATGCAGCTCCACGCTGAATTGTAGTTTTATATACTTATGTAGGTACCTACTAACACTAGTTTTTTAAGTAAATTGTTACTAATCCTATGGACTTTGTCTGAAATAACAGATTTTATTATTATTATTAATGGTAAATTGGTAACATGACTACTTCTACTCATCTCCACTTTAAGAGTAAAATCAAAATCAAAAAAATACAAAATCAAATATTTTTATTTTACATAGGCCTACATGGGCACTTATAAAACGTCGACAAAAGGTGCACGGTTCGGGTTAGTCGTTTCCTATGGAGAAGAACCGGCAAGAAACTCCATGGTTACTCTTTCATTTTTTTTTGTGTTTACAATATTTCCATGTGACAGCATTAGTACTTGGATATGGGGGGGACAACGTAGGCCCGATAATAAGTCGTACGAAATTTAAAAAAAACAAACAAAAAAAATAATGTACGAAAAAAAAAGTTAACAAATGTTAATAATCATCTAGAAATCTAGAAAGCCTACAATGTTCACACATTCACAATCGGTAAAAGAATCTATACAAAGGTAAAAAAAATAAAAAAAAACAACACTAAATATAACATGTCGCACAAATACTGTAATCAGTGCTGTAACTATTCTTAGCAAAGGGATATAATGATGATTGAAAAATATTGTAAAAAGTCTAATTACTCTAATTAGTCTTGTAAACGGGGACAGAGAGCGCCGACTCAATTTCCTAAGTAAAAAATCGTAATTCGAGGTTTGGCTCTCGCCTATTCCCTCCTCCAATACAGGACTAATATAAAAGATATTCTATAGGAAAGAGACGAGAGCCAAACCTCGAATTGTGACTTTTTACTAAGGAAATTCCGTCAGCTCTCTCTGCCCATATTTCCTCTTAATAAATAAATATAATGGCGCAGCAGTAGATAACCCACGCAAAAGCAACCCAGCCCACTTGCAATCAAGTTCACTTACAATTAAAAGAAATCGTTTTAGTATTGCAACAGGACTCTTCGTGCCTCACTTCTTCGTGTCTGAAACTAATTGAATACAATTGGCGTGAAATAAAAACATTATCGAATGTTTTATTGAGCCGACACCGGCAATCGATGGTTTTGCGTGACAGCCGACACTGTAAGGTTTGGTCAATGAAATTGCGGACACGCAGTTACGCAAGCCGATGGCCGACTGACGAGAAATAGGTCTTGCTTTTTAAGGTTTTGTTAGCTGCGGAAGTGTTAATGAATATTTTCTTTTTATAGGAAACTAGCTACTGCGCCCGCGTTCAAAGTTAAAAAAAAATGCTCCGATCGCCACCAAACTTAACAGGATTATGCGCTGGGTCAATCTAAAGATTCTCTGAAAATCGGTCCAGCCGTTTCGGAGTCTATAAGGATCATACATACATACTTTCTCTTTTATATATATAGATAGATAGATTCGTACTGCGTCCTATTATATGGATGTTTTCATGAAAATATGGTCTCTAATCATGATCCATGAAATATTATTTACAATGCATGTCCTCGAAAAGAGCGTTTTCCAAGCAGCCAAACTGTGCGCAAAGTGTCACTTTTTTTTACTAGTGCTTTTTACTTTTCTGTACTTTTTTAATTTTTAACTCCAACGTCAGCCCGCCGCATAGAGTTTTTATTATTTGAGAAAAGTTTTAAAATTAGTTAAGTACAGATTATCATTCATATAAAAAGTAAAACAAAACTAAAACGTCATTTAAGGCGTTTTTAATTACTCTAGATTTAGATTTTGATCAATAAATTAATTTTAATTATTCATTAAATATGTTTGGCAGAATTAATATTTTGCTCGTGCCTTTTTGCGTTATGACGTGACAGATATTGCACATGCGCAGTAGAACTATGAACTATTAGTTAATCTGTGGTTATGCTGAGCGCCCTTGAATAAGCGCCATTTTATTAATTTCTTGCTTGGTTCAGATATATTTTTTTATTTCCTCGCACAATGCATAGTAAAATGTTGTATGATACACGTGCGTAAGATGATTCCCGACTCGTGTCGATTTATCCACTCACTCGCTTCGCTCGCTCGTGAATAAAAATGCCACTCATCGGGAATCACCTACTTCCCGCACTTGTAGCATAAATAACTATTTTCAATGCATGTTTGTTTCCACGACGATTAGAGAGGTACGTTTTTGAGGACAAAAAGTGTCTCTCTATGAATATTTTTAGCAATTCACATTAGACGGGAAATCGGAAATTAGATCCAATACCTACCTTTAATCATTCATTATAATTAATCACCTTCGCCGCCTTTTAAAAAACAGTATTTTTCTTTTTCTTTTTTGTGGACTAGTAGTAGCAGCCATCGTATGATCGGATCGTGATCACCATTCAAAAAAAAAACTTACAACGCCAATTATACGAGCATACAGAACCGATCATTTCTCGATGTTTGTGTAATTTTTAAGAAATTATCACTGACCGCCTATGGTGTGCTCGTCATTATCATAATTTAAATTTTAAAAATATACCACACAAAAATCGATGAGTCGTAAATTGAATTCGGGGAGCGCGCAAATAAGAAATGGAGGCGCGAAAATTGGACGAAGCACCGTTTAAAGTATCGTTAAGGCTTGTCGGAGAGAAAATATTGTAATCGCGGGCGCACAGCCGATCAGTATGCTTTATGAACTGCGGAAAGCGGCCGCCATTATTCCACTCGTTGATTTAGTTCATTATAGTGTACCAAGAATTCACGGTGTGATTTTGGCAGTGGAAGGCGTGAAGCTCAGGCCTTTTGGTGTGAACAATGAGATAGCTATCAATTTCGTTGTTTATAACCTCCTCTGCAACGCCGCCACTATTTTGCATTTTATTTTCACCGGACACCAGTTACAAATAGCTCCACTAGGGCACTAGATATCAGTTAAGAAATATTTTCTTACTTCTAACGACCGTACAACTAACAAGCTCTAATTTACATAACTGCTAAAATCATTAACTATGGCGTGGCATAGGATATAAAACATGAAAACGTACACAAACCTGCGACGAATGATACCGCAGAAGTAAACACTGGCAAAAACAATTAAGAAAAAAACGTTCTGTTTTTTTTTAAATTAGAAAAAAGAACGAGCATTTCGAAAGAGATCAAGGGAAAAGAAAAGATAAATTAAAATAACGGCGCAGGATCGTGAGGACAGCGCGGACGTGCGGCGGAGTATCTCACGCGATCGTCGCCGCCGCTCGTCCTTCCTGCGATGCTATCGACGCAGCACTCTTAGGGTCACTGTGTCGACGGACATTTCGCATTCCATCGTCACCTCCTCTAATCTTTATAATTTCGTCCAATATGTAGATAGCACTTACTTTCTATCAACCCCCGGCATTTCTGTCCGCACAAAGAGATGCCGCAGCATTATTCTCGAGATATAACCTTTCGTATTACTCCAACACCGTCAAAGAAACAGCCATAAAAGGTACTATAGAAAATGCTTTACATAAGTCTTTGGCACGGCTATCTCAAAAAATCTTTAGAAATGAATAAGCGTGCATAAACACAAATAAGATATTCAATAACACGCTTTTTTTATTACTTCAGTGCGTATAACACTAACTATTATCTGCGTCCAATGAAGCATGTAATTATACGTAAGAAAAACTATAATAAAGTAAGCAAACGTCAAGTGAAAACGCTTTGCAAAAGTTTTTAATGAACTTACGTAAAATTCTCAAAAAAATAACGCCTCCGCAGCTCGGCTTACTAATGATACGCAAGAGAAAATACAGTTTAAAAAACACATTTGAAAAATGTGAGCAATAACATTAAAGAAGGAAGCACAAATGAAGTCGGCGAAGATTCAAATAGAGCCGCTAATCAAAGGACGGTAGCTCAATCAGATGGCGGTAATAAATCTTCGAAAACCAGAAGATTCAGTTACACGGCTACCGGAAGGCATGAAGAGTGGCATTAACAAATTGTCCAAGATAAATAAAACCTTTTTAATCTAAAGAAGAGGTCCCGAACTCGTTCCTTTTATCGGTGGTCGCGGCGTTTTTCGAGAATTTATTGAACGCTTAATGTATCGACCAAGAATTAATTGGTCCCCCTGAGTGAAAGGTGCGCCGCTTTTAAATTATAACGATCAAAAACACTTTGAGGCTGAAGATCATAAATTGATAAGATACCTTGTTACATGGCATTGTACGATATGATACGCATCAGGAGCTGCGATAAGATGTACAGGTGTCTACTTGTATGGTTACCAAAGTGAATCGTTAATAAACATTCAAGCTTCGATCGACAAGATTTTATTAATAGATGCTCTAAAATCTAAATATTTGTAGAATTTGAATGGTATGATGAAGATATCTGTAAAGCAGATTAATTATACTACTACTAGAATTTTGAAAAGGTGTATTTTGATGATGCGCATCACATCAAGCGCTAGACAATTATATCTATAAAAGTATAAAACCCTGACCTCTCCAACGCAAAAACTGAAACAGATATCCTCGTTTGTGCAACTTTTATTACAAATGATAAGTATCACAAAGATATTTTTGGATAGCTAGGCGACAGAATAAATGCTTATCATCGTTTCAAAGCCTACCCTACCCACGTGATGACATGAATAATATCTTCACGTCTTGCTAAACTAGATTTCAGCGCAATGATGAATACTAAAATGCCGAATTTGAGAGTATCTTGTAAATTTAAATATATAACAGTGATGCTGAAATGCATCTTTATATAAGTGTAAGAGCATCAGATTTCGCTGCTGTTAAAGATCGAGACCGATGGAAATAACAACAGAGGACGATAAACAATACGTAGATGTAAATGAACAAGAAGAAAGTTCTTGAGAACATGCCGATTGATTTAGAGCAGATTTAGTATCTTCTGATGAATCAGACATTCCTTGTTGAAGCATATAAAAGACTGAAACATCTCCTTTGTAATATCACTAAGCCCTCAGGATATTTGCTGTTTATCTATCGGAGACATCCATGTGAGTCGCACATGCCGACACGATGTGACATGGTGCGTCGCTGTTCCAAACCGACGCAGCCGTGATCTAGGCCACTATTTCGTACACACTACCAAAATCTCCAACACCGTTACCTTCATCCTTATCACTCTCAAAATTAGGGTAAATATTGGTTGTGTTGAAAATAGCTTTAAGTTGGCATTCAGTTTACGGTCAACCCTATTTGGTGGTAGATCTCAGTTAGGAAGTGAAGTGACATATATGACACCTCTATCGATCGCGTGCCGCTGTCTCTGTTCTTGTAGTTGAATATTGTTGTCAACACGTTATATTATCTCTACAATTTACCAGATGTTATTGCAAAATGTAACATGTTTCATGCTTCAATAACTCCAATTTCATAAAGATACAATCGAATTCATTCGCTATTTTTATATAAGACTAGACGCCAGACAGACAGACAAATATAAATATGCAATTAGTATAATCATATTAATCGTCCCGACAGTTCACTCTTAAGCTTGTATAATAATGAAATCTGTTTCAATTAACCTGCACATTAATAAAATGAAAATGTTTTAATTGAAATATTGCATGAATTATAAATTTAATTCATCAAATAGCCGTTATAATCCGGATTAGTAAAGTTTGCGCAGGAGTGTCACTTAATTGGTCGGTATTTCATCGCCTACTCATCTTTGCTGACGTGTGATCATTAATTGAATTTGTGCTATTATATGGAAACTGTCAAATGAACTGCTAACTTAATTTTATGTTTAGTTAATTTATATTTCTTTGACAACCCTATTAATTTCTCTATTTTGTTAAAGTAGGTGTCCTAAAGCGATTGACAGCTGAAAGTTTTGGCTGAGCCAAGATTAATTTGGTTCTCTTCGGAATAAGTTTTTGAATGTATTGCAATCCGTATTTATAGTTTCGAAAATATATAGCGACAATGTTATGTAAACGGTTTTATAATGATAGCCACTCAGTATCAAATATTTAATACTGCGTCTAGAATTAGTACCTACCCACGTTGTACCTACTTCTAACGGTTCCCTGCGCGTTCATTTGGAAACATCTTCAAACAAGACATGCCGAGAATATTCGGAGCCAACTCAGAGATAAATTTATTTTCGTCACAGATACGTCGTACCGTACCGTTCCGTACAAACAGTTTGCAGAAAAATCTATATAATAACTATGATAAATCCTTGTTTTCCACTGGAAGCGACACAATAATTTACAACGCCATGATAACGGCACACGTTCAAAGATAAACGCGATTCCTCGTGAGATTAGTGTGATAAAAACTGTGGCGGTAGTGGACGTTATAACGGAATACAGTTTATAATTAGAAGTATGTTCCAGTGCTCTGCAATGATCGTGTTAATTTTCATCCTAGTTGGACTCATACCTCATGGTAAGCTTCACAATAAAAACGCTTGTAAACAAACAATAAAATGTGTAATGATTTGTTAATCTGTTGTGTCTACAAGTTGACATCCGATTGAATATAAATAAAACAAAGTGCTACACGTTTTATTACATCACGCAGTTTTCAATTCATTTCTGAACCGGCCGCCCGCGCCTTGGCAACACAATGGCTTACCGAATACCGACTCATCTTGCCTCTGGATAAATATTTATTTATTCTGTTGACAATAGTATTTACATTGTCAATGCGTCTAGTAATGTCGCCACAGTGCGCGTGGGTAGGGGATTTTATGTTGATGATCACTACTTATGAATTTAGGTCAGTGCTGTGTTGTGACTTAGATAAGTGAAGATAACGCGAATATAGGTTCGTCTAGCTTTGTCTAGTGAATTTCTATTTTGATTGTTATGGGCGGTTCTGTTATGGAATATAGTACATGGCTTTTTGTGGCAGCTTTACTGGCTGCAGTTTATCTTTCTTGCTGCATCTACGCAGAGTTATTAGATGTCTACTCTAACACTACTATCTCTAGTAGGTATAACGAAATTTAATTTTAAGTTACGGTGTGACAACACATAACATCATCATCATCTGCCTAGCCTTTTCCCAACTATATTGGGGTCGGCTTCCAGTCTTACCGGATTCAGCTAAGTACCAGTGTTTTACATGAAGCGACTGCCTATCTGACCTCCACAACCCAGTAACTGGGTAACACGGTACCCCTTGGTGTCAGATCTCAAGCTTCTGACCACCCGTAACGACTGTCAAAGATCTTCAAATAACAGCCGGGACCAACGGCTTAACGTGCTTTCCGAGGCACGGAGGAAACTCGGTATGTTGAAATGGTCACCCATCCACGGACCGACCTCGTCAAGCGTTGCTTAGCCTTGATGATCGACCCGTGCGGCTGTTATTATTTAGCTCCTCGTGACAACACATAACATCAAATTTCTTATTTAACCGACTTCAAAATAAGGTCCTCATTTCGTTGCGTATATATATTTTTATGTAGTTACCTACCACTGCTCTCAAAACGGTGAAGGAAAACATCGTGAGGAAACCGGCATGTCCTAGAACCAACAAATTCGAAGACAGATGACATGACATCCACACCAACCCAACCCGACCTGGGCCTGCGTGGTGGATTACGGCCCATTCCCTCTCATATAGAGGAGGCCTGTCCCAGCTGTGGGAACATTAAAAGGCTGATGATGATGAGTTACCTATCTACCTACGATCACCGATTTCTCGAAGATGGCTTGACTGATGTTCAGGTTTGTAACAAAGATGAAACCAATTTTTTTTTTTTTTGGACACGGTTCAGTTGTTTTCGGGAAAAGTAGACTTGCCCGTCGAGGCGTTCGTCGCCGCGTCGCTCGGTCGGTAACGGAGACGTATTGCTTGAAAGTCTACCTTAATCCTGAAAATACCGTCCGAATGTGGACGTGCAATAAAGTAATCTTGCAGATATGAACCGGTTAGTGTATACAGTTGTAGCGTACCGCAACTAAAAAGTAAAAAATTGCTACGAAAAAAAATACAACTGAATTCCAAATAAAAAAAAACACTACTAACTTTTATTTCGGTAGTCGGTGTCAACAAACAAAGAAACAAATACAGAAATACCTTTTTGTCTTTAATTAGATACCTATATCACAGATAATATAATACTAGCATACAGATGCCTCATCCCATACAAAGAAACCGTGCTGACGTAACTAGCGTTTTTCATCTGATTATACCGATTATTTTTTGTAAATCGATCGCCTTCGGTTCCATTCCACGGCGATAAATAGATCACCATATATGTCGGTGGAACAAGATCGGAACGGAACCGAACGCGATCGATGTACAAAAAATAATCAGAATAATCAGTATAGAACGTCGGCACGGTTTCTTTGTATGGGATGAGACACCACTGCCTATATATTATTACATGGAGTAAAAACCTTAATTCTTCATCCCTCTATATCCTGCAATAACAACAAGTAAATCCTTAGATAATTAATGCATTCATGTTTATCTACCTGTGAATTCTGCTTGTTTGCGCTATTTTTGGTAGTCTTCTAGAAAAACTTAAAACAATCTTAAAGATTCCAAAGTTTCGGTTTCCTATGATTTTATTTTATTTCTGTGGAAAATCAGATTGTTCAGTTTTTCTTCGTGCCATTTTATATGGACTCAAATAAACGAGGTACCAGTAGTCAGTACTCTACCAGCTGATGTGCAAAAACTGGTCCATATAGAGTTACAATAGAGACACGGTACTCGGCAGGCATCTAGAATAGCTGCACAATTATGTCAGACGCCTGTCAAGCACTTTCTCGCCAGGCATAGACAAGATGTGGAGATCATAGACGCGATCTTACGCACCATCGGACTACGAAGCGTTTCTAATAAGGTGTGGACTAATATTAAATTATTTTATTTGCCATACACACGGTATCAAGGATGTGCAAAGGTACACAGGTACACACACAATCTATCCAAGTAGGTATGTAAATTTAAAAAACCGGCCAAGTGCGAGTCGGACCCGCGCACGAAGGGTTCCGTACCATTATCGCTAAAACGGCAATAAAATCACGTTTGTTGTATGGGAGCCCCACTTAAATATTTATTTTATTCTGTTTTTAGTATCATCATCTGTGAAAATTTCAACTCTCTATAGCTATCACGGTTCATGAGATACAGCCTGGTGACAGACGGATAGACAGACAGACGGATCGCGGTCCCGTTTTTACCCTTTGGGTACGGAACCCTAAAAATGGTGTTCCCAAACCTATAGCTCAAAATTGTTGTCTACAAAGGAGAATGGCAGGCTTATATGGGACTTTCGTACCGCTAATAAAATTTCGTGTTTGGAATATTTTTTGTTCTAATTGGTAGTTAATATGACAGATAATACCTTTTAAATTTCTGAGATTTTTAAAACTTGGGACATAAAAGTTATAACCTGTTTTAAGGTTATGTACTAGTGTACCAATATAGACTGTTACATATTGTTAAATAATGTGTAAAGTAAATTGTTTGTTAATGCTATCTTTGTAGTGTTTTACTTACCATTAAGTAGGTAGACTAAGATGAGGATCGTACCTACTCAGGGCATTAGGAGATTCCTATGTCCAGCAGCGGACTGCAACAGTTTGATAATGATGAGTTTGATTATATTTAATGTTATTTCTATTTCTAAACAATTTATAATCATTTCAATATTTGTGTTATTTTACATAATGCAATTTCTAAAAACATAACTGCGTTTAGTGTAAAATCTTTTTATTGATATTATTAATTAATCCGTAGTTCTAAAAATAGTAAACTAACATGAAAATAAATGGTTTAGTTGTCTTAATAAGTGGTACAAATTCTATAACCGAACAACAAAAACAGTATGCGGTACAGAATCTGCCGTTCACCTTTAACAATATAGTCCTGCACCTACTGGGGTTTGCCTTGGGTGCACGTACGTAGTCATACAGGGTGTAGCGTGATCGCTACAAGACGCTTTGCTTTAGCCTTTTTTTTAATTTGTCAAAGCAGGCTAGTTATGATTTTTAAAATTTTCATATTTCGTTTGTCAAGAAAACAGAAGACGATTTTTTTCTAAGACTGTCACAAAGAATTTTGATAAAAATGTTTTGGCTCTGTTATCCACTACTAAATTTATTATTGGTATTTTTTTTAAAGTAACTGTTTAATAGTTTGTTTTAAATTGCCAGCGACAATATGACCATAGCTATGTCCATTCTTGTACGGAAATGGCAGGAAACCATTCCTTGTCGTTAGGCCAAGGGTACGTGATATTCGGGTCCACGGGCGCGCCGGAGCTTGCGGACCGCATGTTTCTGTAATTGAGCTCTGTCAGAGACACCAACTATCGTTTCGCTACCAGGACATGCCTCATAGTTGCCGTTCGACAGATTGAAGAATAGGGCAGTCCAGCCAAAACAATGATGACAAGCTTATCATAAATATAACCATGTCGCTGACAAGTGTTTATGCATCATGAATCAAAACTGGTATGTAATGACTATTCTTACTAATTGTTCTTTTGAATGTCGATTTCTTCTGGTATTTCAGACCCTTTTGGTTCCATAATTTTGATGGTCCGTTTCCTTGTCTGTAGATATCAGTTGAGCCGACTTTCGGCTCTTTACCCCGGGACAGAACGAACTACCTCAGGAGTACCTGCAGTCTTCGGGGTTCCGAACATCTTTCAACGGGTTCCGTACATATTCTATTAAAGAAATCGTGAATGGTTGAAGAGGTTCTACGGAAGACGGTTTGGTTCATCCAATAACAATTGTCTGCTTTCATATTTCTTTGAAATTTTTGTTTATATTTATGTAGCTTACATTTTAAGTTAGCGTACTTAAAAACTTTTATTACCTTACTTGTGTCATGTTACGGTATCGTACTTTAATTTAATGCTTAAGCCATCATTGGACTGGTTGCAACTGTGTCTGAAGATTAGGCACGTGATTTCCGCTTTATTCTTTTATGCCTTGCCATAATTTCACTCATATGTTTATTTTACTAAATACTAAAAATAATTTAAACGATATTGACTATTGCGTCATTCCTTTTTTAAAATAACATGTTTACTTTTTTACTATTTTCATGTTTTCGGTGTTTGTGTGTTTAATTCAAAATTATACGTTATCGTTGCGTTAAAAAAGTTTTATTTATTTTTATTTAATAACGCTACAAATGGCGCCCGAACTAAAGTAAGTTTTAATATTCATGTTACTACTGAAGTATATATTCTTTTTCATTATTGTGTGTGTGGTGCTCTTCGAGCAATTTTTAATTTTATCTAGTTTCAGAACCTGGAAATTTTTCTTAATATTGAATTGGATTCTGTGGAGTATACCACTCTTTCTACTTATACCCCTTGATCGGATGAGGCGTCAGGCAAAATACGTTTTCTTTTGCTTGTGATGTATTTGTCTTATATTCTGAATCATAACTTGTTATTGTAAGTCAATAAAGAACCTAATTAATATGAAATAACTTTTATTTCTGTCCTCAAATACATATTTTTACATAACCCTGAGTTTTATTTAATTCCCTTAGCTAGCAGCGTCATTCTTTTTTTAAAATAACATGTTTACTTTTTTACTATTTCCATGTTTTCGGTGTTTGTGTGTTTAATTCAAAATTATACGTTATCGTTGCGTTAAAAAAGTTTTATTTATTTTTATTTAATAACGCTACAGGGGGTAATCGTCGGTTGGTGTCACATATACACATATTGTGTCTAACAAGGCCTCTGCGTGTTGGCTTCGGCCCCTGACACGCCTTTCAAAGGTCCTGGACCTCATAGTCCCGAGTTTGTTCAAGACGTAAAAATAATGATAAAATTCTTTATTTACCTCCACATCAAAAAACAGTGACTATCTTACATAATACACAACCTTGTATAAAGAAGGGTGTCTGAGATAGGTAAGACCCTGTGTTACAGATCACCCTTTTTACTCGACTGCCGAAGGAGCGTAATGTGTTTATTAGTCTATGTATGTTTGTGACGTTTGAATTTCGGGCGTTTTGATTTTTTTACTTAACTTTTTGTATGTAATACAAAAAGTAAGCAGAAAATCCTTTGAGAGAAACTTGAGTTGTAACGGATGTTTGGGCAAATATTGGTTGATCTACTGTTTAGCGTTTTGGAATCTGGATCTAAGGGTAGATGAGTTTTTTTAGGGTTCCGTACCCAAAGGGTAAAAACGGGACCCTATTACTAAGACACCGCGATCCGTCTGTCTGTCTGTCTATCTGTCCGTCTGTCACCAGGCTGTATCTCATGAACCGTGATAGCTAGACAGCTGAAATTTTCACAGATGATGTATTTCTGTTGCCGCTATGACAAAAAATACTAAAAACAGAATAAAATAAATGTTTAAGTTGGGCTCCCATACGACAAACGTGTTTTTTTTGCTGTTTTTTGCGATAATGGTACGGAACCCATCGTGCGCGAGTCCGACTCGCACTTGGCCGGTTTTTTTAATACCGTAAATAGAATAAATAATTGCCATTAGTACTTGACAGTGTTGGTAAAGATCAGAAGTTGGGTAAAGTATTGGAAAAAGCAACTAACTTTTAATACCGCTCTTTGAATTGAGATAGGTACGTAATTGAAATACAAATACGTATTTGGTATTTGTAATTCAATTAAACATTTCTTAAAAAGTTAATTTGTAATTGGTATTTCAAATACCTGACGCTGATGTATTTTGTAGTTGTATTAGCCTTAAAAATACATCGATCTTATTATAATGGGCGTTTAGGGGTCGTGGTCCAACTATAATGTCCAACTAGTTGGACTACGGGTCTTCAGTAGGGGCAGTTGTCCAACTAAAATAATAGTTGGACAACTGCCCCTACCGAAGACCCGTGGTCCAACTGACTTATTTTATTAATTTATATTAATATTCATCATCAGCCTTTTAATGTTCCCATTGCTGGGACACAGGACTCCTCTCTGTGAGAAAGAATGGGCCGTAGTCTACCACGCGGGCCTAGTGCGGGTAGTAATCCAGGGTTGGTGGATGTCACAATTTCTTGGAATTTTTGGTTCAAGAACATGCCGGTTTCCTCAGGATGTTTTCCTTGACCGTTTTAAGAGCAGTAGTGATGAAATAATTTACACAATGTAAAGCGCCTGCCTGGGTTCGAACCCACGACCTTACAGCTTGTAATTAGCGACCGTTACCACAAAATCACCACTGCTAATATTGATACAATTTTTTTGTGACGGAACTTTTAAGTGCTGCCCTGCACCGTTCACACAATTGTTTAGCATATATGGGGAAAAGGGAAGTACACGTAAACTAACAAACGTTGTTCCACTGGTTTTTGCTTTGTTGAGTGACAAGAAGCAAACAACTTATTTTGCGTTATTTTAAATTTTAAAATCTATGTTAAATTGGAATCCTCAAGTATTTCACTGCGACTTTGAAGTAGCTATTCTAAAAAGCATTCAAGAATTTTCACCAAACGTTAAAATTGTGGGCTGTTACTATCATTGGTCTCAGTGCATTTGGAGGAAAGCTAAATTCTTGGGCCTTAGCAAAACAAAATAAAAACTAGAGAAAAAAATAGTTTCATTATGTTCTGTTTTGCCTTTATTACCTCATGATAAAATTTTAAATGGATGGGAGTACATTAAAGCGGAAAGTAATGGTGGAGGTGGAGCTACAAAACTAATAAAATATATAGAGCGATACTGGATTAAAAACGATTTTGACAAATTCAGTAAGATAATAAGCGTGTTTAGTGAAAGACACAGAACAAATAATGTTTTGGAAGGGTCGCATGCAAAACTGAGTCGTATTTTAAACACGAAAAATGTCAACATGTTGCGGCTTCTAAACGTGTTAAAAAAAATAACAACCCTTGCCAAAATAAGAGAAGTTACAAAAAAGATAGCTCTCAGACGAAAATGCCAAATTGAAAATGATGATTACATCATGGAGATATAGTTACAAGTGTTAACTGGTGAAATTACTGTTGGACATGCTTTAGAAAAACTACGTTAATATTTTTTTTTTATAATTACAGTGTTGATTTGATTGATAATGATTTTTCTTAAATGTATATTATTATAATTAAATAACATTAATATTTTTCTGTATCATTTAGCTGTTAATGTCCCACTGCTGGGCATTGGTCTTTCCAAGTGCCCTTTTTTTAACGCCACTTCAATTTTAGTTATTTAAATATTTATATAAATTAATAAAATAAGTCAGTTGGACCACGGGTCTTCGGTAGGGGCAGTTGTCCAACTATTATTTTAGTTGGACAACTGCACCTACTGAAGACCCGTAGTCCAACTAGTTGGACATTATAGTTGGACCACGACCCCTAAACGATAATGGGTGCGTTCTGCAGAAGATAGCGCTCGATGGCTTTCGTAAACAAAATGGTGACCGCTAAATATGTATGTCAATCTATAAAGTTGGCAACACTGCACCTGTACTGTAAGTCAGATTGTCAAGTAGCTTGTCATAATCTTACTATATTTTGATATTTTGTAATTTATATTTGGAATACACGACTAAAAAATATTTTGTATTTGGTACTTTAAATAATGCGAAATAGTAATTATTTTTATTTTAAGTATAGCAAAGCATGTATTTTGCCCAGCTCTGGCTGCATCTACAATTATTTTCCAAATCAAGTGATGAGATTTTGTGCTTATGCAGCAGGGGTTGTTTGCCGCAAATATTTTGGCATCGCAACAAATTCGTAAACTAATCAAAGATAGGGATAATGACTAAAAAATATTTTTAATCCGTTAGTTAGATTTCCAAAAAATATATAGGACACGTATTTATTATTTTGTCACGTTGACAAAAAATGATGACGAAACAGTGCGTTAAAATATCGCAAAATATCGCCTTGGTACACTTTTTACATAGAAGTCACAAGCCCCCACTCCCCAACTTTGATGCGCTTTCATCATCTTCAGCCTATTAAT
The DNA here is from genome assembly GCA_948252205.1 of Orthosia incerta. NCBI lineage: Eukaryota > Metazoa > Arthropoda > Insecta > Lepidoptera > Noctuidae > Orthosia > Orthosia incerta. Next base: position 12,156,364 of record OX411759.1, read on the forward strand.
GTTCCCACTGCTGGGACACAGGCCTCCTCTCTGTGAGAGGTATGATGATGCGCTTTATCTTGATAAATAAGCAATTATATTCTAGTAAACAGATATGTTATGAGCGCGCGCATTGTGAAGACACGAATACGTCCTAATTGGGACGTATAGTCATTAGTCTATGTCACGCATGGCGAAGAGCTTTCGCTCTTCGCTATATTGAAACAAAAACAAGATTAAAAAAATGCCATCGTGTGTATTTAGAAAGTGTACCAATTATGATACCAAAGTACATAAAAAGAAGGAATCTCATACCATATGTAAGTACGCAATACACCTCAATTTACTAATTTATTTCATTTTTTTTTTCTTATATTCTGATATTTGGAGGTTAGAAAAAGAAAGAAATGGTAAATTTGGTGGCCACAATAACGTTTGTTTACATTCACACACAAGTGACAAACACTAGCTCTCTTTTTTTCTTGTTGGTTTAATCAAGCCATCCCTTTCGACTAGTAGTGAAATGTCAGATGAATGAATAAATAGTAGGTGTGTGAGTGTATAACGTACCTGTTTACTAGAATATAATTGTAAAAAAGGTTATCATTGCTTTAATTATCTTGAACAATGTTATACATATCAATCTATTTCTGTCACACTAAACAAACAACAATAACATAGGATCCACGTATACCCACCAGTATCTACCTACCCAACCTCAAACTCATTACATAGCTACTTTGATAACAATATATTTAATATCAGCTATTATAATTTAAAGACGAAACTAAACAGCCGTTTTAAATAAGCGTTCGTGCATACCTGACGTCGAGAGCGGATTCTCTGCTTTCAAAGTTCCAATAATTACGGAGCGTACGCCGAACTGATCGAACGACGGCTGATGATGGCCGGCAAAATGGCGCGAAACGCGAGAAAATGACATATGATTGCAGCGGTTAAAACAAACGTAAACTGCAGTGAGGAGTGGCATTACATGGCGGGTCCGATCAAGTAAAGGCCGCTGCACAACAATCCGATTGGACATGGACATGCATTATTCGAGAAAATGCCACTTGTGCTAGGAGCCGTCTTGACTCTTGACCGAAGGCCGTCAATCATTAATTTCGCGTTTTTACCTACCTACTCATAATTAAAGATTAGATCCGCCAGTAGTACGTAACTCCGACTGGCTATCTACCTCACCTGTGTTACGCTAGTATTATATTATCTGTGCCGCGGATGCCGTGTCATAGTTTAGGATTTTTACAAAATGAAGTTGTCATCGTCGTTATTCGAAAGAAGGTAGTCTTTCGAATAACGACGCATAGCATAGGCTCAGGCTGGATTTGGATAAAAATCCTAAAGATGGGAAAAAGAAATTGCGTTTTCATGTTTTCGACAACGGATAGGTATTCTAGTGACTGCTACATTTGCGTTAGAAAGCAAAAAGGTTTTAATCAAATGATTTAATTAAAAGTATAATACCTAGGTTTTCAAAAAGACTGCCCTTTTTATCAAATTTATAACACCTAGTTAAATATAATTTATAAGTTTCGAAATATCTTACCCAAGTGACACTAAAATTAACATACCAGTCTGAGCTGAAATGATGATGATAGGTACCTAATTAAAGTAAAATTTTGCGACTATGTTTACGCCAATGATTCTAATAAACAGATACGTTATACACTCACAAAACAATAGAAAAAGGTGTTCCGCGCAGTAACGGCAGCACACATACACACTTTTCATTCATCTGACATTTCACTACAAGACGAAAGGGATGGCTTTATAAAACCAACAAGAAAAAAAGAGACAGCTAGTGTTTGTCACTTGCGTGTGAATGTAAACAAACATTAGTCTGACCACCAATGCTTTTTTCTTTTGACGTTTCGTGACATAAATTATAGAGAAAAGTCACAATTGTGACGTATACGAGTCTTCACAATGCGCGCGCTCATAACATATCTGTTTACTAGAACATCGTTGGTTTACGTCAAAAACTGCGCTAACGGAACTCGACTTGATAAAAAACCGTATAACGTAGATTACTGCCAGTGCCACATATCTTAATTATAAACAAAACAATAAAGACACATAAATTTTGATTGAATTCCACCTAGTTTGCATAAAAATCCATTAGCTAAAGACCAGACTTCTTAAATGATTCTGATTAAGTTATTTTATGTCCTACCGATCAAATAAATTGATCCCTAGTTAACTTGGCAAATAAATAACAAACAGTATGAACAGTTAAGGTTAATTATGTGGTAAACAAGACTGTAGATATCCCGTAATGATTTCAATTATAATAAACGTCAACGGATAATAAAATCCGCATTGGAGTATCCGCTATCATCAGCTATGCTTCGAAAATAAACTTATATTGACGCTACAATGGCTAGAATATTACAGGAAACGTCCAATCTTTGTATAGAATGAAGAATCCTATGTCAGTATTATGAAGTATTAATGCCGTTGCGAAAAGGAGATGGTGATATCCACAGAAATGTTAGATTAATATCTGTGGTGCTATCGGTCCCGGTGTACCTAACTGTCTTGCGCCGACCGGAATCATGATAGCCTCAAAATATCGTAATGCTACCCGCAGTTACTGGGCTAGCGTGTTGGATTCCACCCATTCCCTCTCAAAGAGATGAAGCCTGTATCCCAGTAGGGAACATTGAAAGGCAATACGCTGATGAATGTAACTCCCGGACTAAATTCGCATGTCACTGAAGAGACTTTGACCGTAACGACGTGATGTTTGCTATACAAATTAGTTAGTGTCTAATTATAAGTATAACAGTATAGGTACCTATGTAATAATCGTGTCGACATACTAAATGCGATAAGTATTTAACGTATCTTTTAGGAAGGAAGATATTTATTCATCCTATTTTCGCCGGATCTTGGAAGTCGAGGAAAACAAAACGTCACTAATCCTAATTGATCGATTAAGGTTCTTAAACTGTTCAGCACTTTAGTCCCCAGTAAGTTTTACGAGTTTTCCTGCTTACCATATCATTATTACTGGACCATTACGTAGGTAATTTTCATACGTTTTTTTTCGATGACGGAACTTTTATCGATGAAAACCGTTTTACGTAGACAACTGCCAGTGCCACATGTCTTACTCTTATGTAAAAAAATAAAGACACGTGAATTTTAATTGTATTCCGCCTATTTTACATAAAAATCCATTAGCTAAAGTCCAGACTCCTTAAGTGATTAAGATATTTTATTTCGTAGGTTGTATTTGTAATTGTAATAAGTAATTTTGAGAAGACCTGTATAAAAATACAGCATAAATAAAACTTACATTTGTAATGGAGGTAAGCAACAACAAATAACCAAAGCTGATGGGATGAGGATGTGAAGGAACAGATTAAAAACAAGAAAATATTATTTAAGATCTGGCAAGCCTCAAAATTAGAAGAGGCTCACATCAAATACAAATAATCAAAATTGCTAACAAAGAGGAAGGTTGCACAAGCAAGTGCAAAGGTGAGACAGAGTTTAGTTAGATGATAAAATTGAGAGAGCAGAAACTGATACAGAAATGTTCAAAATTGCCAAAACTAGACATAGATCGACTCAAGACAAAATTTAATAGATACATTATAGACAAAGATCACAAATTCAGTGGCGGCGTAAGGTGCGGGGCGGGGGACGGCCCCAGGCACCAAGGGGTGACAAAGCGGTCGGGACAGTTGGGTTGTATACCTACGTGCGTTGCTCATGCGGCTAGCATGATGGGTAAGACGACGGGTGACCATATGGGCGCCAGGATTCGAGTTTGTGCAAGGATGTGCATTTGCACACCGTATATTTGATTGAATTCAATAAATATACATAAACAAACAAAAATCTGAGGCGGGTTGCTTAAATTTTCGGTAGGCAGCTTCAGGTGGCACCTAAATCATAACATAAAATGTTTGAAAAAATTGACATCAAACATTCTATCCATTATTCAATTGATTATAAAATGCACTGTTGTTTTTTGAATAGGTACAACGTAAGTTGATTTATAAACTCATCTTATTCCATTTTGTTTACGCGAGTATAGTGATATAAGAAACCATCATAATTCAACCCGCAGCCTTTCTACACAAGCTTTTTTTTTTTTTTTTTTTGTCATTACGATGTAACTGAATAGTTACTTCATAACAGTCACAATCTAGCATCGAGGCTAATAAGTAACTTAAATTTAACCTAATTTGCTAATAATTTATATGGTAAAGAATGTTTCCATTGGCACTTTTCTTACTGTCTCTATTATGATGGGAAGACACTTAGTTCATGTGTTCTTAAAAGGTAGCACTCACTGCACTTCGTAACACTAATTTCACTCTAAACTAACTCAAAAGGCTTAGTCCTTTTCAGTCTCCTTATTATGTCCGTGGTGTCAAGGAGCTGGATAGCCTCGACATTCACATGTTTATGAAGTCTCTGTTCATGAGCTTCGGCGTATTTTTTTTTAACTTTGACGACGAGGTCCACTCCTAAGTCCCGGTGGATATCCTCGTTTCTAATATACCAGGGAGCGTTTACTATGCTCCGCAGTACCTTGTTTTGAAATCTTTGAATAATTTCAACATTGGTACGTTTTGTACAGCCCCAAAGCTGTAGGTATACCGTATGCCCATACAGGCATAAGTACTTGTTTGTACAGAAGTACTTTGTTGTACACTGACAATGATGAATGTCTGCCAAGTAGCCAGTACATATTCCTGTAGCGGATATCTAACTCCAGGCGTTTCTTTTTGACATGAGCCTTCCAGCGAAGCTTTGCGTCAAGCGTCATACCCAGGTATTTTGCTGTATTTTCGTAAGGTATTATGCAACCGTTGATATAAACCGGTGTATAATTAGGGCTTCGGTTTGTGAAGTCTATATGGGTCGATTTGGACTCATTTAACTTAATTCGCCATTTTTTTGTCCAGATGGTGATGGAGTTCACAGCAATTTGTACTTTATCTACGGCTTCTTTGTGAGTGACACCTATAGCCATGATGGCTGTGTCATCTGCAAAGGTTCCAATAAAGTTGTTTTTCATTTCTGGGATATCACAGGTGTATAATAGGTACAAGATAGGTCCAAGAACACTTCCTTGTGGTACACCAGCTTTTATTTGCTTGAGATCTGAGTAAGCATCTTCATGTCGGACTCTAAACGTCCTCTCTGTTAGGTAAGATTCTAAAATGTCTGCAAATTGTTTAGGAAGCATTTTCCTTAACTTATAAATGAGACCTTTATGCCAAACCTTATCAAATGCCTATGCTACATCTAGAAAAACTGTAGAACAGACTATTTTTTCTTCTAGGGTTTTTTCTATAATGTTGGTAATTCTATGTACTTGGTCTATCGTGGAGTGTTTTTCTCTGAAACCGAATTGGTAATTGGGAATCAGTTTTCTGTCTTCTATTATTGGTTTAATGCGTCTTATAAGTACCTAGTTTTTCAAATAATTTTGAAATGATTGGTAAAAGAGATATAGGTCTGTATGATAATACTTCCTGAGGCGATTTTCCGGGTTTGGGGATCATTATTACTTCAGCAACTTTCCAGATATCAGGCACGTGTTTCAATCGGAAAGTTGCATTTATAAGGGTTGTAAGTTTTACTATGGCTTTTCGTGGCAGATTTTGAAGCAGTTCTCCAGTGATAAGGTCGTATCCAGGCGATTTCTTTTTGGCTAAGTTTTTGATCATGTTTTGCACTTCTTTCGGCGTAGCTAATCGTATATTCAACTCATCATGGTGAGTGATATCTAGTGTTATGTTTTCAGAGCTTTCCTCAGCACTTGTTTGAAAAGTTTGTTGTAAATGCTCTGCAAATATATTTGCTTTCTGTTCGTTGCTTATGGCCCATTTGCCATCTATTTGTTTAATAGGTGATGCATGAACAATAGGCTTATTTAGACGTTTAGTGGCTTTCCACAGTGAGTGTTCTGTTTTTCCACTACTTGATACTTGGCTTAAGTAATTATGTGTAGCATCATCATGATATTCCTGTATTGCTTTACTTAATCTTTTTGTAAGTCTATTTAGCATTGTTTTGTCAGGTGGATATCTTGATTGTTGCCATTTTTGCCTCTGAGCCCTCTTTATGGCTATGAGGTTTCTTATTTCTAACGGATAACTATGACTTGCAACTTTTCTTTTCAAGAGAGGTGTATTTCCCCAGGCGCAGTTTTGAATGTCTGTCACAAATTTTGACACTTCTTTATCCAATTGTTGATTATTTTTGAGTGGTACTTTGAGGTCAATCATATTGTCTAAATCGAATTTGAAGCTATCCCAATCCGTGTTTTTATTCACTAAAGTTGGATTGCTTTCTTTCTGAATTATTGTTTCACTTAAAGTTAAGATAATGGGCGAATGATCAGAGTTCATATCAAATCCCTCCTGTATGTGAAGATATGTAGCCGACAGATTCTTAAAAATGAAAAAGTCGATCAGATCTGGAATTCTTTGGGTATCAGTAGGCCAGTAAGTAGGCTTTCCTGTTGATATTGCATTGCAATTGATTTCTCGCATAGCACTAAGCAATTCCCTTCCTTTAGTGTTGGTTAGTCTAGATCCCCAACGTATGTGTTTTGCGTTAAGGTCACCTCCCAATATAAACGTGTTGCCAAGAAGTTTCAACAGGTTTCTGTACTGCTCTATTTTCAGAGCATGCTTTGGTGGACAGTATATAGCTGCTACGGTAATGTGATGATGTTTAGTTTTGACCCTAACGGCTACAGTTTGTATGAACTCTTCTTCATATTTAAGTTCTAGGTAATGGTAGATGTTCTCTCTTATTATAAGGGTGCTTCCCCCTCTCGCAGTATTGACAGGGTGCAGTGCATGATATATTTTATATCCGTTAAGGTGTATATACGATTCTCTTGTGAAGCTTCTACACAAGCTGAGCCGAATAAATCCGTACAGTCAACAGTCCAACAACGACCACTGTCGGTTTATGTACAGTGGCGTATTTAAAGATTTGGCGCCCCTAGGCATACAGTTTTTGCCTTTACGGTTACACTAGTCGAAAATTCTTCCATACAATCTCTCTGTCTCATCATTATCTAGCCTTGTATGGAAACAAAAAAGTGAAAAAAGTAAATATTTGAAAGTTATGAGCGTCGAAAGTTCCACATTTTGACACAAATTTTAACGCATTTTTTGAGCGCGAATAAATATAATAAGAAGACAGAGAATTGCGAAACGGCCACCATACAGGGATAGATTAGTAGTTCAACAATGCAAATAATTTTATTTTGAACAGATACGTTTAGTCGTTTTTTCATGATATCCAGACTCCCAAAGGTCTGTTTATAAAATTTCGTGCGCTCGGTTTCGTCCTAATTCATTATCCATTTCGCTACAAATTTGCAAAAGTGTGCATTCGTACGCGAACTAGCTTCCTACTGCTCATCACAGCTTCAATCTCTTCTGCACGTGTTGTCGGTTGATACAAAATGCATGTTAACCCCGCGCACAAAATAGTTCGTGCCGTTGACTAGTGTAACCTTAAGTTATGAACTCATAAACGAAAAAAAATCCAAGCCAATATCAGCTAGGTACTTTTCAATCCTGTGGGAAGGTCGAGTGCCTTTAATTGGATACGATGAAGTGACCAATGCTGTGAAAAGGATGAAAAATGGCAAAGGTGTTGGATGTTCCTTCAGAAATATGGAAAATGTTAGGACATAATTATATAAAAGGCATGGAATGGCTCACCAAACTTTTAAATATCATCCTCCGAATGAAGAAAATTCCAGAATCATGGCAACTTAGCGTTCTTGTACCTTTGTATAAAAACATAGGATATGTCACGCAATGCGCAAACTATGGATGCATTAAACTTGCGTCCCATCCCATACCCTGAAAATTCCATGAGCTAAAACCAATTTGGATTCACACCTTCCAGGTCTACAACAGCTAGCGGTCAGAATCTTGGTTGAATAACACCGTGTGAATCGGAAAGGCCTGCAGGTAATTTTCACAGACCTTCAAAAGGCTTTTGACCGATTGCCACGGACGTTAGTGTGGCAAGCGCTTAGAGAATAACAGCTTCCTGAATGCTATGTACGTAGCATGCAAGATATGTAACGTTATGTACGTGCGAAAGTTAGAAGCGCGGCTGGTCCGAATCAGGAATTCACCGTGGGGGTGGGCGTCCATCAAGGCTCTACACTGAGTACCCTTTTATTTAACCTCGTGATGGATCTTATAACCAACAAAGAAAACAGGCTCTACTTCTCTGGCATCTCCTCTATGCAGACGATATCGTTCTGGTTTCCAGGAATGCGGCAGACATGCAAGTTACTCCCTGCTGTTGGGTGAACTCCTTAGAAAATACTGTTCTCAGGATTAGCAGAACGAAGAATGAGCATCTCACTTGTTATTTTAGTGGAAGCCAAGACAACACAGCTAAGGGGTCTTATACCCTGACAACACACCGTACCTACCGACAGTAATTCAAAAATAAATATCTCGGTTCAGTAATTTCCAAAAACGGGGACGTAGATGCAGACGTGGCTCACCGAGTAATTGTTCCCTGGCAAAAATGGCGAACATGATGGAAGTCTTATGCGACAACCGAATGCCAATACGCACAAAATGCAATCTATACAAAATGGCGCGGGTGGTTAGGCCGGCAATGATGTACGTTGCTGAATGCTTAGCCGTGAAAAACAGCCACGTCCAAAAACTACACACCGCAGAAATGAAAATACTAAGATGGTCTGGAGGACCTAACGAGAATGGATAGGGTCCGCAACGAATACACCCGATTAAAGGTGGCTCCAATACAGTATAAGTTGACGGGGAGTAGACTGAGATGGTACGGAAATGTCATGAGAAGTACTTAAGAACACGTCGTGAGAAGTGGTCTGAGCCTACCTGAAGGCAAAAGAGGCCGAGGACGACCACCTTTGACGTGGTGGACCATTATGACGAAGCTTCTCAAGAAGAACGAGTTTGCCTGACCCGACAACCCTCGACAGAAAGTCTTGGGCGCCGTGAAATACGGAGAGCCGACCCCGCCTAAAATGGGCAAGGCTAGGAAGAAGAGGAAGAAGAATAACAATACCTATATAATAATCGTGTCGACATACCTACTAATTGCGATAAGTATTCAACGTCTCTTTTAGGAAGGAAGATATTTATTCATCCTATTTTTGCCGGATCTTGGAAGTCGAGGAAAACAAAACGTCACTAATCCTAATTGATCGATTATGATGGTACTTAAATTAATTGTTCGGCCCTTTAGTCCCCAGAAAAGCTTACAAGTTTGCCTGCAACCATTTCGTCTTTACTGGATCATCAGGTAATTTTCACAATAATTAGGTAGATATAAACACAATAAATCCATAGTTTAACGTTATAACGTCGGTACCCACTTCTGGGGCACAAGCCACATCATTCTGTGAGGACTAAGCCGTAATCCGTGGTGCCCCGTGTGGATTGGTGTATTCACGCCTTAAAATGTCAGATTAAGGCATGTCGTCATTATCTATGCCAAATTATAGTAATGAAACCAGTACTTCTTCATATTACAGCGGTCCCCGAAACCTGTTTCTACCAGCGCTGCCTGGGCTGCCACCCAGAACAGATGATAGCACATGGAGTGCCAGTAGAGTGCCAGCCTGCCAACTGGGTGTCAGCGACCTGGGTACATAACTATGGACATCCTCCGCCGAGCACAGACTCTAGAGTACCTATTGAGTACCGCTGTTTGAAGATGGTTGCTACGCCGGATGATAAGACTTGTAAGTTTGATACGATTTCATATTCGTTTCCAATTTCGACTGTAATCTTGCTATTGCTGCCAGTATAAACGTGGAAAGTAGAGCAAAAGTTAAGAATTGTATAAAAAGAAAATTCTGAATTCGGTATCACAGCAGGTCCAGTCCAATGTGGCCTGACTAGTCTCCTACGGATATAATGGATCCGTATAAGCTTACAAATAGATCCTGACTCAAGAAGCCATGATCGGGTCGAGACTGCTCTGGAGATGGGAATAAACAAGTTTCACGACAAGAAATGATTTTTGTAATGCAGCGTAAATCAAGGCTTGGAAGTTTTCAGCACTATCTATATACCTACTACCGGTCAATGCATTTTAATCTTTATTTTCAGTTGGCAACACAGTGGACACTCTCCGCGGCTGCATTCCACGAGCACAGGTAGATTCTGTCTGTATGGGCCTACTCGCTGTCGAGAGGGCACGAGGCCACAGCGACGCGCGTTGCTTCATCTGCAACGGCAACAACTGCAACTCAGCAACGCAAGCAACCCTACCGCTGCATGCAACGATAGCCACTTTACTACTATACCTTATTCTCAGGTGAAAAAAATAAGGAAGTGTAAATAAAATAAATATGTTTAATAAACAGTTAATTTAATGACATAGATTCTCATATAATTTAATTTAATACAATTCATTGTACTTTTTATACATTTTTGTAATACGACAACAGTTTGTCAAAATAAATACGTTAAAAGTTTTAATAGCACTTTATATTATATGTGATTTATACCGTTGTCTAATTCCTAAAAGATTTTCCTAAAAGCACCATGTGAAAAAATAGCGAAGCTGTTAAGAAATCTTACTAAGCACCTAACCTACTACACCCTACTGATCGCAATTTGTGGCATATTATTATTTATTTTATATAAGCTGTATTTCCCCCTGCAGGTCAAAAGCCTCCCTCCTCTCCTTCCACTTCTCCCGTTCTACTGTGATCGCGGGCCACTCCTCCAGCCCAGTTCCATTTATCCAGCAGCGTCTGCTATTTTTTATATTCTGGAACGAAGTTCCTGATATTGTATGTGAGTTTGAAATCGAGTATATTTCGTTCCATAGCTCGTTGGCTGAATCGAATTGCGGACTTTTGACGATTTGTAAGAGCCCATGTAGAAACTGTCAGAGGAGGCCTATGCCAGAAGCACACTGAGATAGTGGGGACATTTTATAAATTAAGTAGATGTTTTGTTGTATATCGCCGATTTCAGAATAAAAGGCTTTATTAATGATTAATAGACCATGTTTGCGCTCCGTAGGATGAAGGTCGAAAATACTTTTAAATATGTAAAAAAAATCACAAATATAAAGCAAATTATATAAAAAGTCAAGTATATGCTTAGATCGCCTACTTATAGTTTAATAAAAGCACTTCGAATTCTCTCTGATAATTTTGGGCGATCCAAGCTCAATATGAATTTCATAGAAATTTTTTTTTGGAACGAAGTTCCTTATCGACGGAAGTTCCGAATCAGACTCAAATAATATATTTCTAGACGGAAAAAAATCATACGAAAGTTGTAACGACACTTTTTGCTATAGTTGTAAGCCGTGCGGCGTGCGCGTGTTTCGTGCGTGTTCTAACCTATACGCTGTTGTGTTTACGAAGTCGAGAGAGTAAATATACAAATATATATGTATATTATGTATGTATATATGTGTGTATATGTATATATGTGTATACATATATATATGTGTATATATATATATACACATATATATATACTAAAGGAACTTCGTTCCATCCGGGTGTCCCTTGACACCTCTCAAGTATTTTATTATTATTGCGGCTGGTTATGAGAAAGGTTTCGAAGTGGTAACTGGAATGTATCGCTGGAATACTGAACTATTATAATTAAGAAACTAATTAGCTAAATCCTAGATTAAAAAGTATTCAGATTAAGGCAAGACTAGAAAAATATATAAATGCTGCAAAGAGATTTAAAAAAATCGATAGTTTTAAATAAACGCGAATTATTAATAATAATTTTGCCATTATTTTGCTTTGCATTAAATATTTATCATAAAATAATAAATAATCTATTTACAAAAAAGTAGTAGGCAGAGATTCTGAGGTTTTACATTTCAACCTTAACATCTACTCAATAAGATCGATTTTACTACCTAACAGACAACAATTTTATCAAAAAGGTAATAACAGAAAAAATATACTACATAGAGTACATATCTATAAAACTTAAACATAGTATTATAAGCAGAAGTAAAGTTACGCTCACAACAATGGAATGTTACTCTGACGGGACCCATAGACATAGAGAATGACAGAAAAACGTGCGAGAGATAAAGTGATCGTGCGGCCAGTTTTCTTGCATACTGATTTCTTGCAGTGTCACCTTTGTCACTACGACCTACAGAAGAGACAGGTATTGGACGCACATCACTGTCTCTTAAGGTTACACTAGTCGATAATTCTTCCATACAAACGTAGTCTAGGTATTACTCCACTGTTTGACGATCAAACAGTGGAGTAATACCTAGACTACGTTTGTATGGAAGAATGATCGACTAGTGCAACCTTAATGTGAAAATTCCGGAAACTTCGCAGTGGACCAATTATATACACGAACCTTCCTTGTTTAAATATCGCTCTTTCTATATGCCTTAGTGAAAATTGTGTCAAAATCCGTTGCGTGGTTGTGGCAGACAGGACACGAAATTAGTTTTACACTATTATAGATTGCTCAGTCTATTCTCTATGTCTATGGCAGGAACACTATCCGCCATTTTGTACATCTATCTAATAATAACTTAAAAATTGTAAATGATTAAGACAATACCTACCTATGATGTTAATAATGTTAAAAATCACAACATATGGTCTTGCTCCTACAAACTAGTAATTTCATTTCATATCATTAGAAATCACAGGTGCTAAATATTACTAAATGCTTTCCTGTTGTATTTTACAACATTTTGACTTACTAATTAATTTATAAGATTCCGAATCAGACTCAAATAATATTAAGTACTTACATAAAATCTAATTTTGCACTTAAATTAATGTACTTTTAGATCTCCGAAGTTATACTATACTTCATAAAAGATAGCTTGATCTCTGCGACAGCTGTCAGTATCAATACAGTAACAATAGCGCTTGATAGGCTAACAATAACGTAACAATAACATATACCTATGTTAGTTTGACATATGTCGTATAGATCAAGCTATCTTTTATGAAGTATAGTGTCCTTTTTTTTGTAATATTATTGTCTTTGCTTCATAAAAGATAGCTTGATCTCTGCGACAGCTGTCAGTAACAATATAGCTTGACAGGGTAACATTAACGTAACAATAACTTATACGTCAGTTTGACATATGTCGCAGAGATCAAGCTATCTTTTATGAAGTATAGTGTATTATTTTTATGTAAAATTATTGTATAATGTATTTTTAATTTTTACTACCTACTTGTATCACAATGTTAACGCCAAGGCACGCGACTGAAATTCCAGATTTGTTTATCATCATTAACGCACTTCTTTGATGTTAAAGCGTTATCTTTAGTAACCACTAACGTAAGACACAAACCAGCCTGAGTTTTTAATCTGGGCCCTTTCTGTACCCATATTTGTTTGCTGCTATCACTGCAACTCTTCCAAAGGGCGCGTCCGTTTCCTTGCTGCAAACATAGGCCTTCATCAGCCATTATTTTTCCCTCTGGAGTAAAAACAACTAAACTTTCTAGGCTAAGTGTATGGCCACAGTTAACCGTGACGGCTGGGCTACCCATTCCTACAGTTCCAGCGACAACTCCTATACAACCACCTTTTTCATTCTTTATTCTCCCGAACCACCGCTGGTCGGTCGGGAAAAAGTGTTGGGGCCACACGGTATTAAGGTACCATTCGAAGCTTTTGCATTTTAAATTCTTTCTCAACTCTACTCTATCTCCGACTGACTGTTGATCGCGGATCAAGGCTACGTCAGGGTTGAATTTGAAGAAGAAGTCAGCCCACTCATCCATCCACACTGTAGCCGCTCGCGCTAGGTTTGCATGTAGAACCTTCGTTACTCCTCCAGGGTATTTATAAGGGCTTTTACTCCTAAATATATGGCCTACTCGGGAACACGATGTTATTTCGACTCTTGCGCCGCATTGCCACGCACGCCAGGACAGTTCTAAGTTTTCTGCTCCCCAAATAGTCATACCTTCGTCGTAGCCACCTAGACGCCAGAAAAGGCTTTTGCGGACAGCAAAAAGACCACCAGCCATTGCTGGGGTAGGATAAGGCTTGGAAGGGTTTTGTGACTTTTTCTTAAGTACATCACTACCTGGTATGAGCCACCGGAAATGTAGTCTCCAGCTGAATGCTCCCCAATGAGCGTCGATACTCTTTGTGTAAGCTAGAGTGTCCGAAGATAACAAGTCTATGTGTGGACAAATGAAGACATCATCGTTGCCTGCGCGGTCTAGCAAAGGTTCCAGCCATCCTTTTGTAACCTGAAATAATGAAGTTACAATTCATGTAAATTTTCGAAAGGGTTTTTTGTGATAACGTTTTTGAACATGTAAAAATTGATTTTAGTACCCGCCTATAAAGTTCACATTGCGCTACAAATTCAAATATCGTTATGACTTTTTTAATAGTACTAGTCATTCTGAAAAAAAAAAACACAATGCCATAAAATTGTTCGTTTAAACAGGACAAGGATTTTAATAACCTTCCTGGCGCCAGTACCCTACCTAGTCATATTATATATGTAGTACTGTTATCATATTATCATGACTAATCAAGAGACTATCATACTAACCTCGCAGTGAGCGGCGAGGAAGACCAGTACGTGGCCAGTAGCCTTCCAGGCGCCCACCAGCGGGGCGAGCACAGCCTACTGTGACCGGCTTGAGTCACACATTTTTATTGGCTTGAGTCACGCTTTGGGAGCAAAAGCCGTGATAAAATGCGTGACTCAAGCCTACCACAGAGGCCGTGCTCGCCCGGCAACCAACTTTCCTATTATATCGTAACACTAGCACTCACTTCGCAGTGAGCATCAAGGAAGACCAGCACGTCGCCAGTGGCCTTTCTGGCGCCCATGAGCGGGCGCCCACCAGCCCTTTCTGACAAGGTTCCTTAGTAAATCATGAGACTATCACACTCACGTCGCAGTGAGCATCAAGGCAGACCAGCACGTCGCCAGTAGCCTTTCTGGCGCCCACCAGCTCTTTCTGACAAGGTTCCTTAGTAAATCATGAGACTATCACACTCACGTCGCAGTGAGCATCAAGGCAGACCAGCACGTCGCCAGTAGCCTTTCTGGCGCCCACCAGCTCTTTCTGACAAGGTTCCTTAGTAAATCATGAGACTATCACACTCACATCGCAGTGAGCATCAAGGCAGACCAGCACGTCGCCAGTAGCCTTTCTGGCGCCCATGAGCCGGGCGCCCACCGGCCCCGTCCTGACAGAGTTCCTTACTAAATCATGAGACAATCACACAGTGAGTATCAAGGAAGACCAGCACGTCGCCAGTGGCCAACCCCGTCCTGCAAGGGTTCTGTAGTAGATAAGACTATCACACTCACGTCGCAGTGAGCGTCAAGGCAGACCAGCACATCGCCAGTAGCCTTTCTGGCGCCCATGAGCCGGGCGCCCACCGGCCCCGTCCTGATAGGATTCCGTAGTATATCATGAAACTATCAGACTCACCTCGCAGTGAGCATCGAGGAAAACCAGAACATCACCAGTAGCCTTCCTGGCACCCATAAGCCGGGCGCCAACAAGCCCCGTCCTGATAGGATTCCGTAGAATCAGTACTTTCTCCAACTGCGCCACAGCCTCGTCAAGCTCTGCATGGAGGTATCTTCTGTCACTTGCATCGTCTACTAGAATTATCTGGAAAGTAATGATACTTTATTGATTATTTCTGGCAAATATTCATCTGTTTCACAAAATGAGGCGTACAGTAAGTTTTAATCTCATTAAAATCACACACAGGGATCATGTGAGACAATGTGAAAGCGATGACGTTTCTCATGTTACATGCCGCGATAACTATGTACTGTCAGAAATTGAAAAATCAAATTCATAATCCTAATTAATTACCATGTTCCTCATACACTATAATGACTATAACAACGAGTATCATTCGTAAGCATCAAGTTTAAATATTACTAAGTATTTTATAGCTGTCAAATCAGACTTCTTAGATTGTCACGACTATTTAAAGTTTAAAAAATACATAAAAAAATGCTATTTTACCACCTATCAGTGTACCGCTTCATAGAGACCTAAAATTGTGACAAAATTCAAATTTTAATATATCGAGCAAACCTCTGTGACAGACGAACAGCAGCCGTATTGCGTAAGTGAATACGGCTGCTGTTCCAATCCAATCAACCAAATCGACCAATCACACAGACGGAAATCCACATCGCGGCATTCATCTCGCATATGATTGGTCGATTTCGTCGATTGGATAGCGGTCAAACTCTTTGCGTTGCCGTATTCACTTACGCAATACGGCTGCAGGTGATCTATAATAAAGGTACCAATTTTACCCTAACAACTTTTGTTGTATTGATTCAATTGTGTTGTTTCTGCGTGAGCGTGTTTAGCCTTGCACCAAGGAATACTTGACTGCATTTACAGCAATACATACAATTTTCATTTCAGAATTTCAACCAACGCTGAACTGTAATTTGATTATGACGTGTTGTTGCATTACCTACACCGACGTATTGTATCATACTTATGGCATGTAAATAACTGTTTATGGTTTAACCATGATGTTAATAATTATTTAATCAAATTGATCTTGTTTCCAGATTGTATAGCCCGGTCAAAAAGTCATTTTAAATTACAATAATTCACAAAAAGTTGAAAATTGGTAGATATCGTAGTGCATGAAATGTCTAAAGTGGCTTTGAAGCCAAGTCTGCAAAAAAAGTTCAATGTGACCTTTATAACCATTTTTTTAAATTGTCATGCAAAATTGTTTTTATACTTTTGTTTCTACGAATTATCATTCCTGGTATACTCGTATCTATGGCGTAAGCGTTGACGAGCGGTGGTGGCCCAGTGGTATCGGCCGCGACTTACAAGTTGTAGGGCGTGGGTTCGAGCCCAGGCAGGCGCTTTACTTTGTGTAAATTGTTTCATCACCACTGCTCTCAAAACGGTGAAGGAAAACATCGTGAGGAAACCGGCATGTCCTAGAACCAAAAATTCGAAGACATGTGACATCCACCAACACGCAATGGTCTCGCGTGGTGGATAATGGCCCATTCCCTCTAACAGAGAGGAGGCCTGTCTCCCAGCAGTGGGAAGATTAATAGGCTGATGATGATGATGTGAAGCGTTGTCAAAAGGAGAATTCTCAGGAATGGTGATTCGAAGGATAAAAAGTATATGTATAACAATTTTTTAGTTAGGTAGGTTAGGTGGTTTTGTAGGTTGGCTTACGAGAAAAATGCAATAAACCGATATTTATGACCTTTGAGCGCCTCTACCAATTTTCAGCTGTCTGCGAATTATTTTATACTATCACTTATCGTTATCGTTTTTTTTTCTACTCTGACTGGACTATTGCGACAATCCAAACTAAAATAATTTCCATCAATGTGTACAGCGAGCAATGACACTGCATTACAAACAATGTCATTGATGCCATTTACCTTAGCTTTGCAATTTTATATTTATTACGATTTACGTCATTGATAAGGAAGAGAACTCAAGAGAATAATCCAACTAGTAATTCCAGTCGGATACGAGTATATATTTGTTCGGAAATGTAAATTACCTGCTGCAATAGCTTAGGTGGCGACCTCATCAGTGCTGACATAACTGTCCTCATGAGAGTGGACCAGGCTTCGTTATGGAACACTATGATCACCGTCGCAGTCGGCAGATTGTCTATGTCGAATACAACCTCTTTGCATCTGAAAAAAAAAAGGAGTTGGTACGTTTTAATAAACCGTCTATATCGTTGTAATTTATTCCTTACGGCAATGAAATAGGAATCACATGATCCACGCTCTTCAATTCAAAGGACAATGTATACTATTAAACATTACAAAGTCTATATTAGCCGCGTCCCGGTTTCAGGGGGACTCTACCTTTTTACCCGACTGCCGAAGGAGGTTAACGTGCTTATCAGTCTATGTATGTATGTTTTTTTTTATTTTTTTATTTGTGATGGGTTTGCTTGGTTTTTTTTATGTTTGTTCCTATGTGGCGTTCCAGAGACCAAACGGCTTGGCCGATTGATGATTCTTACGTCAATAGATTCGTCTTAACCTTGCGAGTGTCATTGACATTAAAATTATAAAATAGAAAAATGGCGGCTTTGGGCGCCATATTGTGGAGGCCCATTTTTTTTTCTTTTAAGCCCGTTGTTTGGGTTATCAGAATAAAGGGTTTTAAGAGGTGATTTCAAAAATATATATGTATACATACACCTAATTCGAAAAATAAATGTTAACTAAAGAGTTATAAATAAAATTTCGCGCAAATGTTTTAGTACTATTTGAGCGCGATTTTTTTTTCCGCAGTGCGTGCAGTTCATACATTTCCATAGGTCACAGACCGACTGCACAACATGATTTTCTTCTTGTTTACGTCTTTTTAGTTCACTTTTTAAGCAGTCGGGTTTTTTGATTGTTTTAATTGACTTTTTCGCTACTCAGCCCCAGTGTTTCCGAGGACAGCTGCGGGACGCTGAATAGGGTAGTATAATGAAAAATAGTTTTTCGTCCGTCAGGTAGAATAATAAAAAATATTGGACACGTATTTTTTTCTTTTGATACGTAAACATAAAGTGACGACAATATAATGCGTTGAAATATCGTTTAAGGTCACGCTGTTACTACACTTTATACTGCCTTAGTGACGTCACAAGCCCCCATTCCTGAACTTTGATGTGCTTTAACTTTGTAATTTTTTATTGATTTGGTAAAGCAAAAAAATACTTGTCCGATAATATTTGATAATCTCACTGACGGACTATAGTACATTGTGATACAAGGGTGGAAAGTAGGTTATTGCAAACGAGCTGTCATTAACAAGCCCGAGCCGAAGGCGAGGGTTTTAAATGACACGAGTTTGCAATAACCTACACACCCGTGTATCACACGACGTTTTTCAATACAGTTTTCAGAAACAGTAAAAACAAATCAAAGAATTAGATTTGTTTATTCACAAAAAATAAAATTTTCAATATGGCGCGTTTTTGCAACTGGACAATTTTTTTTACAAAGAAAACAGCCTATACAGCCTGTTCGATTTTTGACAAACGTTGATGTAAAAATAATTAACTTAAAACTGGTAATTAAATATACTAAACAACTATTTAAAAAAAAAAGTGAATTCAATGCTAAAACGTACGGAATCATTAATTTTTCCTCGTATAAAATCGTATCCCATTTTATTCTATGTATGAAAACTCCTTGCTACTAAACTTTTTTAAATTGACTTATGGCGCGTTTTTGCAACTGGACATTTTTTTTCAACGAAAACAGCCTATACAGCCTATTCGATTTTAGACAAACGTTGATGTGAAAATAATTAAATTAAAACTGGTAATTAAATATACTAAACAACCATTTAAAAGACTTTTGAGAATTCAATGCTAAAACGTACGGAATCATATTTTTTCCTCGTAGAAAATCTATCCCATTTTATTCTATGTTTGAAAACTCCTTGCTACTAAACTTTTTTAAATTGACTTATAAATTTAAAACTAAACTGCAAACATAATGATCGAGCTCGTAAACAAAAGTCACGACCGCGTAACAGAAAGATGCCTATGCGTAAGATTTAACTTTCGAATCATAATTATAGCCTCTGAAAGTACGCCATGTTTAACAACTGTATTGAAAAATAGAATTATATTTTTTCTACTCAAGATACATTTTTTTTTTTTTAATCTTTGCCCCTCACTAGGAATTTCTTCCTGTATCGTGGGTGCGTTTACAAACATATAAATTCACATACACAAACACCCAGAGCCGGAACAACTATCTGTAGGTCATACAAATATTTGTTCCGTGCGGGAATCGAACCCGCGACACGCAGCGCAGCAGTCAATCGCTCAACCACTGCGCCAACCGTGCGCCCAAAGTTTTTGTCTGAGTTTTCAGTTAAAGAAGATTTAACTCTGAAAGAATTTAGAATCTCTAACAGATAATATAAAGCATTTCTAAATTTTCTGATGAGGTAATAACAAATATTAGCAAAAAGTGTTCAAGAGCGTTTAAGCTCAAGCATTATTCAACCATATTCAGGGTGAAAAGTTGATAGCTGAGTAGGTGGGCCTGCTGAGAGAACACCGAGAATTTATCAGAAATGTTTCAGATAGGAACCCTGTGGTCAGGGCTCTATTTTCAGATTTCGATAAAGGATACTTTTTATTTTGATCTTCAGGGCGGCTAATTTTATTTTGATGGGTTGACGCAAAATGACTTAGAAAGGCAAATCTGACGACGAAATTGTGGGCATTCCTAAATCTGACGCGTCTGGATCATTTTAAGAAGTGCTCATTTTGAGAAGTGCTATTTTGCGAAATGCGTATTTTGCGAAGTGCACATTTTTTTTTCATTTTGCGTCAAACCCACGGAGACTAGTCTTCGGCGCGGGAGGTAATACAGTGTACTAGTGTTTGCTCAAACACTGTGCGCTTTCTGTTCCGTCTCAATGTCATAGTCCGATGAGATACTCTCATAGGCAATCCTACACGACCTAATCACGACTAATATTATAAGGCGGCTTATTCACGACACGACAAAATGAGGTCACGATTCAGAGCTCCAGTCCTTTGTAAGGACCGTTTGTTCATTGCACGACACCGCACCACACGTGACACGATTTACAAACGGTTTTTCGGCTATGTCGTCGATGCCGCTATGTCATCGCGTTTTTTTGCGGTGACAATTTAGCGGCTGTACAAAATAAGTATGAGCTTGCTGACGATACGACACACCGCACCGCACGGCTTACGCATGGTTCGTCACTCACGCGCTTATAAAACAATACAAGTGCAATGCAGTGTCGTTGTAGAATCGTGTCTAGTGAACAAACGAACGGACGACAGACCGTCTGCATTGTGTCGTGTGTTAAAAATTGTGATCGCAAATCGTGTCGTGCGGTGCCAGTGTAGTGTAGTGAAATAGAAATTAAAATACGCAATATACGTCACGTCTTTGTTCAATACAAAGGAGTTGATTGCGATTGCAATTGCTATAAATGAAGAAGAAATGGAAGAGGTACAAGACGTACAAAACTCTATATATACGTTCTGCCTTTTTTAACAACTCGTCATTCATATTTTTTAAAGAAAAATCAACAACGTGCAGGGAAAATATCGGCACACCCGTGCACGTCACGGCGTCGGTCCAGGCACTGAAGCACCGCGTCACTGGCCCGCGCACGGACGTGTGTGAACGAGTTCATATAAAATGTACACACCGATATTTTAAGAACCCGTGACGGGACACGGCCCGTCCACGTCCCGGGCACGGCCCTGATATGTGTGGAGGACCTTTAGGACGAAAACGAGTATGGATATCCTGAAAAAACGACTAAATGTATTTTTTCGTCGAAAACGAGTATGGATATCCTGAAAAAACGACTAAACGTATTTCTTCAAAATAAAATTATTTGCAAATCTATCCCTGTATGGTGGCTGTTTTGCAATTTTCCTTCTTCGTATTGTTGAAATATGGAACTTTCGGCGCTCATTACTTACGAATAATTTTTCGCGCGTTGCGATAGGGGTCTAGACGAAAAAAAATAAGACGAAAAGTTGTAACGACACTTTTTGCTATAGTTGTAAGCCGTGCGGCGTGCGCGTGTTTTTTACTTTTTTTTCCATACAGGGCCAGATAATGATGAGATAAATTGAATTTATTTTTTATTTTTAACGTACATCGTCAAACAGTGGAGAAATCGCCAGACTACGTTTGTATGGAAGAATGATCGACTAGTGCAACCTTAATGTGAAAATTCCGGTGCATGCATGTTTTACCAAATATTTAATTTACGTAATTTAAACCGCCATTTTTTGTTTGTAATCGTTTTGTTTATCAATACCGAGCATCCTCATGAAATTCTTGGAGTTAATATTTTACACCTTGTATATTCCGATAGAACATGTTATTTAGTTAATACATAATTTCGAAAAATTACTTCTTCATACTGAAAAATCCACAAATTAAATTGACTATTATTACACACGCTAGCCCAGAAATAGCCAATTTTTGCAATACTACGGCGAATTCAAACTTGTTCTGCCTTTTTCATTGAGAGAAAATTTTAAGAGTTCGATTTGATTATTTTTATCACTGTTGTTTTCGACACCTCCCTATTAATTTTATATTCAGAAAGTGTCCCGTTTTATTTCTTAATATTTAGTTAGGCACGTATTATCGGTGAGCGGTGGTGGCCCAGTGGTATCGGTCGCGACTTACAAGTTGTAGGTCATGGGTTCGAGCCCAGGCAGGCGCTTTACTTTGTGTAAATTATTTCATCACCACTGCTCTCAAAACGGTGAAGGAAAACATCGTGAGGAAACCGGCATACCCTAGAACCAACAATTCGAAGACATGTGACATCCACCAACCCGCACTGGGCCCGCGTGGTGGATTACGGCCCATTCCCTCTCACAGAGAGGAGGCCTGTGTCCCAGCAGTGGGAACATTAATAGGCTGATGATGTGATGTGATGATGTGTATTACCGGTATATTAAAATCACGGAGCACGAAACCAGTGGAGAGAGCGTGCCGGGATTACCGCGGGCGCCAAGCATAAGCAGTATCAATCACATGTGGCGAAATTTTAGTCAGTCGCAACATCCGTAGGTAGGACGTACGAACGTCACGCGCTTCCGTCTTTAAAACAAATAAACTGAAAAGTAATGCCTAGTTGTGCAATTAAATGGTGTAGAAAGTGTTCTAATACTTCAAGTTACACAAAAGATGGGATAACATTTCACAGGTAAGTGTTTTTAACCGACTTTCGAAAAAGGAGGAGGTTCTATGTTCGACTTCTTGTATGTTTTTTTTTTTTTTTTTTTTTTTTTTTTTATGTATGTTCACCGATATCTCCGTCAATTGTGGACCGATTTTGAAAATTCTTTTTGTGTTTGAAAGAGTATGTTCCGAAATTGGTCCCATTTTATTTTGGTGAAGATCTGATGAAGGACTTCGAAGATATACAACAGAACTCTTCAATAAATAACGGCAAATCTCTCGGGACTGCTGCAATCGCATGTCTGTTTATTGTTTATACCATTTCATAACATAACATCACGCGATTACGCTCTGAAGGGGTAAGCAGATCTCTCATTTGATCGGTTTTGTTCAAGTTTCATGATATTCGGGTAACCGATTCTAGCGTTATAGAAAACTTACTAAACAACTTGCCTATTAGGTAGAAACTAAAAAGTGAAAAATAAAAAAACTTTTTACAAAAAAATACTACCGACTTCCAAATAAGAAAACTACAAAGTGAAAAATAACTTTATTTTTGGAAGTCGGTGTCCATAACGCAAAAAAAAAGGTACCTACGAAAGACACCGACTTCCAAAAATAAAGTTATTTTTCACTTTGTAGTTTTCTTATTTGGAAGTCGGTAGTATTTTTTTGTAAAAAGTTTTTTTCTACTCCATTTAATCAATTTCATTAAGTAAAATCAAATATTTTTATTTCTGGATGGTTCCGCTGCTGTCTCTTTCTGGTACACTGACTCGCGCATTAGTCGTTGTCTCTTTTTTTCTCGATAGTGCTGCATCGCATCACCACGACGATTATATCGATATGTTAGGCTCCAAGACGGAAAAAACTCGACGAGCGAAAAAAATACTTAGAATGCATTGTTTATTGTTAAGTATTACACAATACTTTGTTGCCGAAATTAATAAGAACTGCAGCTGTGTACGTTCTTTTGTTTTTTATTGTCATGCCCGTATTTACCATATCATAAATCTAACCTTTAATCGAGCAATTCATGTATATATGTATCTTTATATATATAATTATACTGTACGTGTTATGTCACTGCACTCCTCCTAAACGACTGGAACGATTTGAATGAAGTTTTTTGTATGCGTTTGGGTGGCGCACCGGATGTTTTAGATTCACAATAGGGTAGGGTAAGTAGGGTAGGTAGGGTATTTGGTGTTTTTATGACAGAGCAAAGTTTGTCGGGTCATTACGAAAAATAATACAAGTCCAAAAGATTACATAAGAAAAACATATTCAAAGCTAATTCATTTTATAACCAGTAAATTCATAATTATTTTTTAATTATACCTTTAATTTATTAAACACCTGTTTTATTTCAAAATCGAACCCGTAATCTCTGTATCCTAAAGAAATCCTTAAACTATTAATAAGTTAAACAACTATCGATATCGATATTTTTTTAATTTCTTGTTTGGAATCCCTAAAGAATCAGCTGTCATTTGGTTGTCAATCTGTCGCCCAATCACAGCGGAGGAAGCTTACCTCTGCCCCCGCCGTAATTTCGTGACTTTGGTTTAGAACAAAAACGTGCCGATGCTCTCTCCACTGGTTTCGTGCTCCGTGATTAAAATTAATCATAAAAACGTTTATTTTATCTTCACTAAGTTCCTTCCTTGCAGTTTAAACTAGGGTTTTACTTTGTGAGTCTTTTGATTAATAGACACATAGTACCTACATTAATCAATAGACAGACTACTACCTAAATTATTTATTGAGCATTGCTCGAAGTGTTGCAGTACGTCACAAGCTATGACCCCGTACGCGGTCGACGATCCCCATAGTATTTGATGGGATATCGATTGAGTGAATACCACAAAGCGCAAAACAGACTACAAACAACAAATGCCATTGTATATCTAATAGACAGAAAATTGTTACACAAATCGTCACAATTTCATTGTGCTGTATTCATGTATAAGCTGCATAGCTATCTTATCATTCACAGTATACCGTGCCTTCAGTATCTGATGCGCATAACGGTATTTAGAAAAACGCATCACATACGAAAACTACAAATGTTTTGAATCAAAAAATACATTTTTATATCATAGACCCTGGACAAAAGTTATGGCATATAAAACATGAAAAATTGTCCCGTTTTTACCCTTTGGGTACGGAACCTTAAAAATGGCAATATCCATCCGAGATTTCGCTATCCATACCTAATTATAGCGTGAATACCTACGATAAAAACCATTTATTGAACACATCAATACAGATAAAAATAACATTGTCTTCTTATATAACGATTCCTACCTACACGTAACCTTTCGGAAAAAGGCAAATAAAAAAAAGGCCAAGTGCGAGTCGGACTCGCGCACGAAGGGTTCCGTACCGCTATCGTAAAAACGGCAAAACATCACGTTTTTTGTATGGGAGCCCCACTTAAATATTTATTATATTCTGTTTTTAGTATTTGTTGTTATAGCGGCAACAAAAATACATCATCTGTGAAAATTGCAACTGTCTTGCTATCACGATTCATGAGATACAGCCTGGTGACAGACAGACAGTCAGTCGGACAGTGGAGTCTTAGTAACAGGGTCCCGTTTTTACCCTTTGAGTACGTATACCTAAAAACGGGTGAGTAAAGTTATTTTATAATATTGAAAACAGTAATATTGTAGAGAACAGAGCTTCATTCTGCAGTATATTCGCATTATCAGTAATCAATTATGTTTTATGTAGCTTCTTGTATGAACATGTATTCGCACAATGACCAAATCATTGAAACAGTAACTTACAGTTAAATGGCTATGTTACATCATAAATTCATAAAGCTTGTTAAAACGTATTATGCTTATATTTGCCGATCATAATCAATTCTTTACACAATCTTCTTATAAGAATCTTGTCAGTCGATTGGTGACATTGGTTCCAGCTCATTGTCACTTACAAAGCTTTATATGTGAATTATTTGCCTTTGTCTTCCAGTGCGATAGTACAGGCTAGTAGTAATAATAATGACAAGATATGAACTCTTAACTTTAAATGGTAGATTGAGGAATGATGTAATAAGACAATGTTGTGGTTTGAAGATGTAGTGACTAAAATTGAAAAGAGTATGTTAAGATGGTTTGGCCATGTTGAGAAGATGAATGAAAGGCGACTAACGAAAGGTATTTACAAGGCAGACGTGAATGGAAAAGTGGAGGGGACGCCCTAGAAAGACATACGTAGATCTTATTGGTGATGTTCTTCAGAAAGGCCAGATGCGCAGTACTCATAACCGGCGTGTGTGTATGACTAGATGTATGAATGTGAGTGAAGCAAAAGAAGTATGTAAGGATCGTAGCAGGTGGTGTTCTGTAGTTTCTGCCTACCCCCATGGGAAAAAGGCGTGAGTTTATGTATGTATGTATGAACTCTTATTAGACAAAATAGTCACCTGTCACTGCGCATATCTGGAAGAGTTCGGTTGATTGCTATCTTGTCGCTGACAAATATGTTGTATGAGTGTAGCGAGTATAACTCTCGCGCAGTGATGAGTTCTCTTTGGGACAGCTGCACTGGACGACCAAACTCGCCAGCCCCAGCCACTGGCGCATAATTGTTACTGTTTTTTACATCTATAAATTAAGAAAAAAAAACGGTATTAGACGGTTAGTATCTTTATAAATCCACATTTTAAATTTAATTCTTTTATTGACATTATTGATAGCTTCATCTGTTATGTTTCATTGTTATTTGCCACGCAGTGAAATTAACAAAACAAAATAAATTGAAAGTGTGTTGTTAATTATAAATTATTTTTTGCAAATAAATGTATGTAATAAAACTTGTGATTTGCATGCCTCAAGGTGTAATATGGTTGGACTGTGCTATATTTTTAACAATTCTATATAATTACCCATATTAGCAAATAAATGATTATGAATAAAATCCATATGTTATATATTGGCCCAATAACCTCTCAACCAACAGTCAATGATTTCTCAAAACAAAAAATAAAATGAATGCAATCATATTGCAGCCTTTGTCGTAAAGTGACTTATAGTCGCTAAATAGGCTCCCATCTTTCCTGTTGAGTACATTCAGGTAAAAGGCAAATTTTAATAGAATAGTAATTGAGGGTAAGTTCATTACTTTTGAACAATCGATTCTTGAAGAGTCGATCGAAAAGCGGGCCAAAAGGCTCATCGGCAATGAGATATTGGTCGAGTCTAGGCTCCAGAGCCTTGAAAATCGGCGCCAAGTTGACAGTCTTTCGGTTTTTTATCGGTTACATTTCGGGGAGTGTGCGTTGGAATTGCATGAACTAATTCCTCCTAGCCCTTTCCATCATCGGACGGCGATGTGTCATCGGTACATGGTGGACATCCCACCCATTCGCACCAAACGTTTTGGGCATACTTTCATTATGCGTACAGCTAAGGAATGGAATTCCCTGCCAGAGTCTGTATTTCCTGATAGCTACAACCTGGGAGTCTTTAAGTCAAGAGTGAATAGGTTTCTTCTAGGTAAGCGCGCTACATCGTCGACCACATCATCACTTACCATCAGGTGACATAGTGGTCAAGCCTATCAATAATAAAAAAAAGAACATAAATCTGGTGATGATTCAATCTGTTAATTATAAAACTTCAGGAAGTAATTTTGTTGTAAAAGTGTTGGGTACTTAAAAATAGCATTAAATTAAAAACAGGGATTAATCAATATTAGTAAGACAGAACAAGCTATCAGATTAAAAATTAATTGCCATGACAACTTCTGTAGCCTTAATTAAATTGTGAAAACAGTGTAGTTGGCAAATCCAAACAAATGCAAATTAAATGAACATGGCTAAGGTTATATAGGTACAACATTTATTTGAAATGTTAAACAAAACATACTATGTTAACATGGCCCACTTTTTTTTCTCTGCTCCCCCCTTCGGTCACGCTCCGTAATATATGCCAAGACCCTTCCTCCTACTCTAGTTTTCATGTAGTCTAATGTATAATTAAAAAATATGGTTTTAAATCATTTTCTGCAAAAATAAATTTAAAAATAAAAATTTGGCTCGTATTATTTGTATTAATAAGGCGCTTGCCGCGTGTAGCTAAGAGTGCGTGCCTACCTATAAATACAATTGAAAAAATATTATCAAGAAGAAAAACTTATATAAAGGGGCTTGGCCTATTTATAAACAGTCATTGACTATGTGACGATAACCTAAGCCTCGCTTCCCCCTGCCCATGTGACCATTTTGTAGAACCCCACCTCTCCCCCTTCTGAACAGGTCATGTAGTATGGGTATGTGCACTAATATCAGGCTTACCGGTAATCTCAGGAAGTACTGATGCGATAACATAAAATCTTTACTGCTATTCTATAGGCTACTTTATGTACTAGAAATATGCATGGTCTCTGTGAAATAGCCCACAGGACCAAAACAATGGGCAAAACTAGTTTCAAATCAATATTAACTATAGCTTTTGCCAGCAGCTTCACTCGCGTAGGTGATGGGATTATACAAAACCTTAACAAATTATACACCTTAACCATCCTCTGTATATTGGTGAAAACTGCATGAAAATCCGTTCAGTAGTTTTTGAGTTTATTGCATACATAAAGACAGATGCGGCAGGGGACTTTGTTTTATAATATGTTGTGATTTCTAACTTGAATTGGAACTATGCCAGAGGTAGTCTCTACCCTAAATTTTCATTTTTCCTTTTGTATTTTCTTTAAGAGTTGAGGTAGATCAAAGGAACAACGGATTGGCTGTGTGAGAGATGGTGGGCCATATTTATATAGTATTTAGCAACTGATTAAAAGATTATAAATTCAAATTATTTATAGAAAATTTGACTTAAACATCTGCTAAGGTAAGCAGTTGCTAAACACGATCAAGATTTTTTTGAGTTTAATGCTATATTGCCTGAGGCATGGTTCCAATACAAGTTGTATTGTAAAGATCTTATCAGATTCACGTAAGAATCTGATTTGACTAGAAAATTGTTGTATATTGAGATGAAATTAACTATTTTGAACTAACTCTAAATGAATTAGTGTAAGGGTGAGTGCAAGAGGATACTAAGTGGCATAGTATAGGGTCACTGGCCAAAACAAATTTTGAAAAAAAGAATCATCAAAACAGTTAGTGTTAATTATTTAAGTAAAGTAACAATCAAAGTATTTCCTGTTAAATAAACAATGTGTGCAGAGTGATTGGTATCTCATAAATATTCAAGGTTTTGAGCTTTTGTGTATTAACACTATCATAGTATTTTAGTTATGAAGAATTTTTGAAATGTGAAGAGTTTCCTAGGATTTCCATTTATTTTTATTTTCTGTTACTGTAGTAAAAGAAAGATAATACTAGTATTGATTAATGCTAAAAATGTCCATTCATGACATAAGGATGTTCACCTCTTGGCTAATAGATATTGTTTAAAGTTTACATATTTTGGATTGTAATTGTTTTTACCTTCAGATAAATTCCCGCCATTTGTTCCTCCAACATAATGTCCAACAATAACTCTCATTCCGCTCTCATCCACATAAGAGTTTTTATCAAAATGCAAACTGAAATTTAAAAAAAAATACTAAAGAAACATAAATATTGTCACAACATATCATTGGTCTAAAAACATTCCACACTTTCAGTGAAGAAAATTCTTTACATGGAATTAAGGGTTTCGTAATAGTCTGTTACTCACCTACTATACCAAGGTTCTTTCTCTCTCCTCTTCACAGTATTGTATAATTCTAAGCTAACATAAAACAAACCATTCAATAAAAATATTAATATTACAATAAGCGCCACAATTTTTTTCTTCCGTCCTCTGCATAATAAAGACCAATAATCCTGAAACAAAATTAGTGTTTTTTTGTAAACTTTTAGTAAAAATATCACATAAAAACTTTCATGGTACAAGCTTAATTTAACAAAAATATTGTTTGAACCCGTAAATGTATGTTAATAAATGCTTACATTTTTAAGAAGCATGGTTTTAAAACTTTTGGTACTTTTAAATATGTTTTTAATTCATAATTATTAATTTAGAACACACAACACCAGTGATATTAATTTGCTGAATGAATGACAATGACATGACACTGACAGTGACAGCGAAAAGTGCATAGAGTATAGTAATAGATGAAAAGTGTGCTGCTGAAGTCAGCACTGACTTAAAAACAGCATAGAAACTCACTGACTTATAAACTTATGGACTTGCCATACCTACGAAATTAGCGTGCATACCTACATAAATCGGGCAATTAAGATGGCTGCCCAGGCATTGGCCAATGAGGTAGGCCATTTGCAACTGTTTGACAGCACAACTACACAGATAAACGTACATATACGGCACACAACTACAAATTTTACTCGGAAATCAACATGGCGACCACTCAAAAGTGTTACCAAGTTTAGTTCTTGACAAACATTTAGATGTCTCTCTTTTGATATGCAGCTCTTGGTTAGTTAAAAAGAGACAAAACGCTTTTTGACATGCGTGTGTCGATATTATAGATATTTGTATAACTATTCTTCATATAGTAGAATATGCCGTCTCCATAGTTTTCCTACCTCATTGCATAAAACCTACTGCTGACATTGACATGTCCATGACAGCACGACTGGTTCAATAGAGGTGGTTTGTAACAGGATGGTAACAGATCAAATTAGATACCTGTTACAACCTGTTCAAGTTCCAGGGAAATAACAGTGTTCAATATTTAAGTGGGGCTCACTTAGAACAAACGTATTATTTTGCCGTTTTTTGCGATAATGGTACGGAACCCTTGGTGCGCGAGTCCGACTCGCAGTTGGCCGATTTTTTTTATTTTTAGCACGACAATGTGATGTGTGGGTTTAAAATAAATATTTCACCAGTATGTTTTTATTTTTATATTACATAAATAAAATACAATCGCTACAATATAAAATCGATAGTTTACACATTTGTTTGTTCAATGATAAGTTCATAATTTGTGTGTGCATCCGAATGGGTAACAGTGACAGGCAGAGAACAGACACCATCTCTTTCTAATTTCTATTACAATAAGTCAGAAGAGAAAATAGCTTGTTTCAGTCCCAAACTGGTACAGACGCAGATCATTTTTGTTTGTATCTCTTTCTAACAACGTAAACATCCCTAAGCTAGACCAGAGAAGAGCTTGTTATGTTACACAAATACACACACTAGTTACGCCAATGGTATGTTGTGACCATGGACATAATATATATTAAGTCCATCATGGTTGTTACTGACTTGTGACTACGTAGAACAGATTGTGACTGTTACTGCGACTGTGACCGTTGTTGTGGGTCGTGGAACTTGGGGAACAGGCGAAACAAGCAGAAACAGTTTTTCAATTTATGGATATCTGTTCCATGTTGCTATTTTTACATACCTGTTTTTAATTTAACTGTTTCGTGTATAGGCATATATATCGAAACAGTTAAATTTACACACTCCTATGCTTCAATCGATTTGGGTTCCAAATTTGCCGGCTCTTCAGCCAAATCTTCAGCTATGGAATAGCACCAAGTATAACTGGTCAAACATGAAGATGCGCTATTTATAAACATTTACTTTCATTACCTGTCCTTTTAAATAATTTCAGATTTCTGACAGATGACACTGGAAAGAATTAAAATGGGAATTGACACCCTTAAGGGTACACTAGTCGACGGCACGAACTATTTTGTGCGCGGGGTTAAAATGCATTTTATATATACGTGCGGCAGAGATAGATGCTGTGATGAGCAGTAGGAAGCTAGTTCGCGAACGAATACACACTTTTGCAAATTTGTAGCGAAATGGATAATGATTTGGGACGAAACCGAACGAGCGAAATTTTATAAACAGACCTATGGCAGTCTAGATATCATGAAACAACGACTAAATCTATCTGTTCAATATAAAATTATTTGCATTGTTGAACTACTAATCTATCCCTGTATGGAGGTTTTCTGTCTTCCTATGGTTTTTATTTGCGCCCAAAACTGTGTGTCGAAATGTGGAACTTTCGACGTTCATAACTTCAAATGTTTTTTTTTTACTTTTTTGCTTCCATACAGGGCTCGATAATGATGAGACAAATTGATATCACTTTTTATTTTGAACGTACATCGTCAAACAGTGGAATAATCCCTAGACTACGTTTGTATGGAAGAATTTTCGACTAGTGTAACCTTAATGAACGAAAGGAGTGTGTTCTACAATTAATATAAAAGTTGAACCTACAATAACAAGTACTGATGGTGGTTGATGATGGTTTTCAAATTAAACGCAAACTTAACTTTCAGATAACTTCTATAAGTGGATACAGGAATGCGGCATAAAATGAGAATATGTTTATTTTAGTGGAATGAAACAGGAACTAGAGCAGTGATGGACTAATGGGCAAAGTACGGCCCGCGGGCCAGCTCCGGTCCGCAAAAGCATTTAATCCGGCCCGCCGACGGTCCTTCGACATGAATAGTATATGGCCCGCGATAATTATAATTCGACGGTCCAGAAGTATAAAGTAGATTCTACTTTTCCGCCTACCATGGGCCAGGGCCCTTCGAATAAAAATTAAATGATATTTTTAACATTTGTGCAAGCGGGTAATGCTGTATGTTGGATGTTTTTATATGATTAAAATTTGAACAAAATGCATTTTTCCTATAATTCTGGCCCTCCACTGAAATTTCTTAAACTTTCTGGCCCCCCCCCATTGAGAAAGTTTGCCCACCACTGAACTAGACAATTCTACAGGAATCATACTGAAGCTACCCAAAGATAACTAAAAACAACTTTAGGTACTTACAAATAATGATGACTTATAAAAATACAATAATGTGTCCAAAAGCGTCTTTAGATTATATAATCGCATTTATAAGTATAAGTTAATTTTCTTTGTATAATTTAAATGGCTCTAAATAAAATTATGTGACTTTGAAAATATCTTCACCTTTTAACAACTTTGACTAAACACAATGCTGGTAATTCTTGCTTACCAATTTATGTGCCCAAATAGCATTTAAGCAGGAGCAATTTTATTTAGCCTATTAGGCTTCCTTTCAGTATTCAAAATAAATATTAACAAAAAATTTGGGTACACTGTCTAGTTTTAGTATAAGGTCTTTGGTCATGGCGACTTTTTCTGTTGTTTTGTGGAAACGCATAACGCATTTTAAGTTTTACTGAGCTACGTTGCTATTTTATTGTGAAAATGGTGAAAAAGTGTTGTATCAAGACTTGTAAAAGTGAATCATATGGTGGTTGTGGCGTTTCATTTCACCGGTAGAGATGTGCAACTCGAGTTACTAACTCGAGTTAACTCGAGTTGTGCCTGACTCGAGTTGACTCGAGTTATCTTCCGAACTCGAGTTACTATCAAAAAACCTAAAATAAAAAAAGAACATGGGAAAAAGTTTTTTTTTTTTAAATAAATAACTCGATCGAAAGCTACAAATATAAAAGTCAGTATTAGCTGCAACCAAAATGATCTGTTGTGATTGTGATAGTTTTGTTGTTGATTAAATTATATAATAATAATTGTTTAACTTTAAAATAAGTCAGACTAAAATCAAAAATACAGATATGTGATTTATACTAAAAATAACCTCTATTATTTTAATCCTACCTACTTAATCTTATTTTATTTTCTTAGCCTGTATTATCCCACTCCTGGGCAAAGGCTTCCCCCATTCCTTTCATTTCCTTCGATGTTTTGCCTTATCTCGCCAATTCTCAAGGAAGTCATCCAATTATCTGTCAAATATGTAAAAAAGTGATTTGTAACTAATAAATAATTAATTCTAACTTAACCTCCTTCGTTCTGCTAACTCGAGTTGCGTAACTCGAGTTCAACTCGAGTTATGTGAATTTCAACTCGAGTTAACTCGAGTCGTACTTAACCCGAGTTGGCCCATCACTATTCACCGGTAAGGAAAAACAAAGATTTTGTTTACTAACATTAAGTAGTTTGACCATGCTCTAGACGTTTTGTGGACAGAAGACACTAAAGTTTTAGTTTTTTCTAATTAAAACTGTAAAATAAAGGCAATAATGATTAAAACTATTAATATTAAGAATATAATAAGTACAATATTTTATTTTTTAAAATAGCATATATTTGTGTTGGTTACAGCTTTCCATCGAAAGAAGAAATGAAGCAAAAATGGTTGGATGTAATTCCTGAATCAATAACAGTTACCAAAAATTCTGCTGTGTGCAACGGATGAAGAGCCACACGAGTTGCAGTTAGTTAAAGAATTTGGTAATTCGTATTTAAATTTAGGCATCTTTCACTATGCTAAAAGTAATGTATTAAGAAACTTAGGCAGTAAGATTGGCCTAAGGCAGAAACTTCATAAAACGATTTTGTTTAGCCATGTTTAATTTGAATAAATGTGTCAATGGAGTTGAACAAAATAAATCTAAACTACTTCAATACTGTATATGACTATCTCTGTCTGACCATAAAGATTTAGAACTTTAACTAAACCGTCTTTCATTGGTGTCTACATCTGCCCATTAACCCCAATAAAATGTTTGTCACCCACACTTAAACACTAAACAAAAGTAAACTTTACAAAATTAAAATTAAACTAACTACTTACACTATATACAAAAGAAAGGTACACTTAGGCGTCGAAGTACTCATCCACATCGCTGTCATCCGGGAACGTGCCCAGAAGACTGGCAGCATTGCCACGTTGAATGGCAATGCTGATTCTTTGCGCAAAGAAAGAGCCAGCTCTCTGGTCACGCACGGTGTAGATCAGTCGGCGAGAGATCTCCTTAAAAAGGAGACGTGCACTTGGGCCCCATGACCCAAGCGTTTCGACCCCAAACGGCTCAAAACTGTAATTACCAATTAGGTTACAGTATTTGCGCCGCTTGAGGGCCTCAGCAGCCGCAGCAGCAGCGCCAGCACAGCCCGCCGAACTAGGAATATGAGATGGCGCAAGGGTATCGACACAGGTTGCTTCCCACACCAGAGGCCTACCCACCTTCCACGGCACCAATGTCATGCCATCTGGTCTCTTCCCATCGTCACGTACCAAGCCGTTAGGTTCTAATACAGCAGGTACGCCGGCGGTGACAAAGGCTCGACGAATAATGTCATTGATGCTGGCGTGCCTTTACTATGCGTCCTGCGCTCTTGCAACAAGACAGGCCATGGTGCCCAAGGCTGCCGACAGCTTCACCACATTGCAACCGATGTGGAGCAACACAAGGTGCGCCTAAGCGTAGACAGGTTGCGAGCCGAAACGAAGAGTCATCCATCATTGTGCCTATGGTGGATGACGGGAGTGCTTGAAGCCACAAACCCGACTCCCATTCCTCCACAGCCAGCAGACGCGCTCGCTCAGCAGTACTAGACGATGTATTTATAAGATTATTCTGTATAATACTGCAGAGCGGCACATCCCATCGTCTCTGGGAGGACAGGTTGTCGGGCAAATCCGTATTGGGACAAGCCATTTTCCAAGCGTTCAACGCATCGGTCAAATACGGTACGGTTTTATTTCCCTTTGCTTTATTTAAATACCCATACACCAGCTCTGTAGAGCAAACGGAAAAAAACCGGCCAAATGCGTGTCGGACCACGCAAAATGAAGGGTTCCGTACTTAAGATGAACAATTTATCCCAAGAACAAACTTATTATTGTAGTTGAAAAATATATTCTCCCATACATTCTAACTGCAAATGTAAGTTTGTACGCACAATAATGGGAGTTTTACCTGGATGGAAACATAGGTAGACCGGACGGAACCCTAACAAGAGCAATAGCGACATGGTCCCGGAATGAAATTCATACACCTTAGCCTACTACAAATTATTTCAAAACAAACTTTCGCGTTTGTTAAAATAATGTTTGGTCACCCTATTAGAAACAGATGAACGCATCTATACACATTATCTCTCTCTGCTCGCGTTTTTGGTACGAGAGCTCATTCCTTTATATTAAGTCCATGATTGAAATTGCATCTTAAAAGATTCCGTCTAGGTATTACAACGTCTCTGTAAATGAAACTGAAAAACCGGAAACAACACAACATCACTATTTTTAAAGGTCCCTGTCAAAAACGTCAAGTCA
Organism: Orthosia incerta; assembly: GCA_948252205.1. Lineage (NCBI taxonomy): Eukaryota > Metazoa > Arthropoda > Insecta > Lepidoptera > Noctuidae > Orthosia > Orthosia incerta. Next base: position 12,192,152 of record OX411759.1, read on the forward strand.
AATGTCATTCCATTCCACTACTCTAGATTCATTCAATATCGATTTGAAACCAAATCCACAGAGAAACTTACCAAATCCTGTAATTTAATTAAATCTTGTAATTATTTTGCAAAAACAGAACAGAGCGTTAGTGTATTGTAATGCTAAGCTACTGATACACAATAAATCTTTACAATAGCATAATTTATCATTAATATCTAATCTGCTTTCATTTACACTCGATGTTTATTTTGTGTTTTAAGTGAAAATTAAATCATTTTGACAGAAATATTCGGTCAGACAGGATGTCTCGACGAGGAAATTGGAATAGAGCGCTTTACAGAGGTAGACCTCAAGGTTTGCGCGGCAGAGACATTGGTCTCTATTATAGAGATAGGCAGATCAAGAAAGGCAAAACCAACAAGGATCCAGATTTCATGGTATTTATTTTGTTTTTTTTAATATTTTATGGACTAAGTGATTATTCAGTGCACTATGCCCAAGCATTATGAAACAAGTCAAATCAAATTGGGCAATTTAATGAATACTGATATTTAAACTACTATATTTATCACATTGTCTGGTCATTATGCATATTGCTATGTAACGGTTGCGCAATTCGGTAATTATGTTCAATGAATGAGTCCAAGAGCTTAGATTTTATTTACTGTTAAATTAAAGAGCAGTTTTAAAATTTTGTGTATGAAATATCATCATCATCGTCATGATATCAGCCAAAAGACGTCCACTGCTGGACATAGGCCTCCCCTAAGCGTCGCCACATTGACCGGTCTCGTGCGTCCCGCAACCAGCGGATCCCCGCAACCTTCACCAGGTCATCGGTCCACCTGGTGGGAGGCCTTCCAACACAATGTCTTCCGGATCGCAGTCGCCACTCCAGAACCTTTCTGCCCCATCGGCCATCCGTTCTGCGCGCAATGTGCCCTGCCCACTGCTACTTAAGTTTGGCAAGTCTTTGGGCTATGTCGGTAACCCTGGTTCTCTTGCGGATCTCTAAATTTCTGATTCGATCACGCAAGGACACTCCAAGCTTAGCCCTCTCTATTGCCCTTTGGGTGACTTTAAGCCTTTTGATGAGGCCCATTGGGAGCGACCACGTCTCAGAGCCATATGTCACTGGCAACACACACTTGTCATAGACTTTCGTCTTGAGACACTGTTGTATGTTGGACGAGCAGATACCGCGCAACTTCCCGAACGCTGCCCAGCCGTGTCGGATTCGACGGTTGACCTTTTTCTCGAAGTTGGCCCTACCCAACTGGATCGTTTGTCCCAGGTAGACATAGTCGTCCACAACTTCAGAATCAGAATCAGAATTATTTATTTGCTAACAATGCAGGTACAAGTTTGAGATGGTACAGAATTGGGTGTTTCCGCTACATTCTGCCTTACAGCATGCAAAAACATTATTTTTTGAAATTACAATTCAACATTTGTCATTGACTTAGTATCTAACAAGGCATCAGAAAATAAAATAAAAATCACAAATAACTTAATTGTCTCATACACAGTCGATTACGAATCAATAAGCTTATCCAAAAGATTTTTTTTTTTTTTTTTTTTTTTGCCTTCTTATCTGCCATCAGTCTTCATTGACTATAATCAGATGTGTTCCTGGGTCAATATCTTGTAGAGTGCTTCCTCCAGCGAGGACAGCTACTCTTCTGTACCGGATAGCTACCATCTATTGTGTAGCTTCATGATATTATGCCTTTTGAGACGGTTGGAGTAATTTTGGTACATCAGTTGGACTGCTAGTTCATTTGGGTGACGAGACAGCCGCTGTTTGTATTTCTCCGCAGTCGATCGAATTTCTTCCTTGACCGTGTTCATTTGTAATTGTTGGTGTATTTCGTTATTTGTGATGAACCAATGAGCGTTGCTTATAGTTCGAAGGATGATATTCTGCAGACACTGAAGCATCGAGATGTTTGAGTCACTAGCACTACCCCACAACTGTATGCCGTACATCCAGACAGGTTTGAGGACAGTTTTGTACACAAGTAGTTTATTATCTGTGGATAATTTACTGTTTCGACCAAGCAGCCAGTGTAGGAGTCTATATCGAATGTTGAGTTCCTCTTGTTTAGCTTTGATATGATTTTTCCATGTCAAGCGGCGGTCCAAATGCATACCCAGGTACCTGACTTTGTCCTCATGCGGTAAGGTGGTGCCTCCTAGTTGTACAGGTGGGCAGTTACCCCTTCTCAGCGTGAAAGTGACTTGCACAGACTTAGATGTGCTGGCTTTTATTTTCCATGTTTGAAGCCACTCATTGATCTTGTGAAGTCCCTGCTGTAAGGTATCAGATGCGACAGCTGGATCATTGTTACACGCCAGGATGGCGGTGTCGTCAGCGTACGTAGCTGTAGTTAAGCCGGATAGTGTTGGAAGATCTGCCGTATAAATGGTATACAGTATGGGTCCCAAGATGGATCCCTGTGGTACGCCCGCTCTTATGTCGTAAAATCCAGAAGTCGAACCCGCCTCCCTCACTTGGAATAGTCTATCTGAGAGATATGATCTCATCAGCATGTGATAGCTATGAGGTAAGCTTTTCTTAATTTTGTAGAGGAGGCCATTGTGCCAAACCTTGTCAAATGCCTGTTGAATGTCCAGGAATACGGATGCGCAATATTCTTTCTTTTCTAGGGCCTTTCTTACCGTCTCACAAACTCTGTGGACTTGCTCGACTGTAGAGTGCTGCTGGCGGAAACCAAACTGGTGATCGGGTATGATCTTATTTTCTGTGAGTATTGGTAAGATTCTACGTAGCAGCACCTTCTCAAACAGCTTTGACAGAATTGGCAGCAGACTAATTGGTCTATACGAGGTTACTTCGTTCACTGACTTGCCCATTTTGTGGATCATCATAATACGTGAGACTTTCCATATCCTGGGAAAATATTGCACTCTGAGGATTGCATTGAACAAGATGGTTATAAGTACCAGGGCTTTTTTAGGTAGTTCTTTTAGAATTTCTTTGGTTATTAGGTCGAAGCCAGGAGCTTTTTTGTCCTTGAGCTCTCTGATAGTTTTGGCAACCTCTCTCACTGATACTGGTTTTGGGGGCATCGACATTTGATAGGCCTGGTTTAGAGCTGCATTAACTTTCGGTTCGGACTCACGATCATCGGTCTCGTTTGGGGTGAATACATTGGACAGGTGTTCAGCAAATGCATCGGCCTTTTCCTGAGCAGTTCGAGCCCAAGCATTGTTGTTTTTCTTTATGGGTGGTATTGCAATCTGCGGCCTGTCGTATGATTTCGTGAATTTCCATAAATAATAGTTCGTCGAAGGAGTAGCAGACAGTGATTCCAGCTTAGACTGCAATGTGTCGTCGTGCCAGTTGCGGATCAGATCTTTCAACTCCACAATTGCCTTATTCAATGCGGTTTTATCTGATCTGTTTCTACTCTGGTGCCAGATTCGACGTAGTCTTCTTTTTTCCATTATCTTCTTTTTGATGTCTAGAGGATAATTCGTTGGGTGGTATGTTGGTTTAATCATTGGTGTATTTTTCCAGCAGGAAACTTGTATTAAATTTGTTAGATTTTTAGCGGTGTCTTCAATATCATCTGGTGTCTTGAGTTTTACTTTCAGGTCGATGCCCATCTCAATTTCCTCTCGGAATGAGGCCCAATCAGTCCGTTTGTTGTATAGTGTTTCCATCTTTTCGTTTTCAATGAGCAGGGTGCTGACGGTTAAGATAACTGGGGTGTGATCCGAAAAGGAATCCAAACATGATTCAGACTTGACGTAATGTTTAGAAAATCCTTTAATGATGAAAAAGTCTAAGAGGTCTGGAATTTTTGTGGAGTCTGATGGCCAATAGGTAGGTTCGCAGGTAGAAATAGCGGTGAGATGTTTTGTATCTATACTCGACTTGAGTTGTCTGCCTCTTGTGGTTATCAGTCTAGAGCCCCAGTATGTGTGTTTCGCATTCCAATCTCCCCCAGAGATGAAGCGGGTTCCAAGAGAATGAAAGTAGGTGTTGAACATCGATTCGTCAATTTTATGTTTTGGTGGACAGTATACAGCCGAGACATTAAAACAACCGTGCACATCCTCAACTGCTACTGTAGTAGCTTGAAGAAAGTCTTGTTTAAACTCAGGCATCAGGTGATGTTTGATAGATTCACGAATTATGACTGCGCTTCCTGCGTGAGCAGTACCATCAGGATGTTGCGTGACGTAGGTACGATAGCCATTTAATCTAATGTTGGACGTTGCATTAGTACAGTGGGCTTCTGATACAAGGAGAATGTCCAGTTTGTGTTCTTTAATAATGAGTTCCACGTCTTGTTTATTCGGTGCCAACCCGTTTGTGTTGAGCGTTCCAATTTTATGGCTACCTATTTTGGCAATTTTTCTATGAGGATTGTTATGAGACTCATCAGCGTACTCATTTGTTGGAGGATTGATTATTATTATTTCACTTACTTTTGAATTAGTCACTTTGATAACATTTACACTGGTAAATTAGGCCTTTATACATATATTTTAAGAAGTTTTGACACAAAAATACGATTTAAAATATTTTCAAACAAACTATAAACACGGAACTTATTTATCGAGGTGTTAAGCGGTACAGCGCCATCTACCGACTCTTCGAGTGTAGAGTCTTCGACCTTAATAGGAGTGGGTGTAACATGGGCATTCAACATCACCACGTAGGAGAAGGATTGGTTTCACGCCACGCAGGAGAAGGATTGGTTTCGAGGTCTGATCCTGAAGGCGGACTGACATGGTGGCGTTTTTGTACAAACACTTCAACACCTCAATGTACCGTATGTAGTCGATCTGGCACCGTTGGAGGGACTGCAGTACAGCCCAAGTCTCAACTCTCGATCGAATCGAAGGCTTTCTCGTAGTCCACAAACGCTAAACAGAGAGGCAGGTTGTACTCTTCGGTCTTCTGTATAACCTGCTGAAGCGTATGTATGTGGTCTACGGTGCAATAGCCTTTTCGGAATCCGGCTTATTCGGGTGGCTGAAAATCGTCAAACCTGCGCGCGAGACGATTCGTGATGACTCTTGAAAACAACTTGTACACTTGGCTAAGAAGTGAGAAGGTTCTTCAGCTGGGCATTGTCGCCCTTTTTGAAGAAGAGTACCACCACACCCCTGCACCATGCCTGTGACGAATTCCCCTCGAGTATGACGGAAACAGTTTCTAAAGGGCCTTAAGGACCGGTTTCCCTCGTCAGCCGCGATTCCGTCGTCACCCGGCGCCTTGTTGTTTTTAAGCTGTTTCAGAGCCATCCTAATCTCATACAGGCTGACGTCCGGGATATCTTCGGTGTAATGTCGGGTCAATCTAGCTCTTGGGTCGTTTGCTAGATTCGCAATGGGTTTACTGGTTGACGTCTACAACTGCCCATAGAATCTCTCGATCTCCCTCAGAAGCTCCAGTTTCGCGGATACGATCCTGCCATCATCGGTCTTCAGTTTCGTGAGCTGGCTCTGCCCAATAGACAGATCTCTTGCAAAAACCTTGGAGCCCTTATTCCGCTCAAGCGCATCTTTAATACTTTCGGTATTAAAGCGGCGGAGGTCGCTTTTCAAGGACTTTGAGATCCATCTATTTAGCTGCCGGTATTTCACCGCATCGTCTGAAGACTGCAGGATTATCTCACGCCTCTCCTTTGTTAGCTTGAGAGAAGAATCAGAGAGATTTTTGTTTCTATCTGTACGGCGGCTCTTGAAAAACTTAGACCCGACCGCATGGACAGCTTCCACGAACCTATAGCTGTAATCGTCCACGGAGCTCCCTAGGCACTCGAAACAATTCTGGAGTTTGAGCTGAAAAGGTTTCGGGGTTTTCGATCTGGATCTGTGCTGGACGGAGCGTGAACTTCATCAGACGAGACCTTTCAAGCTTAACATTAATGTTCAATGTGCCTCTTACCATGCGGTGATCGCTCCCGGTTTTCACCGAATTGATCACAGAGACATCATTGAACATTTGCTTCTTGGTTGACATAATGAAGTCGATCTCGTTTTTAGTTGCACCATCGGGGCTTTGCCAGGTCCACTTCCTGTGCTCACGCTTTCTGAAGAAGGAGTTCATCATGTAGAGGCCCTCCTTCTCCATAAAACTGGCCTGACCCCGGTGGTTCCGACGTCCAACTCCAAATTGCCCCACTTGCAGCTAATCCACGTCTTGTTTGCCCAGTTTCGCGTTGAAGTCCCCCATGGCAACGGTGAAATGAGTTTTGAAACCATGCATGGCTCTAGAGATATCCTCATACATGGTCTCTACCTCGTCGTCGGGGTGTGCCGAGGTCGGGGCGTAGACCTGTATGACCTCCAGCGCATATCTTTGGGATATTCTGAGTATAAGGTACGCCACCCTGGTCGACACACTCGATCTTCACCACGTTGTTCACAAGGGACTTGTGGACGATAAACCCGACACCACCCTGGGACTGTCGGTCACCCCATCGGAAATAGAGCAGGTTACCGGATTTGAGGATTATCGAGTCCTCCCCCTTTCTTCGGACTTCAGATAACCCTATAATACTCCATCGCAACTTGCTCAATTCTTCCTCGAGTTCGGCTATCTTCTCGTCGGTCCGGAGTGTTCGCGTGTTATACGTTCCCAGGTCCAGTCGTCGGTGTTTATTGGGGTAGCCGGGTCCACTCCGGGGATTCTTCACACCCCTTGCCACGCCATCGCCTCGACCGCTACCGTAGCCGAGGGTAGACGGGCTGCCGGGCACTCGGGGCCGTTTTATTTGTGTGCTATTCATTAGGTTTGGAGGGGGGTTTGCCATAATCGCCACGCTTGGCGGGCGGGTTGGCGATCGCAGTTTGTTGTTAAAGTGCCCAGAGAACGCTATTGCCCATTCTCTGGTGTGTCCCTTAGTCGCCTCTTACGACACCCACGGGAAGATATGGGATGGTGAAATTCTTTACGTCCGTCACCATACGGTACTACGTCCGTCACCATACGGTGTGAAATATAATTATTTGTAAATCCGCACCCTTACATCACTTCCGTCAGGAAGTGATGTAATGAGTGTCAACTCATTAGCTACAGAAAATTCCAATCACACATCATACAAGTGACATTATTTAATATCAAAATGTATTCTTTCAGATTAATCTAACAATTCCACCAAGAGTATTGTCAAGCTTACAAAAAAATATAGAATCAATTATGAAGATAGCTAAGGACTGTCAAATAATAATATCACCACCTAAAACCATGAAGTTGATTAATTTAAAACATGAAATATCTGAATTTGCCTATGACATGGGTGAATTAGATTTTCAACCGATAAACGTAAATAACTTTGTAAAGTTGTATAATTCATCAAAATCAAGTTCATCAGAAGAACCAAGTACTTCTTCTAACTATAAGCAGGAGGATGTTGTTATGCCACCAGCAGAAGAATCTAAAGTAGAAACTGAACAATTTCTATATAATGATGCTGAAATGGAACAATCTATTCATACAACTGATGAAAAACGAAGGGATTCTCTCAGAGGAGCTGGAGACTATAAGTATGGTTATGAAGATATCATAACAGGAACTTTTGAAGAAAAACTTGATAAGTGCCTTTCTGGGGGGACTATTATGTCGATGGAGAACCATTCAAACGACACGTTGAATAACACTCTATATGAAAACTATTTGACCATGATACAATCAGCAGGATATAAAAAAATGAAATCATTTCGTGAGACCTTACCAACATATAAGAAATCAAAGGAGTTATTACAAGTAATAAACAATAATCAAGTGATTGTTATAAGTGGTGAGACTGGATGTGGGAAGTCTACACAGGTAATATTATAGAATTACAGAATTTTATTACAGTGTAACCTAACATATTCCTTATAACGATAAACTGCCTATAACTTGAAAGATGAGCACAATTTGGTTTGTTTACTACCAAATTGTACTCGTCTCAGAACAGTATATTGATACACTCCACCTTGGTTTTGTTATTGTGAATTGCCTTGACTCTTGGATTACATTATCTCTAAGAAATGATGGTCTCAGTTACTAAACACACTACAATAGATACCTATTGGCATTTGGTTATTTATCTTTCTTCACTCCTTATAATGATATCTTAACGATTACATGTTCAGTTGCTTGGGTTTAATATAAAGAGTTTACACTCTTTTTTGTAGGTACTCCTTTGTATTGAAATTAAAACACATAAAATATTATTCAAAAACATGACCTGTATCAAAAACTAAATCAATCTGTATCCATCTGAAAGCTGATGCTGTGCTCAAAAACTTAAAGTATTACCTAATCAAATAAGAGGTATACTTCTAGATTTTCTATGAATCGCGCAACGGTCACGACACCAGGATCTGGTGTGAAACAATAGAAAAACAATTGCTCGCTAACTATGACCGATTGACCGTTGAAGGATTAAATAATGATTTGCAATTCTATTAAACTATTTTCAGATACCGCAGATAATTTTAGATGACGCCATTGTCAATAACAGAGGTGCTAATATACATATTCTAGTAACACAGCCGCGACGTATTGCAGCTTCTGCTTTGGCGAAAAGAGTGGCTGTAGAAAGATCTGAGAAACTAGGCGTATCCGTAGGATATTCTGTTAGATTGGAAGGGTATGTTTTTTTTGTTTTTGTTTTATACATAACTGATGTAACAGCACTTCACCTGTATTCCCTGAAGGGTTAGGCAGATATCTACCTTACTACGTCCACGTTTCGCCAATTTTGTTTAAGCCCCAAATATCCAGGTTACAGGATGCTACTGGCGTCTTTTTTAGGGTTCCGTACCCAAAGGGTAAAAACGGGACCCTATTACTAAGACTCTACGGTCCGTCTGTCTGTCGGTCCGTCTCTCACCAGGCTGTATCTCATGAACCGTGATAGCTAGACAGTTGAAATTTAAACAGATGATGTATTTCTGTTGCTACTATAACAACAAATAATATAAATAGAATAAAATAAATATTTAAGTGGGGCTCCCATACAACAAACGTGATTTTTTTGTCGTTTATTTGCGATAATGGTACGGAACCCTACGTGCGCGAGTCCGACGCGCACTTGTCCGGTTTTTTCACTAAGCGTAAACCATAGAACAACATCTGCTATAAATCTATGATCATGTTATCTTCTTTTTGTTTATCATTACTGTTTAAACATATCACCATAACTGCTGAGTATCTTTAGAAAGCCTTTGACTCAGATGACCATAGCACTCTGTTTAGTAAAATAAACTACAGACCTTGTGGACATGATACGGATCTTAGTTTTCTTATAAACTTCAAAGGCGACAAATTAAGTGATATTTTCACTGTACATTTTGTAGGTCCACCTCTGCTTACAATAGGTATGCCCCAAGGGTCGATTATTAGCCCCTTTCTGTATGCTCGTTTTTTTTAATTAAAAGTATAATGCTTCTATCACTCATACATATGTAACTATATTCAATACCTAATACCGATACTTTACAGTGTGGAGCCAAGGCAACGTGGTAGCATTAAGTTTTGTACGACGGGTATTTTACTAGCTGAGCTGGAAACTAATCAGGGTTTGACTAAGTACAGTCATGTGATACTTGATGAGGTGCATGAAAGAGACTGCCATATTGACATATCTATGTTGATGTTGAAACAGGTAAAATAGCCATTAATTGAATTAACAAACACTAGCTTTTGGCAGCTTCTTCGCCCTCGTGAAATTGTGGTACATTTCCTTGGGCTAACTGAAAATGTACAACAATCGACCAATCACATAGACGGAAATCGATATCGCGTCTTTCATCTCGCATGTGATTGGTCGATTGTTCATAATCTTTGCCTTGCCGAATTCACTGCCGCAATAAGGTTGAATTTCATTACACAAGGTATTTTTGTAGGTACTGAAACGACGCAAAGACATCAAACTAATTCTAATGAGTGCCACAATTGACGCAGAAAAATTGACTTCTTATTTCGATGACTGTCCAATGATGCACATTGAAGGACTAGCTTACCCTGTGAAGGATGTTTACTTAGAAGAAATCTTGCGAATGACCAAGTACGTTCCGGTCATCGATCGTGGTATGGCAAATGCCAAGAGTCAGCAAAGGCACAAATGGAAGAAAAAGGAAGCTGAAATGCAGAGAGAAATACAATATAAAGCTGAAATTGGTGAGAATAACTATAAACTTAACTTGAAGCTTGTATTTGGCTTTTAAAGTGTGGTTACAAAATATTAGACAATTACTGTTTTCTTTAGTCACGTAAACAAAAAATGACGACGCGAAATTTCTCTTCACGGTACGCCTTAGTACACTTTTTACTTAGAAGTGACGTCACAAGCCCCCACTCTTAAACTTTGATGCGCTTCATCTTTGTAAATTTTTATTGAATTGATAAAGCAAAAAAACGTGTGTAATAATTTAAATTGATAATCTAACTGAAGGATTCAATAGAATAGGGTAATTTACTGAAAATAAGTTTTTGTCCGTCAGATAGATTAATAAAAAATATTGGACGCTCTTTTGACACGTAAATAAAGTGACGACGATATAATGCGTTGAAATATCATGTGACGTCACGCCGGTAGTACACTTTATACTGCCTTATTGACATCACAAACCCCCACTCCTGAAATTTGATTTGCTTTAGCTTTGTCAATTATTAGGGTTCCGTACTCAGAGGGTAAAAACGGGACCCTATTACCAAGACTCCGCGGTCCGTCTGTCTGTCTGTCACCAGGCTGTATCTCATGAACCGTGATAGCTAGCTATCACGGTTCATGAGATACAGCCTGGTGCCAGACAGTTGAAATTTTCAAAGATGATGTATTTCTATTGCCGCTATAACAACAAATACTAAAAACAGAATAAAATAAATATTTAAGTTGGGCTCCCATACAACAAACGTGATTATTTTGCCGTTTTTGCGATAATGATACGGAACCCTTCGTGCGCGAGTCCGACTCGCACTTGGCCGGTTTTTTATATATTTGGTAAATACGTGTCCAATATTATTTGATAATCTCACTGACTGACTCACAGAACAAAAAAACGCCTACTACAATAGAAGTCGCAAGTGGGCGGGGCCCGCGTACCCCGAGTTTTGCACAGTTTCGCATATGTTCCTTCCGCGCACACACTATGCACATCAGTCTTGGTTCAACCGTCACGGTGACAAAAACTTGAAAAAATACAAAAATGCCTTATTGTGCTGTTTTAGAATGTAAACACGATAGCAGAACCAAAAATGTATCAAATGTAGGTATATCTTACCATCGGCAAGTCTTAATTTATTTTATTTCGATAAAAATGTAAAAACAATAGAATAGAATATACTTTATTGTACACCATCAAATTATACACATTTTCAAGAAAAACTTATTTCTACGGGTACAAAGGCGGTCTTATCGCTGACAGCGATATCTACCAGACAACCTTTGGATGGACTAAAAAAAAAACTTAGAATAAAAAAGGGGGTAGTCTGCGGTGTACTGTTATTAGATTAAAACATAAATATATACAAGATTATATTACTATAATAAATACTATACATTAACCTATATATATAAACATACATACATAATATTATATGAAATTTATATAAAGAGAGAGAACAAAAAGATAAAGGGTTAAATAATGATGACAGAGATTATATCTAAATAGAAAAGCGTTAGAGAGAAAGGAAATGGTTTTTAACCAGGTTTTTAAAAGAAACCAGTGACTGGGCTTGTCTAACTGACAACGGTAACTCATTCCACAATCGCACAGCCTGGACTGTAAACGATTTGTCGTAAAACTTAGTGGAATGAGCAGGCATCAAAAGTTTCAAATTCTCCGATGATCTCAAGTGTCTAGAATGTGTGTCATGAAGGAACTTAAAGCGTTCTTTAAGATATGTGGGGGTTGTAGGAATAAACAGAATACTGTAGAGTAATGATAAAATATGGGCATTCCGGCGAAAGCGGATTGGCAGCCACTTGAGCTTAATTCGAAATTCGGAAACATGGTCATATTTGCGTAAACCAAATATGAATCTAATACAAAAGTTCTGGAGTCGCTCAAGCTTATCTAGCTGCACTTCAGTTAGGTCTAAATAGCTGACATCGGCATAATCGAGGATTGGGAGAAGGAGGGATTGGGCGAGCGCAGTTTTGGTGGCAGTCGGAAGGAAATTGCGCAGTCTGCGCAAAGACCCCGCAGATGCAAACATCTTGCGGCTAACTTCCTGCAGCTGAGGACCCCACGAAAAGTCTTTGTCGACTAAAATACCCAGATCTTTCACTGAGTCGCTGTACGGAATAGCTGAGCCATCAAAGACAATCCGGGGGAGCTGCGACCAGTTAATTTTCAAGCGCAACCTAGGACTACCGACAACAATGACTTGAGTCTTCGTGGGATTTATCTTCAGACCATGAGCCAAACTCCACTCAGAAATACGAGCCAAATCTTTATTTACCATATTAACCGCCTCAGATAATTCTTCTACCGGAGCTTGAGAATATATTTGCAGATCGTCAGCGTAAAGGTGGTAGGATGAGAGAAGTGCATTGGAAATAGAATTAATAAAAATAGCGAAGAGAAGAGGAGATAGAACGCCCCCCTGTGGTACACCTGCAGAAGTATTGCACCAAGACGAAGAAGAACCTTCAATGCAAATACGTTGTCGGCGGCCACACAGGTAACTACAAAACCAATCAATTGCCGTTGGAGATATGTTAAGAGAGCCAAGTATGCCGAGTAAGATATCAAAATCGACGGTGTTAAAAGCATTACTAAAGTCTAATAAGGAAAGAACCGTCAGATTTCCATTTTCCATACCGAGTCTAATATCGTCTGTAATGTTAACAAGAGCTGTTGTAGTACTATGTCCTGGACGAAACCTGGATTGGAAAAAATTGAGGTGGTTCTTCCAAAGGAATGTACTAAGTTGGTTATGGATTAGGCGTTCGAGGACTTTGGACAGAAACAGTAATATGGAGATAGGTCGGAATTCAGAGAAGGAAGCAGGATTATGCTTTTTAGGAAGAGGAGTGATTTGGGCTTCTTAATTCTTAATATTTTATTAAACAAGACAAGTAAAAGTTGATTTTAAGATGTTAAATTTAAAGTCTACTTTCTTTAAAACTCAAACATTGTTCTCGAAGATTCCAACTATGCACATGTCACATTCAGCTACTCAATTAGAGATTACCAATATCGATAATGAGTTATCGATACTTTAAACTTACAATATTCGAAAAAATCTTCTTACGCGCGAAAAACATAACCCTTTCTTTGCAGCCGTGTAAAAATAAAGATTACGACGAATTGAGAACCTCCTCCTTTTTTTGAAGTCGGTTAAAAAGACAACAGCCTTCAAAATCAACAAAGTGTAATAATAATAACACATGAACACAGAACCTCCTTCTTTTTTTAAGTCAGTTAAAAAGTGGCTTACGGGTTAGTCTGAAATTTAAGATCTACTGGTGTATAGACCTAAATTTCATCCGTTCATTAAGGAGTTAGTCAAGCTAATCATAATAAGAATGTAGCCGCAGGCGAAAGCGTAAGCTTCCCATATCAGTAGGACGTATTGTATTTGTAGTGTAGTCTATCGCATCATCAAGCGTGCTTCACCGTCGACCACATCATCGCTTACCATCAGGCGAGATAGTGGTCAAACGCGAACCTATCAATAAATAAAAAAAAAAACATCAACATCAATCAATACATATAATAAATCTGTAGAAAAGTATTTTTTGTACATCGAAAATATTTCCAAAAAAATAGCCAGTGTGTTAAAGGATAACCAACAGAACCTATTTCTGGCATTTTTGGAATTTTTGTCTGTTTATTTGTGCACGCATAACACGCGAAACCAATGTAAATAACTTTTATGCATAAACCTTGTGCGTAACTTGAAGAATTACTTAGTTTTTGTGTCATCGCAATCGGTTCACTCTATCAAAAGTTAGATGAATTTAAAGTGTTTAAGAAGTAAAATTATCACAACACACGCAATTCAGATACTCGGAGAGTTGAACTCGATATTCGATAGATGGCGTTGTGAATTTGAAGTCATTTTCTGAATCACGGTGTTAAGATTCTCCGCGAAAGATTGATGACTATAGAAACAAATATGGTCGGTAGGTAAGTAGGGTAGGCAGGAAGGTAAGTAGGGTAGGGTTGGCAAACAGATGACGGGAGCGAAGCCGCGGGCACAGCTAGTAATTAATAATAGTACACCAAAGAATACCTACAGTACTGTATTTCCTTTCATTTTTAAATCCATGCAAAGGTTGTCTTGAAAAGATCGCTTTTAGCGATAAGGCCGCCCATTGTGCCACCCAGTGTAATGTTTTCTTCGTCTATACTTTCTGTAACTTATATGGTGTGTATAATAAAGAGTATTGTATTCTATTGATAGAACAAAAACACCACATACAAAGATACGCCCATCTTTGTATCCATATCGCCCATATTTTAATAGAATCATTTTCAAAATCGGATCAGTAGTTTACCATAAAATATCTTAATTATACTTTCTATAAATCGTAAGTATTGGAATAAGTTTATATAAAAACTTGATTACAAACATAATAATATTTATCGACTCTAGTTATTGGACGCACGGTTGGCGCAGTGGTTGAGCGATTGACTGCTGCGCTGCGTGTCGCGGGTTCGATTCCCGCTCGGAGCAAATATTTGTATGATCTACAAATAGTTGTTCCGGCTCTGGGTGTTTGTGTATGTGAAATTATATGTTTGTAAACGCACCCACGATACAGGAGAAATTCCTAGTGTGGGGCAACATTTTTTTTTTTAAATAAACTGTATTTTGTTTGAAAATAAAACGGAATGTCGATAAATAAGTCAACGACCGTGGTACATCACTACAGGAGGACGAGTAGTAATGACCTCATTTCGCAAATATAAATCTTATTGGTAACGAAATACGGCTTTAAATTAAATGAATTTATTATAGTGACATCTTTGGGCGCACGGTTGGCGCAGTGGTTGAGCGATTGACTGCTGCGCTCCGTGTCGCGGGTTCGATTCCCGCACGGAACAAATATTTGTATGACCTACAGATAGTTGTTCCAGCTCTGGGTGTTTGTGTATGTGAGTTTATATGTTTGTAAACGCACCCACGATACAGGAAGAAATTCCTAGTGTGGGGCAACGTTTTAAAAAAAAAAAAAAAAAAAACTAGCGGCGGGTAGCGTAACTTGCTCATTAAACTATTCCGTGTGCGCTTTAAACGAAAAAAGTAATAAATACTCAAAAAGAGTAGACAATAAACCAACTCTAGTGTCATAAAGCTGTGGTTTATTTTCAAATAAGCGACGACTGACATATTTTCTACTTTCATCTAAAAATTAAACTACCAATCACACCAAAGATTTCTTAGTGTTATGAAATACAATTAATCTGTATATGTGTGAGTTTGGGTACGCTGGTTCCGATACTAATAAAGCTATATGCGATTTCTACTGTCTTCTCTGTTCTGTGGACTGACTAAATAGAATTATCATTTTTGTACCCAGGAAACATCCCTATTATTATTACTTTTTTAACCCAGGAATCATACCTTTATCATACCTCTTTCTTTAAAAGAGTAAGTATGGAGTTTAGTGCATTCTTCTCCATAACAAGCTACTTTCCGAATGCACGGTAGAATCAACTGTTATAACTTGTAAATTTTAATGTACCTAACGTTCAAAAGTGCCGCTTGGTGGCCTACTACTTGAAATAAAATATCTTTGTCTTGTAATACCCTATTATTTTACTGTTTCAGCTCCTTGGCTTGAATCTATCAAGAAACAAATAAGCCGAGATGTCTACACAGCACTTCAAAACGTCAAAATTGAAGATTTAAACATCGATCTTATTTACGAACTCTTGTGGTGTATATGTAAGGAAGAATCCGGCGCTATTCTCGTGTTTTTACCAGGAATCAGCGAAATAACAAAGTTATTGAAAAAAATGACTGAAAGTAATTCCTTCCCGAAATCCCACTATGAAATCATTCCTCTACATTCAAAATTACCTTCTTTGGAGCAGCACAAAATATTTCAGAGGCCTCCAGAACACATGAGGAAGATAATACTCGCTACAAATATTGCTGAAACATCTATAACAATAGATGATATTGTATACGTCATTGATTGTGGTAAATTAAAATACAGTGGACTGAATATAGAAGACAATATTCCAACTTTGCAGACTGAGTGGATTTCTCAGGCTAATTTACGTCAACGGTAAGAATTCGAGTGGACATGGATGAGAGCATTATTTTTAAATTCCGACGTAAAAAGAGGAGACCTATAAGTTTGACGTGTGTTCAGTGCATGCCACGAAAGATGAGACTTACGCCCGGTCCCTTCCCGCACTCAGACCTCATACCGCTAAAGAGACCCATAATCGTCTACTGCGCAAGTCAAACCACGTGGTGTGTCAAGTCTCATCTTTCGTGGCACGCACTGTACCTGTGTATTCGTGTGTTTGTTAATTTGTGTATCTATCTATGGCATCATAGCTCTTAAACGGATGAATCGAATTTGATATCGTTTTTTTTTGTTTGAAACTTTACCGAGAGTGTTCTTAGTTATGTTTCATGAAAATCGGTTCAGACGTTCAAAAGTTATGTGCGTTTTACTGATGAATCGGGTTGTCTGGTTGTTTTAGCAGGATACAGTGTCATAATTACGTGTTCAATAGATTGTCGATCGAAGTTTGTCTACAACTAGAAAAATTATGTAGCATGAATTAAAGATATGTCGGGGTTTTTAATAATTTTAGTTGTGTTTTCATTTTGGAAAAAACTTTGTATTTAAAATGTTAAAGTTCTTATTTATTTGCAGGCGAGGTCGTGCTGGTCGCTGCCAGCCAGGTGTTTGTTACCACCTTGTGACGTCATACCGAGCCAGTAAACTTGAAGAACGCCTCTTGCCAGAGATGCAACGGAACTCTTTATTGGAGCCTGTGCTGGCTATAAAGAGACTGCGGTTAGGGAAGGCCGGTGAAGCGATGAGTAAGATGCCGTCGCCGCCCGCTGAAACTACTGTGGAACGGGCTATCAAACATTTGTCTCAGTAAGTATTTTATTGCTCTTCTATTGTATCGGCACGAATATGGTTAGTGAAAGAGTTATACATGAAATGTTGTGAATAACCACAATAACCAATTTTTCTAAACTTATAGAGCTCAACATGGTAAAATTATTAGGACCATAAGCTCTTAGAGCAAGGTTATTTTGAGTTTGCGTAAGACACAGAGTGCATTGGTAGGCAGGCAGGCGCTTTACTTTGTGTAAATTATTTCACCACCACTGCACTCAAAACGATGAAGTAAAACATCGTGAGGAAACCGGCATGTCCTAGAAACAAAAAATCGAATACATGTGACATCCACCAACTCGCATTGGGCGCACGTGGTGGATTACGGCCCATTCCCTCTCACAGAAAGGAAGCCTGTGTCCCAGCAGTGCGCACATTAAAAAGTCTGATGATGATGATGAAGGGACAGATGTATATGACTTGTATACATCTGTGACCGGGCAAATACCAATGTGACGTTTTCAAATTCATATATGTACTTTCTAAGTATATCTTGGACATCACAGACAACGGTGATGGAAAACATCGTGAGGAAACCTGGACTTATAATTAATGTAAGTCTGGAATCGTCAACCCGCATTGAGCAAGCGTGGTGATCAATGCTCGTGCCTTCTCTGCATGAGAAGGGCCCTTTGGCTACAGGCTGGTATTATTTATTGAAGTAGACATTCAGGCGCAGAATGCTCCAAATACTTTCTTTCTAAATATATACATGTTCTCAATTCAAAATCATTTCGTTTTCTTAACAGAGTGGGTGCTTTGGACAGCGATGAGAAGTTGACACCCCTTGGTTGGCATTTGGCACGGCTGCCTGTCCACCCGGCAGCTGGTAAACTTTTACTGCTGGGCACTTTGTTCGGCTGCCTCAACCGCGCAGCCAGTGTCGCCGCCGTATGGGGCTTTAAAGACCCCTTCCAGCTAGTTATTGGTGAGTAAACTTCAAGGTGTTACGCAATGGGAGCCAGAGAACGGGCACCGTCGACGAGAAAGGCTTTTTTTATTTACGGGGGTAACCTTCAAACGGCGCCCGGACTTTTTGGGAAAGACCAGGGAGTGTGGGATTTTTACCGCACTAAAACCACCCCGGTGATCACCATCAGCATGTAGACCCCGTGACCTGCCAAAAGATCACCCCCGAGCCCCCTCTGTCCTGAGAAAGGCCTAGGAAACGCTGACATGAAGATTTAGAGGCGGTTACGACGTATTGGTCGGAGCAAGCAACACACCGAGACGAGTGGCTATGGGGAATACATTTGCCGCGAAGTGGGACAAATAGGTTGAATAAAAATAGGTAACCCGGGCGGAATCGTGCCGCCAATGTCGCCGCCGTATGGGTATTTAGAAACCCTCTACAAGTTATTATGGGTGAGATTTATGGTTTCAAGTTTCTCGAGCGATCATCGTCATTTTCCGGTCTTTTCCCATGTGCCTTGGGGTCGGCGCCACACTTTGTCATCTTCCATTCCGTCGGTCGGGTCAACCGTTACCCTATCACTGACTTATCTTTCATATCGGAAACTTACAGAGAATTCTACATCTAGGGAAACCGGCATGTCTTAGAACCAAAAATTCGAAGACATGGTGACATCCACCAACCCGCACTGGGCCCGCGTGGTGGATTATGGCCCATTCCCTCTCACAGGGAGGAGGCCTGCACGCACAACGAACCAATTGGGAATCTAATGTGGAAACAGGGGTCCATCTATCCTATCCTATGAAACCCTACTGGGGTTCACCTACCTAGACATATAATAATTGTAGTTAGTAGAAGTATTCTTTCCATGGAGTCACTGCATGTGACTCACTTGGATGAAATTGCTGGTCAGAAATGCCGCTGCAATATCTTAAGTGGGTCGCTGTGAGATTTACTGTAAAAAAAAAATGTCAGGATAGGAATCAGAATCACTTTAATAAAACCATCCCAAACAATGCCTTTTGTAGTGCTCTCTGTGCAACAATATCTGAACCTTAAAATACCTTTGTGACGCAAATGGCAACGCTGTTCGCGTGGCTGAATTCTGGTCAAAATATATTTAATTTTGGAATCATCGATGCGACGAAGAAGAATAAAACCATGATTTAATTTCAGGCAAAGAAAAAGAAATAGACGAAGTAAAACGCACCTTAGCGTTAGGCGAGCCGAGCGATCACGTCGCTATATCAGAAGCCATAATACAGTTTGAGAACTGCCGTTCTTACCATCAAAGGCGAAATTTTGCCTACGACAATTTCCTAGCATACAACACTTTAGAACTATTGTCAGACATGAAGAAACAGTTCGGTGATAATCTGAAACAGATGGGCTTCTTGCATGAAGCTGACGTTACTTCTGATTGGGAAAATCGGAACGAGAATAATTTGAGCCTCTTCAAAGCCATCGTTGCTGCGTCGCTGTATCCCAATATTGGAACTGTGAAGTAAGTTATCTTTCTATATTTTTATTTTGAAATTTAAAATGTTCCTTGGAGCTACTGGTTGATCTTCTATCTGGGGTAAGCAGGGTAATAGCCGAAATTCTCTTGGTGCTCACTAGCCAGCCGTATTGAGAAAGTGAATACGGCAACGCAAAGGGTTTGATCGCTATCAATCGACCAATCACACAGACGGAAACCCACATCGCGTCATTCATCTCGCATGTGATTGGTCGATTTTATAGCGGTCAAACCCTTCGCCTTGCCGAATCGGCTGCCGGATTTGGGGTTATTGCTCGGTTAATACTTTAGTAGCAACAGACTATCGCTAAAGGCATGGGATTTGATATCGTTATTGGCGAAATCTATACATCTCTGCCTATCCTTCTAATAATACATGCGTGATGATAAGTTCAATTAATAAGAAAACCCATTTCAGATGGAAAAAACAGAAGATACGCGGTCCATTCGCACAACCAAAGCTTAAAGTGAGAACACCAGAAGATGGTGCAATATCTATACACCCAAGCAGTGTAATGGCTTTCAAATTATACCCGGGCCGCAAGAACCCATTAGTACCCGTTTGTGATACGCCGGGGGCTAACTGGTTGGTCTACTGGCTGAAACAGAAGTCTTCAGACCTCTTCCTCATTGATGTCACACTGGTATATACGTTGCCGTTCCTGTTCTTCGGTGATTTAGTGGTGTCTGAATGTAAGTATTATGTTTATTTTGGATTTATAAACATTTCATTTGCTTTTGGCCATAATAAAATGTCTACACGTTCAAAATCTCGCAGTGCAATCATAAAGGGCCACGGATATAAATCTAACTAGATGACGCGATTGTATGTACTTGGCGTGTCAAAAAACGGAGTAAAATTAATTTTAGCTTTTCATTTAGCATTCTCCAACGGTGCCCAATCGACTACCGGTACATTGAGGTGTGGAAGTGTTTGTACAAAAACGCCACCATGTCAGTCCGTCTTCAGGAACAGACCTCGAAACCAATCCTTCTCCAGCGCGGCGTGAGACAGGGAGACGTCATTTCTCCGAAACTGTTCACTGCTGCGCTGGAGGATGTCTTCAAGTTTCTGGATTGGAGAGGGCTTGGCATCAACATTAATGGCGAGTACATCACTCACCTTCGGTTTGCAGACGACATAGTGGTCATGGCTGAGACCATGGAGATGGCTTCCGAAAGAGTGGGTCTTAAAATGAACATGGATTAAACCAAGGTCATGGTGAATGCCCATGTAACACCCACTCCTATCAAGGTCGGAGACTCTATACTCAAAGTTGTGGGCGACTATGTCTACCTGGGACAAACGATCCAATTGGGTAGGGCCAACTTCAAGAAAGAGGTCAAACGTCGAATCCGACTCGGCTGGGTAGCGTTCGGGAAGTTGCGCGGTATCTTCTCGTCCAACTTACCACAGTGTCTCAAGATGCAAGTCTATGACCAGTGTGCGTTGCCAGTGATGACATATGGCTTTAAGACGTGGTCGCTTACAATTGACCTTATCAGAAAGCTTACAGTCACTCAAAGGGCAACGGAGAGGGCTATGCTCGGAGTTTCCTTGTGTGATCGAATCAGAAATGTGGAGATTCGCAAGAGAACCAGTGTTACCGACAGAGCCCGAAGAATTGCCAAAATTAAGTGGCAGTGGACAGGGCACATTGCTCGCAGAACGGATGGCCGATGGGGCCGAAAAGTTCTGGAATGGCGACCGCGTACCGGAAGACGATACGTTGGAAGGCTTCCCACTAGGTGGACCGATGACCTGGTTAAGATTGCGGGCAGGCGCTGGATGCGAGACGCACGGGATCGGTCAATGTGGCGACGCCTGGGGGAGGCCTATGTCCAGCAGTGGACGTCTTTCGGCTGAAATGATGATGATGATGATGATTTAGCATTATCGGCACTGGAAATCCACCGAAATCTAGAAAAAAAACCTGTTTATGCCATATTGAGCTGTAAAGACCGTATAGAAAAAGTTAGCCGAGGCATTAGCAATGTTTTCTTTCATTGTTAAGTAAATTGTGTGTGAAATTGTGGCACGCTTGGTTTTCATACAGTTGCATTATCTTTTTA
Organism: Orthosia incerta; assembly: GCA_948252205.1. Classification (NCBI taxonomy): domain Eukaryota; kingdom Metazoa; phylum Arthropoda; class Insecta; order Lepidoptera; family Noctuidae; genus Orthosia; species Orthosia incerta. Next base: position 12,213,723 of record OX411759.1, read on the forward strand.
GATTTATGTCTGAGGTCTTATACCTTAAGGCCATCATCACAGCAAATTGGTTTAAGTCAGGACAGTCGCAATTATTTTCACCTATGACAACATTGACACATGACCAATGGGCTTTATTCGAGTGTTTAGTCACGCTCACTCGCGTTAACGTCAACGATCTTATAAGTCAACTTCTATACAAAAAAACTTCTATACCATTATCACAAAAAACGACAAAAAAAAACAAGTTTGTTGTATGGGAGCCCTACTTAAATATTTATTTTATTCTGTTTTTATTATTGGTTGTTATAGCGGCAACAGAAATACATCATCTGTGAAAATTTCAACTGCCTAGCTATCACGGTTCATGAGACACAGCCTGGTGACAGACGGACAGACAGACAGACCGATCCCGGAGTCTTAGTAGTAGGGTCCCGTTTTTACCCTTTGGGTACAGACAGTAAAATTCTCTTTTTTAGGGTTACCCCTAAAAAAGAGAATTTTACTGTCTTCAGACGGTGCTTATCCAGTTTCAATACAAATTGACGTTTACGTTAATGCGATCCATCATGAGACAAAACTCGCACTAAGCCCTCTGGCGAGAGCCGCTGGATCTGACAAACACAGGACTTGTTGATGTAGCGTCGCTGCACAGTATGTCGCCTAGAACAAGCTAAAAAAAATTAAAAAAGGTTTTTCCCATTTGTCCCAATTTGAAGATTATTTTTTGTACTAACGTCACTGATAAGGTAATGAGAGCAGTATAAACAGAAAGGGTTCAAAAATTACTTATTTAATTCATTTGCCGCTTACCGAAGTAATATTATATGAGTTTTTTAGCCTGCGTAATTGAGTAGGTACAACTATGTTTTTTTGTCTGTTTTTCAGAATACGAATTTAAGTAAAAAATATTGTTAATGATTAGAAATGATGTCGCATTGTGCAAAAGTAGCTACATTATTAGTAGTTGAGTATTTTATGACTGTAGTTAATAATTATGTTATTATTATTTTTCTACCTGTCTCAATGTGCGAAATATCTATTGTCATTTTTTGTTTTGTTGGTTCACGTGACTCTGCCTGCTTTTATTTGGGTGTTTTGTGCTGAAACCGCATTAAAACATCATAAGAAAGCCGTATGAAGCAAAATACCCCAATGTATAATTTTGTCTGGCTAGCTTGTTCTAGGCGAAACACTGTGCGCTGGGGCGAAGCCAATCCAGCAAAGGACGATCAGATGAAGTTATTATGAGTAAATAAAACAGTGATATTTTAACTAAAACAATATTTATTTTTATTTTATAGCGCAAGATACATCAAACTATACTATTCTAATATCGAACGTTAAAGTAAGCTGTGACAAGGCCACTATGGATCTACTCTGGCAAGTGCGATCTCTTTTAGACCAAGTTCTAGCATCAAAGATTGGTGACTCTAACAAGAATGGAACTCATATGTCTCCTTTCGAAAATGAAGTTTTGGAGTGAGTATCAATTTTATATACTGTACATGCGTGATATCTGCAAATATTTGTATCATGGTCAGTCATGACGTAAGCAACCTTGGTAGTGGGCCGTGGCCTTAGCCGCGAGGCCGGCCGTGTACGATGTCAAGGTCAAGGTTAGAAGAATGCTACAGACCTACAGTGTGGCAAAGTGTCCCATTTAATAAAGAAACATTCTGGAATTTGAAATAAAAACACGCGCGTAAATACTGAAAATATTTGCTGTAATACATATTTGGAAAACCGGCCAAGTGCGTGTCGGACTTCGCACATTTAGGGTTATGTACCAAACCACAAAATCAAGTTGGTTGTAATAGGAATAATGAAGGAATTTCTAAGAAAAAAATCTGTTTTACAATATATTGGTATTTGTTAGTAAAATATACGTAATAATAAAGATTATCACCAAATTTCAAGTTCATAGGTCAATGGGAAGTTAAAAAATTCTTCGGAACAAAATTTTGAAAAAAAAAGCTGGCTTTGGTGGTTTTTCATTCCTTTATTCTTTTAAATATATTTTTATAAAACGAAAAATACATCATTTATCTCCTCAACAAGCTCTAAATAACGATACCCCACGAGATGGGATAGGTCAATATTTTTTTCGCGTCCCCCTTTTTCTGTATGGGACAAAAAAAAAACTATTTTTATGGCTTTGGGTCAACAAGATGCTTATTATTGCTTATACTGTGAAAATTTGAAGACTGTAGCACCAACCGTTTGGCTTTAAAACCGTGTGACAGACGACGGACAAACAGACAGACACGTGAGTGACAGCAAAAGGGCTCCGTTTGGACCCTTCAGGTACGGAACTCTAAAATCTAGGGAGAAATTACTTTCAAGTGACTTATTTAGACCTGGCAACAGTGGCAACACTTTAGTAATCACAATAACTTTGAAATCAACTCTCTTATCTTATCAGAACATTAAGAACGCCTGTTAAATAACCATAATATTTTCTAATGATTACGCGATAGGTAATTTCGTTAATTAGGCGAAAGAAAATAGTTGTCACTAAACGCGTGATTCATTTGTTTCAGTGCTGTCATGGAATTAATAACTGCTGAAGATGAGCGCGCTGAATTCATCGGCGACGATGACTCCGACTCAGATAATTCCGATTTTGAATCACGCAGACCTTGGCGACCGCGACGCTAAAATATATATTTTACAATCGTATTTTTTTTTAATTTTGCCATTTTTTTTTGCTCCTTTATTTTTTTCATCTGTTAACACAATATTGACAGCTCGTGCTCAACATGATAAAATAAAATGTAATTAAATGTTTTGATTTAATTACATTTTATTTGGATACTTATTTATTTTAAAGATTATTATTTAATTGATTAATTTCACCTTGCTTCTTTTAGTTTTTGTCTCTGTTAACCCTATGATGACAGCTCAAATGATAACAACTTGTTATGATAAAAAGTTGAACATTTTATTTGGTTAGAAACCTGATTATATTTTGATAGTTTATTACTAAATTGTGCTAAAAGTTTGAGATTTAAACTTATATTTATAAATATCAATATTGTAAAGAAAAATGTTAATTCCCCTTCAGGTGGGTTTAAATTGAGACTTAAAGTTTACACTTATATTTATACAGGGATTTTGGACTGATTTAATCTAAAATCATCTGGATATGTTCACTTACTTTTGTGTCTATTTAATGGATAGTAATAACATAGCTATTAGAACACAGACAGTGTTCAGATAATAAAACTAGAAGTAGGAAAGTTCAAAATTTGAGCATGGTTACGAATTTTGGATTTATTCTGATAAAATAATCCTATCCAAGGAAAATATTATTTATGCCACTTGGCCCTAAAAAGCATAAGAACATTTTAGCATTTAAGATAAGTTAGAGTATAGTCCTCGCCAAACTTTTTGGCCGCCCTGAAGTTGGTTTACCGGATGCGCGAGGCACGAAACGGTGCTGTTTTTATATGAGATTTTCCATTGCGCAGCCATTGTAGCCAACTTCAGGGCGGCCAAGAAGTTTGGCGAGAACTATAAAGACTAACTATAATGCCCGAATTTCGATACATGAAGTTCCTCTTAACTTTGACTTGCCTTCGTTAGCTGGTCGAAGAAAACGTGGCAAGTAGCCCGTGTGAAGTTTTAAGTATGCTTTGTGTTGCCTTTCCTGCAGTCTAAGTGAATTCGGCAAGGCAAAGTATTTGACTCCATGAAAGAATATGACAACTATAGCTCTCGCCAAACTTCTGGGCCGTCCGAAAGTTGGCTTTCCGCATACGCAAAGCACGACACGGTGCTGTTTTTGTGTGAGATTAAGTACTGCGCAGCCATTGTAGCCAACTTATGGGCGGCCAAGAAGTTTGGCGTCAACTATACTTTTTAAATAATTAGGAACTGCCAAAAATTATTGGACTCGAAAAGAGTATCTTTACCAATGAAAGCGTCCAATAATTTTTGGCAATACCTAATTGTTTAAAGAGAATATGTCATACTCTTTCATGGGGTCAAACCTTTGCCTTGCCGAATTCACTTACGCAATTAGGCTACTGGTCCGCCCTGAACTCTTAAAAGTCTAAAATTCAAGTGCTAACTTTGGCGCTGGTTTCGAAAGAGACGGAATTGTTCTCACTCTAGTCTAAGCTGTTTTGAGTGCAGCACATAACCTGCACAATTGATGAACATTTCACCCTTAGCCAGGAGCATATTAGGGGCCTATCCCATATAGGTAAAGTTACTTACTACTTTTGTAACAATAATAAGACGGCCTAGAGAAAATTGTCGGTATAATCTCAGTACGTTGATACATGGTTGATACCAATCCCTACCAACTGAACCTACCTTTCTCTCAATTTATGGGCGTAACGGAATATATTTTCTTTTTCAGAATAAGCTTAAAAGACCTTTGACTGTGTTTTGCCGGGCTTTACATAGCCAGTACATAATAACTAATGAAAGTAATGGAACACGTGAAATTATTCTCAATCATGAGAAAACGAAGTTTGTATTCATGATTAAAATTGTATTGTTAGTTCATAGGATTGTTGTTAGTAAATAAGTAATTTATTATATGTGTGTGATATTTTTGTGTAGAAACTCACTGTCACTGGATATGATGAAATACCTAATAGAAGCGATAAATACGAACAAGGATGACAAATCTTTGCGGGCTATTGTTTTAAGTGCCAAAGGAAATGTGTTTTCAGCAGGTCATAATTTGAAAGAGTTGGTAAGTAAGTGAAATGGATGCTTCCCTTCATTTCCGGAAGGCTATAGTCGTCACAATCTAAGAAGCCCGTTGACGTTTCTCATTTTACAAGCCGCAATAACTTTCTACGTAAGAAATTGAAAAATCAAATTCTAATTAGGTACTAATTAAATAGTTACCGATACACTATGAAAACGAGTATCATTCGCAAGCATCAATTTTAAATTATTATTATGTAATTTTTATTGCTGTCAAAACGGGCCTTTTATTTTTGGACAACTGTAATTGAATTTTTGCACAACTCAATAAAGTTGCCAAATCTGATTTAGTGATTATAATGTAACATCTTGAATAATTTAAAGAAAAAATAGTATTATGCAACTAGTGAATAAAGGACGGTTTTAAAGCGAGGGCCATAGATGAACCACGAGCAAGTGAAGGATTTTAACAACTGAATCACGACCGTAGGGAGTGATTCATGATGATTGAATCACGAGCATGGCGAGTGATTCAAGTGTTAGAATCCTGAGCGACGCGAGTGATTCATGGCCCTCGATATAAATCCGTTTTATTCAAGAGTTGCATACTATATTTTATACCATGACTACGAGAAAAAGAAAGATTTAAGCGAAAATCACAAGGAAAAATACTAAATAAAAGTTTTATTACAATCAAAATTTTGAAAAAATGTGAAAACTCAGGGTTTCACATATTTTCTAAATTTAGTTAGAGCTAGGTAACAGCAACTGTGTTTCAGGGGCCAGTGACCACCTCCGTTACGTTACATAATTATAATTAATTAACACCAATGCAATTAATATTACAATTACAATCCAAATAAGTATTCACTAAACATCCCAGACTAAAATCAAAATCATTATTAAAATCCTAAACATTAACAAAATGAAAATCAAATCGATAAAGGAGTTTGGAAGTCGAATATTCTTTGCACAAGGAGTTCGTATAGAGTATTTTATGCGCAAGGAGGTTGTATAGCATTGAGATGGACGTCGAATATATATTGGTGTGTTCTAAATTCAAACAACAAAACAGTGAGTAAAAGTGCTTTTTATTCACTGTTTTCAGTGAATAAAATAAGCTTTTTAGAGGGGGAATGGTATATACATAATATTATGTCGGAATAGCAAAAAAAGTCTGCCCCTTATATTCTGTAACTATCTATTATGGACGAAAGTTTTACTATGGGTAGGTACACTTTTGTCTACACCTTCGGTAAATACTGGCGTGATGTTGTGTTAGATAGTCTTTCTGGAAATGGGGGCTAGAATAAGATTATAAGATGCGCAAATAACTGCAATACTAACGGATCTTTCTAATTTATAGCAGTCCAATACGGGCGTAGATCAGCACAAGCTGATATTTAGTAAAGCAAGCGAACTAATGAAGTCGATAATTCAAAGTCCAGTGCCCGTTATCGCTAAGGTATATGTTTGTAGAATTAACTATGTACTCTTAATACCATCTTAATACTAATAAATAAATATAACACAAATCCCGCCTTCATCTTCATACTAACAGCTCTGTTTCTGTAGGTACTGTGGCGCGTCGAAAATCTAGTGAAGCGTGGTTTTCACTGCTAAATAAGTACCAACCTTAAGCTTAAGTTGAAAATAAATAATCTGAGTGTGCATGAAATAGGACAGCAAAAGTTATTGTCCGATTAAGTCGATGGCGACCAGAGATTCGGGACGAGGCAAAGGCGTGCCGTGTGCATGTAATAGGACAGCAAAAGTTTGTCTGAAATTATTGTCCTTTTATTTATTTTTTACTTTATTTTCAAAAGCGCAGTGTTGATATTTGGTTGGCATTGAAACCTGTGCTTCGACAGATCGGCGCTGACCCTTGATTGATGCGTTGGTTTCAAAGATGTAAGACCAAGATAGCTCTATATGCCAGCTTATCGATTCCACCTGAGTGCCGTCGCTAACTAATATGCCTGCCAAACCTCCCTCCATCCTTCCCCCAGTTATATTATGTACCTACCTACCTACGTGTTTATTGCCATTGCTTTGTCACTAATCTTATCTTAACTAGCTGGTTTCAAATGAATAACTGTCTCACCCTTCTAATCAGTATTATTTGTGGACCATCTTCATTTTGCGATTGAATTTACCTAATAATCTACAGTTAAGACCGAGTTGCGCACCTCTAAATTATCGCAGAATTAATGTGACAAATTGTCAAGCACGCGTTATCGAACGAACGTTTTGGGGACACTTTTATTATGCGTACAGCTAAGGAGTGCAATTCTCTGCCGGAGTCTGTGTTTCCCGATAGCTACAATCTCCCCTAGATTAAAGTCAAGAGTGAATGGGTTTCTTCTAGGCAAGCGTGCTTCACCGTCGACCACATCATCGCTTACCATCAGGTGAGTGGTCAAGCGCAAGCGTATAGATAATAAAAAATAAAAAAACATAACGAGTGCTTGACAATTTGTCATATTAATTCTGCGATAATTTAGATGTGAGAAACTCGGCCTTAATCATTCATGCATGAGTGAGTATTGGCATTTTATCTACATTCTCATCTACATTACAAGCATGGGTAATCGGTGCATTTTCCTCAATAATGGTTTGTCTTATCAGTCTTGTCTTATATTGTGCTGTAGCTATAATTTTTTATACTTACATATTATGCTAGGTAAACAGCTTCGCAGCGGCTGCAGGGTGCCAGTTGGTCGCTACTTGTGACATGATCGTATGCTCTGACACCAGTAAATTTTCAACACCTGGGTAAATAACGTTATGAAAACATGCATTTTATGTACAGAAAATAATGAAATTTTAACTCATACTTTGCCAAAGTAATTTGATATCTATCTAACTGAACAATTTCAGAGCTAACTTTGGCGTATTTTGTTCAACGCCAGGAATAGCTGTCGGAAGATGTGTTCCGAAGTCCAGAGCTACGTATATGCTGTTTACAGGTTTGTTATTTACCCATTATCCACTACAATAGTTATTGAACCGCGGTGAGCCGTTATCGTGTTATCAGTTTCATTTCACGCTGTTACTGACCAATGCGTGTGGGTATAAAAATAACGACTTATACTAAAAGCCGTCACGTCAATGGTAAGTATAATTATGAAAATGAAATTCTATAGCCATATTAGTTAGTGTATAATTTAAAATTACTTATTATTAGTATATGAAAATGAAATTCTGTAGCCATATTAGTTAGTGTATAATTTAAAATTACTTATTATTAGTATCATCATCATATCAGCCGAAACACGTCCACTGCTGGACATAGGCCTCCCCCAAGCGTCGCCACATTGACCGGTCTCGTGCGTCCCGCAACCAGCGGATCCTCGCAACCTTCACCAGGTCATCGGTCGGATGGAGAGGGCTATGCTCGGAGTTTCCTTGCGTGATCGAATCAGAAATTTAGAGATCCGCAAGAGAACCAGGGTTACCGACATAGCTCGAAGAATTGCCAAACTTAAGTGGCAGTGGGCAGGGCACATTGCTCGCAGAACGGATGGCCGATGGGGCAGAAAAGTTCCGGAGTGGCCACCTGAAAATGAAATTCTGCAGCCATATTAGTTAGTGTATAACTTAAAATTACTTATTATTAGCTAGCTTCTGCCTACGGCTTCGCCCGCGTAAAAAGTGTTTTCTTATCCCATGGGAACACTTAATACCTCCCCATGGGAACATTATACCGGGATGAAGTAGCCTATGTGCTATTTCAGACCAAATTTCAGTTTTCTGTGCCAAATTTCATCCAGATCTGTCCAGCCTTTCTAGCGTGATTGAGTAACAAACATACATCCATCAAACCTTCGCATTCATAATACTTGCTTCTGCCAGCGACTTCGCCCGCGTGAATAGTGTTTTCTTATCCCAAGGAAGCATTAGGTATACAGGGATGAAAAGTAGCCTACGTGCTATTCCTGACTATAAACTATCTCTGTGCGAATTTTCATCCAGATCTGTTCAGCCGTTCTGGCCTGATTGAGTAACAAACATTAGGTACATCTATCCATCCAAACATTGGCATATTTATATGTAAGATTATATGTCATCCATCAAGGACAGTCATGAAGGTCAGTCAAACTGTCAAGTATTAAATGACACCATCATTGGTCTATTCTAGGTCTAAAACTGCATAAACAGCAAATAGGTGGGGGGGGGGGCAGCCGCAGCCTAATTGCGTAAGTGAATTCGGCAAGGCAAAGGGTTTAGATTCTATCAATCGACCAGTCACATGTGAGATGATGAATTCACTTCGCAGTTAGGCTCCGGGTTGTCTCTCGAAGACAAGTTTTCCTGAATATTCGGTCAGTGATTAATAGGTCAACGTTCTGTAGTTTCTTCTGTGACATAATACCTAGTGGTATAAAAGCAGAGATGCAGTACCAGACGTTGCGTTTGAATTCTAGATGACGAAACGAGTTGCTTAATGTCGTTTAATTTTTGCGCGGCAATCATTGTTTCAGGTGAACCTCTAACTGCTCAAGAGGCTTACGAAAGTGGGCTCGTGACGAAAGTAGTTCCAGCAAGCGAACTAGACAACGAAGTTAATAAAATCATCGAGAAAATCAAACACAAGAGCCGAAGCGTTATCTCTCTCGGCAAAGAATTCTATTACAAACAAATAGATCTAAGCTTGATGGAAGCTTACAAGTTAGGAGAAGATGTCATGGTCAACAATATCAACTCAAATGATGGACAAGAAGGCATCAAGAGTTTTGTTGAGAAACGAAAAGCAATTTGGAGTCATGAGTAGCTGTTATCGCGAATGTACCAGAACAACATTAATTACTTACACATAATGTGTACTTTTATCTATAACAATGTTACCTACTGATAAAGACTAGGTTTCAAACTAAATGAACATATTTTTTAAAGTCATTTACAATATTCTGGCAAGGTTAATGTGTATGTGCTACTCACGAAGATTATGTTTTAGGTGTGGCCAATTTATATGAACTTTTATGAAAAAATAAAAATCAATTTTTATTTACACCTAACCTTTATTTGCCACTATCATACATAATATACTTTAACAAAACCGCGAAGCATAAATTATGACGTTAAAGCATACAACATGACATGACACAGGACATTAAAATATTTTTGGCCGATTCATCTTATATTATTTACATATTGTAATATTTAACTTTCATAAATCAAGATGGATCACACATTAAGTTAGTATCGGTATTATTATTCAGTGCACACGTATTTTACAAATACAAAACTTGTAAATAAACTTATTCACTAAAAGAAAATTTAAAAAGTTATTGATAAATACATCTAAAGTTAATATAAGTTTAATAATTTACGTTACATGCTCTGCTGGATCTGCCGAAGTAAATGGTTTATTATTGTCAGCAACACTGCATAACTCGAGTGCTTACTATATTAATACATCTTGGGAATTAGTGCTTTCAGATATCTATTTAAACAGAACAAAACAATTTTTTCTAGATAACTTTTTTAAATGTAAGTTAAGACACAAAGTAGGATTATTATAAAGATTGCAAATACTACAATTATTGCCTCATACCATTTACAATACAAAATTATGAGAATCTGATCAACATCTTCCCACTAATACTTTCATAATTCCAAACAAAACAATGGTGAAATCCACTCTATAAATAGTAATTATAGTAAACTGATCAAACTATACTTGAATGATTATATAGACCATTATATTATATAACTATATGGAGCCTTTTTCACAATATCATTAAATATTTATATGGCTAGCTAAATTATAAATAACTGCTTCGGCAAAACATTGTGAAAAGATCCTTCAGCCTAGTAGTATTAAAAGACATTACTTGTATAATTACATAGAAATTTTCATAGTCTTTTAGGTTTTTGTAGATTGAACAACGATCACAAGCTGAAAGTTGTCAGTCATTACGGGAATGTTTGTAGTCTGTTCCCAGTGACCGTTAGCCAGACTGATTCTCACTTCTTTGCTAGTTCGTTGGAGAGCCAGTCTAGACCCTCGTAGAGACCCTGGCCTTGTGTTGCACATGTCGCCTGGATGTACCACTGCCAAAGAAACATTGTTAATTTATAACATCAGGTAAATAATATTATTTACAATAACTCTGATATTGTGTAGAGGAATAGTCATATCTCTTAGCTACCTACTTGAGGATGACTGATGAAGTTGATAAGCACAAATACTAGTGGTGCAACTTTGGAACAATTGCCGATAGTTAAATAGTCATTATCATCATTCACAGCCCGACTTCGCCCACTGTTGAGGGTATGCCTCTCTCTCCTTGTACCAATTCCCACGTTCCTGTGCCAACCTCATCCAGGTTCTACCTGTAATGGCAACAATGTCATCTGCCTATCTCGCTGCTGGACGACCAATATTTCTTCTTCCAGTCCTTCAACTCCATTCGGTCACCACCTATCATCACCGTACGTTGCCAGGTGTCCTGCCCAGCTCCATTTCAGTTCCGAAATTCCTTTTCCGACGTCGGAAACCTAAGTACTTCTTCGTGTCTCAACATTTGGAACTCTTGTCTAATAAGCATGGATGTTAAATAGTAAACAAAAGGAAACAAAGCTTAAAAATATGAGTGTCTACTTACACGGCGATTCCTCAGGTTATTTAGGTTAAGGGCATTTGTAAGTTCAGCTGCAGTCATAGCATTGGGCATATCTTGCTTGTTGGCGAATACAAGGATCACGGCATCCCTCAATTCATCTTCTTTTAGCTAAAATCAAAAGGTAAGTTATAATACCAGAAGTGATATCAATATAATGTGCTTCTGATGATGAAAAGTTGGAGTTCTGTTGTAGTGCTTTACATCAAGAGTGTTTGAAGGAAAATTACAAGAATTAGAAGGCATTTAAAGACTAATTGATATCAACTAGGACAGAAGTTGACAACGATAATAAAAACCAACATTAAAACTATATCATGCTGCCAATTAAACCAAGTTGATTAAAAAGTTATAATAAAACTTACTAAGACCTGAAACAGGATAAACTTGTTTTTCAAACATGAACAGTTAAAGAGTGATAATAGAGAACAATGACCTATGCTTACCATATTAGCCAGTTCATTTTCGGCTTCTTGTATTCTCTTTGTGTCGCTGGAGTCTACTACGAAGATCAGCCCCTGCGTGTTCTGGTAGTAGTGGCGCCACAGTGGTCTGATCTTGTCCTGGCCACCGACGTCCCACACAGTGAAACTGATGTTTTTGTACTCTACGGTCTCCACGTTAAAACCGATCGTCGGTATTGTGGTCACAATCTCACCCAACTTAAGCTTATAAAGTATAGTAGTTTTTCCAGCGGCGTCCAGCCCAACTGCAACAATGAGGTTTATATTAAAGCATTAAGAAATCTGCATCACACGAAAACAATGAAGGTGGCGTAAAAAATAAGAAATTCTACGCAATCTTCGACCGATGAGCTGTCATGTCACTTACCCATAAGGATACGCATTTGTTTTTTGCCAAAAAGCTTAGTGAAAACACTTGAAATTGTTAAACCCATCTTTGATTTAACTGTAAGATAACCGTATCAATTGATTATAAAATTAAATTCCTAAATTTGAAATGAAAAACACAAATTCTAGGGAAATAAAAACTGATGACCAAACGCACGTCAACGTTTCCAATTTTTTTTTCTTCCAAATAGTGACGTTACCGTTTCTTATTGTTTGCGTTTAGTTTTACCTACAATGCTGTGGAAATAAAAAAAAAACGATAATTATTTGTAAAAATTATTATTTTATTTGTATTGTTATGATTATATTCTTATCTTGTTTTGATTAATGAATATTATTATTATTATTGAACTTGTATAGAAAGTCTGCACATGAGACGGTGTGGCCAACTTTCATTAAGAGCGTGCCACCGCAAACCCTACCCAGCCACCCAGTGTTTTATCGAGCATGCGCGCTGAAGAACACAATGTTTGAGCATTCATGGTCCGATTTATTTCGCGTGATAACTTCTTCGAGCCACGATGGTCGGTAGTTAGATTAGGACCACGTTAGTACTTAAGGTCTGACCTTTATCCACATGTAAGCCACCGGCTGTACCAGGACACTAAATAGAAGTAAACTTTCTCTATGGTATTTTATGACGTGCTGACTTTGACAGTCAGTCAGTGTTTGACATTGAAATTTTGACATCCAATCCAATAGGAATCCAAATAGAGTTTTGCTGTCATGCGTCGTCATAGAAACGATTTATTTTAGAAACTTTTCATTTTTTTTGGTCGGAATCGACATGGAGATTTACGAAGGTGAGTTTTTGACAATATTATTTCATTTAAACCCGATTTTACTGATATCCCTGAGAGTGTAACATTAGCGCCATAATTTAAAATTATGTAAAAACAAAAACAGGTTCCTAACGAAGGACCTTTTTGTGAATCCTATTATTATGATCACTTGACTCTGGCTACATTCCAAAACGAAGTCCATTTCCAACAATTTTAATTTATGAAACGATCACTTGCCTTTACTAAAAGCTTGAGGTTTTAATCTAAATGTTAAGGTGCGCCGCAAAATTTTACTATTACACCGCCCATCGGTTTTAAAGCGGAATAAATATTATTCATTAATGTTTGGCCTTACTAGGCACGAGCCTTCGGTTCCTGGTGCATTAGGTGCGGATCTTAATTTAGGATACCTACATTCCCAATTAGGACTAAGAGTATTGGCAAATTTAATTTAAAACTCTTTCTGAGTCCATAGCTGGCAAATCAGTCCAACGGTTAGTATTACTAAATGCGTATTTTCATGCTCTATCATTGATTATATACTATTATAAAACCTCGCTATAGGTAAATATCTACAGACTTGTTTGTTGAATGAAGATGGAAATCAGTATGTAGATATATACAATAAAGCAAGTGCGTAAACCGCGGGCGGCATGTTTTTGCAGCACTCAGTCAACAAATCAGGTTCACCTTGCAACTACAAGAAGCTCACAGTTTAATGACGATTTGCGGCATTCACGTGCTCCGACGCAGTTAACACAAGTGATCAACCCATAAAAAATGTAGAGACCTACGTTTGCACGCAGCGAATTGCCGATATTACATGCTCAGATACAGTTTTTCATGACGGGAAGAACTTAACAAGTTACCAGACTGCCACATGTAGCTTTCGTGTAAGCTTCAGATCGCTAGAACTTTTGTTAGGTATATAGAAAGTTGAGTCAGAAATAATAGTCGTAGACTGCGGCGAAAGTGTAGAGAATTCAATTGAGTCTGGCTAAAAGCTGTCGATAGTCTTTACTAGATACAGTGATATAAGGCTAATCTCAAGACAAAGAAAACGCATTGAAGTCTGACGCCACTTCTCTGCAGAAGTTTCCATTCTTGGTTCACCATCTTTGTTTACATCATCGACCCCCTCCCAGTCCCAGTTTTACCAACACCCATTCAATAAACGTAACAGTAATTTGTTCAGCAATCAACAAGACTCCTCGTTTCAATTGGATTCAATTACGTGAACTTTAAGACTTTAGCATAACAACACATAACATGATGCCAAATGGTGTAGATATAACACTTGTTCTAAAAACTGTGGAGCAAGCCTACATTGTTCTCGTTCAGTATAAGGTGAACAACACAAATATGGCTAGTCGGTGTTTTATCGCATTTGGTTTCTATGGACAGTAAATATGCAATGGCGCGCAATAGGCCACATTACGTCATGTGTAGGTACAATACCGATCGGGCTTAGACATCTCTAATTAAAACCATACAAACACATTGTTTTGTCGGCTGTCTGCGAGTTTTTCAAAGTCTCGTAATTAATTCGCAAGATGTGGAGCGGTTAAAACTGACATCAGTCTTAAAATCGAAGGCTCTAGTTTCTGTTTGGCGTTTGCCATTACGAACAGCCTTCTATGTGTTTGTCTTGCGGTCTGTTCATTGTTCTACTTCGAAAAGTCTAAAATTTCAGTCTCACATTAATTCTATGTACGACTTATAGTTTTTTTGTATCTCAAATGTCAAGCGGAATAGGTTCCAATTTCCGATATATTAAATTACGTGACTGCGCAACTAAGCTTAGATACAGCCTGTTGTAATGGCAACTTATCTTTTTTGATACCTAATCATCAAATTAACCTATCATGGTCCACTGAGCTGATGGACATGGGCTACTCTCAAATTTAAAATTAAGTTACAACTGTCGATATTTCGCTTTCCACGTCAAATTAGGTAACGCCTCTCTTGTCTGCAAAGCGAAAACATTACCCATTGTGGGCTTCTTGTATTTAATTTCACAACAAAGAAATTATTCCTCTTAGAATATGATTTATTATACAACAAAGGACTTAAAGTTGAATAAGGTATACAATAGGTCAGCCAAGTAATGTGTTAAGGTCTTGATGGTGGTCGATCGTAATTGCAAACCACGGCTGTAGATCGCGTGTGCGACTTGTAAGAATAATGTTTAAGGTTACACTAGTCGAAAATTCTTCCATAAAAACGTAGTCTAGGGATTATTACACTGTTTGACGATGTACGTTCAATATTAAAAATTATATCAATTTGTCTCATCATTATCTAGCTCTGTATGGAAGCAAAAAAGGAAAAAAAGAAAATATTTGAAAGTTATGAGCGTCGAAAGTTCCACATTTCGACACTTATTTTAACGCATTTTTGGGCGCGAATAAATACCATAAGAAGACGGAAAATTGCAAAACGGCTTCCATACAGGGATAGATTAGTAGTTCAACAATGCAAATAATTTTATTTTGAACAGATAGATTTAGTCGTTTTTTCATGATATCTAGACTGCCAAAGGTCTGTTTATAAAATATCGCGCGCTCGGTTTCGTTCTAAATCATTATCCATTTCGCTACAAATTTGCAAAAGTGTGTATTCGTACGCGGACTAGCTTCCTACTGCTCATCACAGCATCTATCTCATCCGCACGTGTTGTCGGTTGATATAAAATGCATTTCAACCCCGCGCACAAAATAGTTCGTGCCGTCGACTAGTGTACCCTTTATCATAGAACATGGCTACGTTCCTTTCCTTTACATAAGCAACGAATATTTAAATTCCTCGATTCCAAAAGAAATTAAATCCCAAGATCATTTAGAGATGGAGGATTTTTCTCAACGCCTGAAAACTAAAGGATGTCCTAAAAGTTGTGGTAGCCATTGAATTTAGGATCACTATATCAATATTCAATGATGAAAATTCTATGAGAAATTGAGGCACATGAATTTTGTACACTTGAGGATATGACTTGGATCATGGATATTGGATAAGGCAACTATCAATAAATTTTCTAGTCACTCCAAAAGTTGTATTTCTAGTCGGATTAATTCGCATCCGCATATTAAAATCTACACTATCATTATCATTGGCATTCCTGTATTATTATGGCCGAACTTTGCGCCTTTCAGAGGCATCGTCTTTTTGCAAAACCAGTCTTTTAATACCTATTCTAATAATCGTATACCATTCCATATATAACGCTTGATATTCTCATGAGAAATAAATTCTACTTTATTTATAATAGTTCGACACCATTTCAATTCGTAATAATTTCACGGATTATCTAACGTACTGATAGGCACTTATTATTTCTATTAATCTTGAAATGTTGAATACTTACTTAGTATTTTTATGCAATGAAAGTTTTATAATTTTCAACGTCTTCGTGCAAAATTGTCAAAGTTGCCGAAATAATGACACGCCGACTCGATCATTCATTTGAGGTATCTACCGTCTAAATGGGCATAATTTGTGTTAAATGGTACAACAACCTAGTTTGTCTTCTATTTATCACAATTAACGAGGTTTGTCTTCTCTAGTTTTCTTTTTAGGGTACCGTACAAAAAGGAACTACTCAAAAGGTAAAAAAAGGATCCCTTATAACATCACTCTCTTGTCTGTCTGTCTGTCCGTGTGTCACCACCAATTTTCTCAGGAACGGGTGGACCTAGCAAGTTGAAATTTATACCAGATACTAAGGTCTATAGTCCCTATTAGATGTATAAAATCAAGGTCCTGACTTCCTGAGTCAACATGATAAAAAGATATGGGCAAATTTAGATTTTCGCGAAAACTTGTACCTACCAAAATATTCCTTAATTTAAAAAAAAAACTAAATTTTCACTTGTACTGTTTTGCTTTTAACCAAAATTGACAATTCTAGGTCAACCGGAAATACCCTATAGGTTTTGGGTCGAAAACCTATATGGTAGTTCTCGTTGACCTAGAATCACGAAATTTGGCAAACAGTAAGGGTCTTACACAACAAATAAAGGTTGAAAATGAAAGGGTGTCCCCATACATAAATAGTTGACGCCAATAAAGATAGTGCTCTAAGTTGTATGGGCGCTCATAAAATTTAGAGGACTAGCTTAATTTGTGATAATGGTACGAAACCCTTCGTGCGCGAGTCCGACTCGCACTTGGCCGGTTTTAGTTGTCTTTTTACACTCGTTGTTTGAGTGTAAATAGGCAACTGTTTACTGGCTTGGCTGGTTTGCTTGCTGGCTTTTGAACAAAATAGAGTAAAAATGCATTACTCTATCGCACTATTAGTCCAAAAGTTTACCAAGCTATCCTCGCTGCGATACTGGTTTTTAAAAGTTTATTAAAATATTGATTATATAATTATATTATTTAAATTCATTCTATCTGTGCGATTCGCTTTACTAGTTTCGTAAACCATGAAAATTAATAAATCTATTTCCGAGAACTGTTTAGAAAATAATAACATTCTGATCGTTTGTATCTTCAACGTGGCGGCAAACGGTGCTACAAATTACATTAAATTTTTCGATCAATACATTTTATCGTCGATCAATAAAACATTTGCCGCGTTTATTTTTCATAATATCACAAATATCATCTAGCTTTGTCTTTGTTACAATCGAAGCTACTTTCAATTTACTTTCTTATTTCATGCTTTACACTGTTAGGTACATCCAACAACGATTTCCTACTTCTGTCAAATTAACGACTGTGTAGATCTTTATCAAAGTGTTTAGTTAACTGGCCAGCTTAGGTTTGAGTACCTATTCAAGCGAGATTTAAGCAAGTCATGTTTTTGTTCAAATGTATCAACAAACGAAAGAATTTCATTAATCATAAGTGAAAGTGTTATAATCAGGCTAATCTCTGAATACACTCTGTCTTGGTCTTAGTGTGAGATCATTTTGTCACTTATATCCTAATCGGATGTAAAGCCAAAGTTGCATGACACGCGCGAACATCGCATATTTTTGTATGTAGGCTTCATGGCGCTCGCCCACACGCCCCACACTAAGGCGGAGTCGATCCCGGCTTTTTGTGTTGTGGTCATCGTTCTAAGTCATCGAAGGTCGCATATACTCGTTTTTAGTGACTGTTAAAATTCTTCATTCAAAAGAAAACTCTTTTAATATAAAGATTATGGTTAATGTATGATTTGTATGTTGACATAAAACACGTGTGTTTCTCATGTGTGTTTGCTAAAGATTAACTCTCGTCTATTGATATTTATTGTTATGATCCGTGAGCTAATTTCGCCATCTGTGTGCAGATGAGAATCAATCATTTGCATTTAAACTACAGCTATTGAGTCCGTACTCCGATGTGAGTGCTGGCAATTGAAAAAGTCTCGCTTCATTCTGCTAATAAACAGTACAATGACATCGCAATAGCTCTAATCAAATATTGTTTAATTATAGTGTTTCCTTTCTCAGTCTTAGCCGAATAAATAAAAGTCTCTTTTTTTTTCACTTATTGCTAGTGTTTCCCATATTTTAAAACGTCGTCTGAGTTATCCATTTACCTAGCTATATCATCAAGTGAATAGCTTCACCATTTGAAAAGAATATCTAATAAATAATATAATAGACTAACTCCTAATAACTATTGTGTCCCACTGCTAAGCAAATGCCTCCACTTTTTGCTTCCTCCTTTTCTGGTGCGATCTCTGGGTCACACAACCAACGCCACGATCTTCTCAATAGGTATAACTTTATTTCGATGATGTTCTGCACTACTCTACCTCCTATTTAAATAGGTGTGTCCTCCTTATGTAATTCTGTTAAAATAAGATTGAGCTAAGTGCTTGCGGTCTACTTACGCAAATAAAAGCATGCCGGTGCCGATCAATAGGAAATTAGCATCATCAATCATGCATTCCCTTCGATTGGCCGACATTCCCTTCCGTGAGCTGGCCCTATTCGCATTCTTTAGTACGAGTTATTTTTATAAGTACTTCATGTTATCAAGGTTGCACATTTTCCTAATGTTACGGTAAGACATGACTTGTATCGATAGATTAGTTATTATCTACATGATCGCAACGAAAGTTTATTTTGTGCAATCAATGCTCCAGGCAGGCAGATAATTGAATGAATTCGTCTTTGATTCGTTTGCTAATCATATCATATCAGATATTCATTTATTGGATAACGAATATTGGCCAGAAAATCTATTACAATATTATTGAATACTAGCTGCTCCCCGCAGCTACGCTCCCATGGACCACCACACAGGACCCGTTTCTGGAATTAAAAAATAGCCTATGTCACTCAGGAATAATGTAGCTTTCTATTGGTAAAAGATTTTTTTAAATCGGTCCAGTAGTTTCGGAGGCTATTCGATACAAACAAACATACACACAAAAAAATCTGTATGTAATATTGGTATGGTATAGATAAATATAAATTATTTATTCAATTCTGTGCAGGAAGAGCATGTGCCTGCACAAAATTTATCAACATTTTGGTAACGTTTACTTAGGAATGGAAATCATTGATTACAGAACTGGATCTATCTGGTACAGCATTACTTTGAAATTAAGGGCTATAGTGTAAGTTTTTGTGTTTAAGGGGCCTACATACGCTTTAATGCCGTAAAACGGTAACTTTCTAAAGCATACTCCTTAGTAACGGCTAGGTTAAAAGGTTTGAAAAAAAAAAAATATTATTGATTCATGTACATAATTTTGAAGACAAGGTTTTTTCGTGTAACTAATAATAGTTTTGCTTTAAAAAAATAATTAACAACACGATATTTTTTCGCAACTTTTGGAAACTCCTCCAAAAGACATGGATGTTTAAAAATATTTTTACACAGAAAAAATGATGGCTGGTATTTCTTCACAACTAACATAGCATATTTAAATCAAATAATATTTTGCAAACAAAACAGTTCAAAAGGAGGTTCAATTTTGATATTTTGGCATCGAGCGGGCGCACGGCCAGTACTGCGTTAGCATTTGGGTGTATATATCGCCTTAACATCATCATGTAGACAAATATGGCCGTCTGGAGACAGGCTTTCCCCAAACATCGTCATATCGACTGGTCATTAGTCCGATTCTGTCCGTACCTACTATCCGTCAATATAACAATTTAGCTATTGTTTCTGGTACTTGGCTCAATTTCACTGTATTCATACAATCATAATATAATATATCATCATAAATATAAGTACCTAGATTTAATTATACTATATAAAACTGGATTACCACTGACTGACTGACTGACTGACTGACTCACTCACTCATTGACATAATTGTTCTCCCAGATGGTGGAGGGGAAGGTGGGTATATTTTGACAGATTCGTAAACAAGTAACTCCCGCGAGTATGGGAAAAGTGCCAAACCTCCCCTTTTCCCCCCCCCTCCTCCCCCCCTCTATCGTATCTCGGAAACTAAGATACCCGTATTTTTTGTTTTTTACGGATTCGTTTAGAGGAGGCTCAGAAAAGTAAAGACCATTTTTCAAAGTTGACCCCCTCGCCCCCCTTCTCCCCCCCTTTAAGCGTATCTCGGAAGTTGAGAGACTTGGAACATTTCTTTTATAAGATTCATATAAAGGGGCAATGCTTTAGTCACAAACAAACCATTTTTCAAAGTTGACCCCCTTGCCCCCCTTCTCCCCCCTCCCCCCCCCGTTTTGGCTAATCTTTTTTTTTGTTTTTTTTTACGGAATCGTTTAGAGGAGGCTCGGAAAAGTAAAAACCATTTTTCAAAGTTGACCCCCTCGCCCCCCTTCTCCCCCCCTTTGAGCAGATCTCGGAAGTTGAGAGACTTGGAACATTTCTTTTTTCAGATTCATATAAAGGGGCAATGCTTTAGTCGGAAGCATTTTTCAAAACTCCAAACTCCCCCCCCTTCACCCCTCTCTCCACCCCTCCCAAACCTCCACTACCTAATATCATTCGTCGAAACCTGTCCGGTGGGAGTGGACCAGGCAGCGTAGGGATCCCGAGTGGAGCTAACCTACGAGACCGAGTGCAGCGCTGGGGGGAGGTGGCGAGCGAAGCGAGCCGGCGACCTCCGTAGCGTAACGAAGGTTGAGTGGGTGAAGCGAAACTCATTGCCTGGCGACGACAAGCAAACATTAGGGTTATGTTTTTTGGAACAAAGTGTAGGGTAGGTGTAGGGTAGGTGTAGGGTAGGTGTAGGGTAGGTGTAGGGTAGGTGTAGGGTAGGTGTCGGGTAGGTGTAGGGTAGGTGTAGGGTAGGTGTAGGGTAGGTGTAGGGTAGGTGTAGGGTAGGTGTAGGGTAGGTGTAGGATAGGTGTAGGGTAGGTGTCGGGTAGGTGTAGGGTAGGTGTAGGGTAGGTGTAGGGTAGGTGTAGGGTAGGTGTAGGGTAGGTGTAGGGTAGGTGTAGGGTAGGTGTAGGGTAGGTGTAGGGTAGGTGTAGGGTAGGTGTAGGGTAGGTGTAGGGTAGGTGTAGGGTAGGTGTAGGGTAGGTGTAGGGTAGGTGTAGGGACAACAACACGCGAGCTGCTTGCAGCTCGCGCACCAAGCAAATACTAGTATAATTATATAGCCTAAAGAAACACATTTATGACTCCAAAATCCACAAAAAGCGTGTGACGTCAAAGTCAACACACAGTTATTTGCTAACATTATCCGTAGACTGGCAGTCTACCTACAGTTGATATCTTCATTCATATAGCATTTCGAAGTTAACTGCACTCAGCGCTTACTCGCTGCCATGTTTCGATCTCTAATCGAATATTTATTGCAATGGATACAATGCAGCTTGTCACTTCGCAAATAGAAGTCACGTCTAAGCCATTATCGGCATGGTTGCGAGTCATCTGTACACGAGAGTATTATAAACTTAACTGTGTTTCTAATATTATTATTCTTTATTGTACACAAAACAAACATATACAAATACAGTTGGAGAGCAAACCTCAGTGTCATTGAGATACTCTACTATACATTCTATTTGACTTTGTCAGTCAATATGTCCATTTGAGAACATTTCGTCGTTTCTATAACTTTCCTCTTCGATCAACAATTGCCTCTTCAATGGTGTTCATCTTCCAGTAAGTTGACGACATTTACGAAATAAATATTGCTTAGTGTACATATAAAAACAACAGTGTCGCCGGTGTCGCCCACACATGTTCCGATAGATTTTGGACACCTGTTGCATTGACTACATTTGAGTATATTAATTCTGTTACGACATCACTCATGTTAGCTTTGTCATGCCCTTCAACATTAGCTATAGTTTATGTCGGTGTGTTGACTTACATACTTAATTCAATTTAAACCCATTTTATGTTACATTAATGGCACGTCGTCGTGTCCGGATTGTCCTAGACAGTATTAACATATCCAATGCAGGCACCAACCTTGAAATATGTAAAGAATTACTAGTCGTTACCTTATATCAGATGTATATTGTTGTAGGCACCACATTTACAAATCGTACACACTGTGTAAACTGGCCTCTCATTCTAAAACACTGCATATCAATAGAGACAACATTTTATGCGCATGACAAGTTACACAATCACTTAACGCCTACTTGTAGTTGAAACAAGATGCAAGATAAAACGTATCGTCTATTTTCCTTGTCACATGCAGCATGCAGTATTGAAGCTTACTAACAATTATAAACTTAGGCCATTTCTAAGAATGGAGTCAACTAAAATAAGTTTGCTGTATTTAATCCCGTAACCCGTTGCTACTTTCGCAGTGATCCTTGTCAATCTGGTTGTCTTATTTTTAACAGCTCTTATATACGAGTA
Organism: Orthosia incerta; assembly: GCA_948252205.1. Classification (NCBI taxonomy): domain Eukaryota; kingdom Metazoa; phylum Arthropoda; class Insecta; order Lepidoptera; family Noctuidae; genus Orthosia; species Orthosia incerta. The sequence continues at coordinate 12,236,382 of OX411759.1, forward strand.
ACCGGTCGATACGAAAGTCGATCGGCTTTGGCTTAATTGTGAAACAAGTCTATTGTTTTGTACTAGACTTTAAAGCTGGGTAGCGTGTGAGTTACGTCAGTTCCTTGTTTTGAGTGTCAAATGATGACAATAATGGGTCTTAAACAGGTTTAGTGAGGCCTGCTCGTATTACGGCGTGTTCTCGTTTCGGGCAAGTGAATCAACTGAATAGACCGTTTTAGGCACAAGTTCCCCTAGCCTTTCTATTACTGTCTGATGTCATAATCTCAAGCAGAGCCAGGACTAGGACTTACAGCACCGAATAAATAATAGTACAGCTTACAGTCCGGATCTTACTAATTCACTTAATTTGTGAAGCTCGTCGTAAATACCTACTGCAAACTATTTTTGTTCTTCATCATTGCCATACATTCTGCATTTCTTTTCTTATCTGTAAATACCTTTTTTATTTTACTACTTCTACTAACAGCATAAATGTTTTGAAGCATACCATTTTGTGTTGGATAAATGATACTTCCTACGTATTCTATTTAAATTCAATGTGACATGTTACCGTTATGTCCTCAAACTTGATCTGATCTCTGCTCATGTTACATATCAAATTCGTTTGTTTCACATGGTTGCAGATTGCGGTCTTGTGTTTTTAATCAAATCTGGCAGTAAACTTTTCAATATGTTTGATTTATATGAGGAAAGGACGGCAATTTATACCAGTAAATCACGCAAACATTTGATGCGCGTTTAGGAGTTACGAGATAACGAGACTTTTAATTGATGCCTGATGTTTCTAGGTAGTATTTTTGTTTCTTGCTTTCTAATCTTTAATTTTTTCGCATGTTTGCGAATGTACCTTTTACTTTCGTCTGATTTATATGGTCGTTTTATCAGAGGCTTCCAAAAATGTGGATATATGTCAGGATGCGCAACCAAGTGTGAGACAGCGGTTGGACGCGCACCATTGCGTGCGATTGTTCGAGCATCATGCTCACAGAAATCGGCAATGAATTTATTATACTCTCTCCCTCCTTTTCTCTCGTCAAGCCTAGCATGGTTGACCTATTCCGTGGTCCACCAAGCATGATACAATAATAACCTATTATCTTTCCTCTTGTAGCTGGCCGAGCTTCTTTCATATTAATTAGCACGATATGGTTTAGTACAGTTGAAGCAGTTTCAATAAATTCTTATGTTCATACTTAGGTAGGTACTCTGTTGTCATTAAAAGTCTGGTAAGTAACAATTTTGTCCATGGTTAACCTTCTACTCTACTTGGAATTTTAAATCCTTCTACATCTGGACTGGACCTTACTTCATTATTAACACATCAAAAGAAAATTCATAAATTTTCGTCTAACCATGACTAAAATACAATATTGCCGTTATGTAAAGAAAATATATGTAGTAAACTGATTCTTCACGTTCCCTTTGCAGTAAAACAATTTCATTGTTAACCACTTGAGTATCATGTCGAATGTGGTTTGCAAATTGTTTTAAAGTGTGAACATCATTTCGTAAGTGGCACTCCTCGTCTGGTGGATGAAGTAAACCTAAACAAACTCTGAAATGCTAACTGTGTCACAACTTTGTATGATTCGTTTACGACTTGGCATATTTCACGGCATAAACAACCATGTTTGTTTTGCGAAATGGGAGTCTGGACCAACGAGGCGTGTTTAGTGAATGTTCTGCGCCGACGTCGCTAATTGCTAAAGATTCGACATGTGCTTACGATATTGTGTTCTGCGTAGGGTCAATATCCTTATTTGCAGTAACAAAGGACGATTAAACTTTACAATAAAACTTTCTACTTAGTTTCATCCTACTGGGGCTGTCTCTACTGAAGTCTTAAATTCGGTATTCTACGCCGAAATAAGGAAGTAATTCAAAACAGGACTAATTTAGGTGGCGGTTCAAAGAGGATGCATTATGTTTCCGTTAACGACGCCGCGTCTAAAGTGGTAGTAATTATGGACCGGACTCCTTAGACGAAAAGTATCCTTATCCTTCCTTAAATCTGTCATTAATTACTCCTCAAAATATTATAGAAGCTTTGTGTGTTTATCTTTTCTGAATGAATTGATTCCGAAAACTTTTCGTAAATGTTAAAAAAAAACAGTATCTATTGCAAAGTTCCCACAAATTATACTAGGATATTCTTTACACGTGAGCTTTAAATTCCTTTATTTTTTGTTACTTTTGTCCCGCTTCCCCCGCTCGATCCTTTCATATGTTTATTCCCTTCGCACCCCTTGGTGATTTATACGTAGTCCGAGCCCATTATCCAGATTTGAATCGTCGCTCTTCCCGAAAGTGCCATTCGTTAAGTTCCATTTTTAAAAAGCAGTCGGCGGATACGTTGCCTCCGGTGTTGTCAGCACTGCGTCGCCGGTACCTATATCCAAATATTGCTAACGAGTTCCATACATTTCTCTGGTTGATTGAATTCCGACGGAAATGGGATTCTGTAAGCGGAAGGGGACTCAAAGTTTGTCAATTTTTGTGTCAGTGTAGCGTATACCGGTCAAGCTCTCTATTATTCTCGTGTGTTGCGCGTGCGCCGCTGCGTGTTTAGTTGCGTTCGTAGCACGACCAAGAATAGGCGTCACAGTGATGGTTCCTGCCTGAAAGGTTTATCTAGTTCGGTGTCTGGATCGTTGCTACTCGTGAGCGGTCAGCGAGTTGTGCAACACTCTGTTGTGTTTTCTTCGAATTTGATACGCCCATCGCCACATATTATCATGTTCGAGAGGAATCATAATAAAACTTCAGTATTTGACTAGAGCCCCAGCAGTAAACTCGTGCGCGTAATTTATATTTAATTCTTATTTCACACGTTATCACCTGACGTGAGCCGGTATATTGATAGTATATGATAAGCATAGTAACGAGATAACCAAAAACGGGCAATGGATGTGTTTGTTTTGGCTAAAATTTGTCGCCTCACAAGAGTTTGTGCTAGTGTAATTATCTCTACTGTAAGATTTTATGCTTGACTGAAAAACTCATTAAGTGAAGAGTTTCGTGTTAAAACGTAATATACGTATATGAGTGATGCGTCTGCGCGGCGGTGCAAGTGTTGCGTTAGGACTATTTTCGTAGCACGGAAATAAGAGCGGCAAAAGGAGCAAAAAGTCGAGATCATCTGAAAAACTTTAGGTCGTAGTGTCGAATGTATTTCTGTCTGTTGTAAACCGATGTCTACAACACTTGTGGATGAAATTGGTGTGAAACCGTAAGGAGTATTCACTCTCAAGATGAAGAAGAGGACCATATCAAAGCTCAAGTCGATATTCGGCTCCAAGAAAGGTAAATAGATACATATATCTTTTTAAACAAAACTTTTCACTATAGAAACCCTTGACCTATTTTACAGAAAAATATTCTGGATTGTTAAATATTATGATGATTTGAAGTTTTTAATAATAAAAAACTCCCTCTCTCCTTTCCAAAGTGCACTGCACACATTCGTGCACTAAATATGAAAAACATGCAATAACCGTAATTACATCATACATCAATATTCAATCAATTCAAATTGTATCGATTGATTTTTTCTAATTCTGCTTTGAATTTCTAATTAACGTTCTCTCTAAATCCATAATTTTCATTTATTAGAATTTTATTTTTCATTCATTAAACAGTTATCATTAAATGTGATCAACCCGTTTAAGGAACCGCTAAAGGAGTAGTTCGGAATACAGTCAGCCGGCATTTCTTAACGCAAGTACTCGTACGCAGCTGGAGCAACTGTCACATTTTTTTATTGCATTCGGTGTGACCCTGTTTGCGATGTACTACAGCTGCTGCTCTTTGATTTTTAACAACAAACGAGCCGGCTTTATTATGAAAAGTCTCGTAATATCTTGCAACGGTAGGGTGAGAGATGGGCGGTGCATTTAATAGTTTTGTAACGGTCGCTCTCTGCCTCAGTCTCAACTTTGCCCTTTCGAGATGGTTCACTTGGGAACTTTAAAAACTTTTATTAGATGACATATTTATATTTCAATATCTTTACTTATCCGTCATTTTTTGCTTTTAACTACCCACAGTGAATTTATCATTTACGTCAGTTTGATCTTTGATCATTAACAAAAACACAACACGCGTCAATTAATTTTGTTCAATCAAGTTCCAAGAACATTTTTCTCTGACCACAATATTATACGAAGACGATAAAAACGAGTTAAATGTACTCATCTGTTCAAAATAACATAAAAACCTTGAACACAACCAGTGAGTTAACACTTGTAGGTACTATTGGTCTAGGCACAACACAATACTGATAAGCACGTGGTACCACCCGTACGTTATACTGAAACTTACTTTATGTTTTAAGTTCAGTGTTTAAGATAATGTTCGCAGTGTAACTTGTTTGTGTGAATATTAACGCGGTTTCAAGTTGTATTCATCATGCTATGCGGTTTTAGGATTCGTCGCAAAAAGAGTAAGTCTTCCAAAACTATATGACACCTCTGCAGTTATTTTTTGTTGTATTTATTTACTTTGTGATTCAACGGCAGTTATCCTCACAATATTGCTTTATAATAGTTTTTCAACGTAGGTAATCATAGTAATCAGAACAATTTCGTGCGCTGCCTTTTGTTATATTGATTAATATTTCGTCTACACTTCATCAATCACTCCTGAGGCTCTGACATCTGCTGTGTTCATAGTACGGTGACTTATTTAGTGAAAAACTGTCCCAGCAACCCATTGTTTAGCTTGGACTACGTTAGCTTCCGTGGGAGTTACAGTAAGCGCGTTTTCCTCGACAAATTGTTTGATACGATCTAACGCCCATATCTCTAGGATTGTCTCCTTGCATGTTTCACACATGTAAGTGTTTGCGAACGAGATCACTTTCTTGATTATTTTGTTAAGTTTCAATGTAGCTATTACGATGAAATCCGTTGATTGTATTTTATGTTATGTAGAAACTACTGGCCAACCATGACATTGCTATGACTTTGTCTTGTGGGAAATAAAATAATAGTATCTGTCATAATAATCATTGTTTTAGCATCTACAGGCATGCGGGTCAAATGTCAGTTGTCGCTACGTCATAAATATGACAGATACGTTATTTTTTCTACTTCTTGACAAGTTATTTACGTTTTGTCAGCTGCATAAAAATTTATCTAGCCTAGCATATCAATTGAATATCTGCTGCCCACGGTGCCCACGCTACACATTCATGAAGAATGTACAATCAATACAATTAAATTGCTTAAATTATTATGTCTTCATTAGACTACACGGTACGATGATCAAATGAGTCGGTTCCGAGAATTCATGCACGTAGTCGAATAAAACGCGATTGTGAAATCTCAATTCGGAATATAATATTTGTAGTGAGACTCGACGATATCACCCGCATTGGAACAATTCCGACAAGATATTTGAGATCACGATATACTCGATATTAGTTTTCATCAGCGTCTTATGATACGGAATCGGAGCAACGCAACGGCACAAGTCAGCGTGAAGATAGAACTGATTTCTATTTGTTTATTGATGCAATGACTTTAGAAATATCATTCATTATAAGTAGGTAATGTTCAATTATAAAAAAATCTATACTTTCACTGATTGCTCATAATTTGTAACTGCTTGATCAAGACGGCCATGTCATGTCATATTTTACCCGACTGCGCGACGCAAAGGAGGGTAATGTGTTTATCACTCTATTATATATGTTTGTGCCTATGTGGCGTGAGTGCGCGCAAGATAAGTCTGCGCGCGGCCAAAATCGGAACTAATCATTTGTCATTTTTGTCAGGTGTCAAGAGAGTATGTTGTATTCCGTGTTTTTATTCGTTTTCGAAGTAAATAATCGCTATCATTATGCCAAAAGTATAAAGTATCATTTTGCCAAAATATATTTAAAGTGTTGGCAGAGATGTTTTCTTGAAGTGAGCAAGACAATAACAGGCCTACGGTACCGTTTTACAAAGATAGAGCCCGCGTTGCTTATTTGACAGTAACTTTTAGGGATACCATTATACTAAATTTTCGTACTTCCGGTGCCGCTTCTTCAAAAATTATTGAAGATATTATTAAGTATGCTTAACTTAAATTACTTTAAGTTTCGAGTAATAAAAAATGACTATTGATTAAATGAAGGAAAAAAGATCAGTTATGCTGGCAACATTAAGCACGCCACCCGTCGCGCGCAGACTTATCTTGCGCGCACTCTAGAGACCAAACGCGATGATCGATTTTGATGATTTTGACGTCAATCGATTCGTCTTAACCTTGCGAGTGTCACTGCTTAGTAATTGAAAAATAATAAATTTTTATTTCTTCTAATCTCAACGTGTAGAGTAATGATGTAAATTGAACTAAAAAGTCGCTAGTCCTGAAGATCTTGGTAAGGGACAAACAATTTAAACGCGCACGGTATAGAATCAACTTTTATAACTTGTAAATTTTAATTTTTGTTTGACTTTCTCAAGTGCCGCTTATTGGCCTAGTTGAATAAATATATTTGACTTTGACTAAATTATTGCATTGTCATCGGTCCTTGATAGGTGTGCAAAGTTTCAAATCAATCCGACGTTTTCAAGGGGGTGAAAATCACGTTCAAAGATTCCGTTACATCGATACATAGTTACATAGATACATACCAAGCTAATAAAAGCGTGTTAATGAAGGATTTTAAGAGGTGATTACAAAAATGTACTTAACCACTTAAACGTTAAAATCAAAAAATATAATCGCGAGCTGACTGACCAAAACCATATGTATCCTTCGACTGCACAGCATGATTTTCTTCTTGTTTACGTCTTTCAGCTGTCGGGTTTTTTGATTTTTTTAAGGAAATTTTACGAATTCAATCATATATTTCGTTGAGGAAAACCACTATTAACATAAATATAAGTAAACCATATAAAGATAACGGTTGGGGCCGAGGGAGAATCTGTTTGAAACTCCGGTAACCCGTACAAACCTATTATAGTTTGCACCAGTGTGTCGGGCTGTTACGATTCATCTAGTCGATAATTCTTCCATACAAACGTAGTCTAGCGATTACTCCACTATTTGACGATGTTCGTTCAAAATTAAAAAATGATATCAATTTGTCTCATCATTATCTAGCCCTGTATGGAAACAAAAAAGAAAAATATTTGAAAGTTATGAGCGTCGTAAGTTCCATATTTCAACACTAATTTTAACGCATCTTTGGGCGGCAATAAATACCATAAGAAGAAGGAAAATTGCAAAACGGCCACCATACAGGTATAGATTATTAGTTCAACAATGCAAATAAATTAATTTTGAAAATAAACATTTAGTAGTTTTTTCATGATATCTAGACTCCCAAAGGTCTGTTTATAAAATTTCGCGCGCTCGTTTTCGTCCTGAATCATCATCCATTTCGCTACAAACTTGCAATAGTGCTAATTCGTACGCGAACTAGCTTCTTACTGCTCATCACAGCATCTATCTCTTTCGCACGAGTTGTCGGATGAGATAGCAGGCATTTAACCCCGCGCACAAAATAGTTCGTGCTGTCGACTAGTGTAACCTTAATAGCGTCTCTCAGCGTTTGGACATTTTTTCTTGCTCTTCGGCGAAATTCCAGAGGGTGATGATTACTGTGTTGTCCTCTATTTAACTAGTGCCGACACCCGGAGCCGTTACTTGGGACTGGTCAATCATGGACGCGAGTAGGTGTGTGATCAGTTTTTACGGGGCGTCTCTGGGTGTCGCATTGTATGACTACTTTTGTTACCTTGGATTCTACCTGTAAACATAATTGCATGTGTAAATGAATTAATAAATAAACTTTACGAACTCAATGTTCTACTTCAAGAGATCGCCGTCAAAACGTCAAGTACCGAACTGGCTTGACCTTTATTTACGTAAGAGGCGTGAACAAACCGAGTAAACTCACATACGTTATCTTGCACAGGTACCAAAGAACGTCCAGTTGTTTGCATACGTTCATTCTCACGACTACAATATAACCTTTCGTATGAAAGTGTCTATGTTCTCTAAAGCCGAGCTCGTAATTCTTTCATGTAACACAGCGGTCACTTTCGTTCCCATGTCAAGCAAGTTCGTGAGTCGACGCTGCAAATTAATGAACAATGCGTGGATGTGAATCTATCAAGAACCATGGACCACTTTTCATTATTGTTTGTCCAGCAGCACAAGCATTACGAAACTGTAATGGTAGACAGACGCTTTGATTTCTCCTGGATTTTATAACATGACTATAAAATCGGCGAACTCACTAACATACTCGTATTTGTCGCTTTCATATTGTGATTTTCGTGTACACAATTGGATGGTCTTAACTACCGTAGCATATCATTAATCATCGATTCTCTTCGCATACCACAACATTTTCCAAAGTAAGAAGCAGTAGGTGTAAATGATCACGTCATGACACGATAATTTTGATCGAAGCCGTAATGGTAAAAAGTCTATTCCTCCACATAGGTAATCTTCGACCGCAATGTTTGTTCAGATAGGAAGTAATTTCGTGCTTTATTGCATTCTTCACGCGATTTGTGGCTCATAATTAAAGTTCATAGCACAGACACGCTTTCTTCTCTAATGAAAATTATTACATTATCTAATAATTTGTCTCCTGCTTCTGTTATTTCAAAATTCTTAGTAAGCACTTCTTTTTTTTTTAAATTACTAATTCATTTGTGTCCTGTCACGTGTTAAAATATTCATCTTGAATCATTTGCGGTACCTAAATATTTTATGCTGTTGAACTGAACGTTATCCGGTTTGTTGGCCCAGCTGAATATTAATGAATTTATTCTACCTCTTCCAAAATGTTCACGTGTAAACTCACGGACTTCAAATTACTAGCCATCGTATTAGGATTATCTCGAATAATAACATTCCCTAACCAGATAATCATGCTGTGAAAGTACGTGTTCCTTTACAAATTTACGTGCTCATGGTTATATGCCTTAAGTTCGTGTGGTTGTACTATAAAGTTAATTAGTCGTTATCCAACATTCTATTTATAGAAGGCGCACAGCCACCCGGATCTATTTCTGGAAATCTTATATCTTACGCACATTGCTTTGGACTGAACTTGAAAACATTCAAGTTTTTAGTAAGACGATGACCCCCATAGCAGCACCTCCGGATTCCGTGCTTGAAATTCAGTGCCAGGCACTGACGAGTACCTGTCACCCTAACCCTCACTCGACACGTTCGCTACCTATGTTCTACCCTCCAATAAAAGAGACTTATAGACCGTGTTGGGGCTCTAATTGGTGTTTAATATTACAAGTGAATCTATAATCCAAAATTTATTTCTACTATGGTTCCCTAATAACACAAATGGGTAACCGTCGTTTAAATAAATTTCATTTATGATCTCATTAACATTGCTAGTAGTTACACAAAAAAGTGATTGCGGGGTTGTTAGCAACTTAATACAAAATCAAACATATCTATGTGATCTGGTTCCTCCTCAGTCGCGATAGTGGAAGGTATTCAGGTCGGCTCGCGTCGCGCTTGCAATTATATTTGCCGTACAAGATATGGTAGATTAGCGTGCCATTTTATACATAACGTTAAGCCTATCTTAGGTAATGTATGCATAGAGCTATGCTGTACTAGATAACATTGTTTACTGACGTGTCATTGTCCCTGGTTTTCTATACTGCTTATTCCATCGTTCTAATGACTATTTTATGTACAGCTGCAATTAATATAGTTCTCTTCTGCCGCATTCCTTATCGAAGTTCATCAGTTGCTTTCCGCTCATTACTTGCACTGAATCCTTTGATGTAGTACGTGTTTGTACGATGCCGGCAGACAGCGGTCCGCTTGTTAACAGCTTCAACGTTAAATAAAACCTGTATCAATTTGTGTTCATGGCACGCGTCAGTATGTTCTGCGTACCGCATATATAGGATTTACGCTCTTTAATATTGGGAACAGCGAACATCTTCTCGGAAAGGTTAAAATTGGTGAAAACCTTTGATGGACTTTGAATTTTAAGTAGTGTTTTTTGTACATTTGCGATTTATTATAGCCTTGTTATTGAGCCATTGAGGATATGAGAATCATCTCGTCGGTTCTGGTTGTTAATTATAGGTAATTGTACGTTTAAAATGGATGCTTTATCTATCTGCATTGTTTTTGCGAGATTGCTTTGGGACTGCATTTAATTAGCATTATTTTCTTTATTGTCTATGCGTTGTATGCTCTCTTTATCTGTACATACCGTGTTCATAATTACAATATTATTTACTTTCGTTCTGCGGCTTTATAATATTTAAATTATGTTTTATTCCCTCGATCGGTCCTACCTTATGTTACAAATGGTCCCGAAACTTAAGATAGTTGAATCGGGCCGCAGTCATCCGGTTTCTCCTAAACTATCAAGATGTTCCTATTTTAAACTAGAGAACTGTTTTACCGAGACCGACTAAAGTCAATTAGTAGTCGAGTCATGCGTGCTACTTGAGCGCCCTCGAACGGGATGCGCCTGCGCTGGCGAGTTCAGCCACCCGACCGGTACTACCCGCCGTCTTATCGATAGTATTTATGATTTATTGCACATAAAATGCACCTTTTGTTTGTGTTAACTTTTAATTAAAAATTGTTTATTTAGAACCACTTTTCCGATTTGTTATTCCTACTAATGTACATCGCATTATCTCCATGTTTTATTTATAAGAGCACTCCAACGGAGTAGATAATACAATAAGCTTTGCTTGGAAGCTAACACATGTTAAGTTAAAAGATTGCTGCAGGCCTTTGCAGGCTGACCGTAGCCGATGTATTCCAGTAATCATAAACCATGGGCTGTGATTACAGCGAGTAGAATCATAATTACTAATCATCACATCACCTCGGTCCACCACTATAGGAATTAGGAACCTGTTTCCCACGTGATTCAACTTTATTGTTCATACTTCTTATATTATGAGTTGTGACATTTACTGTACTGCACTAATGTGTGGTAATGGTCAATTGACTGCTGATGAGTGATGCATTCTACCTTTGTTATAATAAAGCACATAAAACGACTGTTGAATGAAAAGTCGTTATTTTAAAGCCATTGGTCTGGTTTCTCTGGTTTGTGACATGTCTTCTATGGATTACATAAAACTTCAATACCGGTTGACGTATCAATGAAACCGGATTATTAATCGTTTACAAATATGATTACGAAAGGAAGCGGCCGTTTAACATAACGTAGTAGAATAAATTACCAGCCTGAGTGAACTTGAACATAGTGATCCTTGAGCCTCGGCCCGATGGGTGGAAGTGTTTGTTAGTTATCCACATATCAACATATTTGCAAAGGATATAAGTGGACGATAAAATAGTCGAATGGAATCGCTTCATCCTATCCTTTATCTCTCTTGTTTGCGGTCAAGTGCCCCCTCTTCATTATCGCCCGCCTACACTGCTTTTAACCGTTGTCATTTGACTGTAATTTGCTCTTTTGTTATTCGGTTATTCCCATGTTCTCCAACCACAAAGTTCACAACTGTGGCCACATTTAGGGAACATTTTTGTTTAGCTGGAGGTTGCGTGACCTAGGTAGTAATTTAACTAATCAATATAGAGGTTGTGGTCGCTGGATTACGTCATATTTACATGCTATTCAACCTTGCATGAGTTTGGCGATGAATGAAGGCATTTTTTAGTATCGATATTTCAAGTAACCACTCCACGGTTTTTCAGCTACACTCGAAGAATATTTGGTGTAGCCTTGAAATGGTACCCACCGCTTATGTCACGAATAGCTTAAGAATGTTTTGTGAAGAATCTTTTTGTATTGCGATTGGTTATGGGTGGAGCGTGCTAGGATTTGATTCGCGCTGGATGTGATTGAAATGTTAACGACCATAATTGGAATTTACTCTGAGCAAGAATATCTGAGAGTTTATCCTTGTAGAATGCAAAATCTCTAGCAACAGTAAAAAAGTTCTTTTGAAAAACTCATCATTAAAAGTAGGTAGGTAGGTACATTTTTCTTCCGTTTTCTTACCTCAATGAGGAATGCTTTGTGGTGATTATGGTAAGAATAAGCCAAGGTAAAGGTGAAGTGAAATTATACTTACCACCATACCAGATACCGCAATAAGGGAACGGTCGATCAATGGTCTTTAAGTGCAACAAAGTTGTCATTTATGTGAAAGCTTTGATAGATCACTATAATGATGTTAAATATTGCGAACAAGTGATTTTATTTGCTAGAAAGAAGAACCTTTTCGATTATTGTGCAGGTTTGATCATTAGAAGTAAAAGTTGGAAATAATATTTGTATTGGCAGAACTCCTAAGCATATTAGGTATTAAATACAGACATTTTGTCGTGTAAGTGGCACATCGACCCGCTTGCTAACAATACGTCGTTTATTTCTGATTTTGGTGATGTCATAGTCCTAAAGTGGGGACTGTTTTAGTCTCTACAGCCTTAAAAGTGCTGGTAAATTAATAAGGGCTAAATCTTCTTCATTAACATTAGTACTTTCGTCAGCTTGTACTAAGTACAACGAGCTCTTGTGCCTTTAGCTGCTTAGAGATCGCTAGAGATCATTGACTCTCTGACGCCGTATAGGTACCCGTATACCTAACAATATATTTTATTGGTAACTGCAATCTAAACCTAAGTTGGTATTGGTAACTATACGTACCTACGTCACACCTGAGCAATTTGTCCATGAATCAAAGTAATGCCTGAAGTTTTAGCAGGTATTCGAATGATGCGAAGGTTATTTTGAAAAAACGAAGGTAGACCAAGACCTGACTGAAACTAGCATAGAATAACCTCGTAAGTCATAATCTGAGCCAGATTGGTTCGATGTGGTCATTACAAAGGCATTAGCTAATATCACGACTCTTATCGACAATTTTGGATAATTTATCGAATGCAGAAAAATGGAATCAAACCGTTGTCTGTTTCTGCCGAAATCTTGGCTCATTATGCGCCATGCACAGGGACCGCTTCTAGATGGCCAGACAAACTTCTGCTTACCCGTGATTCTCATCATTCCAGGCAAACGGCAACATCAACAAGAGCATTCTTCGAAGAATTCACGTTCGCCGTCGCCGGAGAATGTTCGGGGTGTGGCGTCCCCGGCTCCGAATGATGAACCGTACCGACCCATCCAGAGATCTCCGCAGCCTCACCGGGGCCCGCCACCACCGCCCTCACCACCTGTCCCCACGCAACCGGTGGCCCCCGTAGCTCCAGAACCTCCAACGCCACTGCCGCTTCATCCATGTGATGTCTGCGGACGGACCTTCGTGCCACAGTCACTAGCCAAACACATCAAGATTTGTGAAAAGATGACGGTGAAGAAAAGAAAAACTTTCGACTCTTCCAGACAAAGGCGTGAAGGTGTGTTACTATTTCTTTTACATCTGCGAAAAATATCTAAGTTAAGTCCTTTACTCGGCCTGTACAGGAAACATGATAAATTGACCCAGGAGATATAATAAATAGACCTTGCAGTAGTTCAATTGGGACGCGTCTAATGTATCTAGGCCAATAGATAAAACTTGAAAACCCGAGATATAATTTATGTAACAGCACGCACTATACTTGTTTTCATGTATAGCAAAGGCATACACAATCAAATATTCATTAAGACACAACAAGAAAATTCTTGACTCATAATGACCTAAATAGCTATATAAAATTAGTTATCTAAATTATCATATTGATCTTTTTTATGTAGTTTGAATGGAGTTATTTTAGTAGTGTAGCTCGTCATTTTGTTAACGATGGAGGTTGCGGGTGTACTAACTCATTTTTCTTTTATTTTTGCCCATAGTCTTGCGTTTTAATTTGAATTTGAAAATTCCAGATTTTGCATGTCCCCAACATTTCAGTTTTGATTTTGGTTTTAGGTAGATAGTTATTCCTTTATACCTATAGTAAGTAGTTTATATTATTGTTTTGACAGTAGCATGATTTATATTTAGTATGTTTATTGACATTTCCTTTGTTGTTGTGGGTAATAAGGGCTGACCGCGGCGAACGGTGCTAATTCCGGTGAGTGGGTGAACGGTTTACATATTCCCTGCCATTCATTTAACTGTGACTCCTTGCCATTGTATGTGAACGTTTTACTAACACAGCCACACACGTCCTACTGCATTACAAAATGCTCGTGATACTTTGCATACGGTTTCAAACAAAATACTGTTTCCATTTCCAAGACTTCATTATGAAGAGTTTCAAGGATCAGGCAAAAATCTCCATATGAGAGGTTTCTTAGATTGTTCTCAGAGTTCAAATCTCTCTCGTCTATATGTGCATCATTGCATCGTTATTTCTGAGGCAGAATACCTTCACATAAGCTCATTAAAGTTATATTCATTCCAAATTCGTGAGTTCAATAAAGTCACGTTTAATCTCGAAAACAAACATTACAAACTAAATTACTCGTTTCTACATGACAAGATTAATTCTCGTAACGGATGTTGGCAACTTTTTCTTTAAATTCCGCTTTTTGTTTTGACAAAAAAAAATACATTTAGACCGTCAAAAAGTGAAGCTTTGAATTGATGTAGGTAAATGTTGATTGTGGTTGCATCGACGATATGACATCCTACGGAGGCTCTAACGAGGTCTGAATTAGCATATTAGTTTGTATACGTCGGCCAATACCTACGTTTAGCAACTCCGCCCTCGTAAAGTAACAGTCATCGTCACTATACTAAGCACAGGCTCATGTTTCGAATGAAGTCTTTACAAATGCACGGGATGCCTGCCACAGTTTGTCACTGAACATCTGGTGACATTACAAGTGTTTGTTCTACAAATTAGTGAAGTGTGTCCAATGTATTTTGTTAGTTTTAATTATATCCGTTGAGTAATGTGCACTGTGTGTTTGTGTGTGTCGGACTTGGAGGTAAACGTGTGTCTTTTGAAGTAGTAATACTGAGTGGTGTTTAAATGTTTAGCTATTAGATTTATCTGTGTGACATGAGCACCGTGTTTGTAGAAAGTAACATTGCATAATGAATTTTTTAATTCACTGCTAGACTGTTGACTGTAGACTTAACAAACTTTCAAGGTCTCCGGGTATGACAAGACTGCAGGAGCATGCTATGTTCTAACTAATTACGAAGGTTTTGCGCATGCTTGATCACTTGACTTATACTAGTGGGTAAAGACATGTGCCCAATCACACCTATACGTATGCTTTGTTTGGTCACGTTATAGGTACCGACCTGGAACAATACTTGCCAAAGAACTTCGGTCTTCCTGAAAACAGTCCGTTTCTAGAGAAAAGTCCCCCGCCCACAGCAAGACCGGCGCCGAAACCGAAACCACAAGCAACCAGAAACCCTATAACGAAGGTAATAATGAATCTACATTATGTTGTAGTAGATAACTACTAAACTGTGCTATAAATCTATTCTTAACAGTACAAGCATTTCTTTTAAACGATCGCGTGCAGGATGCGCGATATGATTGAGGGAAACTGTTTTTATCATCATGTAAGTTCTTACAAAATAAAGTAGCTTTAAAATGTGTATTTTTAGTTACAAAGGAGGTAATTACTGCGGAAAGAATAGTGTCGTTCATTTGTAAATGTCACTTGAAGAAAGTCTCCCGTGTACACGGAATAGAAAATAAGCCCATATGTGGTAAAGTCCTTAGTTATTCAATAGTATTTTCACTTCTGTGTGCTAATGGCCGGTACGTTGGAACAACGCCACTCTGTCATGTTAATATTTAACTTAGAAGTCATAATGAGCCTTCTATTCAGTTACCATTTTGGTTTACAAAACAGGAATGCAGAGTAGCTGTTTGAAACATTTAGAAACTGCATACTTAATATTGGGGAAAGACCTAACAGGAAAAACAATTCCATTTAAGTTTATTGTGGGCATTACCTACTAGGTACCTACATAAGTTATGAGGAGAGCAAAAAATTGTGAGTTGAGCTCATCCTTTAATTCTCAAATTATTCATATCTCTTTGCTTGGTGGTTTAGGTTTGCTTCTTCTTCTTCTTTTCGAGTCGATGGGAGACTCTTCATAATTTATGGGCCCAGTAGGTGGCCACCCCGATTGCGGCGTCAGTGGCGAGTATAAGTTCTTACAAAGTGCAGGGGACACTCCAGCATGTGTGCCATATCTTGCAAAGGGCACCGCACTCACACTGGGTATCAGACGGGTCTATAAAACCCCATTTTGCTAAATTGTGTTTGCAGCGGCCTACTTGGGTGCGCAAACGATTGAGTGCTTTGGAAGTGACAATTGTTATGACCATATAAGTGGATTTTTTTTCTTACCTATACTCGTCTCCAAAACTCTTTCTATCACTCAAAGGTTTGCTGGTAGAAAAGTCTACTTGGAGTTAAGCTCGCCTTTCTACATCAATTTAATTGCCACTCTATGTTGTATGCTATTTTGTGTAAAAGAAAGAATTGAAATACCTATAATGTTGCTTCCAGCCGATGGCCGAACTCCAAAGATGTCCGCACTGCCACCGCGCGTTCGGTGTGCGCGCGTTCGAACGACACGTGGAGTGGTGCGCGGACAAGGCGAAGATCCTGCCCGCGGCGCCCGCGCAGCCGCCGCAGCACATCGCCGACGCCAAGCAGCGGCTCAATGCGCGCACGCAGTACAAAGCGCCACTCGCGCGCGGACGACGGTTAGTAGTTGTTATTATGATGTACCTAACTGGTGAACTACTACTCCTTTCATCAAATGGTAAAATTAAATGGGTATGATGGCAGCTCGACGCCCATACGCATTTTTATAAGATAGGAATCGAAATTCGGCTTGACCATCGGTCCCAACCCGTACAGATCAATGACAGCCAAACGAGCCTACATATTACACACATTTTTAATGGAATCTCTTAATTCCCGGTATTATTGATGCGACTGCCATGAACAACCAGGAAAACCACTCAAGAAGATCAGCCTACTGACATCCACATTGGAACCCAGAACTCATTACGATATCTATTTCACAGTCCGATAAGGTACCAAAAAAAAACCCGGACCAAGTGCGAGTCGGACTCGCGAACGAAGGGTTCCGTACCATTATCGCAGAAAACGGCAAAAAAAACATGTTTGTTGTATGGGAGCCACACTTAAATATTTATTTTATTCTGTTTTTAGTATTTGTTGTTATAGCGGCAACAGAAATACATAATCTGTGAAAATTTCAACCGTCTGGCTATCATGGTTCATGAGATACAGCCTGGTGACAGACGGACAGACAGACAGACGGATTGCAGACTCTTAATAATAGGGTCCCGTTTTTACCCTTTGGGTACGGAACCCCAAAAACTGTAGTTTATTGCCTTGGGAATTAACATAGATTGCTCTCAACAAAACCCTGAGAGTCAAATCTTAAATATTGACAAAAAACCGTTCCACCATTTGATTACGACAACATAACTTAACCACATAGGATTGATTGATGTGCGCAGCAGCCGTTTAGTCAAGAGCTCCGCTTGCTCGGACGTCGGTCACTGTCATTACTTCTAATAACCCGCCATTACTTTTTTACTGACACTTGTTATTATGTCGCCTGTGAACTGAGACGTTACGTTCAGTTTTTTGTAGTATTCGGTTTGTTATTGTATTACTCATTTTCGGATTTTAACGAAAACGCTACAAATTATGATGACCCCTAAAATATGTACTTTCAGTCACGCGTTATCTTCTATCCAATTTTTAAATGGTGAACAGTTCTATTTTTATAAATCAATCAGCAATTAGTATAAATGATCATAATAGCTGATAAAACTACCACGAAATTAATGACTGAGCATATTTTAAACATTACCTACAGAATTCTTAGTCTCTAAACTGCCGTCGAAAGAAATATTTGAATTCATTCGACGGCTGATATTTCCCGCTTCAAAAGCTAAGTTCCATTATTTTCTTTTTTACGAAAAATAACAAATATCTCCTTTTCCAGATCATCGCAAACACGCGACAAGTCCTCGAACAGCCGCTCAGCATCTGTGGAATCATCGCGCGGTGTTTCTCCGCCACCACCACCGCGTGAATATGGCGACTACAAGGGTGGGCGCACCAGAGCCTCAGGTAAAAACTCTTTTAGAACTGACTTTCCAAAATGGAGGAGGTTCTATGTTCTGCTGTATGTAATTTTTTTTTGTGTATTTTCACCGATTTCTCCGTCAATTGAGAACCGCAGCCTAATTGCGTAAGTTAATTCAGCAAAGCAAACAAGTCGATTCTTTCCCAAAAACGACTTTACGTATTGCATATTACACTCTGAAACGGAAAGGTTATGCTCCTTTCGATTACCAATATTTTGACTTAGAATTGATTGTAAAGAATTAACGAAAGCGGAAGAATCGAGATAAAACTTCACTATTGGTATTAGAGTGCGCGCAAGATAAGTCTGCGCGCGACGGGTGGCGTGCTTAATGTTGCCAGAATAACTGATCATTTTCCTTCATTTAATCAATAGTCATTTTTCATAACTCAAAACTTAAAGTAATTTAAGTTTATCATATCAGCCAAAAGACGTCCACTGCTGGACATAGGCTTTAAGTTAAGCATAATTAATTACTAGCTTATTTTACTTGCATAGAATATTATGAAAAAAGGTTAGTGAAATTATTGAAAATCTTTTATATAATACTAAGTAGTACCTACTAAGCCCTAATAATTACCTACTAGAACCTACTAATTTGGTCTAACAATGGTCCTGCAGTGGCAAATACCGTCCATTTCAATTTCAATTCTTTTTAATTTCTTCATCAACAATTTTTGAAGAAGCTACTGCCACATAAACCTCTTGATTTATTTGGGTGACAGTGCGTTCAGAAACGCCTAAAACAAAATAACAATGATGCATTATATATTATTATTTGATTTGATTATAATTACATGATGCCGGTCCTGTCCCGCTGAAATATTTATGTACCAACCAAAAACCAATAGGTACTGTCAGGCACCGGTAGTACAAAATTTTTGGAAAATTTTAGTATAATGGTATCCCTAAAAGTTACCTGTCAAATAAGCAACGCGGGCTCTATCTTTGTAAAATGGTACCGTAGGCCCGTAATTATTGTCTTGTTCACTTCAAGTAAACATATCTGCCAGCACTTAAAATTACTTTTGGCATAATGATGGCGATTATTTACTTCGGAAACGAATAAAAACACGGAATACAACACACTCTCTTGACACCTGACATAAATGACAAATGATTAGTTCCAATAATGGCCGCGCGCAGACTTATCTTGCGCGCACTCTAGGTATGTAATGCAAATGTCAAGTATATTTGACAAGCGTAAAACCCTTTCGTCGCTGTCATTGATATGTCCAATATTTTTTGGCGCCTAGGATTTGTCGTTGCACAATACCGAAAAAGTTGAAAGACATGATTCTGATTCTTTGAAAGAATCGACTCGTTTCCTTTGCCGAATTCACTTACGCAATTAGGCTGCCGGTTTTGAAAATTGTTTTGTTTGAAAGATTATGTTCCCGAATTGGTCCCATTTAAATTTGGTGAAGATCTGATCAAGAACTTCGGAGATATACAACATAACTCTTCAATAAATGACAATAAAGGGGTACGTAGGATCGCAGATGTGTACAGTTCACCCTGGTACAGTCACCGTCAGATATATTGTAGCAGGCAAGGCGACCTCTGAACAACTTAAAATGTCATTAAGTTCCATACACTACAAATTACCATTAATATCTGAACATTCATGCACCGAGCCTACTTGCCAACTATTGAAAGAAAATTGATCTTGGTTCTGTAATGAAATTAAAAATCACATCACATCATCAGCCTATTAATGTTCCCACTGCTGGGACACAGACCTCCTCTCTTGGGAATAGGCCGTAATCCACCACGCGGGCTCAGTGCGGGTTGGTGGATGTCACATGTCTTCGAATTTTTGGTTCTAGGACATGCTGGTTTCCTCACGATGTTTTCCTTCACCGTTTTGAGAGCAGTGGTGATGAAATAATTTACACAAAGTAATAGTAGGGGAGTCCACGATGCTAAATGGGGATTTACTCGAGCGTCATAGAGACCTATTGGGTTGCAAAGCTTAGATGATTAGAAGAAAAAAAAAATATTGTATACCTTTTCATCGGTGGGGGCTCCCCGCATCGATGAAAAGGTAGAGCTAGAGATTTTCAAATATGTAAAAAAATACTGTTGGATGGACATACTCGAGCGCGTCAGATATTAATAGCATCAGTGTCCTACGTATTTGTAATAATGTACGTATGTTAATCTGATCATTTGCACGATGGGGGTCGTCGTATATAGTGGTTCATATGTGGTGGAGGTACTTAACCGGGTACAAGGTATCCCCCCTTATGTTATTCTGCCACGCTTGAGTAAATCCCTAAATCCCTTCTAGGGCTCCCCTACTATAAAGCGCCTGCCTGGGCTTGAACCAACGACCTACAACTTGTAAGTCGAGGCCGATACCACTGGGCCACCACTGCTGTCAAATTGAAAACAATTTAATTTAATTTGTTTTTGGTTTCTCCTATAGATCACGCAGTAACGAATTACGCAATTTAATAATACGTTAATTATTAATTAATTATTTATGTTCGTCTGCGTAATAGTTCAGATATTTTTGGTTAGTTGTGTGTAGAAATTATTGACAGACATCTGCTCAGATATTAATGAAGTAATAAATGTTCAGATATTAATGGTAACTTGCGTATGGTATTTATAAACATTTTAAGTTGTTCTGAAATATTTGGTCACCTTGTCTGCTATAATATATCTGACGGTAACTGTACACTCTAATTTACCGGTTATGATCTCGTTTCATATTATTCGGGTAATCTTTTCTGGCATAATCTGGTTTGGGCATTATAGGAACCTACTATAGAAGTTGCCCACTATATACGTACCTCTATCAAAAAGTGAAAAATAAAAACTTTTCACATTGCCAAAAAACGAAGAAACAAAAACAGGAACACCGACTTCCGAAATTTAAGTAATCTTTCACTTTTTAGTTTTTTTTATTTGGAAGTAGGTATTATTCTTTTTGTACAAAGAGTTTTATACAAATACATCAATACAAAAAAAATACAAATGGCAAACGATGTCAAAAAGCATCTTACGAAATCTACGAATATCTTTTTATCCTGCCTTACAGAATCGATCTCTAGTAACGACTGTCACGACGAGTCTTCCCCTCACATGCCAGTGATTCGAAACTCTCGGAACTCACAAAACAGTTCGTCAGGCGATGCTCACGTCAAGGCAAGGCAAGCACGACTTGCCAGGGATCTAAGCAGCTCCAGGTACGATCCTTATATTATTCACACATAATTATGTTAAGAAAATTTACCTTTTCCAAATTTTAAAAATAATTTAAAACTTAGACGTAATAAATAAGGGGAAAGGAAGGCATTTTTTTAGAATATTTTTAATTATAATATAATTAAACGGACTTAGTTCCTGTCTCCTTGTTTGTTACAATCTAGAAAACGAAACAAGACCTTACCCTTCCTTTCCCCTTCCATAGAGAAAAACAAGATCCCCACCTATCCTCTGCCAACCTAAGTAATACTGATCCTAATATCAAGAAAAGTCAACAAAATAAAACTGAATCAAATGTCATGAAAAATCAAACTCAGGCTGAGCCAAATATTAAAACAGTTGAAATGAGTGTTAAAAACCGACAAGTTAATGCAGATTCAAATATAAAGAAAAGCCAACAAGTTAATACTGAAACGAAAGTAAAGATAACCCAACAAAGTAATACTGATACGAAATTCAAGAAAAGCCAACAAGGTAACACTGATACAAGTGTCAAGAAAAGCCAACGAGGCAACACTGATACAGGTGTCAAGAAAAGCCATAAAGGTAACACTGATGCGAGTGTCAAGAAAAGCCAACAAGGTAACACTGATACAAATCTCAAGAAAAGCGTACAAGTTGACACTGATACAAATGTCAAGAAAAGCCAACAAGCTGAAACTGATATAAATGTCAAGAAAAGCCAACAAGCTAATTCTGTTAATAGTGTCAAAAGAAGCCAACAAGGTGACTCTAATTTAAACGTCAAAAATATACAGCAAACAAATACTGATCCAAATGTCAAAAAATCTCAACAAAGTAGTACTGAATCAAATATCAAGAGAACTCTATCTCAAACCAAGCTCAGTAAAATAACTGCAAGAAAGCAACAACAACTAAAGAAATTAGAAGAAGTTGTCCACAAATATAACGAGAAAAGCCAAAACACTGCCAATGATTTAAAAAAATCGTCCAGACCTCCCTGTGATAACAGTCAAATACCTATTCCGAATCAGTTAAAACGTAAAAACACCAAGAAAGCATTAAATATATCTGATATTGATCAGTTGATAAGCGAGGATATTCAAGATATGAATTCTTCAGAAATAAGTAATGAAAATGTTAAAATTGGTTCTGCTAAAACATCATCTGCTAAGGATAAAAAACATAAGGTCAATAATGATAAGGGGAAAATCAAGATAATTAAAGAAATTAGTATGAGTTTAGACAGTTTGGAAGATTGTCCCACACCTGCGGGTAGTAATCAAAACTGTCAATCGATTGGCATTGATATGCTCTCATGTATTCCATGTATCATACACAATAACCCAGACAAGAAAAAAGCCAACACTAAAAATAAGAGCAATAAAGATACAAATAGTGCTAAGGAACTTGAAAATAACACGATTACCGAACCAAAAATTGAGTTACTTTATAAAAATCCAATTATAATACATTCTCAGCAACGACAATACGACAGAAGTCCATACGTTACACAGGATTCAATCAATTCAAATTCTGATAGTCTCATAGTTACTCCTAGTACTTCTGAAAACGATATTCCTGATGAAAGTGAAGCTATAACAGACTTCAATAACCAGGAAATTATCGATAATAATATAATTTCATACATAGAAGAAGATGTAGATATTCAAATATCCAATCAAATTGTTAGTGAGTCAAACAGGGACTCGATTAGCGAACAATTCGACGAAGACATTCACAATCTGACTGAAGAAAACTATGAACGCGAAAGTGTGGAACTATCTTGTGAGTCAACAGAAAACAAGTTTGACGATGATATTATCACGGAGACTAATGAAATTGAGTGTCGACATGGAAGCGGCGAAACTTATACAAAATTTACAGAGGACCCAGCAGATCTAGAAGAATTTATGAATATTACTGATAAATTATTAAGTAATGATCTCTCTGAAAGAGAATGTTCCAATATTGCCAAGGACGTCAATAGTTTGCATACCCCAACTTCAAATTCCATTGAAGCCATAAATCAACAAATTTCGGATGTCGCTATCAATGAATCGCCTAAACATCAGTTTTCTGATACATTTCAAGATTTAAAGGACCATCTGAGGGAATTGCTCGAAGGTGCTGGAAATACAGTTAGCGAAGTCTTAAAGAGAACAGAAGAGGCAAATAAAGATATAACATCTAACAATACATCCGATGTCAATAGGAAGGTTCGTGACATGGAACACATAACTGTTTATCAACTACAATTTTATGAAAAAACAGCAGAAATAGATAGGGATGATGCGGACGATGAACCGCATGGATTTAAATTACCTTCAATAGCAGAAACAAACAAACCAGGAGATAAAGTAGAATGTAACAAGAAAGAGATAAAAAATATTTACAAACCAAAAAGAAAAATCAAAATGTTGGGCGAACAAACTAGATCTAATAAAGAATATCAAACATTTATCGTAAATCAAAATTCAAATGAAAATGAATATAGCGACGACCAATCGGAGGCATCAGAGCCTGCCTTGAAGTTGCCACGAATTGAAAATAAAAGGTTAGATTACTTTGTTTGGCCACTTCCCATTCTATCCTTTTTACTCCGCATTTCCCTTATGCTTTTTTTAATCTTGTAGTATAATTGTTATAAATGAATTTATTTCTATTAAAAATCTTCATAATGAAACATAAGATTCGCTTTTTATGAATCGAGTGCAGGGAGTAATTGTAATAAATAAACTTATGTCTCATTGCGAAAATTAGTGACTTCTTACAGTATACTAAATCATTAAAATAATAATATCTGTATTTATTATAAAACTTTACAGGCTTGACGACACTTACGACCCATTTGTATCAGCTGCTAGGCAGATGAAAGAACTCATGTCCTCCGACACAAACATTCCTAAAAAAATACAAACTCCAAAAGACCATAGCAGAACCCTTCCCGCCCTCCAACCAGCTAAAGATAAAGGCTCTTCCTCGTATCTTCGGTCAGATAACAGTAAAATGATAAAAGACACACTTAACAAAACTTATCAGAAGACACCAACGTTACAAAGAATGAAATCTTTCGGTAGCTCGAACAATGAAAACAGTAGTAACACGTTCGGCGGTCGATGCAGCTCATTTAGATTAAATAGAAATGACAAAAAACCTAGTCCTAAACTAAATACAACCTTTACAAAGTCCAGTAAAGAAAACATTAGTACAGTAGAAAAGAATTATTTTAATCGAAATAGCAATCTCAATAGATCGTTTTCTAGTTACACAGCTTCAAGTTACAGTACACCTAAACCTAAAGATAAAATCCCAAAAATTGCCACTTCTATGTATCATAGTTTCCAACGCACAACTATAAAGCAGCCTGTCAAATTAGATAAAATAAAGAGAGACGATGAAAAGAAAGAATTCGTCAATCTCGATGCCATACTCGCTGACGACAATTCTTCAATGACTGATAGTAATTACATTGATCCAAGGCTCATCAATGAAAATGACAACCTGCCCATCAATGTTAATACCATATTAAATAACCCTGATATCATTAGTAGCATGGAATCTCTTCTCACTACAGAAAACTTACCAAAAAGATTTGAATCATTTAACACTGTTAATCAAAACAACAACAAAAACTTGAATAATAATATTACTGGTTCAAACAATAAAACTCCAAAAAATGAGCCGAATAATAACATTAGCAAAACTACTGCACCAACAAATGATGATTTGAACATGCAGTACGATAAACTTATGTATTCTTTAGAACAAAGTATAGCTTCGAAGACCTCTACTAGAGATGATGATTCTCTATGCGAGGACTTCGATCTCGAAGATTTCATGACATCTTTTGATGAAGAAATACATAAACAAAAAATTGAAAACAAACGCACATGCAGCTCCACCACTAGAATAGTTAAACAGTCCGAGCTTGCAGACAGCAACAGGACTTCAGAATTGAATAGTATTAGTTCTTCTCCCAAAGTCATCAATGGTATGAACCCTGTTAACAAGTCTATGTCTCTCAATTTTAGCACTAACAATGTGAGTGAGAGCCTTTTCCCATCCTCTGTGAAACGTTCCACTTCCCTTCTTGATTCCATCCAACGGAAGCATACACCGAAGATGGACAGCGGGAGGGGTCGCCATAAATCCGATCAAGTGGATAAGGATCTTCAGCAGTCTCTAAAAGATTTTGACAAATTCTACGAAAATGAAAAGAACGAAAAACAGTCCAGCAAAGAGATAACTAACTTTAATGGCACGACGAAAAGAGATTCTCGAATGAAGACTGAACGAAAAATCAAAAAAGTTGAAAATATTGTCAATGGAAACCACACGCCAAATGGGAAGCACAGTAATGATTCAGCTTATAGCAGGTTAGTCAGGTAATTGTTTTCATTACATGCAGGAACAGCTATTGATTTTGTCATAGGAAATAATAGTTTGCGTTGTCGATTAGGAAAGTGAATGAAATTATATTTTTCAGTTTGAACAGAACATCTCCGTCGAAACTGTCACTATGTACTTTCAAGGAGCCAAGCAATGGGTTGCCGTCTCTAGAACAAATCCCGGCGGGCTCGGACTCGAGCGGCAGCAACAAGGAGGACGCGCGCTCGATCTCCAGCGACGAGTTCCTCGCCATGGAGCGCTCGGCCGAGCTCGATGAGCCTCTGCCGCCGCCCGACCTTCTCTATAAGGAACAAGACAATCACGTCAGCGGTAAGTGCACTAAAATAAGAAAAAGTTAATTTAAAAAACCCGACCGTTTAAGAAGCGAACTAAAAAGACGTAAACAAGAAGATAATCATGCTGTGCGTACAGCTAAGGAGTGGAATTTCCTGCTGGAGTGGTCTTTAAGTCAAGGTTATTTCTAGGCAAGCGTGCTCCATCGTCGACCACATCATCGCTTACCATCAGGTGAGATGTTGAGTGAGGTCAAGCGAGAGCCTATAATAGAGAAAAAAGAAAAAGATACATATTCGCGAGCTGGCTTACCAAAACCAGATGAATCCTCAGACTGCACAGCATGATTTGATTTTGTGAATTAACTCTTTTTATTTATAACTTTTTAGTTAACATTTGTTTTTCGAATTTGGTTCATTTAAACATATGTGTTGTATATTTTTGAAATCACCTCTGATATATATCACCCATTATTTTGATACACCACACGATGGGTCAGGATGAAAAGAATAATTTCTTTCTTCTATTTTGCATTTTTCTATTTTCCTATTTTAATGTAGCCAGTGACACTTCAAGGTCAGGACGAATCGATTGACGTAAGAATCATCAAGATCGGCCAACGCGTTTGGTCTCTAGAACTCTACATAGGAACATATATACATAGACTGATAAACACATTACCCTCCTACGGCAGTCGGGTAAATAAATCACCAATTTACAAATTTAATAAAGTGTATACTTACGTATATTGATGTTTATCTTTGTACACACAGAGAAGCGCGCAAGCTCCCGCGCGTCGTCGTCGTGGCGCGCGCACGGCTCGCTGAGCTCGTCGGGCTCGGACGCGTCCCTGGCGCGGCGCCGCGAGCGCGACGTGCCGGCCGCGCCGCGCGCTCGCCTGTCGCGCTTCTGTCACGAGTGCGGCAACAAGTTCCCCGTCGACACCGCCAAGTTCTGCATCGAGTGCGGCGTCAAGAGACTCGTCGTGTAGTGCCTCCTCGCCATCCACAACAGTGAGCTACTTCTAGTCTTCTAAGTAGTGCCGGTCTATGTAGGCATACTGGTGATTAATATTTAAAGCCCACGCGGCGGACTTTGTGACGTATGAACTCGTTTCGAAGTCGATAGCGACTCGAGCGGCGCATTCTATACCGATAATTTTTCATACACAGCATATGATGTTGACGAAATACCAGTAAAAGTATTGATATCATGAAATACGTATCACTAGTGAACACAACGTTCAATTTGTACAGATGACGCGAGAATTGAGTAGGATACCAAACAAAAATGTGTTCTGTAATTAATTGCTTAAAACGTTTTATATGAGTTTATTGTTGATGACCAAAAGGATGCACCATTTAAGAATTGATGTAGCTAGCATTGCAAGAAAATGAAAGATACATTATGTATTCATTGCATTATTTAATACAGCAACTGTTTTTTTTTTATCTGATGATTATTTATTTATTATACCTTAGATTTACCTCAAACATGAAAGTACATTTTTATACTTGACTAAATTGTATGGTATGTATTTGCACAAATCGACAATCTTGGACCACTACTTAGATGTAAATTGAAAACTTTCTTAAAGTAATATGTAAGAGGAAATGGGGGCAGAGAGCGCCGATTGAATTTCCTGAGTAAAAAGTCATAATTCGAGGTTTGGCTCTCGTCTCTTTCCTCCTCCAATATTGGACCAATTTAAAAGATATTCTGTAAACTGAAAATTAAAGATATATACTACTAGCTGTTCCCCGCGGCTTCGCTCCCGTGGACCACCCCACAGGACCCGTTTTCGGGTTAAAAAAATAGCCTATAGCACTCAGGAATAATGTAGCTTTCTACCAGTGAAAAAATTTTTAGAATCGGATCATTAGTTCCAGTGATTACCCCCTACATACAAACTTACAAATTTTACCTCTTTATAATATTAGTATAGATGTCCCTATGTTTTCCTTTTTGATGATACATTATCTTTAGAAGCACTAGAGCCCTCAAAAAAATGCTCAAAATTGCGCTGTCAACAGAGGCTTGGTGTACAAATTTGACAAACATAAATGAAAAAAGGAAAACATAGGGACATAGTATATATCTTACTTTACCAGTTTATGGAATATCTTTTAAATTGGTCCAATATTGGAGAAGGAAAGAGACGAGAGCCAAACCTCGAATTATGACTTTTTACTAAGGAAATTCAGTCGGCGCTCTCTGCCCATATTTCCTCTTAAAGTAATAACGTAATATTATTTACAAAATGTTACCAAATTGCTATAATGTATAAACTAATTTGTGCCTTCACAATTAACTAGATTGTAATGTCCTATATTCTGTTATTTTGTTTGCGAAGTTTTAATTTCTGTTACATCTTTTATCAATTAAAAAATATGGCCAGAGTAGCCCTTGGAAATTGTAATATCTGTGATACACGAAACACTTTTGGTAGATCAAAATTGTTGTCATGGAAGGTTGAATGAAATCAAAATAACTTTTTAGTGCCAATTTGTTTATGTATTTACCTGGGCGGTGACAATATTTTGAGTGTGTCTAAGGGACAGATGTATATGAATTGCATACATCTTTCCCTTACGCACACTAAAAATAACCTTACTCAAAGAGCTTATGGTCACCCCGTGATTTGGGTTTCGAATGTAATTTTGTGTACATTATTAATTTTCGATTTGCTATTGTTAGCGAATACCATTTTATTTTTGTATTAATTTTGATTACCCTTCCAAGGATTTCCATTAACGTCTCTTATCCACGACATAGTTGGCCATTTTAACAAGACTGATTTTATTTTCAAAGTTTTCGAACTTGATTAATCCTTAGTTACTGTTGTATATTGTTTTTAATAAAATAACGATTTTATCATGTAATAAATTAACATTTTAATAATGATAATCTGTTGTTTATCTCACAACCCCAATATTGCTTTAAAGTTTAAATTACTATAACGAAAACCTGCCATAAGGATACTTAATTTTAAATTTAAATAAAGATTCAAAGATTGTATTTAGTTTCTAATAATTATGTAAAAATATGACATGATATTTACTTTCTTACATTGAAACTACTTAACTGTAAAACTTAATGAAGGACTTAGCATACTGATACAGCATAATATTAATTATTATATTTTTATTTACAACATTAACAAATCAAAATCTTATGCCAATTGTAAAAAAAAATAGAAAAATTTAGTCATTTGTTTTGTTCTTAATTTTTAGAAGATTTACAGTAGTCTATATTATGTTTAAAACAAAATAAGGTGTCTAAAGCCTGAAATTACTCTTATGTCCTTTTCTCGTTGCTAAAGCACCCCTAACCCGCAACCTGCGGAGAGCCTCACGAAGGTGCTTAGGTTGTAGTGGCCCTGCTTCACCTGACTTATCTAATACTTCAAGTGCTGAAAACAAAACAAAAAAAATATTTTACTACAGTTAAACAAACCATAAGGATACTTGCCCAATAAAAAAAACTGGTTAAGTGCGAGTCGGACTCGCGCACGAAGGGTTCCGCACCACGCAAAAAAAGGCAAAAAAATCACGTTTGTTGTATGGGAGCCCCCCTTAATTTATTATATTTTAATTTAATAATTATTATTTTTGGAAGTGAATATACAACTAAATATTCTGTGAATATTTCAAGCGTCTACCTGTTGTCGTTAATAATATCGAGCAAAAACGGCAAAAAAATCACGTTTGTTGTATGGGACTGAGACTGGAATATTTAAGGGGGGCCCTTAAATATTAATTTTATTCTGTTTTTAGTATTTGTTGTTATAGCGGCCATATAAATACATCATCTGTGAAAATTTCAACTGTCTAGCTAACACGGTTCATGAGATACAGCCTGGTGACAGACGGACAGACAGACAGACAGACGGATCGTGAAGTCTTAGTAATAGGGTCCCGTTTTTACCCTTTGGGTACGGAACCCTAAAAATTAATCGGTAAATGTGTTGCTAAGCGCCAATCTCGAGAACCACTGAACCGATTTCGATAATAGTTTTTTTGTTGTGTTTGTTATTGTTAGGAGAAGGTTCTAACTTTACACTAAAAAATTGTCTGAAAAAGTCTAAAAACAACACTTTTCTACACTCCCATACAAACGATTCGTAATAATACTTAAAAGTCAATTTGAACTTTAATACCATACCATAAAGTTTAAGTGTTAGCGGAGAGGTTCCGGGAAGGCACTCTTTCTATTGATGAAAATCCATTCAGTAGTTGAGTTTATCGCGTACAGACGATAGTGATTTACCATAACAGTGAGTAAAGATTTTTTTGCTAGCCTAATTTTCAGTCTCTGTTGGGCACACACCTCCCCTTTCTTCTTCCAAACCTATTTTGCTCGATCTCTGGCCAGGTTTGACCCGCACACGTGGTCAGATCGCCACATGTCTTTCACCACGGTGACCCTCTTCGACGTCGATGTCTTTCCGATTTTTATTATTATGTTTAATAAAATAGGTAACTAAAGATCCCCAATCCTTACCTTCTTCCACAACTTCACCAACAAATACTTTGGCAATACCAGACATGGCTATCACAACATTCTGCCCAACCGAACACCCTGTGATGGTCTGCATCAGCCTTTTTATAGCTGCCTTGGGGAAAGCTGCTCGGCGGTACATCTCATACCTATCCAACTGCTCCTCTGTGAAGTTTGAGACTAGAACTCTGCAAAATAAGATTGGTAATTATAAATAACTTTAAAAAAGAGGTTCGCGAAAACAGCCTATCATCTTGTCGCATTAAGTTTGAGGCACCTCCCCAAGCAAAACGCCGCGCCTAGTCGTTTTTGTGCAGTTTTTAAGAGCTACCTACTCTTTAAAAAGAAATATCAATTAATAAAAATACATAAAATTTCTACATAATGTTGATTCTAAAATTGAAGTACACTTTTTTTAGAGAGGTATATGTTTTTTATTATTGATAGCATGCATCTCCTCGTAAAGTGTTCATTAATTATTACTATACTAACACTAATGGATAGACAATTTGATAACGAACATTTGCTTAGTTTTTTTTTTCAAAAGACCAATATTCGATTTTATAAAGATTTTATTCTAAAATCTGGGCGTATTCACTACCGTAATTCATGCGCCACCAGTGCCGCTAGGCCAATAGGAATGCTCATAATCTCATGCTGATTTTTTGGTCAGGGTACGGCCTTAAATCAGACTTGAAAACCAGAATTTGTTTTGGATTTAACCAGTGGCGGATTTGTCCTAAGGTCCAGTAGGCGCGGGCCTAGGGCGGCCAATCGTTCTGCGAGCAATGTGCCCTGCCCACTGCCACTTAAGTTTGGCAATTCCTATATCGGCCTTGGTTCTCTTGCGGATGTCTTAATTTCCGATTCGATCAAGCAAGGAAACTGCCGAGCATAGCCCTCTCCATTGCCCTTTGGGTGAATATAAGCTTTCTGATGAGGCCCATTGTGAGCGACCACGTCTCTGTCCCGTAAGTAATCATTAGCAACACACACTGGTCATAGACTTTTGTCTTGAGACACTGGTAAGTTGGATGAGAAGATACCGCTCAACTTAAGTCAACATAGTTTGTACTATATGTTTATGAATGAATAGGCCAAACAAACTTATTCGATTGTATTTCGTTGTTGAAGATGCACCCCCTTTTTTAACTTGTGGAAATTCTCATGGATGAATGACTTCCACCAAAGGGCGGGCGAAGGATTCTGTCAGACTCTAGACTAAAACCACACGGTGTTCTGCAGCTACCTGCTGCAGCTAGCTCCTGAGGGATCGGTCCATTCGAGTAGTTACAGATAGCTGCTCATCGGACCAATTGGATATTAATGCCGGGGTCCCTCAGAGGTCGGTACTCTCAGCGACATTATTCTTGGTGCACATAAATGAGCTGCTAAAACCCGGCACCTTTGGGTATGACGACAGCACTGTTGCTGAGAGATACTTGTCCAACGCACGGGCTACTGGGCCTGAGGTCCTGTCTCTTCGTGAGGCCATGGTGGAGCGGTTGAGCTTATCCTTGGAGGCGGTCTCCGAATCCCCATTCCTGATGATTGATGCCAATCTGGTCAAGTTCAATGCCGCTAAAACACAGGCGTGTCTTTTCTCCGCTAAAAAGAGCCAATTTCATCCGGCTTCATCTTGCCGAGGTGTAACCGTGCCGATAACGTACCATCTTGAGCTTCTTGGTGTAACGTTGACATCGACACTCAATTTTGGCTCATACATTGAAGCAAAGGCTCAACTGGCTGCCAAAAAGTTGGGGATCCTTGCGAAGGTGAGACGGTACTTCACGCCATAACAGCTGTTTAAGTTGTATCAAACGCAAGTTCGATCTTGCATGGAGTACTGTTCTCATCTCTGGGACGGATCTGCCAAATATCAGCTTGATGCACTAGACTCTATAAAGCGCAAGTTCGGTCATGCATGGAGTACTGCTCTCACCTCTGGGACGGATCTGCCAGGTACCAACTAGATGCACTTGAGTCGATTGACAGACGGGCCAAGAGACTTATCGGCAACGATGCGCTGGTCAACTCAAAGCTCCAGAGCCTTGAACACCGACGACGAGTTGCCAGCCTGTCGGTATTCTATCGGTTACATTTCGGAGAGTGTGCGATGGAACTGCACAATTTGATTCCGTCTAGCCCTTTCCATCATCGGACTACAAGACGTACGACAATGCGCCATCAGTACATGGTGGATATCCCACCCATACGCACAAAGCGTTTTGAAAATACTTTCATTGTGCGTACAGCTAAGGAGTGGAATTCCCTACCGGCGTCTTTGTTTCCTGATAGCTACAACCTAGGGGTCTTCAAGTCAAGAGTGAATAGGTTACTTCTAGGCAAGCGTGCTTCACCTTCGACCACATCATCACTTAACATCAGGCGAGATAGTGGTCAAACGCGAGCTTGTCGGTCTTTTATCGGTTACATTTCGGGGAATATGCGATGGAATTGCATGATCTAATTCCGCCAAGCCCGTTTCATCATCGGACTACAAGACGTACGGCGATGCGCCATCGGTGCATGGTGGCACCCATACGCACTAAACGTTTTGGAAATACTTTCACAATGCGTACAGCTAAGGAGTGGAATGCCTTGCCGGAGTCTATTTTTCCCGATAGCTACAATCTAGAGGTCTTTAAGTCAAGAGTGAATAGGTTACTTCTAGGCAAGCGTGCTACACCTTCGACCACATCATCGCTTATCATCAGGTGAGATAGTGGTCAAGCGCAAGCCTATCTAAGATAAAAAAAAATAATACCTTTGGCTGGGGCGCTGGAATGCTTGCGCATTTTATCACGCTCCAGCCAGGTATCGGCCCGAATTCTGGCCGGATCAATGCCCTGGGATCAGGACGCGAAAACTCTTGCGTTTCTATATCGATAGGAACTAAAGCGTGATCAGCGGCCGGCAGAGAACTGAGCTTGCACAACATAGATGGGGGCACACCACAATAGCGGCTGTAAGGTTTGTTCTGGAAGAGGGGCTGGAGAGACGGCACGGATGCTTCGGGAACAACCTGCGTTACACAAGTCGGGAGCGGACCGGTGGTCATCACTGCGTGGACAGTCCCGAGGATATAGCGCACCATACGCTGCAGGAGTGCTCAGCTTGAGCGCAGCAGCCCTGTGCCCTCGTCGTCGAAGAAAATGCGTTGGCATCACTCGCTAAAGGCCCAAGTTCAATCCATGGTCGGAAGTGAGAACGCATGGAATGCTGTCATCTCTTTTTGCGAGGAGATGCATGCAAAAGAGGCGGCGGAAAGGGAGAGAGAGCATATCTCCCACTTCACCCGCACCAGAAGAGCCGACGAGTCAGGCCTAAAGAGGTGGTGTGCAGTTCTTACATGCACTCCTTTAAAGGAGGATGTGTAGATGTATTAGTCGCGCTAAGGTGATGGAGCCTGCTAGCAATGGCGGGCCGATAACAGTCGAGGGTGTGCTTGAAATTAATTGCATCCCGGGCAATTGACTCATGGTAGCAATAGGAACTGTGGGGTTTTAATTGGTTGGAGTCTGAAATAATCCGCCATTCTTTCCAGGAAGCGAGTATCCATGAGGAATATAAAAAAAAAATTGACCCGCATATATTCATATGCGTCCCAGGCAACCTTTGCCTTGTGGTTGACATAACTAAATTTTCTATTTCAATAAAAGTTGGCAAGAAAGTAAATTCATATGTAGTTTGTATAATGGGGTACTACATGGCCTAGGGCAGCCAAGACTGCAAATCAACCATTATTT
Source organism: Orthosia incerta (assembly GCA_948252205.1). Taxonomy (NCBI): domain Eukaryota; kingdom Metazoa; phylum Arthropoda; class Insecta; order Lepidoptera; family Noctuidae; genus Orthosia; species Orthosia incerta. Next base: position 12,270,535 of record OX411759.1, read on the forward strand.
TAAACTAATCTCAGATGGCGGCATGTGTCTATTAATTATTTTCACTTGAATTTAGTCATAATTTAGGATACAGAAAGTAATTATATATATATGGCTATAACCGTAGCGCACTATGTATGACAGTAATGTCTGTAGCAAAAATTCAACTTACTGCATCTTTTCACGTTCCTCTTCTTCCAATTCTTTCTTACTCTTCTTCTCCCTTTCCCTCTCATTTATGAGCATTTCATCTGTTATCTGAGATTCATATTCAACTGATTCACCCTGCTGGAACTCATTCATGTTAGGAACAATAGTGCTGTCTCTGTTGTCTTCATCCAATTTGTCATATTTATCATCAGTGATGTCTATTGGTTGTTGGTCCAAGTTCGAATGATCAAATGGGTATTCATTCATGTATGGTTCATACTGGTCATTGAGAGTGTCTGGCTGTGAGCTCACAAATGTGTCTGAGTTGTCAGTGTATATGTTGCCGAGTTCATCAGCTCTGTGAATAGTCTCTACATTCTGAGAGCTATCAGAATATGCTTCAATTACCTCACTTTCTAGGTTTACGTTTTGTGTACTCTCTCCATAGTTTACTAGAGTTGTGTCTGAAAAATTAAAAGGAGGAATGATAAAAATGGGTTACAAAGTGATATGATATCAACTCTTTGCTGATTCAAAGAGTCTTTATGCACATCGCTGAACTCTGTGTACTTTGTAACTGTCAAGTTGTGACATGTATAATTTCTAATTGAATAAATTGTAATAATACGAGAAATAAACCATGGGTACTGGTATTTCCTACCCCTTTTCATTTAAGTGGATCTGCTAGAAGCAAACGCAGATTATTCGTATGTTCGACTCCCTGATGGCCGTGAAACAACTGTGTCAAATAGGCACCTAGCCCCGATTGGAGGTCAGGGAGAAATTATTGCTCAAGATACAGAACTTGATTCTAACACACCAGAATCCCCAATAATTACGCAAGATAGTTCCGAGCATCAATCTGTTTCAGGTAGAGACAGTTTTATACCTCCTCGAGATGTTGTACAAACACAGCCTGATGTGACTCCAGTGCCAGAGCCAGAAGCGTTGAGGAGATCTACCAGGGCTCGAAAACCGCCGCACTACCTCAAGGATTACAGCATGAGCGTGTGCTGTTGTGGTAACTGTGGAGGAATCTTCTCAGAGCCACGGAGAATGATATGATATCAACTCTTTGCTGATTCAAAGAGTCTTTATGCACATCGCTGAACTCTGTGTACTTTGTAACTGTCAAGTTGTGACATGTATAATTTCTAATTGAATAAAGCCTAGCTTTATGTAAAGGTTTATTTCTCGTATTATTACACAAAGAAATGTGGGTCAGTTGTAGAACTATTTTTAAACCTTAAAAACCGTAAATCAGCTGACCAAGCTTATAAAACCACACCACAATAAATCAATGCAAATGAATATTAGTGCAGACACGGCAGTTTGTTTATATTATATTTATGTCATTACGTCTTACAAAATTTTATACATACATACTTATGTTGACTCCAACTTGAGCAATATTGTTATTTATCATGAATAAGAGCTAACAGCTACACAACTAAGTTCGGACACAAATATGCAAGGCATGATACTTACATTCAGGTTCATCTTTCAACAACTTTTCTTCAATTTCTAATGATATTTCCTGTGAATCTTCTTCGTTTGAGTCACTGTGGTCCAAGTCTTGGACCAGTTCGTCTTCTAAAAAGAGTTATTTCACTTAGAAAAATGATATTATAAAAATACCGGCCTTATTTGGAAGAAATTATTTCATCCTTTTTTAACACCCACCTCTTAATCTTTCGGCCTCCGAAAGGCCGTCGCTGCTAGGATTATCAGCCATTCTAACACACCACGATTAGATACTAATAAATAATATTCAAAGTTAGTATGAATTTATCAAGAATGACATCAACGTTACAAAATATTTACGCATTTTGTAACCAATTTGTAACAAGAAATAGCTTTCACTTCGAACATTCTATATAAATGAAGGAATGTTCGATTTTTGAGCAAAATAAGCTTAAAACTAAGATTGCTTTCTTTGTTTGGTTGGTCCTAATTCATATTGCTGTCTTGCTTTAGCAATCATGCTAAAAATATTTAAATGCAAAAGAATCTGCCATATTGCCATGGAACACAAGAGAGAACTATAGACAAGTACAGTTTGACACATACAAGTTTTAAATACAAAGGTATTTCTTACAATCAGCTTTACTAGTAATTTGATAAGAAATCGAGAGTTCTCAGGTCTCGGGTGGAATAAATAGACCATCGGGCCACGCTAGCCGCACCTTAGTTTATTGGTAAATGTTCGTATATGTGAACAAAATCATTACAATAAGACATTGTATCCGCCGCGCCGCCGGTTCTGTCTTTTACTTGAAACTGATTGTGCGTGCTTGCACCTTCAGCGGCCATAATTAGCAGACACAATAGAAAGCAATGGCGGCCAGACCTGATTCAGGTGTCGCGGCTGCCGAGAGAAAAAAAGCTTTTCAAAAAACCTGACAAGAAACCACAAAAAAGTTCCAAATAAGTCACTTTTCAAGCAGTAGGTATGATTCAGTTCCCCCCCAGTGGGTTCCCGCATTGTCGTGGCGGGGAGGCTCAGTAGCCGTGACTTATTCACCCACGGTGAAGCGAAGAAAACCCGAGGTGGGGCCGCTCGTCAGGGCTTTTGCCGATTAAGCCGACGACGACGTAGATGCCAACAAGTAGGTTGCGGTGCCATTTGGTAACAAAGACGACATCGCAACTGAGGCGGGCCACGATGTCGTATGGTCGAGCGTTCCAAGTCCCATACGATAGCGCGGTTGAGGGTTGGAGGCCGCGAAGGGAGATGAGTGCCGGTATTGCGGTGCGCCGCTCTCCCTACCTTCTGCGGCCTAGACAGTGTCGCCACCATCTAATGGCGGACGCGGTTGTTTCATAGGGGAGATCCCTATCCCCTTCGGCCGAAAAGTGGTAGATAGCGGGACCACTGACCTGACCCGCCACAGGGGGACCAAGGACGCCATACACGGGGTCATCTGGCGCCCATGTGCTGGTTTGATCCCTATGGTGGTCACGGCGTGCAATGTGTTCTGGTGCGCCGATGATGGGGGGTACATCACAAAAGAATGGTGGTAGGTCCAATGACGGACACCTGCAGCGGGTTCGCGGTGAGGGCTATCGCGTGCACGTGTCCCCGCTAAAAGCGGCACAGAAGGACAGCGTGGAGTTTTAGTGTGTTGGAGTCTCACATAACTGCGCTATCTCCCCGTCGACGCAGTATGCATGAGCATTTTACCAAGTAAAAAAAAAATATATGATGCAGTTGGTGGCGATAAGTCTGTAGTTTAGTTGATGTAAAATGCCATTAGTAATTACAAATGGTTTTAACAGTCGGGTTTTTGAAAGCATTCGACGAAATACACCTTACAATATTTTTGTTAACAAAACACTAAAAAAATAAAAATTCCGGTGTCTTTCGTACCTACTGTTTTTCGTTTTTTTTGACACCGACATCGGATTTTTTTTTTTTTTTGTTTTTTGCTTTGAAAGTCGGTTTTATTTTTTTGTTAAAAAGTTTTTTATTTTTCACTTTTTAGTGGTACTTAATGGAGAAGTTCTATAGTAAGGTACCTAAAACGCCCACAGTGATGCCAGAATAGATTACCCAAATAACATGTACATAACCGGTGAAATGAGTAAACTGTACACATCTGCTTACCCGTTTAGAGCATACTGGCGTGATGGTATGTTATGAAATGGTGTAAACTATAATCAGACATACGATTGCAGCAATCCCGAGAGATTTGCACTCAATTATTGAAGAGTTCAGGCATCCATTGTTTGGTAATCTTCGCCCATTGCTCCTCCAACATGCGACAGATTGCACGCAATTTAATCTTGCTGTTGTGTGGCCAACGTCCACTATTTGTTCTTGGAAGCAAGCATAAAATTTGTACATAATACGGTCCGTAAAGTTTGACTCCCAGTATACCGTACCTTTTTGTCTATTTTTAGCTCGTTGGCAGACTCTAAGTGCAGACTTTAAAATCATGTTTGCGCTCCACAGGTGAAGGTGGGAAGTATATACTGGGAAGAATACAAGTGTCAATGAGCTTCCATTTTAATGAAAGGGGGAAAGGGTCATCTCTTTCAGGCATTCTCGGTGCGCCGGGCAACTGTATATTTGAGATAAATCTATAAATATAAAAGAGAAAGTATGTATGTATATTCCTTATAGACTCCGAAACAGCTGGACCGATATTAATGAAATTTACAGAAAATCTTTAGATTGACCCAGCGGATAATCCTGTATAGTTTGGAGACGATCGGAGCAATTTTTTAAAACTTTGAACGTGGGCGAAGCCGCGGGCAGAAGCTAATTAACTATAAAACTGGGTCAACCTGAAAGCTATACGCTTATGTACTGCTCGTCAAAAGTCAAAACCCCTGCTATTCTGCTATTTATCTTTAAACTTCCAAATTTGCACTTGAGTTGAATCTGAATATTTCGCCAGGACAAACGCATGTCTGAGAATAGGTAGATAATATTTTATGTCTGACAATTTTCCAAAAGGACGAGCTCGTGGCTAAATAATAACAGCCGCACGGGTCGATCATCAAGGTTAAGCAACGCTTGACGAGGTCAGTCCGTGGATGGGTGACCATTTCAACATACCGAGTTTCCTCCGTGCCTCGGAAAGCACGTTAAGCCGTTGGTCCCGGCTGTTATTTGAAGATCTTTGACAGTCGTTACGGGTAGTCAGAAGCTTGAGATCTGACACCAGTCTTGCCAAGGGGTACCGTGTTACCCAGTTACTGGGTTGTGGAGGTCAGATAGGCAGTCGCTCCATGTAAAACACTGGTACTTAGCTGAATCCGGTAAGACTGGAAGCCGACCCCAATATAGTTGGAAAAAGGCTAGGCAGATGATGACAATTTTCCAAAGATGAAAACCTACTTTTATGTGCTTGTAAAACAAGCATACTTATCAATGGATTGGAGCCTAATCGTTAGAAGCACCTTCACCACCAGCTGAGCGATTTTGGATATCGCCGTATACGGTTACACACGGTACATAACGGTTTGTTATAATTACTTTTGTGGCGTGTTGAGAGAAGATTTCAAAGGACATACTGCCCACTCGTTGAGGTGTACAACCTATTACCCACTACGGTGAAGGTGATGTGATGATTTGGATATTTTGTGGACGATAGTAGGTAGATACCCACCATGCCTATAGCCAGCCAGAATTCACATACAAATCAGAACTTCGGTGAGTGAACGGCCAGGCTCAAATAAATTAATTGATTACAGTAATGTACCGATAGTAGAAAAGACGTCACGGCACTTTACTAAAGAATTAAGAAAGGATACGACAACTCGAGAAGGGGATAGGTAGGCAGGTAGGCAGCTCTGAACCTTGTGGGTGTGTGGGGGCGCGTCACTGCGTCAATCGATACGTCACTACTCACTAACGTAACGTCAACTTTTGACTTGTGACAGCTTGAGCTTGCCGAGCAAGTAGTGTTCGTGAATGTGATATTGATTGCCGAAAAACAATAAATTTGTATTCGTGGTGCGGACAGAGAGTTCCATCATGAGTGCATTAATGAAAGTAGCCGTTTCTCGAAGCCCTGCTTCATTGGTGAGTTCGTATTAGCATGTTTATATCAATATTCGTGGTAACGTTATGTAATCAGTAAAAAAATGTTTTGAACATTCCAATGGAATTCTGATGGTGATACTCACGTGGAAATCTAGAAAGGCGCAGAATGATAGGTAGACCTCTACAAATTCTAAATCGGCTTTTTGGATTCTTATAAGGGATAGTAAAATTGGAAAATTTGGTACCTATGCAAATAAATATTGAGTAATATTTTGCAATAGGTAGGTATGTTGGTTTCATTATGTCACCCCAAAATCTACGACATTACGAAGAGCACTTTACCTATACCAAAATAAAACGGGTGTATTTCACTTTTTTTTATCTACCATGTTTATGAACATGGTAGATAAAAAAAAGTATAAGATACCCAAAAAATATAAGTGGTATTATTTATACACAAAAAAAAAAATACCTATCTAGTTATTATGTATCGAAATGCATAACCTGTCAAGCGCTAATTAGCAGACAATAGAAAAAACCATTGTCTTTTGCCGATTCAGTTATCTTGATGGTCGACAAATAAAGATGAAACAAATTATCTAACATTTTGACAGCCATTATTATTAGTTTCTTATGCATCATGTAAAATCAACTAATAATAATGAACTCATACTATATTGTTGTGTTGTCTGCATGCACTACATTGCAATTGAAATGAAAGAGAATAAATATTTTGTAAATTCTAAATCAATACAAAACAAAAAGGAATTCCATTCTCATACAGCAATATATTTGAATTGTTTCAGGCTTCATATTTATACCGCAACCTGCACCTATCAGTGGGGGGCGCTACTCCAATCAAAGATGCGTCAGCAAACTCAAATACCTCAAAGGCCTACACGGTTATAGATCACAAGCATGATGCTTTAGTGATTGGTGCCGGTGGGGCTGGCCTACGTGCCGCCTTCGGTCTTGTGCAGGAGGGCTTCAAGACTGCTGTAGTCACTAAATTGTTCCCCACTAGGTCCCACACGGTTGCTGCTCAAGGTGGAATCAATGCTGCTTTAGGTAAGTAGGTTTACTTACTAAGTAGGTGACCTTATTACATAAACCTTTTATAGCACTTTGTCAATTATAAGAAAATTAAGTCACATAATTTTCCTAAATAATAGCACTATAGCATTTATTGTAATATTAAATTAATTAAACTCTCTTATCGAATTCATGATGAAAAGAATGACTGTTATTTCAGCCTGAAAAAATGGTGCCTGATAGATTCATAGAATATCAAGAACATGGAATAATTTTTATTTTAGTGACACAGTGCACTTCTCTAGGCTTAAACAAGGTAGTTTTTATTATAATACTGCTGTATCTAAGATTACATAATGTTTCAGGTAACATGGAGGACGACAACTGGCTCTGGCACATGTACGACACGGTCAAGGGTTCCGATTGGCTTGGAGATCAGGTAAATTAACAATGATACAACAATATTTATTTCAACAGAAATACTGCAAGCAGAAATGTGGAAGTACATGTTTTGAAAACATAAGTCTTGTGCTCTCAAAACACTTTGAAATTTATATTATGAAATGCCTATCTTAGAGCCATTTCTGAATTGAATAATTGGAGTTCAGAATGTGTTAATCCCTACTTTAATAGCAGGTTTTCAGGCTAAAGTTTAGAGTTTGACTAATCTCAACTTGAAATTCTTAATTTAGAAATCAGGGTTTTGTATGTTTTGAGTAATTTCAGTCCTTGTGTCTATTTATACAAAAGTGATAGACAAGCTCTATCAATATTTTGTGTGCTTACCAATTAACAAAGTGGTGTGAGTCAATTGTCAATATTGGCTAAGCAGATATTTTTTGCACTCTGTGATATTTGCACAACATTCTTATAGTAACAGATAATATTGAAAGCAAATGTCATGTATGCATCCCAAGATTTAAAAATGTTATTACTTATTCTTCTGACATACACAATACTGTCTTGAAATTTGATTGATTGATGGTCATAAAAACTATGCAAACACCCAAAGTGAATACAGAATTTGGCCTCCATAAAACTCAAGAATTCTATTTTAATGTATAATCAATTTAACATAATAATAATATGCTTTGGAACAATATCGGCAACCATGAACAAATGTTTCATGCAGCCTATATTGATAACATGATAATGTAGTGTTGAAGTGCATGCACATTAATTTAGCAGTCTCTACAAAATGTGCAGTAAACTTTTAAAACGTCTCTCATGAACTTGTAATACTGATTTTCTAATAACAGGTTTGGTTTTTGTTGTTATCAAACTATGAAGACGTTTATATTTAACTAGCTGTCCCACGCGGCTTCGCTCCCGTCAACTGGCTATCTACCTACCCTACCCTACCTACCCTACATACATGAATGTTGCGTAACTTTAACCGCTTACGCAGCGCACGCAACGGTAGCTTTCAAAAAGGAATAATATTTCCTGTTTTTGCAACATTTTGCATTTATGCTCCGCTCCTATTGGTCGTAGCGTGATTTAATATAGCCCTTCCTCGATAAATGGAAAATAATTTTTCAAGTCCAACCAGTAGTTCCTGAGATTAGCGCGTTCAAAGAAACAAACAAACTCTTCAGCTTCATAATCGTAGTATAGATTAAGCGTTTATCTAGTCTAGCGGCATTTTCCGTCCATACTGAAACGTGCTATGGACTATGAATCAATGTGTGCGTAAATCAGTAGTTCGCACTTATTATTAACGACTACGAATCGTGTCTGGCTCTCTATCAAAAACAACATGAGTATCGATTAACTTGAGACCTGAGACATGCCTACATTTACAGGCACTCTCGTGTTATTCGATACTGTGACGTCAATGCTCATGCTCAATGTTATATCATTCGTTCTGAGCTTCAATCCCTAAGGGCACAGTCTACCTTCAGTGCTTGTTATAGCCGCGCAGTCGTCAGCGTCTCGCAAGTAGAATGGGCCAATGACCTTACTGTATACAAACATGAGAAAAGAAAGATGGCGTAACAAAATCTAATTCCACGCATCCACGAAAACGAAGCCTGAATTGCCAAATCTTTTTCATAAAACGCAAGCATAATCATTTGTTATTTGTCAAGTAGATAAAATATTTTTGTTGTGTATCGCTGAAAAACACCTGTTTAAATAACGTAGTGAATGCCTTCACACCATGTTACCATTGTGTGAAGGTATTTACATCATTATCTAAACATAATATTACAGGCAGTTTTATTTATTTATTTATTATATACTTTATTGTACACTACAAAAAAAAACGACAAACATTCACAAAAAAATGTGTACAATGGGCGGTCTTATCGCCCAGGGCAATCTCTTACAGACAACCTTTGGATGGACTGTACGTTAGGAGAAGAATTTAGGGCTGTCAGTGTACAAAATTACATACTTAAATAATATTACTTAGACATGACTGAAAAACAAAATCGATTATCTATAGATGTTGCATCCTTAATGCATCAGGTAGTCTAGGTACCAAAATAAGATGACTTCATTTAACGCCTTCTTGTAATGTAAAGTCTAGCTAGTTTTACTTTTAAGTAGGTAGGTACAAATATTTATCTTATTCAAGGAAAGATACACTCTGTATCTAAGTAGATACCAATAAATTACCAGGAAAACACATTCTATGGAGTAAGTACTCCATAGAATGTGTTTTCCTGGTAATTTATTGGTTCATATCAATATTTTAACTGCTCTATTAACATCTTAGGACCAATTATGGTACTTCCAAAGTGATTTAATAAAATGTTTGTCATAGGATGCTATTCACTACATGACTCGGGAGGCCCCTCATGCCGTCATCGAGCTGGACAACTACGGCATGCCCTTCTCCCGCACCCCTGAGGGCAGGATCTACCAGAGAGCCTTCGGAGGACAGTCCCTCAAGTTTGGCAAGGGAGGACAAGCGCATAGGTGCTGTGCTGTTGCTGACAGGTAGGTTGCCTACATTGACAATTATTCATATCTACCAAAGCTCGTCCTCCCATCTTCTTATCTGTTTCCCCTTGCTTTTGGACGAACTTATACATATAGTGGGCCCCAAATGGAGGAGAGCGGCTCGTGAAGTCGTGACAGAAATCAGTAGAAAGAGCTAGAGGTTGCCTTTGCCTAAATGCACACTGAATCACTGAATTGAGGAACATACTGTAACAACCACAGACATAAATCTAACTAAATGACGCGATTGTATGTACTTCTCGTTCCAAAAAAACGGAGTAAAGCTACGATCAATGATCGTAATCTGAGCTTTTCATTTAGCATTATCGGCACCGGAAATACAGCGAAATCTAGAAAAATGCCTTTTTATGCCAATATTGAGCTGTAAAGAATGTATAGAAAAAATTGGCTGAGGTATTGGAAATGTTTTCTTTCATTGATAAGTAAGTTTGTTTTTAAATTGTTTGTGAAAAGTGGCACGCTTGGTTTTCATACAGATGGAGGGACTTGCGTTATCTTGTTAGATTTATGACTGTGGTAACAACCCATACAAAACAAAAAATAACTATTCAGAATAGGGCATTATATTTTATTAATATATCTCCATATACCAATCTATGCTCTCAATAATGGCGTGCGAGCCAACGAGTTGGCACATTATTATCTGAAAAGTTATAGATATTCTGAAAGAGCAGATTGTGTAGACAAATATTGATATAAATACTTTATCAAGAAACCAGCCAGTTCCAATCCGTAACCAATCCAGTTTTGCAAATCACCTATGCGAGTATTATAAAACCATATCTAAGATAGGGTTAATTGTATCATGAAATCTAAGCTATAAAAACTCAGTTTCAAGCAATACTTTAATGCCAAAGTATTAATGTATTAAATACTCATAAAATGCATTCTTGACTTTGTTGATATCATGAGTATGATTACCCCCCAAAAGTTTTATAGTAACTTTTCATGTCAAATCACCCAAAGGGCAATGGAGAGGGCTATACTCGGAATTTCCTTGAGGATATCCGCAGGAGAACCAAAGTTACCGACATAGCCCGTAGAATTGCCTAACTTAAGTGGCAGTGGGTAGCGCACATTGTTTGCAAAACGGATGGTCGATGGGGCCGAAAAGTTCTGGAATGGCGACCGCGAACCGGAAGGCGTCACACTAGGTGGACCGATGACCTGGTTAAGGTTGCGGGAAGGCGCTGGATGCGAGATACACGGGTTCGGTCAATGTGGCGACGGCTGGGGGAGGACTATGTCCAGCCGTGGACGTCTTTCGACTGAAATGATGATGATGAACTTATTGCATTTGATGTATTTCATGGCACAGTTAAATCATGCTCTATTGTATGACTGCAAATTACATCTTGAAGTAATAATGCCTTTACATATGTACCATACCTGTGAGAACAATGGTTATTGACAATTTGAAATGTAATGCAACACAGCTACTTTGCAAGCTATATTGTCTCTTTGTATGTTATTGTTCAAATACTCATTGTAAATTGTTTATTCTTGATTTTTTCATTCAACCCCCACTCAAATCCCCCCTTTAAAAAGCCTATACTTATTATATCTACTTTATACTATGCAGTAGGAAGTTCTTACTACAGTTACAATTTTATTGAAATCTTTACTACTAAAGTCTTCTTTCTTTGTCCAGGACTGGTCACTCACTTCTGCACACCCTCTACGGCCAGTCTCTCCGATACGACTGCGAGTACTTCATCGAATACTTCGCACTGGACTTGCTCATGGAAGATGGAGTGTGCAAGGGATGCATAGCCATCAACCTTGAAGATGGAACACTACACAGGTACTGGTTTTTAATACATGACATATTGCCATCATTACAGGCGAAGGTGGCAGTAGTGGAAGTACTACCTTGATAGCCTGTTGTCAAGTAGCGTTGCTGTTTTCTGGCGCAGAGCGCTGCGGGGGACGAGGAGAGAGTGCAATCGCTCGACGCTTTGAGGTTGTGGAAACCAGCAATATGACACACACAAGTGATACTTTGTTTGTTGCTAGTTGCGGCAATTTGGAATTGATTTTTACGGTTCCGTTCCTCAAAAGGAAATAAAGGAACCCTTATAGGATCACTTCGTTGTCTGTCCTCGTGTCAAGACCTTATTCTCTGGAACGCCTGGAGGTGTCAAGTTGAAATTAATATGATATACTCAGGTCTGCAATCCCTTGCACTTGTAAAAAAATCTTACTTCAACGCGATCAAAAGATTTAAACGTTTATGTCGCATATTTAAGGAATTGTAAGGCAATCAAAACCTTTCCCGTTGACCTAGAAACCAAGAAATTTGGCAAGAACCAGCACAAGTACCGCCGAAAACTGTTAATTTGAAAAAAAAAAAACTTGTTTGCAGTTGGTAAATTGACCGCGACCTTTATTGATGTATAGGGACAAGAGTTTTCGGACGGCAAAGTTAATTTTGCTCCTTCATTAGAGCAATGTTTGGTGCTTTCATTGTTTATGAACGTCAGTAATATTACCTAATTATTTTGGTGAATGTAGCTGTTTATACGGAACCCTCAGTGCGCGAGTCCGCCTCGCACTTGGCCAATTTTTTTAACAGTACAGCAACGGAAAAGTCAACTAAGCTCTGATTGCATAGTTTTTTAAAACTATATGAAAACTGTCATAAACAGCTAATTGCCGGTTCCTGCAACTCAGAGATCAAATTTGCTCCTTCTGCGGAGCGCCTGAAACCTTTCAAACCGGAACACAGTAATGTCATTATGAGATAGCTATGCCTTTAGAATGACTATGCACCTGCGATGTCTTTGGCATATTTAATTGCAGACGTTTATAGACAGTGAAGACCGTAAACTATCAGGTGGCCTGCATGCTTGTTTACCACTCAACAGCATAAAATAACTTTAACCTTTAGCAAAAAATCTTCTTGACTTATAGAAATAAAGATCGTAGTTGTTTTGCTGGTAAGAAAGTGGGTCGATGATCTTAAGGTCATTGCTCTCGGTTTAGTGACCATACAAAAAATTGCACACTGAAGTATAAGGCGTACTAGATGATAGACAATCCAGTTGTTTATCCCAATTTAACATTATTTAACGTTTTTGTATGAAATTTTCTATTGCGCAGCCATTGTATTGTAGCTTATTTCAGGGCGGCCAAGAAGTTTGGCGAGAACTATACACTCAAATGAACGCGTAAATAATAAAAGCGCACTGTTCGATTTTCAACGCTCGGCTCAGCGCGGAGAGTGCAATCATATTGAGGCGTCCATTCACGTGTTTCGTAGTGTTATTGAAAACGGTGCCGTTAGTCTACCAACAGTAAATGCACCGGGTTTTCCGTTAATATTTAGAGAAGTTGAATATGTGGTTCCTTCTACAACGCAAAACATGAAATGATTATGAAAATCGTGTAAGTAGCACGCCGCTCAGTAACAAAGGGAGATAACGGTACGGTCAGACTATTGTTTTCTCACAGACAAGGCGTTCCGTGGCAATTAGATTAAAAAATATTAATCTCTAATTGTTCATTGAACCTGGCAGAAAACTGGGCCACTATTTTTATCAACTTGCAATGTATATATGTATGTTCGGGTCAAATCTTGCAACTGAATTTTAAAGCAGTTATCCTCAAACGATTAAATTTTGCATACACGTTTGGTTTGGATGACAATGCACGGTAAGCTAAAAAGCTTGATTTACAAAAAGATTTGATAGTAAAAAAAATTTGCGTTTAGAATGTTCTAATAACAGACAGTGACCGGTTAAAAAGCACGTAAATTTAAATATCATTAGAGTACGGAATCAAGGTAAGTTGTTAATTTGAAATTTTACTAGGCCACGTACAATTACACTCTGTATTCTGCGTCGACTCCGTTTAGATTGCCATCCACATGCTAAGAAGAATAAACACGAATGTTTTTTTTTGTCGACTTGATCCAAGATTCGGTGCTTTTTAGGGTTCCGTACCCAAAGGGTAAAAACGGGATCCTATTACTAAGACTGCGCGGTCCGTCTGTCTGTCTGTCCGACCGTCTGTCACCAGGCTGTTTCTCATGAACCGTGATAGCTAGGCAGTTGAAATTTTCACAAATGATGTATTTCTGTTGCCGCTATAACAACAAATACTAAAAACAGAATAAAATTAATATTTAAGTGGGGCTCCCATACAACAAACGTGATCGTTTTTGCGATAATGGTACGGAACCCTTCGTGCGCGCGGCCGACTCGCACTTGGCCGGTTTTTAATCAATTACACGCAAGTCAATGAAATAGCTGAAGTAATTAAAAAGAACACAAACCAATAATTTTTTTCATTATGTCAATGTCGTGTCGTATTTTCTTGTTTTGCCTTCTTCTTCTTTCGTGTCGATCAACTCAAACTATACAACCATTCAGATTTTGTCCGACCAGTATGCAGCCACTCGGACAGCTCTATCATTTGCCACGTTCAAATCCCGTAAGGTGCAGGTGGTCGGGCACGAAGGGCAGACAAGGAGGTGGCCCATATCTTGCGAAGGGGCCCCACATAGGCACTGTGTTTTGGATGGGTCTATGATATTCCATTTGGCCAGGTTGCTTTTGCAGCGGCCAACCTGGGTCCGCAATCGGTTTAGGGATTTCCAGATTGGCCACTGTTATTCGCTTCCAGGGGGCAGATTCTCTGCCGGAGTGATGAAGTGTGGAGGAGTAGGGTGTATATGTTTCCATAATTCACATCTCTCGTCAGTTGCGCTGACTGTTTTGCCTTAAAATAAATAGTTAAAAGAAATAAAAATTTAAAGCTTTTAATTGTCTTGCTGACTGTATAATGATCCGGGCCAATCATTAATAAGAGTCTCTGTAGCGATCACAAAAACAAACGTGTCAGCTCCACATTCTTATCATTCAAATTTTAAGTAGGTACATTAAACTTTGAGTAATTAATTAGAAATACCATAATCATAAAAAGTGATGTGAGGCTGTCTGGCATATGTCTGAAACTAAATAAATACAAGAGCAGGGTAGACTCAGCTCTATTGTCTACAGAAGGCATGAATAATTCCTTGTAGGCATTCTTTGAATTATCAACTTGTTCTTGAATTTATAAACTTAAGGTTACACTAGTCGATAATTCTTCCATACAAACGTAGTCTAGGGATTACTTCACTGTTTGACGATGTACGTTCAAAATAAAAAATGACATCAATTTGTCTAATCATTATCTAGCCCTGTATGGAAAGAAAAAAGAAAACATTTGAAAGTTATGAGCGTCGAAAGTTCCATATTTCAACACTAATTTTAACGATAGATTAGTAGTTCAACAATGCAAATAATTTTATTTTGAAAATATACATTTAGTAGTTTTTTCATGATATCTAGACTCCCAAAGGTCTGTTTATAAAATTTCGCGCGCTCGTTTTCGTCCTAAATCATCATCCAATTCGCTACAAACTTGCAAAAGTGCTAATTCGTACGCGAACTAGCTTCTTACTGCTCGTCACAGCATTTATCTCTTTCGCACGAGTTGTCGGATTAGATAGCAGGCATTTTAACCCCGCGCACAAAATAGTTCGTGCCGTCGACTAGTGTAACCTTAATTTGTATATGTTTTAAAGTAAGTTTTGAGTATGAATGTGTATTGTTATAATTATGAGCAGATGAAGATCAAAGAAGGCCTGGATGGATTTGATACAGATGATATTATGGCAAGAATGGAGGTGACTTGACATGGCGGCAAATGGTGATATAGGGCAGAAGACATGCTGCGCCGACATCCTACTAAAACTAATATTATGAAGGCAAAAGTTTGTGAGTGTGTTTGTATTTTTCTGCAAACACCCTCACAATCCCGCCGCAAAAACCGCTGGCAAAAACTACTGAACGGATCTGGATGAAATTTGGCACGGAGATAGATTACTTGAGAAATTCACGCGGGTGAAGCCGCTGGCAGAAGCTAGTCAGTAAATATATTTGGAAAAGGGCGAGAGGATAATGATTTATAATTTCTTCTTTTTGAGTCGACGGTGATTAAACCCTACACAGTTTGGGTTCAGTTAGTGGGCAAAATTGGGTATTGCAGACCCACTTTATACCAAATGTGAGTACGGTCCCTATCTAGACCATAGCCCACTTGTTGAACGCCTCTGAGTCTGATGCCGCTATTTGCAAACTAAAAACAGTCAAATTACATTTCTGTTGGTCCGAGGCAAAAAATCACGGAAAATTTAAAACATAAAAACAAGTCTCGAAGATATAGTTACTTTGGTAGATAACGGTAAATTCACGCGAACTGCATACGTAAAATAAACAACATTTTTATCTCTAACAAATTACTTGATTGTCTTGTTTTTGTTTATTTATTACCGAAAATATTTATCGGATAATGCTAATCTGTCTGTGTAGTTGTTTTTGCTATATTTGGCAAAGAACAAAAAGATAGAAGTTGTTTTGTTTTTAAAGTAGATAATATAGGTAAGGCGAAGGCCACACAGAAATGGCGTCGGGTGCGGACATGGCACGGGCGGCTTCCTATTCCATTCGAATTTCATACAAAATTCATGGAAATAAAGCGCATAGAGATATCGTCATCGTATTTCTTTACCATCTATGGTTGACTAATTGACAATGACTGAGTCATTAAGTCTGTCTTTTCACCCCATAAGTAGCAAAAGATTAAAATAAGTAATTTATTTATAGTTAATAAAAACGATACAAAGACCAATTACAATAATTAACATAGAAATATACTATAACAATGTTGAAAATAGTGTCACATAAAATCAGTAATTTTCTAAAATTACAATACAATTACATAACATAGCACAGCGGAATGGCAAATATTAAGCAATTCAAATATAAACAACAGGGCACAGTGGAATGGCAATACATAATCAATAATTCAAATATAAAAATACAATTAACATGGAACAGTGGACATCCTCGCATACTTTCTCTCACAAAACACCAGACATGCACGCATCAGTTTATTCCATTCATCCGCAAACACATCACATCAAGGATTGGCAGTCAAGAGGGCATTGAGCATCCTCAAAGCACGACACACTGGGGATTCAGCCCTGGAGACAGTTCTGGAAGGTGGTGGTGCGAACAGGTCGTGACGGCGACTCTGACGGTGCCCAACGTATTTGCTGGGAACAAACAGTCGGCAGTAAAGGCCGTGGAGCTCAGGGCAGTCAATCCGGCCGCTTAGGATCTTACATGTTACTGCGAGCTGATCCTAATCTTTCCTCACCTCCAACGAGTTAAAACCCAAGATTCCTAAAAGGTAATTCGTGGGGTACATATAAGGGAAGTAATGGTATAGGAATCTCAAGAAGGTTTTTTGTACTTTTTCAAGCATCAACGTCTGCGTCGCGTTGTATGGGTGCCAGATACAAGCACTGGACTTCACCCGTGATTATTTTCTTACCCTTCTTAGAATACATGATGTGATGTAATTTCCTGTGACCTATTTTACTAATTATATAAGCGGTAATATAGCTCATCCTTATTGCCAACAGGTTCCAAGCTAAGAACACAATCCTGGCAACGGGCGGCACTGGTCGCTCGTACTTCAGTTGCACATCCGCCCATACCTGCACCGGCGACGGCACGGCCATGGCGGCGCGCGCTGGTCTGCAGAACGAGGATATGGAGTTCGTGCAGTTCCACCCTACTGGTGAGTGTACTTAGAATAGTATATTATGCAAGTAGTGAATAAAGGACGGTTTTAAAGCGAGGGCCATCGATGAACTACGAGCAAGTGAAGGATTCTAACAACTGAATCACGACCGTAGGGAGTGAATGATTCATGATGATTGAATCACGAGCATAGCGAGTGACGCGAGTGATTCATGGCCCTCGATATAAATCCGTTTTATTCAAGAGTTGCATACTATATTTTATACCATGACTACGAGAAAAAGAAAGATTTAAGCGAAAATCACAAGGAAAAATACTAAATAAAAGTTTTATTACATTCAAAATTTAAAAAATCTGTGAAAACTCAGGTTTTCACATTTTTTCTAAATTAAAGCAGAGCTAGGTAACAGCAACTGTATTTCAGGGGCCAGTGACCACCTCCGTTACGTTACATAATTATAATTAATTAATACCAATGCAATTAATATTACAATTACAATCCAAATAAGTATTCACTAAACATCCCAGACTAAAATCAAAATCATTATTAAAAGCCTAAACATTGACAAACTGAAAATCAAATCGATAAAGGAGTTTGAAAGTCGAATATTCTTTGCACAAGGAGTTCGTATAGAGTATTTTATGCGCATGGAGGTTGTATAGCATTGAGATGGACGTCGGATATATATTGGTGTGTTCTAAATTCAAACACCAAAACAGTGAGTAAAAGTGCTTTTTATTCACTGTTTTCAGTGAATAAAATAAGCTTTTTAGAGGGGGAATGGTATAATAGTACATTATGGTGCAAGTGTGCAATGTTGGTGATTACCTCTGAGGCGCCATTGAGACCCGAGCCGTAGGTGAGGGTCTTAAGAGAGCCGAGGACGGTAATCATCAATACACACGTGTATCATACGACGTTTTTCAACACACTTGTGAAGAAAATAATACTGAAAAATCATTTTCAACAGTGAAAACGAGTTGTAAAAAATTTTCGCAATGGCGGGGTAAATTATTCAGTTTTCCTATGCGCGCGCATCTAACAATGGCGATCTGCCATAGACTAAAACAATGAGGTTACTTTTTTTTTGGCTTTTCGCGGATAGCGTTTTAGCCACGTACAAAATCGGGCATTTCAAGTTTTCTTTATTTCAGAGAAACAAAAGTTATATTTGAGGGCAAGTTTTATTTATTAAACACGTACGTTGCATGAAATGAGCAAGCATTATGTTAGGTACTAGCATTTTGCTGAATTGTTTGACTAGAAGCTATGCCACATTTTATGTATTTAATGGATATCATGGAAATAGTAATTACTACCCATATCATGTTATGGATATAGTAAGTACTACTTCCATGACAGGAATAGAAAGGGATTAATGTCGAATGGGACACTTTTAATTGATTAACAGTGTTACATTTTATTACATTGAAAATACTTCAATTTTAACTGGATTAGAATTAATGACTAATTTTATTAATTTTCATTGGATTGATTTGTGACACTTTTAAAATTAGTTTAATTAAAAGTATTTAAAATGAAGGCAGGAAACCATTTAAAAAAAAACTATAACTCACTTGTGAATAATAGCAATGAAAAAGTCACAGTTTGATTACAGGTATCATTATATGCCTAATTGCGGTGAAATTAGAGCCACTTTATGAGCAAGTGTGTTGAAAAGTATTTTTCAATACAGTTGTTAAACATGGCGTACTTTCAGAGGCTATAATTATGATTCGAAAGTTAAATCTTACGCATAGGCATCTTTCTGTTACGCGGTCGTGACTTTTGTTTACGAGCTCGATCATTATGTTTGCAGTTTAGTTTTAAATTTATAAGTCAATTTCAAAAAGTTTAGGAGCAAGGAGTTTTCAAACATAGAATAAAATGGGATAGATTTTCTAAGAGGAAAAATGAATGATTCCGTACGTTTTAGCATTGAATTCTCAAAAGTCTTATAAATGGTTGTTTAATATATTTAATTACCAGTTTTAATTTAATTATTTTCACATCAACATTTGTTGATGTGAAAATAATTATGTCAAAAATCGAATAGGCTCTATAGCTGTATAGGCTGATATCGTTGTAAAAAAATAAGTCCAGTTGCAAAAACGCACCATAAGTCAATTTAAAAAAGTTTAGTAGCAAGGAGTTTTCATACATAGAATAAAATGGGATACGATTTTATACGAGGAAAATTAATGATTCCGTACGTTTTAGCATTGAATTCTCAAAAGTCTTATAAATGGTTGTTTAATATATTTAATTATCAGTTTTAATTTAATTATTTTCACATTAAAAACCAATAAACAATTAAAAACTCGTGTCATTAAAAACCCTCGCCTTCGGCTCGGGCTTGTTAATGACAGCTCGTTTGCAATAACCTACTTCCCACCCTTGTATCACAATGTACTAATACAGCACGGCATCTCACAACTGCAACAATCACAAGTAATAACATTAAAATAAAGGGACAACAAAGAAAAACAAACTTGGTTTTCAACTAAGCATGTGCTTCTTCTCGCTACCTCTCACTTAGGTACAGAGACAGAAAAGCTTTAATTTAAGTAATAAACACCTGGAGGGCACTTATTGTACTCATCATTATGTACTTACTAAGGCGCGGGCCACATAGAAATGGCGTCGGGCGCGGACATGGCACGGGCGGCTTCCTATTCCATTCAAATTTCATACAAAATGCATGGAAATAAAGCGCAAGTTTGGACACACGGTATGTCGATGCTCGGACGTGGTTATGAGTTTTTTTCGTGTTGGCGACACAGCTTATACATTTTTTTCGTATCGTTTTTAAATATTGGAATACATTGGTAGACAGGTGTAAAAGTAATCCCATCGATAGGACTGTAGTATGATCCACAGCAAAATGGCTAGGAAGGATGGTGATGAATGGAGGGTACTTACGGCGTCGCTTAACGCTGTTGGTTCGTGCCGATTCTTGCTCCAAATACTATGCCTCTCCAAACTTGGTGTAATGTTTTGGTTCTTGCGGACTCTAAAGTTCTGGGACGTCCCTTTATTGATTGTTGATGATTTAACACAACACTTTCACTTGTTACATGGTTTTGATGATTTATTTCACGGAGCTCGGCACTTGGGCGGCTGGTGTCGGTTTGTAGTTCGAACGAGAGTCTTTTTTGATTCGTCAGATGGCGCGATTGTAGCGCGCGCCAGTAAAATAGTGATGAGGCGAAGGTTGGATTTGGAGGGAAATAGGGATGTGAAAACATACTAAAAATTAACCATTATCGGTTCTTAAGGCAACTAACTATTTCTTTGTTATCTGGCCGTGATTTTACATAATATGCTAACTATAAAATGCTTGTAGATTTTCCGCTTGGTACGAATGGAGGGCAATAAAGGACATCTCAGACTCACACTTATCTTCCTGCTATCATGAAACAGGAGCTCGAGGCTTCGCTAACGCTCAGTGGACAGATGCGAGCTCCTCTCTGCACCCAATCTAGAATAAATGTATTTATTCTAGATTGGGTATATACACCATTTTCAGGGGATGGTACATATTTCAATATGATGTCGCAGTGCACTTGTTAATGATTGGTTGTAAAAAGTTGTTATTTGGCTTGCATAGGTTTTCCGACAGACAAACCTTGGCAATTCTATTTGTTGCTACAAATATTCACAGTTTTCTTTTAAAGTATAAATCTGAAAACAATATAATATTATCATCTGCCTCGTTATTTTGCCACTTTTTTAAACAATAGGCGTCGATCATTTTTTTCGTGATAAGGAAGGGAATCAAAACAGTTCTAGCATTATTTCAAATGACAGTTCCATTATCGTACATCCGAGTGTAATCTTGAAGTATAGTGATGATAACAAATCGTAATTCTAAAATAAAACAATCATGATCATAATCATCATGCGGAATTACCTTTATCACGGGGTCCCAGCGCTAAGAAAGAAAATTTGATTCAAATGAATATCACAAGATGGCGCAATATGCATTGATTTATTATATTGAATTGTGTGTAAAATTAAAATTTCAAAAAAATTCATCATAAAATTGCATTTTCTTGAATGGATCATTTAAAAATTATTCCAATAGATGGTGCAGTTTTAAATTTCTGAGGCATGCTACCCGCTTTTTAACCGACTTTCGAAAAAGGAGGAGGTTCTATGTTCGATTTCTTGTATGTTTTTTTTTTTATGTATGTTCACCGACATCTCCGTCAATTGTGGACCGATTTTGAAAATTATTTTTTTGTTTGAAAGAGTATGTTCCGAAATTGGTCCCATTTTAATTTGGTGAAGATCTGATCAAGAACTTTGAAGATATACAACAGAATTCTTCAATAAATAACGGCAAATCTCTCGGGACTGCTGCAATCGCATGTCTGTTTATTGTTTATACCATTTCATAACATAACATCACGCCAGGACGCTCTTAAGGGGTAAGCAGATCTCTCATTTGATCGGGTTTGTTCAAGTTTCTTGATATTCGGGTAATCTATTCTGGCGTTATAGGAAACTTACTAAACAACTTGCCTATAAGGTAGGTACAACAAAAAAGTGAACTTTATTTTTGGCAGACGGTGTCCATAACGAAAAAAATGGTACCTACGAAAGACACCGACTTCCAAAAATAAAGTTATTTTTCACTTTGTAGTTTTCTTATTTGGAAGTCGGTAGTATTTTTTTGTAAAAAAGTATTTTTAAATTAGTTTTTTAATTTATTGGTACAATGAAACTGTAAACACCTGCAAAAACATACTATAAAACAAATTGTCACTGTATATAAAGAAAAAATAGTCACGAACCGAGTAAACCGTTTTACGTGCAAGTCGCTGCTAACACCATTTATAGCCTTGGAACGGAACCGAACTCGATCGATGTACTTTTAGTAAATAGTCCGTATAATCCGTCGAAAAACTCTTCGTTACGTCGTCGGCACAGTGTCTTTGTAGCGAATGATGCATCAATATTTTAGTATTGTATCATCTGTGAACTCGAAGTTTCGAAGTCTGAAACTTTCAGTGTCTGTCTCAGGCATGCTACGATTGATATAAATTGCTCTATAAATCTAAACGTTTCGGGAATATTTTCATTCTGCGTACAGCCAAGGAGTGGAATTCCCTGCCGGACTCTCTATTTCCTGATTGCTACAACTTTGGGGTTCTGTCTATCTATAATTATGTCAAGACTGAATAGGTTACTTCTAGGCAAGCGTGTTCCATTGCTGGTGAGATGGTGGTCTATGGCAAGAATATCAATTATAAAAAAAACATAACCTTTAACAAGTCATCATCTGCCTAGCCTTTTCCCAACTATATTGGGGTCGGCTTCCAGTCTTACCGGATTCAGCTAAGTACCAGTGTTTTACATGGAGCGACTGCCTATCTGACCTCCACAACCCAGTAACTGGGTAAACACCCCTTGGCAAGACTGGTGTCAGATCTCAAGCTTCTGACTACCCGTAACGACTGTCAAAGATCTTCAAATAACAGCCGGGACGTTGCGGCTTAACGTGCTTTCCGAGGCACGGAGGAAACTCGGTATGTTGGAATGGTCACCCATCCACGGACCGACCTCGTCAAGCGTTGCTTAACCTTGATGATCGACCCGTCCGGCTGTTATTATTTAGCTACAAGTATCAATAAAATATACCATGATATAAAACTATATTGATGTTTAATGAGCTGCATTCTTCACAGTTGCATTGTAAAGTGGAAAACTGAAAAATCTAACAAAAGATTATGAGTATAACAAGTACATTATACTAATTGTTTATCTATCCGTTTCCTTTAGGTCATACATTCAAGTCCATGTTGATACAATTTTGCGAACCAGACGTCACAGTCATGTGACAATTTCTTCGCACGAATTCACCAAGTGACTTGGCCATGTACCAATTAGATAATCTGTACAAAAATATACGACGCACGCACATAAACATATTATTGGGTTTTTATCATTGTGTTCTCAAAAATAAAACAAAACATTTCTAAAGACATCAAACATATCCTCACATTTTTCTCTCGAATGAGCTTGAACAGTTCGTGAATAACTATCAGGTTATTATCTTCGGACATCCAAAATATTTTCATTTATACCAAACTAGCTTCGGCCCGCGACTTTGCCCGCGTTCAAAGTTAAAAAAATGCTCTGATCGCCACCAAACATTACAGGATTATCCGCTGGGTCAATCTAAAGATTCTCTGAAAATGACATTAAAATCGGTCCAGCCGTTTCGGATACTATAAGGCACATACATACATACTTTCTCTTTTATGTATATAGATTGTATCCAAAACAATATTCATGAATTGCCCATACCATATTCAAACATTTCTATACCATCTTATAACTCTCTTCAAAGTTAGAGTAAACAGGCTTCTTCTGGGTAAGCTCACTCCATCGTCGACTTTGTCGCTTGCCACCTCTGACCTGAGTCAGCAGCAAACCCATCCAAAATAAAATAAAAATACCCATTGTCCATGATTATTTTCGAATACCTAAAATAAAAGGAAAGAAAACATTGTGATCAAAGTATGAAACATTTAATCTTTCATGTGGGCTATAAATATACATTAAGCAAACATTATCGTGCGGGGCGTTGAGATAAACTGCAGATATATAGTACCTACGTGTCTTTTCTATGGGTTTATTGTATGTATTTTTAACCGAATTCAAAAAGCACGGTTCTCAACTCGACTGTATTTTTTTAATATGTTTCCTCAGAACTTTTTACTAGGTGAACCGATTTTGATGTTTTTATTTGAAAATTGGTGCTTCTCGTTAGGTCCCATTGAAATGAATTGATCAAGATCTGATGAAGAACTTCGGCGATATACAACAGAACTCTTCAATAAACAACGGCAAATCTCTCGGGATTGCTGCATTAGCTATATCGCATGTAAATAAATACAGCTAGTATTTTTATGCCATTTCATAACATAACATCACGCCGGTACGCTCCAAAGGGGTACCTACGCAGATATGTTCAGTTCACCCTGTACTGGTACACTCTCATTTTACCGGTTATGTTCAAGTTTTTTGTTATTCGGGTAATCTATTCAAGCAACATTATAGGTACCATACTATTGAACTTGCTCATTATGTACCACAACTAAAAGGTGAAAAATAAAAACCTTTTTTAACAAAAAAATACAACCGACTTCCAAGTAAAAATACTACCTTTACCTCCGATGCTGAAACCTGATGGGTCGCTGGCTCACTCTGCGAGTGACAAAGCAAATTTATTTGCATGTCTTTTTGCTAGCAATTCACGTCTGGACGCTGGCTCCAAGCAACCACCTACTGTGCCTCATTGTGACTCTTCGATGCCGGAGATCGCTGTGCACGCTAAAGAGGTCAGAAGAGTATTGTGCAGTCTAGACGTGAACAAGGCCAGCGGACCTGACGGCATTCCAGCGAGAGTGCTGAGGCAGTGTGCGCCAGAACTGTCTCCTGTGTTGACTCGCTTGTTCCGCCTCTCTCTTGTAAAAGGGACGGTGCCGAAATCCTGGAAGCTTGCAAATGTGCAACCAGTGCCCAAAAAAGGCAACCGTGCAGACCCTGCCAATTACCGTCCGATCGCCATTACCTCCATTTTGTCAAAAGTTATGGAAAGGGTACTGAACAGAAAGTTGCTGGCCTACCTTGAAGACAACAATCTCCTCAGTGACCGTCAATATGGCTTTCGCCGGGGACGGTCAACTGGCGATCTTCTTGTGTATGTCACGCACTGCTGGGGCGAAGCCATCGAGAGACACGGCGAAGCACTTGCTGTATCGCTTGATATCTCGAAGGCCTTCGACAGGGTCTGGCACGCGAGTCTGCTCAGTAAGCTTCCTGCTTATGGCATCCCCGCTGGTTTTTGTAGCTGGATATCAGACTTCCTTAGCGAACGGTCGATCCGAGTAGTCATTGACGGCTGCTCCTCAGACCTTATGGCTATTGATGCCGGAGTTCCTCAGGGGTCTGTTCTCTCTGCAACTCTTTTCCTGCTGCACATCAATGACCTACTTCAGCCTGGTATTGTTGGGTACGCAGATGACAGTACTGTTTCAGAGAGATACTTGTCCAGCGCAAAAGCCGGCGTGGATGAAGTTCTTTCCTTGAGAGAGGCTATGGTGGAGCGGACAGATTTGACCTTAAGCCTTGTCTCCCAGTGGGGTGATGAAAATCTGGTCTCCTTTAACGCCACCAAAACACAGGCGTGTCTTTTTACCGCAAAAAGGAGTCTTTTCGATCAAACTCCTACTTTTCGGGGTACGTCTGTTCCTGTGACTGATCGGCTCGAGCTCCTAGGCATGGAGTTGACATCCAGTCTCAACTTCGGCTCCTCCATTGAGAACAAAGCCCAAATCGCGGCCAAAAAACTGGGCATCCTAAATAAAGTGAAGCGATACTTTACGCCTGGACAGCTTTTAACCCTATACAAAGCACAAGTCCGATCCTGCATGGAGTATTGCAGCCACCTTTGGGATGGTTCAGCTAAGTATCAGCTTGCCGCGCTTGACTCAGTGGAACGCAGAGCCAAGAGGCTCATTGGCGACGTTAAACTGGTGGACGCCAAGCTTCACAGCTTGGCTCATCGCCGCAAAGTTGCCTGCTTGTCGGTGTTCTACAGACTGTACTTCGGGGAGTGTGCTCAAGAACTTCACGACCTCATCCCACCAGCCCCCTTCTACCATCGGACATCTAGACGCACTGCTAGTTATCATCCTTACCTTGTTGCCATTCCACCAATTCGAACCAAGCGCTTCCAAACATCCTTTATAATGCGCACAGCAAATGAATGGAACTCACTACCTGCGTCTGTGTTTCCGAACGCATTCAACCCGAATCTCTTCAAAGTTAGAGTAAACAGGCTTCTTCTGGGTAAGCTCACTCCATCGTAGACTCTGTCTCTATCACCTATGACCTAGACTAGAGTCAAGAGCAAACCCATCATAAATAAAATAAAAAAAAAAAAAAAAAAAAAAACTACAAAGTGAAAAATAACTAAAATAGAAGTCGGTTGTATTTATTTGTAAAAAGGTTTTTATCTTCTTTAGCCTCGGCATTTCCCGTTACGCGGTTTCGGCTCTTCAATCATGCAACGCCATTTATTTTGGTCTTGTTGTCATCTTCCGTAAGTCCCGTCCTCTTCATGTCCTTTTAGACCTTCGTCATCCACGTGGCTTGAGGTCTTTCTCTTACCCTCTTCTTGTAACCATGGAAAGGCAATTTTTCAAATACCTTCCGCAGCTAGCGACACGTCGTCTGCTGTTGCTGTCTGCAGTCGTCTACGAACTCGTACCTTTATAGTGAAATATCGAAGACGGAGACATGTTGCGCTAATCCCAAATAAATTCAGATAAAGGATTCTTTTGAAATGATGGTGTGTGTGAAGGTACACGTAAAGGTTACTTAGAAATAAATTTGCCTAAGTATTATTGATATTTTACCATTATATAAGAATAGTTTAACCTTGAGGGTTAGTCTAATACTTTCTATTTTTGGCAAGCGCCTACAACACATGCAATGGCAATAGTAGTTATGAACACTTAAATAAATTTACACGTTATAATTTCGCAGGAGCTTAAAAATAGTCTGGGAGCTATTGTGAAGTATATAGAAAGTTCTTTCTCCTAAGAATCATTAGTTTAGTTGTCTTCGTAATCCATATCACAATTCCCCATTGTATGTAAGGCGACCATGAAAACAGACCAACTAATAAATCTGCAGCCAATCTCATGTCAGCATGTCCCGGTTGGGAGAATAGAAAAATATAATGATGATCACACCTATCCATTTGCAACTTATTTATTTTGAAACCACATTGACGCAGAATCCACTAACGTACCATTTTTTTTTACATCAGGTATCTACGGCGCCGGCTGTCTGATAACGGAGGGTTGCCGTGGTGAGGGTGGCTTCCTCGTGAATGCGAAGGGCGAGCGCTTCATGGAGCGTTACGCACCCGTGGCTAAGGATCTGGCCAGTCGTGACGTCGTCTCCAGGGCTATGACTGTCGAGATAATGGAAGGTAAGACGAAGAGAAGTTCAAACATCTTAATAAGGTTCTTAATAGCACTGGCACCTGGCACACTAACCCAAAACTAAAAGTTCTCAGTTCTTAAGTAAGAATTAGAAGTTGAGAACTTTTCAAACTCTAGCATGAAAACCTGTCATATTTTGGCATTTTACTACAATTTGCCACATTTTTATCTTCTAAAAATCCCTGTATCTAACCTGTTAATCAGATTCTTAATTCACATTTTCTACAGAACATTTTATTGAAAAATATATTTAACAGGTGTAGCAATTAACAAGAGTTTTAGTACTATCCGTTCACTAAAATGGGATAATATACTGTGCTGAAAAACTTGCGAAAAGTCATAGTAATAGTGCCAAAGTTTTAAGAATGCTGTAAACATTGGGATGCTCTTATTATAAGCCGATACATTAAAGAAACGAGTTTAGAATGGCGGCTTGTACTTGCGTTGACAGATAGTACAGTTAGCATATCAAATTAATAATAATTGAAACAAGACCGGCAGCCTAATTGCGTAAGTGAATTCGGCAAGGCGAAGGATTTAACCCATCAACGACCAATCGCATAGACGGAAATCCACAACGCGTCTTTCATCTCGCACGTGATTGGTCGATTGATAGGATCAAATCCTTGGCCTTGCCGAATTCACTTACGCAATTAGGCTGCCGGTCTTGTTTAAAAAAATAATAGTTTGTTTCGTATTGCGGAAAGTTGCATCAGAAAATACTACGCTGTAAAAGGTAGTATAGGTATAACCTCGTATTTCAAAGCAAACTGTACCCACTACTTCATTTTAATGAGTGTAAACAAACAGTTTAATGACTAACACTAACCGTGTGTCTATACAAGTTGACGACGTTTAACCACAGTTGCATAATTCACAACTACTCGCAAGGTTATGCGGTTAAACAATACATCATTTGACCACTTTATGCCGAAGGTTATTTCTTCACACCTGTTTACTACTATTCTTCACCTAATAAAGTCTGTTCTGACGTAATTGATTGCGTATTAAACAATGTTATGTAAACAAAGCTATTTTAATAGTATCGTAAGTGAGCAGTTTTAATTTCTGTCTGATTTAGCATAATTAATTAAATTCTATTGTTAAATTGGAAGTTATTTAATAATGAACAAGGGACAGCAAGTTTCAATAAATCTCATCTACCTGCCACATAGCAATTTACAGCAGTCTGCTGACAAAATGGTACATATAATCATTCAATTGTGTAGGCCACAGTCTCCGTCACTCATTTCAGCCGAAAGTTGTCCACAGCTGAACATAGGACTGGACCAAGCTTCTCAAATTTGTAATTTTAATGACTAGAATGTCTTGCAATCAAATAAAACTATGTTCATTTATTATACTAGTATTTATTTTTACCTTTTCCTCCATCAGGTCGCGGCTGCGGTCCCGAGAAGGACCACGTGCACTTACAGCTCCACCACCTGCCCCCGGACCAGCTGAAGCAGCGCCTGCCTGGTATCTCGGAGACGGCCATGATCTTCGCGGGAGTGGACGTCACTAAGGAGCCCATTCCTGTGCTGCCCACCGTGCACTACAACATGGGAGGCACGCCTACTAACTTCCGTGGAGAGGTCAGTACCAATCTGCCTAGCATTTTCTAATCTATTTCAGATTTCGGCTCTTGAGTAACCGTATCGGTTGGCAAAAATCCACAAATGGCAACCGGTGCCAATGGTTTATATCAAATCTAAATAGGTTTTATGTCTTTTGAGTGGTAATTTGAACATTATTTTGACAACCTCCTTCGAGATACATCGAAATTGCTGTACTGGCCAAATTCATGCGAGCAGCGGTCGGCAAAAGTTGTATGAAAATCCATATCTGTCGTGTCTATCGGCCAAATAAATTACATAGTAAACTCATATCTGTCGTGTTATTTAAAAATGGAACGATCTTTTACTACGAAGCATGGCAACCAAGGAGGTAACTTATCAAAGGTTTTATTTAAATTTCGAACTGGCTTGCAAATAGCAAATAGCTGATTATTGAAGAAAAAAACAAAAGAACACTTTAACGCGGGAACAATTATTGTTGTTCGTCATTGATTTTGACAAAATAAGTTCTAGGTATTACTTAGTTTTAATTTCCGCGCATTATTTGGGAAAAGCACTATACAAGCCTTGGCCATAACTAGGCATTGTTGGACTTACGTATGTGTGCCTCGGCTTCGCCTCGGCCCACATTTACACGTTCGTCCATCAATACCTCTTTTGCTGGCCACTGCAGTAACGTACTATTAAAATTATATCAATCGTTTATTAACTGATCATTAGATCAAATAAAATGATAGATTCAGTTGTTACATCTTGTAAATATTAGAGATTTTGTAATTATATCATATCTAGACACGCGGCAGCGTGTCAAACCAAGTTCAAGCAGAAAAGGAATATTACTTACCCGGATGAACGACTTGTAACAATACGCACACCTATAGGCTAGGCTCGTATCTATAGAAATTATAAATGTTCTTGTTATCACCCAGAGGTCAGCTTTATGAATGTTCCCTTTGAGTTTATTAAACAGATAAGTATATTCATTTGACTCCTGTGTCATTATAATGATTAATTGAACTATCACCCCTTTGGCGCGTTCCATAAAGAACATTACAGCTTCGTTTAACTTATTGTAAAGGGCAAACGGACTCATTCACGATAAGCATTTCATTACGATGTAATTTTATCGTAAAAAAATAATTGTAATAAACAGGAAAAATGTCTGGTAAACAGTGGTTCGGTAGATAGCTAGGTATATATGTATAGTAGGTATCTCAGTTAAACTTTTTTGCCAAAAAACAAAGTTGTCTCAAGAGCAAAGATTATTTTTGTAAAAAGCAGTTTAAAACAAGTTTCTCATTAAAACGGATTCGTATCATGGGATTCATGAGACACATGGACAATCGGCAAAGTTGCAAATAAAAGTTTTGAAGCAAAACAATCGTAAAACCGTTTGTTATATTGATTGGTAAGGAGAGCTTAGTAAATATGTCTTTAGACACAAATGTATTTAGATACTTACTAGCTTTGACAATGGCCTTGCCCGCAAACCTGAACGTCGAAGATAACCCACGGGAACGTATTACGAGGATAAAAGTAACCTTTGTCCTTATCCAGGGCATGGTTTACCCATGTTTTATACCTAATCCAAATCCGTTCAGTTGTTAAAGTTGCGCTAGTCGACGGCACGTACTATTTTGAGCGCGGGGTTAAAATGCATGCTATCTCATCCGACAACACGTGCGAAAGAGATAGATGCTGTGAGGAGCAGTTTTATTTTATTTTATTTCAGTTAGAAGCTAAATCGCGTACGAATACACACATTTGCATTTTTTTTGCGAAAAAGTAGATGATGATTTAGGACGAAAACGAGCGCTCGAAATTTTATAAACAGTCCTTTGGGAATATGCATATCATGAAAAAACGACTAGATGTATCAGTATAAAATAAAATTATTTGCATTGTTGAACTACTAATCTATCCCTGTATGGTGACTGTTTTGTAATTTTCTTTCACCTTATGGTATTTATTACCGCCCAAAGATGCGTTAAAATATGGAACTTTCGACGCTCATAACTTTCAAATATATTTTTTTTGTTTCCATACAAGACTAGATAATGATAAGACAAATTGATATCATTTTTTATTTTGAACGTACACTGTCAAACAGTGAAGTAATCGCCATACTACGTTTGTATGGAAGAACGATCGACTAGGGCAACCTTAAGCGTGATTGATCATCATCATCACACACCATCATAATACATTTTTAATATTAGCAGGATAACTGGATGTATTTGTAATTACTGATTACTGTTAGCCTGCAACATCCCGTCTGCTGGGTAAAGACCTCTCCGACCTCTCTCGATCCCTTTCTAAGACTGGTCGTTTGCTTTGTCCAGGTTGAACTGCCATCTTCTACGTATTTGTAATGACCATGTTTATTTACCCAGGTAATTTCCCACTACGACGGCGTGGACCGCGTGGTGCCTGGCCTGCTGGCGGCAGGTGAGGCGTCCTGCGCGTCGGTGCACGGCGCCAACCGCCTGGGCGCCAACTCCCTGCTGGACATCGTCGTGTTCGGCCGCGCCTGCGCGCTCACCGTCGCCGAGACCAGCAAGCCTGGTGATGCTCAGGCTCCGCTTAAGGACGTAAGTTTTATGGCTGTTTTTACTAACACTGAAGCCTTCAAATAACTGCGAACCAAACCGAACCGATAACGTGGGGAAAACGCTTTGTTGTATAGTCAATAAAACGTAGATATTTTTAAGCACATCTGCAGCATGACTGTCATAGACAATTTATTTCATTTTATAACTATCACTAGTCTACTACGACCCAGTTGGTTCAGTTAACTGCAATTTTAGTGTTGAGATTAATAAAAAAACTTATCTACTTAACACAAATAATTCAGAGGCAAAATACCCAAAAAATAAATAAATTGGCCAGTAGACAAAAAATCGGGCATTAAAAAAAGCTTTTAATGTCCAATATCTTGAAAACGGTTAAGGTTGGGGTACGGTGTTTCATAGGCAAATCAGTCAGGAATGATGGAAACTACAACCTCTTAAAGGATCTGGGTCGACTTAACCTCTAGTCCTGTAATTATAAGCATCTTGTTTACCCAAAAACATACAAATTGTTACAATTTAAAAAATAACAAACAGGAGGGTTAGAAAATTCTACCACATTGAGTGGCGTATCGTTGTTTAGAGCTCGTTGAGTAGATATAATATACTGTATTTTTTTGTTTATAATATATTGAAAAACAAAGGAATGAGAAGCCACGAAAGTCAGCTTTTTTACAAACTTTTCATGTAACACGATTTAACTTTCTGGTGTATAAAATAAGCCAAATTTCAGTAAACAATAGATTTTTAACATGTCTGAAAGTTTTCGGTTTGGGTTAAAAATTAAAATTTTGGTCGGACACAAGTATTTTTTGATACATTTTATAAATTTGTCGATATCCATCATGGACACGTGTCGGAAATAGTCGGAATAGTTTTGAATTTTTGTAAATAAACACAACCATCACGCTTCGGTCTCGCTTCGCGTCGCGCATTCGCTCTCTCTGTTTGACGTCGCGTCATGCATACAAAGCCAGCTAACACAACTAACTCGCTCACGGCTCGCTTCGCGCGCACGCCTTTGGTTTGTCATGGCGTCTCACGTCTTTCGGTTCGCCGCGGTATCGGCACGTATCGATTCGCTTTTGTTATTCTATGTGACTAGATTCAAACGATACTTCGCCACGCTATCGGTTCGCTGTCTATTTGACGAGGGCTTGCAATCTTTATAATTATGACTAAATAAATACACACTGTTGGATTCTCATCTTTTGGTGCCGAGCGGTGAAAATCCAACAGCGCTATGTAGGGTCAAACAAAGAGGTAAAGCAATTTTCAAACTTACTGTCTTGGTAGAACTTGGCACCTGCCTGGACCTAGCACGTTAATTCATAATTATGGACAAGGATCACACATTGTGCAAGTAAAAACGGTCCTAAAGGTTTGCTTTCACCGAATTTATGTATTATAGTCGCCTTATGAAAAAATTGGTTGCCTGTAAAGTCGGTTTACGGACGATAGTTTAACGTGACAACGTCATAACAAAACATTGATGAAATGATTGCAAACTTAACGATACAATTAACGTCATTGTAACGTTACAATGAGCGTAACGTTACATTGAGTCATCCTTTTTCGTGCGCGCAGCCGGCGTTCATCGATTTATTAGACGTTGTCACGTGTAAAATTGACCATATAATATATATACTTTGTCAAATTATGTGATGCAATTGCCAAGTAAAAATTACGCATCCACAGATTTACAAAAAAACCGGCTAAGCATTAATAGGGTTCCGTAGTTGCATAATAATGCGGACTATGAAGATGAATGCCCTCTTCTTTCTTAGTCCGCATTATTATGCAAATGTTCAATGGAATTTGTACAAAATTTTTACTTTTCCAAGTAGGTTACATTTTTAATTTGGTCGACTATTACTCGTAAACTTGTAGAGCCTAAACAGCTACATAAATCAAGTTTCGAACGAGCAACAGCAACCGAAAACAACTTTTGGCACTTCAATGCCAAAAGTGTGGTTCTGTTGTTGTTGAATTAGACTAGATGGCGCCAACGTATCCTATCTGACAAACACCGAGATAAAAGCTCAAGAGGTCGCGGTCGCTTTTCTACCAAAGACATCGATAGAAGTTTGTTATACCATGAAGGACATAAAGTTTACTCTTAAACTCTGAAGGCCTAAGTTATATGATTGGAACAGCCTTATAGGTAGACCTTTTTGGCCGAACTTGTAACAGATGAGGAACTAAACTAACTAACTACTGTCCCCATTAATTTTGAGTAAAAAGTTTTAAAAGCAAAGGAGGAATATTAGTACGTATATACATATGTATGTAAGTATATTTTAATTTATATGTTATTTTTAAATTGTACACTATATTCCCTCTATATTCTTTCTCTTTCATCCTAGGGTTTGCTGTAAGAGAACTCAACATTGAGTTAATTAAGCTCTCCTTTGTAAATGTAATTTATTATCACACTGTATATAATGTCGTTTTTGGTGTACAATAAATAATTAAGATTCGGACCATCACTAATATTATATCATAATCATACAATGCATCTTCTTGATCTTCGATCAACAATACCAACTAGACGTAGGGTCGGTGCAAGAAATACGTCTCGGTAAATAACAGCTCACTTGAGACGTGAGCTCTTATTTTGTTCAGTTTGTCTTAAGTATTGTTAATGTAGGGTAGTAGTAAGTATATATTCACGCGGACAGAATTTAGCATTGATTTTGTACGTGATCCGTTATTTATTTGGTTATTGTTGATCGAAGTTCTTGCTTGATACACGAAACCTCCGAAATCTAATTTAAAGTAAAAATAATTAATTCATAATTATGTAAGTAACCCTCGACACAAGGTGTGTCGATTATATTAATATCATCGAACATAATTTGGTTATAACTCATATTTTACCAACATCTTAATCAAGTCCTAACATTATTTAGCTACTTAGCAACTGTATAAAATTAACTTTGTTTATGTAATAGAATATCAGCCATGTTTTTGTTCGGTTTGATTTTTATGTGAAACAAATCAGCTTGTATCTTAAATATAGCTAACAGAACGTTCTTTTAAAAATCAATATCATTGGAAGTAACAATCGTTTCAATAAATTAATATTTTTTTTGGTAAATAGCGTAGGAGTTTTTATTGACACGCTCCTACGCGCTAAAATAATAAATATGTATGTGTATCATAGGACTCTGTCACAGTATAAATATACTAATTTATTTTATTGTATACTAGCTTCCGCAGCTTCGCCCGCGTACAAAGTTAAAAAAAAAATGTTCCGATTGCAACCAAACTTTACAGGATTATCCTCATTCCTCTGGGTCAATCAAAATATTGTCTGAAAATTTCATTAAAATCGGTCCAGCCGATTCGGAGTCTATAAGGAACAAACATACATACTTTCTCTTTTATATTTATATAGATTTATACTGTGACTGTGTCGTTGCCTCGTCACTGCAAACGTCACGGAATATTTTGAGACACACCCATCGATGATATCATCTGATAACTCGAGTAACATAAACAGTGAAATTGAAAACAAATCATCAGTCTACCATAAATAAATAGGTATATTGCAATTGTATGTAGGAATTGCGAAACCATATAGCTGAATTACTTATGTACAGAATTTATATTCTTTTATTCTACACTCGCATTAGCACGTAGTATATAATGACTATTAATGACAATACCTTATTCCGGGGTCAAAGTATTAGCGTTAAAATGACTAAATATTGCAACTTTTATTTAATGACAATAAAGCCTCCTCTATTTCTATCATTAATTCCAATTTCAGACAATACTTGCGCATGCGCAAATCACTCACGCTTTTTCAAAGCAATAGGTATTTATGTGGTGAAATTCCATATCACAGCACAAGTATTTATATAGGGAGTCTATGTAGATATAATAAAAATATTTCTGCCAAGACGGTTGGCGTCGCGTCGCAAATTTTTCCACCTCATGTGGCACCGGTTTTTGTTTTTATATAGTTCACGTGTAATAAGCGTTAAGATAAATCCGGTCTTGGATTGGTATCTTTTTAGTCACCAACTTTAATATCGTTTAGTTTATATTGTATATTAAGTTTGGGGTGAGGAGCCAGAAGTAATGTTGTGGTTCCCTACATCCGATGGACTATTGACCTGAACGTAATTAGCTAAGGCATATTTAGCTTGGATAAAAGAGTTAATGGGCATGGGCATCTTATAATCCACATACAACCCACATTTCTAGTAAACTTTTCTTTAACAACTAAAAAGAAGCCGATGCCCTAACTAAATGGCTTCTTTACCATCCGGCAATAAAGAACAATGCACAAGTACTTTATTAACACTGTTCGCTTATCACCCCGCGCCAGTAAAACAGCCCACAGAAGAAAAAGACAGACATATCATAACCCCACTTTATCTGTAACTGTTTGACCTTCTTTACTCTTTCGCGGAATTACGCACTTAGATTATAGTGTGTAAATTCAACCTGACACTATTATTGTGTCTGTTTAGAACATTGATCACTGATCAGAGTGTTCAGTAAACAGTAATATTGTAATTATGTACTACTAACTGATTATATTATTTATTGAAACCTGCTGCAGATTTGTTGGCCAGGTTATTATTTTAGATTTACGGTTTCTTCAAAGTTATTTGTACCGACACTATTATTGTGTCTACTTAGAACATTGATCAACTATCAGAGTCTTCCACAGACATTAATTTTACAATTTTGAACAACTGATTTATTGAAACGTGTTAATGTTATTTTTAAATAGGCAATAATACCAAAGAGTTCTTAAAACTGTTAGGCTAACAACTTTTAATAAATTAATTAAAAATAATAAATAATATATATTATTTCATTTTTTTTTGTCGTTATATTTGCATTCTATTTATACCCGACAGATGTTGTACAGTTCAAATTTCACAGTCCATACAAAGATTTCAAAGAAAAAAGCATATCGATTTTTTGGATTATTAATTATATGCACAAGAACAAAGGCGCACTTAATGCCTTAGGCATTTTCTACCAGTCGACCTTAGGATGGTGCAGAGTTAGAATATAATTATGGCAGATCCAACTAAATCAAAATAACAAATAGAGTAAAGAATTTAATATATACATATAATAGCCAAACGGGTCCAACCGATATCAAATGATGCGTTGATCAACGAATAACATTTCATTTATACAAGAAGATAGAAGATGTTGTGTTATTAATCCCAATTCTAATTGTAAACATCTTTGCGCAGTCATCCGGCGAGGCAAGTATCGCGAACTTGGACAGCGTGAGACACGCCAACGGCACCATCTCCACGTCTGACCTGCGCCTGCGCATGCAGAAGTGCATGCAGACGAATGCCGCCGTGTTCAGGCAGAAGAGCACGCTTGAGGAAGGTTTGTAGACAATTAGGAGATCATAGATATCATGAAACTAAATCATCAACCAAAAAAGGAGTCGAGTTAAATTAAACTAGTTTAGGCCACCATCATTTCAAAATTCACGTCTTATTTTTATCTATGTTTTCTTTTAATTCTATTATGGGCATTGTTTTCTCTTGTCCTACATGAAAATCTATCCTTATGAGCTTCAAGTCAAGGTTTATTTTTAATTCAGCCATAATAGACTCGTCACAACAACACAGCGGCAGCAACTCTAACAAACCATTTTCGTTGTCAGGTGAACGCCTCATCCAGGAAATCTACAAGCAGATCAAGGACGTGAAGGTGTCGGACCGCTCGCTCATCTGGAACAGCGACCTCATCGAGACCCTGGAGCTGCAGAACCTGCTCATCAACTCCGTGCAGATAGTGGAGGGCGCACTCGCGCGGGAGGAGTCGCGCGGGGCACACGCCCGCGAGGACTTCAAGACGCGCCGCGATGAACTCGACTATTCCAAGCCTTTAGAAGGACAGGTGCGATATTTTTTCCAACTACCCAAATAACAATGTATTATAAACGTAAAAGTTTGTGAGCATGGATGGATGTTTGTTACTCTTTCACGACTGAACGGATTTTGATGAAACTTTACAGAAATATAGCTTATACATCAGAATAACACACATCACATCACATCATCAGCCTATTAATGTTCCCACTACTGGGACACAGGCCTCCTCTCTCTGTGAGAGGGAATGGGCCGTTATCCACCACGCGGGCCCAGTGCGGGTTGGTGGATGTCACATGTCTTCGAATTTTTGGTTCTAGGACATGCCGGTTTCCTCACTATGTTTTCCTTCACCGTTTTGAGAGCAGTGGTGATGAAATAATTTACACAAAGTAAAGCGCCTACCTGGGCTATAACCCACGACCTACAACTTGTAAGTCGCGGCTGATACCACTGGGCCACCACTGCTCAGAATAACACATAGGCTATAATTTATAAAAATATAGGGCGAAGTACTAATATCACGCGGGTGGAGTCACGGGCGGCAGCGAGTATAACATAATTATAACGATTTCACTGCTAAATGTGAGCTTACACGGTCAACTGAAATTGGACAATTCTTGGTTATTTTCGCATGTAAGTGCACCTTAAAACAGGTATTCCCTCTGTGAAGTAAATCTGACCTACTATTGGTTGGTAGATGTCATATCATTGATTTTTGGTATACTATCATATACAGGGCATTTTTCTATTAATTGGCGATCACAGCTCAGTCCATTACGTGTAGTCAACTGCAAGTCAATACTTCTTCTTCTTTTTTTGTGGTAGGTGAGGCCACCTCTGGTGTCACAGTTAATTAAGCCGCCTCTGGGAACCCCACAGGCCTCTGACTTGGCAATTTCTTACCTATATAAGTCCAGGTTTCCTCACGATGTTTTCCTTCACCGTTGCCTGTGATGTCCAAGATAAACTTAGAAAGTACATATGAATTAAAAAGTCACATTGGTACTTGCCCGGATTTGAACCCTTGACGTTGTGGGTTCAAATCAGACAGGCGAAGACTTCAATACTAAAAAACCGGCCAAGTGCGAGTCGGACTCGCGCACGAAAGGTTCCGTACCATTATCGAAAAAACGGCAAAAAAATCACGTTTGTTGTATGGGAGATATTAAATATTTATTTAATATCTCCCATAATATTAACTTAAATATTTATTTTATTCTGTCTTTAGTATTTGTTGTTATAGCGGCAACAGAAATACATCATCCGTGAAAATTTCAACTGGCTAGCTATCACGGTTCATGATATACATCCTGGTGACAGACGGACAGACAGACGGATCGTGGAGTCTTAGTAATAGGGTCCCGTTTTCACCCTTTGGGTACGGAACTACGGAACCCAAAGGGTGAAAACCACCTTGACGTCAATAGTAACAATTAAATTAGGACAAAATGCCTTATTTCTAGGGCATAAAGGCATTGTCAAATTATTGCCATGGACATGCGGTTGACTACATAATATGTAGTACGAGCCAGGTTGGTGACCGTTTGTTATTATACGATTAGTAGAACGCGACATCACTTTATCTGGAGATGAGATAATGCCACAGAACACGCTCGACCGTCGTGATAGACATGCAGAGCGCCTTTTATATTAAAATCGATGGTCGAAACATAGCGCCACCTAATTAGGACACCATGTTATTTTGTTATAAACCTGTATCGCGCGGCGTCGCCCGCGGTTTGGTTATAAATTTTCTGACTCAAGGTCTCCGAATTTCATCGAAACCGGTTTTGTATACGCACGAAACACAGTCAGAGTAATTCTTTTCCGCATTCAGATTATTGACGAGGGTACCAATATCGTCAGCCCACTACTGGACATGACGCTATTGAGAAATGTTTTTTTTTTGTCCTTCCTCGCCACTATCTCGACTGATGGTAAGCGATGATGTGGTCGACGGTGAAGCACGTTTACCTATAAGTAACCTATTCACCCTTAATTTAAAGACCCCAAGGTTGTAGCTATCAGGAAACAAAGACTCCGGCAGGGAATTCCAATCCTTAGCTGTGCGCAGAATGAAAGTATTAGCAAAACGCTTTGTGCGTATGGGTGGGATGTCCACCAGGTACCGATGGCTCATTGCTGTACCGTCTTAAATATCTAATAAGATTATTATTACATATCATAACTTTTAAATCACAGGCATTACTAATCCGATTACGAAAATGTGTTTACTGTTGGAAAGATACACTATTCAGTAATAACTTGTCAAGTTTTCATATCATCAAATGCTATCTTTTTATAGATGGCGCGGTATAGGCCACGGGAGCAAAATGCACAAAAGCTAGTACCTAATAAAAACATAACATTTGATAATAAAATAAAATACAATATTCTCAAAAGTGACTTTTTCTCAAAATTTCCTCAGTTAACATTATTACAAGCTTTTTAGGGTTCCGTACCCGAAGGGTCCAATCGGAGGCCTATTACTGTCACTCACGTGTCCGTCTTTTCGTCTGTCCGTCGTCTGTCACACATGTAATTCCGATAGACCAATGAACTTGAAATTTGGTGATACTGTTTATCATTTTCATTACGTATATTTTACTAAAAAATATCAATATATTGATAAATTGGTACGGATCCCTAAATGTGCGAAGTCCGACTCGTACTTGGCCGATTTTTTAAGTATGGTCTAGTAATTTAGACTTTGCGTACTTATGAAAGAAAGAAAGAAAAAGTATTTATTTGTGACCCGCCCAGGAGACACGAGAAATCAGCTTAAAATTAAACAAAATTAAAAATAAAAACCCCGTGCGAGACCAAAAAGGCTCCTATCGCAGCATGTGCAAACATTGAAATAATATGGTACTATGGAGCTGGTCTCATGATGGAGCCGGAAGGTTGCCATAGCATTTCTGTAACCAGATAAGGTAGCATCATCGTGTTTGGGGTCATTGGATTTTTTGTATTGATTGAGAAGCTATATTACATTTCATACTTTTCAGTCCATTAAAAGCTTGTTATAAAAATATTTTTAAATTCAATTATTCTTTCGCTTGACTAAAGAACCTTTAACCCTCATACAGACCAAACTTCCCTTCGAGAAGCACTGGAGGAAGCACACCCTTGCCATCACCGACGTGGAGACAGGCGCGACGGAGCTGACGTACCGACCCGTGATCGACGACACACTCAATGCGCAGGAGTGCAAGACCGTGCCGCCCGTCATCAGGACCTACTAGATACAGATACCTTTAGTTACCGTTACGTAAGTACGCCCTCAGATTTTTATCTTAGCTAATACATGCTACGATCCTCACCACAGACATAAATCTAATAACGCAAGTTCTGCCATTTGTATGAAAACCAAGCGTGTCAATTTTTCCCACAAAATTTAAGAGTAAATTTACTTACCAATGAAAGAAAATTCCATTGCCTCTGCCAACTTTTTTCTGTACAGTTTTTACAGCTCAATATGGCATCACAAGGCATTTTTCTAGATTTTGATGATGTCCGGTGCCAAAAATGCTAAATGAAGCAGCTCAAAGTACAATCATTGCTCGTACTTTTACTCCCTTTTTTGACACTTGAAATATATACAATCGCGTCATTTAGTAAGATTTATATCTGTAAATCTCACATACTACTTATACTTCCATATCTATACTCCATTTGAAATAACATTAGAATTTTTTTTAAACCCCTTTTGACAGTCCGTTCAACCGATTTTGAGTTCTATCCCGTAAATATAAGGATGGCATAAAAAAGCATAAACCTATTACCAAAACTAACTGTTTACTACAGCTGCCATTTGTCATATCACCAACGAAATAGAAGTCAAAATCGGTTAAACGAGCTGTAAAATGGCATTATTTAAATGTCTAATGTTATCTCAAATGGAGTATATATGCTCGCCAGTTATGAGTACTGCACATCTGGCCAAAATACAGGACCTGTAAAACTTATTTTTTAAAATAAAAGGCCTTTTTTATAAAATTCGCTGAAAATAAAACTACATAACAGAAAATTAAAAATGTTTAATTAAGAGTCTCTTATGTAGTTTTTTTATTATTTTTTAAATAAAATTATTTCTTTATTCATCTCGACATCAAAATACAGTGACTATTTAACATAATACACTAATACACTTGTATGGCAAAGAGTGTCTGAAATAGGAAAGACCCTGTGTTAAAGGTCACCCTTTTTACATTTAGGAATATTAACCGTAACATTACAATAATAAAAAATAAATATGGCATAAAGTATCTTAGTATAACTGCGAGCCGTCAATAACATACAAAAAAAAGTGATTTTCCGAATTTAAGATAAAATTATTTGCATAAGGTGATTTGCAATATAAGGTCTTGTACTTATACTGATTTTCGTTTTCAGGTAATAATTTATAATTTTCTCAACATGGGTGCTGACTGAGCTTTTCAGTATTGTCAACGCGCGACACTGCCCTGTCTACATAGTGTTCATTTAACGCCACTATTTATATCATTATTTATTTTTAGCGTAGCATGGTATAAGCGTAACAATATATAACAGAAAGAATACTCACTAAATTATACAAACTTAAATATGACTAACAATCGTGGTCCAACTTGTTTTACAGTACAAATGAAATAGTGCCAGATGTTCCTGTTGATATTGTAACATTCATGTGCTCGTGTTTTTAATCATGGACAACAATATTGTTATATATTTTATTGAACATAAATATCAGCATTTATTATGACTTTATATTGTTTATACTGGCTACAGCAGCCCCAGGGTACTTAATAAATTTATTGTTAGATACAAGTACCGACTGACGCGCGTCGCGGCTCTTCATGTCTAACCTGTCTAGCGTTCTGTAACTGTTGCACAAGATCTTATTTTATTGTAAAAATCACTAAATCTGTAAAATTGTGTTGTGTGTGAAATGTTTATCTGTAACACATTTTACGAATCTTGATCGCAACAAAAATATTGAGATTGTACTCAAACTTTTAAAGTTTTTTCTTAGTGTTTGTAATGATTAGTGTCTTTGTAACGCATTTTAAGATATCGAAATAAATTTATAATGTTACATTTGTTGTGTAAATTTTATTTCATGTTCAGTATTAAGTACAATGAAATTAAAATCAATTATGGATGTTACATTGTACAACACTGTGTAGATGATAAGACAAAGATGTATAATTTTAAATATAAATAATAATAGAAGCACCATTTTTTATGTTTTTATTTTATTATTTTAGTAATTGAATAGGAAACGGCTTGACTCCAGAGGGCAGATTTGATCGTTGGCGAAATACTGTTATTCGTTTGTGATCGTGTCCGAACTGGATCACCACTTAGGATCAATAGTATATGCTTCCACAAAAGCTGATTCTTAAATAGGCTGGTGCGTCCTACGCATCTTGAACCCAGACAGTCAGCTTCTCCATCTTTATGCCATTAAACTGTCAAACAAATATTTTATTCATCACACCCGAAAACTGGCTCCCCGCTTTTTGGATCGTAATGAAGTTTATATTTCGCCCCACGAAAATCAAACACGGCGCACGACAAAAAAATCCGCGAGCCATATCTCGCAAACATCTATTACAAACTGTTGCGTTTGTGAAACTTTATTTAGTGTTTGGTAAGAGTTGAAAAACGTCGTTCAGTTTCTTCAAAGAGTAGGGGCAATGATTATTTTAACCAATCAGGATTTAGGTACTATGTACTTACATTATATGCTGGCTAACTATTATTATTGAACTAACACAGGACTAAGGACTGCCTTGTAACAAGGTAATAAACTATAATTAGCTGGCCAACGCTAATGGTACTCGGCAAGACTATGTCTGGCGCATGCCGGACAAACTGTGGGCTACTAAAGTAATTCAGAGCTGGTGCCCTGAGATGTTGAGACAGTCTAGGCGGCAGCCCACGCAGAAGCTGGCGGACGAACAGTACAGATTTCGTCAAAAATGATAGGCAGAAGTGCGGGCTCGCTAATGGTGGTAGGAGTGGAGAGAGGCAATTGCTCAGGATTGGGGGAGAATAGGTTAGTAAAAAAACTTTGCGCAAAGGTTTAAAAGTTTGTGAGTATGTGTGTTTGTATGTTTGTTACTTTTTCACGCCCAC
The DNA here is from genome assembly GCA_948252205.1 of Orthosia incerta. Classification (NCBI taxonomy): domain Eukaryota; kingdom Metazoa; phylum Arthropoda; class Insecta; order Lepidoptera; family Noctuidae; genus Orthosia; species Orthosia incerta. Next base: position 12,313,924 of record OX411759.1, read on the forward strand.
ACAGCTGGACGGATCTGGATAAAATTTGGCATAGAGATAGATTATAGTCAGGAATATCACAGATACTCGGGATAATTTTCGACATTCACGCGGTTTAAGTTAGTTAGGTATAAATATTTTTGTGGCTTTTCCTCAACGAAATCTAATTAGGTAGGTATTCAAAGACGCGTATGATTACTTGATTATACATAATTGAAATAAATTATTGGTCTGTGACGCGGGATTGTTACTACTTATTTCCTTAAACTTTAGCTTTTTATTACGCAATTATGATGAGTTCAGGAACCTATTTTTATACCGCTATTAAAAATGTTTAAATTCTCAAGCTGGCGGGCGAGCACGGCCTACTATGACAGGCTTGAGTTACACATTTTTATCACAGTTTGGGAGCAAACACCGTGATTAAATGCGTGACTCAAGCCTATCACAGTGGCCGTGCTCGCCTGGCAGATCGTTGTTTATATCATCTATAGGTAGGTGATTAGAAAATTTCCCTTCATATCTCTCTACAAAGTAGGTACTTTGTCGAGAGATATGAAGGGAAATTTTCTAATCTTTGTAATCAGAACGCGCTAATTGGCAATAGAAAGTAAACTTAAGTATATTTTTAATAGCTGACCCCCACAGCTTTGGTCCCGTCAACTTGCTATCTGCATCTACCGACCTACCAACTACCTATATACCCTACCTACCTACCCACTTACCTACCCACCCACCTTACTTACCTACCAACCTACTCATTGCCCTACCGATTAACCTACCTACCCTACCCTACCTAGCTACCTATTGTATAGCTATTTATTTGAATGAGAATTAATACCATACTACGATACGAATGTAACAAATTTTTGTTTCTACTGGCGATCTAATTAAATTTTAGAACACAAAAGCTGCTATTGTGACTTAACTCTCATAATATAATAGTTAGATATATTCTCTAGCAAATTGTTTTGTAGGTAATAATGAGTACTTTAATCATGTAGTACCTACATGTTTAATTTTTATGTGTCATCAATAGTTTTCTCAGCGCACGCCAAATAATGATACATTATTGCAATTTTCATAAGAATCTCTAATATTTCTGAAAATAAATTATAGCCTATGTTACTCGGGAATAATGTAGCTTTCCATACGAGAAAAAGAATTTTTAGTGAGTAAAGAATTTTTTAAATCGGTCCAGTAGTTTTAGATTCAGAGCCTATTCGGAACAAACAAACAAAAAAATCTTTCCTCTGTATTATATTGGTATAGATAAGCTAGGCGTACCTAGGTACAGAACTACTAGGTACTTACATAATAATTACGCATTTTTATAGTAGGTAGGTGCTTACAGTACGACCGATGAATCGTGACGTGCGTGGCCCGTCTGAATATAACTAGGCATTGACAAAATTAACAAAATGCCATGCACGGGACGACCACAGCTGCGTCCGCCCTTTTTGCATAATAGTAAGCATTGTACCTAGTAGTAAAACAAAAAAGAATCCGGCGGGATAAAACAAAAATAAAGATTTTTAAGCCGAACAAAAAAAGGACCAAGGAAGAGAAAGTTTTCATGCCCAACATTTTGTTTCAACTAATTCTCGGGCTCAGTTGCAATTTGCAAAGCATTCGGTAACAACATATCTACGTAGCATTGAATAATGTTTTCGTACCGTCTGACCCCATGGAATCTTATTTCTGCGGGGGAAGGACTGAACATCAGTCAAATTCAAATTGCCGAGAAGCCGCAAACGACTGTAAGTATTTTTTGTTTGTTTGCGTGCTTGTTCCTCATTTACTTAGTTGCCCCAAATTGCAAAAAAGAAAATGTTTTAACTTTGTATTTTATAAGCGACTAGCTTTTGTCAGCGACTTCGTCCGCGTGGAATGTTATAGTGATAAATTCAATATTTTTAACCTACCCACTAAATTTTATGCGAGCCTGGCACTTTTCTAAACCTATAACTACTGCGTTATTTTTTTTATACCTTGTGCCTTGAGTTACATTCTTACTTCTTCTAATTTTTTTTAAATAAAATATAGCCCATGTTACTCGCTGATAATGTAGCTTTATTGTTGAAAAAAACATTTTAATAGAGTTGGGTTTTGAAATGTCGTTTGTGTTACTGTAGCCAACCGCATTGTCTCACTCAAAAACTTGATTTTGAAAACAAACGATTCATAAACTCTCGAAGCCTTATTGCACCGGGTGGAAACTAAAAAACTACAATTATTGATAGCTTGCCTTTTGGTCAACACGTGTTTTAGACTCTAACCGCTCGCGCTAGCTGGTTATTACTATTAGGTAGTCAATGTTGTAAGATATTTTTTTTTAAATGCTAAGTAAATTTTGTTTACTATTTACAGCGAAATACTGTCAGTCTATGGCGCCGGCGGTACGACAATGAAGGACATGTGAGCAGCCAGCCTCCACTAGTTACACCGCGTATAATTACGCCCCAGCGACTTCAAATAATGGTTACGGTTTTCACTGGACAACAATTTGTGTCCAGCAGACTGTTTGCAGAGGAGTATTTAACTGCACCTTGCAAACATTCCGGAATGCGTTACACCGAAATTCACAAAAGAAAACCAGCCAGAAAATTATTACTCAGCGATGCCCATAAAGAGCGATTCGCACGAGATTATCGGGATTTTTCACACGAAATAATACCCGACGAAAAAAGTTTCAAGTCCTGCCAGATAGGTCGTCGGCATTTATGGCGTGTAAATAATTCACAGTACGAGCTGCAAAATGTTACGCCAAATCATGAGTCAGGAAGACTTGTGGTCAACATGTGGGCCTGGATGAGTGCACTCATAATGGACGTCGACATGTTTAAAACCATAGAAGATTTTGTCCATTTATTATGACAAAATTACGCGTGGCCATGGCTAGCCACACATTATTTCCGAAGAAAGTGGGTGTTTGCAGTGCGGCACTGTGTTTGAATTAATGCCGGAACAACCGCAACATTTTATGGTGGACTTAACAGACACCCTTAATGTGGAAGTTTTATACATTGAAAACGATTTCCGGTGCCCTAATTGCGCAGTATGTGCGTACGACCATAAAAAAAAATCTGCCGGTAGAGTCCGAATATTGCGCCCTGCCGTAAATTTGCAATCGTCCTACGTCTGCCATCCTCGGAGACTGCCTCAGCTAATACCTAGATACTAGTCCTGCACATGGAGTTGAAGGAATGTAAAATTTATAAAAGTTATAAAAAATATTTTAAACTAGTAAATAAATATTAACATAACATTATTTTATTTGTTGTTTATCATATCAAGTTTAGATTAGGGCAGACTCTGGGAATCGAACCCGTGATCAACAGTCGCACTTGCAACTACTAGACCAACGTGGCAGTCAAATCTCCTTACAGGGCCTAGCACAAATGGTTTGACATTTAGTAAGATCCGAATATAAATAAATTATTCATTAAAAATATTTTTTTAAAACAAGCTTTTTTCGTATTCTTCTCAGCAAACTTTTTCATTTGATACCAATATCATGGGCACAAAAAAATTAATAGTCCACCATCTTGGGCCGTCTGCCATATTGGATTTAAAATGACGGCACTTAGCTAACCATGCATTGTCATCCAAACTAAAAGTGTATGCAAAAATTTCATCTTAATCGCTGGAGGATAACTAATTTGAAATTCAGTTGCAAGATTTGACCCGAACACACACTTTACTATTACTAAGACTCCGCGATCCGTCTGTCTGTCTGTATTATCCGTCTGTCTGTCTGTATAGCTAGACAGTTGAAATTTTCACAGATGATGTATTTTTGTTGCCGCTATAACAACAAATACTAAAAACAGAATAAAATAAATATTTAAGTGGGGCTCCCATACAACAAACCTGATTTTTTTGCGATAGTGGTACGGAGCCCTTCGTGCGCGAGTCCGACTCGCACTTGGCCGGTTTTATCCCAATGGGTAACAGTGTAACACAAAATGGTGTAACTCAACGGGAACATACCGCAGCGACGACGCGACGTTGACGTCGCGAGACTAGTAGCAAGCGTTACATCCGCTGAACGCAACGTTAACGTCGCGCCACGGAGCACACAACGTCGCGCATATACATGCTACAATTTGAGTCGTACAATCAGAGACAAAATGATGGCCTAAGTTTGTAGTTTGTTTGGCTAGTTTGTTTTTTCTACCGACTTTTTTCATTACAAAAACAAGGGACTGATGGTCATAAATCGTTATAATGTTTTCCTTTTAATTTCTTTCTAAACATACAGTTACAGCCATGAAGTTACTTCGTTTAGCTAAAGTACCTACCTACCTATAACTTCATCACAAACGGCACTTTGTTTTGCTTAGTTTTCGTGCCATACAAATATGAATAGTACTCCAGTAGGAATAAGGTTCTAGTATGAAACGCTTTTTGTCGTAATTAGCGAAAACAATATTAAGGTGTCGCGACAGTTGAGGGGGGTTCAATGACGATAAGGTTCATAATATTCGTATGAAACGCTAAGTTAGCAAAGTTGAAAAGGCTAGTCTGTGAATCTTGCTGTACCTAAGGTTCGAAATTTCGAAACCCATGAAATTAACACTTCCAATTAACTAAGTATCTGTCTGTCCGTCAAAACTTGTTTACTCGGGAATATTTAGTACCTAGAGTAAACAGTCATTAATAAATTAATTAAAACTGATAGCAAAATTTCACATGAAATTGAAGCTGTTTAAAAAAAACCTTGTTATGTGCCGATTTACTTCATCATCTAATACCTATTTTTTGAGAAGTTCACAATTCCTCAAAATATTTACTCACTTAAAATCGCGTCGTTATCTTGAAAAGACTGAACATTCGGTACTTATTATAGTGATGCATACGTAGCTTGCTCGCTAGCAACTGATAACTCCCTCAGGGGTCATGTCGCAGCCATTTTGAGTAGTCACATCTTTGACGTCTTGTGATTCAGTTGAATCCCAGTGCTCAGTGCTTCTTCTTCTTCCTCTACTTTCGAAAACTATACCGAGATTACATGGTGCTGTTTGGCACGATAAAGCTAACGAACACGAACGGTGTGTGCAGGGGGCCTGTTATTAGCGGCCTCAAGATTGAAGCTCTCAATAATCTGACGCTCGAGACCATTTTCTTCAACTTGTGTAAAGGTAACAAACATTCACTTAGGTACTTATATTTTTCTTAGTTGGTATTTTTTTGTATTTTTATTGGGTTCGAAAAATGTCCATAGAGAATTCAATACTACTAATAGTTATCTGGGGTCATGACGAGTGCTTCCAATATTAGATACTTATCGTTATTCTTGAAGCAAATTCAAGCGAAATAAAGGCCTCTTAATACAAACATTGCCAACTATCGAATTATTACTGTCTCTGTTATCTTCAAAACTACCTCTTGCTAGGATTGACCTAGGGAGAATTAGGACCTAAAAGAAAAACATTTTTTTTGCAATAGTCTTGAAAAATAATTAACAAGTTTAATTCGATATTTTTAGGTTTATAAAGTGAGATAGGTAGGTACCTACCTACCATCAAACACACAATGGTGCTTATAGATTTCATACCTGCTGTTATATATCTTAATACTCAGGTACCTACATAACGTTAATACCTACTCGTACTACCTTGTCGTAGTCATAGTCGTAGTACTACTTTGGCTGTTTATCCTCTCCAAGCAGTGTTTCAGATTGCAAAGACAACGACCACTCAGAATTTTGTTTTCGATGGGATTTATCAACCTAATTAGTACCTAATTATCTAGTGGGTATTTATTTGACGATTAAGTAGATATTTCATCGTAACTATGTTGTAAAATAGATAGGATGACTATCCATTCCGACACATAGGTACCATGTTGTGAAATACATTACGGCCACAGAGGATTGATATTTGACAGCTTGGCGTACGGGGCTCCGGTCCCAGCCGCGCAGCGCAGGCACAGAATAAATATACAAACAGTATAGAAACTGCCTACAAATGCTCGAAACGGCACACTCACACAAACATGCGCACCGACGAGACCCCTAAGCGGCTCGCACTACTGACTGACAGCACTGCAGTCCAGAAGTGCCTGAATGGTCTCGTCGGTGCGTATGTTTGTGTGAGTGTGCCGTTTCGAGCGTTTGTAAGTAGTTTCCATACTGTTTGTATATATTTTTTTTACTGTGGCGCAGGTGCGCAATTATTTGCTCTGTGGTTAGGTCAACTTACATTCAGACCAGTAAGATTACTAATTACGCGGTTGTCTTGTCAGTAATGTAGGTAGTTTTACCAATATTCTAGACGCACCGAGTGCCCTCTGACCAATGCACAATACAAGCTGATCAATAAGACAATAACAACTTTCTAATGTTATTATGAGGAAATGCGGTCGCAGACATCCGACTGAATTTCCTAAGTAAAAAGTCATAATTCGAGGTTTCTCTCTCGCCTATATCCTCCTCCAATATTGGAGACAACTACAACAGAGGCCTAGTGTACGATTTTGTCAACAGAATGAAAAAACCGGCCAAGTGCGAGTCGGACTTGCGCACGAAGGGTTCCGTACCATTATCGCAAAAAACGGAAAAAAAGGCACGTTTGTTGTATGGGAGCCCCACTTAAATATTTATTTTATTCTGTTTTTAGTATTTGTTGTCATAGCGGCAACAGAAATACATCATCTGTGAAAATTTCAACTGCCTAGCTATCACGGTTCATGAGATACAGCCTGGTGACAGACAGACAGACAGTCAGACGGATCGCGGAGTCTTAGTAATAGGGTCCCGTTTTTACCCTTTGGGTAGGTACGGAACCCTAAAAAGGAAAACATGGCACAGTCCTATAACTTTCCTTTTCAGTTTATGGTATATCTTTTGGTATGATGGAGAAAGAAATAGGCGAGAGCCAAATCTCGAATTATGACTTTTTATTTTGGAAAATCAGTCGGTTGTCTGCGACCGCATTTCCTTGAAAATGTTACTAGACTTTTCCGTGAAGAACTATACCTAAGGCCTCCAGCCGAAGCAATTGAGAAACCGACCATCTGTGCCGTTTTATTAGGTACTTTTACTGGCCGTTAGGTACATACCTACTTATTAAAATAATGTGTAAATTGAAAACTCTGTTTAATTCCAGCCTGTCAGATCAAGAGCATGGCTTCAATCCCCCCGTCCGCCTTCTCTGCTGGCCGTATCCGCGATACGCAGCGAGATATGAAGATATCGAACAAGACTAAAGGGAACGAGTCTACGAAGTTCTTTAACACTGCATGTAAGATATTCTGTGCCATTTTCTATACTTTACAACTTCCATTGAAAAAGGAGTAGGTACCTAGATCTCGAGACAACACTCATCTGAGGATCTTCCCTTTTCTCAACTGCCAAATGGTTGTCGGGCTGCCGTAATGTTCAAATCACGCGGACAACTTTGATTGCGCGATCTAATTATAATTTATTTGACGTAGTCTTTTTTTAGGTAAGTAGTTGTAGTGTAGTATGGCGCCAACTTAAACATGTAAAATGTTTATTTCATACGAGTATGTCCCAACGTCACATTTTTACCATGGAAGTTGTAATTTTTAGGTGTAGGTAAATTAGGCTGATTATGTTTATGCCTCCAAATAAGGCGCCCATTCGGCCCATTAAACGATCAATCTCAATCTCTCGATGGCAATCATTGTTTTTGACCACATAATGTAGGTAGGTACCTATTTAGAGAGATTTTATCAAAAGCTTCTTATTTAATTTTCAGTCATTGAACTATCTCCACTGAAGTACAACAGCAAGTTAATGAACAGCATTTGGGGCTTGTACAACCGATACTCACCGCATAACGTGAAGAAGATCAACGATGCTCACACTTCCACTGCGGAGTTGCAGCAGTAAGTACCATGTAGTACCTTCCTCAAATAACGTGAGGCGCACCATAATCTAGAAGCATTTATAGTTATCTACTTCTTTAATTACCTACAACAGGCCCGCTTATCCCGAAGAGGTATGCAGGGCCTGTTGTAGGTATACTTACATGGCCATGGCCCATGAATCTAATCGAAAGCGAGTCTGTTAGCATTCACCAACAAATGAGATCGCCTTCAGCCAAACTACGATTTAATTAAATGTGCCAAACTAAACTTGCTTAGACCATAACTACTGGAATCCGAAAACACTTGATTGCTGTAAGCTTTGCCGCGAGAGAGCGCCGAGTGGTCATCACTTGTCCACATAAAACCATTTTCAGAGAGTTTTGTACTAAAAGCGTGATTTCGCGAAGTCCTTACGAAGATTGCAGCAAGGATCTCCATTGGCACCTGTTGAATTGCGCTAAATGCTCATAAGGGTGCGGTCCCAACGAGAGCGATTAGCTAGTTCAGGTACTCTACTGTCTTGAATTGCTCTCAGCTCTTTATGTACCTACTACAAAACTAACATACATAACATATCATACACAACTCAATGGGACCGCGCCCTTACATTTGCGTAGAAATTTGACAGTGAGCATTTCCAAAATCATCAAAATTAACTATTGATTTTTCATTTCAGATCGGCTGCCAACTCCAATAAAAACGAATCCATGATCAATTTGCCTTCAGCCAAGCTCGACAATGTTTGGGCTGCTATAAACGTCTCAAAACACTAATAAAATGCTTAATCATTTGAACAAAATGTTGGTTTAACAACTAAAAATATTTAGTTACTCAAAGTATATTTGTTTGGTTACTTATAGCTCAAATACATGGTTTTCATATAATATTGATACTTTTATTTCCATCTCTATTTTCTGTATGTTGAAAAATATATAAAAAGGCTTTTAGAATTATTACCCTTAGGACCAAGACACATTGATACAGTCGAGTGAAAATCTAAAAATCGACTCTATTGCTTATACTACTGAGACTTATACTCTGCGTCAATATCCCTTGAACCGTAGATTTCACAAATACTTAAACTAAAAGGAGAAGTAGGTACCTATTACCCTTCTACTATTTCAGACTTTGGCCAATTGCATCCTGTGGTGACAACACAGGCGATGACTCGACCTGTCCAGAAGCGGAATATTTTCACCGACCTGACGCTCAGTTGGTCTTTTCAACACTCTTATAAGATACTGGCTCTTAAAATTTCCTGCCACTAAAACATAATCCAGTGCCGTTGTTCAGCATTTTCCCAACTAGGAACCGTAATTATCTCCCCTCTTAAAAGACCGCGTAGGACGTTTGTGCACTACACGGAATTGCTATGTCCGGATGTGAGATATCCACTCACTTGCCGAGTTAAATGCTTTAAAATAGTACCTAGATAAGAACTTTTTTTTTTTACTTTTCCCCACACAAGGAATTTTTCCTGTATCTTAGGAGCGTTTACAAACACCCAGATCCGGAACAACTATCTGTAGGCCATCCATACACATTTGTTTTATACCGTGAAGGAATCATCGAACCTGCAGGTTCGATGATTCGCTGCGTATCGCTACGATACGCAGCGCAGCAGCCGATTCACGGAGCACGCACTGTGGTTTTTGTCCGCGCGTTTTATTTTTCTCGCGGTTTTTTAATTCGCGTACCTACTGAATTATAACTAAAAAATGATAAAATTCCACGCGATTTTTGTCTGTTTCTACCTGTTCATAGAGCACAAAATATTCGCGCGTATGAACCTTCTTTCTTATATCTATGCAGCTGCTATGGATGAAAAAGCATTGCTCCATGTGCACATGAAATAATATTTCATAAAATAAATAAATTGTAAAATAAACCAACATAATAACTTTTCCATTAACTTTATTAAAACATTTTTGTTGTAACAATACGAATAGGTACCTATGCTAGGTACTTTATTACATTCTCCTTTACCTACATTGTTATTTATTATCACAGACAAACTAAAAATACGAAGTTTCTATTAACACAGAAATCACTTTTCTAACTAGGTACCTCTATGGAACTCAATTCAAGCAACAAAAATTCAAAGCTAAAAAGCCGAATAATGACAATAAATAATTAAGCCAAATTACAAGAATAATGGAACAAACCTGACCAGACATGTTTTATGCAACATTATTCTTCTAATACAAATCAACCAAAATGAATTCTACTTATATTCTACAGTTACAAATTGACACTAGTAATAATGGTGTAATGTAACCAAACACCAGAGACTAGACAACTCTTCTTAAAATCATAGCCATTGCAAACGGCAAACTACCAGTACCTCAGTGAATAAATTACTAATTTATGCTGGTCCAAAGGGACACTGCAAAAATTAAAAATAGCTTGGAAAAGTTCAAGTCAATTTAATAAAACAGTGGCACATCTTAAGAAAATACAATATTGTCTGTTGGTTACCAATAGATATGCAGGATAAAATGGAAAAATATTTTTTCCCTAACACACTTTTTATCAACAAATGATTATAAAGGAAATTCCTAACCCATTGCATCATGTTTTTAAAAAATCATCTTCTGTACAACCAAAATAATGCTATGAATGTTGATGAATTTTTGTCCAAATAACAGGCACTATGCACAATAGTCTGTGCGGATTTGTGTGGAATTGAAAAAATAAAATCATTTTAGTACTAATACTAGCTAATAACAAGAAAAAAATATAGTCTGTTTAGGATGTTTCATGTATGGAAACTTGAATGGTGATTGACCAATCTAAGAGTTAATTCATAACATCTAAGCTCTAGTTCAGTTCCGCTGACCTATTTTGTGTGGGCCTTATGTAAATGGTACAATATAATTTGCTTGTGTTACTTGAGTACGTAATTTAATCAATTATACCGCATTTTGTCTTTACTGCAAGGGACAAATCATCTCATAAAATAACATTGTTGTTGACCAATCAGTGTTTCCATAGTCATATTTTGTGACAAAAGGCCGATCTCCAATGAAACTAATCGCGATTAGTTCAACTAAACTTAGTTTATGCAAATACAGCGTTCTGATTGGTAGTTTCTCTGCAGTCCCAACCAATCAGAACGCTGTATTTGCATAAACTGAGTTTAGTTAAATCGATCCTAATATAAATAAGAAAGGCTTTTTCAAGTTACATTTTGTTAAACATATTACCCAGTGTCCGATAGGGCGGAAATTGGCACACATATTTGGTTCTTGTGACAATGCAAATCGCTACATATTATAAAATAAAGTCGGACGCCACGTTTGTAAGCGATAAACTCAAAACTACTGAACAGATTTTCATACAGTTTTCACCAATAGAAAGAGTGAGAAACGAGGAAGGTTTTATTGAATAATTTGTCACGAACGTAGCCAGGGCGGGTCGGTAGTTTATAATAAAAGCTTGAAAAAATTGTATTTTTTGTTTCAATGTTTTTTATCCTGCAACACATGACTTTGTATACTAAGGAAGGATTTTAAAATTCATCTCGAAATTGGTGAAAGTTTTTGTGGAAATACCTATTTAATTTTGTTAAATTACATTTGTGAAACTTATTAATTTACATGTTTATAAAACAGAATTTGAAACTTAGTGCTCTAATCAATTTTTATTGAAAAACTGGCACCACAAGAACAGCCTAATTCAGCATTGGGATTCTGCGTTATCCTAAAAGCAGATCTTATTAATTCAGTCTGATAGTCCACAGTAGAACCTTTAATGTAATCCAAGGAGGTCTCATCTATAACCACTTTAACACCATCTTTTTCAAATATTCTGAAACAAATAAAAATAAATTAAATACAGACTAACATGCCCTAGTAGCAACTTAACAAGTTGATTTAAATATGTCTTGTTTCACAGTGCACCCACTCAGTGCACTCCAGAGTCTGACCAATATTGTTACCTAATTAATATTTACTGGAATACCAACCCAAACTTGGATTGACAAAGCAAAGCAGATGATGATTTTAATACTGGGATAATAAATATAGTCACTGAGTTGACTTATAGATAGTACTTTGACCCACAAAATTATGTCAAGAGTTTATAGATTTATTGTTTTTAAGTATTATTTATCTGAAGTAACAACTTCACATTACATAAGATTTATGTATTTTAAGACATAATCTTACCATCTACTTACAAATCTTAAATTCATTCCCCAGCATGCAATACACAGGCTAAATTGCTACTACTTCTAATGTAGCAAAGGTGAGTACAAAGAAATGGATTTTGATAATTTAATTTATGAAGGGCTCAAATAGGGGAAAAAGGTTTATTTGATAGAACATCATTTCAGATAGTCTTTAAATTAAATTATATACATACTTGTCATCATCAGCTAATTTAGTATCCAAATCAAATTTATACTGGAATCCAGAGCACCCACCACTTTCCACACACACTCTTAGGAAATTGTCTTCATCGCCACATAATTGCTTCAACTTTTGTACGCAATTGTCACTTATTGATATGCCCTCGGTTGAAACAGGTGCTACTGCCTTCTGCGTTGCATAAAAGCTATTGCCTAGTCTGCAATAACTATGATATCCAAATCTAAAAACCTGTCTAGGTTTTAAAAACATTTTGCTGGTAATCAATTATTATGTTTACACCGATTTTTAATAGACAATATTGATAAAACACCACTTCAGATTTTGCAATCTGTTTTAAGTACGAACCACCAAGAGTTTTTGAAAAATGAGAAAACAAAATAGAAAATTCTCGCTCTCGATCAAACCTATGCAGCGTCCCGAGTCACGTCAAAATCGCTTTTAGTAGCATTTAGCGCATCCAAGATATCGTTATGTTCACGTGGAAGGACCTTTTCACGCGATAATAATGATTTTGACGTGAATCGGAATCGGAACGCAGCGATAATCTCAAATCTGACAGTGCATTATGCTGAGCTAGGCTTGGAAAATTAAATGGAAATATCGATGTTAAATTTTGATAAACCAATCGAAATGAACATCAATATATCAAAATGGTTTTTATTTTCAAATTCGACTTCGACATTTTTGTTTGAACTTAACCCAGTATTTCATGACACCCTTCCCCTTGTACCATACCATCTTCATTACACCGCGGTAGTTGTGCTAAGGCGGCTGCTGCTGATGCACAAAATCTTAAACAGTGCTAAAATATAACAACCCTTGGGCCGTTTGGGGTCGAATTTTATATTCATATTTTGATGGTATCGTAGGTACGTAAGAGGCGATGTTTCTGCCTATTCATTAGGCAAGAGTTTTTATAATATTCAGCAGCTCCAGCACAGCTCACTGTACTAAGAAGATGGGATGGCACAAGATTGTTGACACATGTTGCATCCCATTTGGGAATGCTTTTAAATAAGGCTGGCTTATAACGGTGAAGAAAAGATCGTGAGGAAACCTGCATGTCCTACTTTGAACCAAAAAAATTGAAGGCCCATAACCTATTCCCTCTCATATGGAGGAGGCCTGCGTCCCAGAAGTGGGCACACCAAAAGGCTGATGATGATGATAATGACTGGCTTTAGGAAAAAATATCATTTTTATTTCGAAAATCCATTACCATCGCTCGGGTGAGATCGTGGTATTATGGGCGGGCTCATTTAGGAATAAAAATAGTCTATTCGAGTTGAATTAAAACGATTATATTTTATTTGGCATGGCCATCCTTAAGCTGAGCGAGCGAGGGCCAGTTTGACTTTGACAATGAGGAAGGAAAATCTGATAATTTGTTACTGTCAATGTCACAGTCAACTGTCAAATTATCACCTAATTGTTTTTTTAATTATGGTTTGGATCTATGTCCTTTAAGGTTACTTCCAAGTGCTTCCAAGCAGAGTGTTTCCACGACACTGAAAATTCACGAAAAAAAGCTCTTTAAGCGCCCAGTATTACGCGTTCGAGTTTTACCTCTTCGATTGCAGCGCTCGGGTTTGACCCGGACGCGTAACTATGGAAATTAAGCATCGTAAAGTTCCATCTAAGCAAACTCCTTAAAAGTTCCCCTGTTTGCTTGGAGTATTTAACGTTTATCGGGGCAATCACAGTTGGCACTTAACTTCCTTCCTTTATAACGTTTCGATTTAGCTTGGCCTGTTTTTTGATAAGCTTTCTAAAAAGATATAGCAGTCTCACGTTAAGTTCGTGAAAAAACCTCAAGCTCGTCAAACTTTAGCGGCGTAAGTATTATTTTCTACGTTTGAAAAAGAGATATCCCAGGGATGGTTCGTGGGAAACATAATATTCACATCATCAGCCTATTAATTGTTCCCACTGCTGGGTTACAGGCCTCCTCTCTGTGAGAGGGAATGGGCCCTTTCCACCACGCGGGCCCAATGCGTGTTGTTGGAAACATATTATTATTAGGGGCAATTCTTGAAGATAATTATTTGCATGTTCTATCACTTTTGTCTGATCTATTGTACGATAACACTTACAGTTTACGAGAAAAATATCGCCACTGACGCTGCAAATAACGTGACCACCTACTGGGACCAAAATTCTAGACTTGAAAAGAAGAAGACGAGAAAAAACAAAAAAAAAAACGATATTTTTTTAGCCCACGTGGGATCGTTTGGAATTTAAATTCATTTTATTTTCAATAGTGTAGTGACAGATCTCTATTAATTTTCAGGTCTACTCTTAATTTTTTGTCTATTTTGACCCGCATTAAATCTGCCGTAGTAGAACAGCTCCTAACTGTACAATTTTGAACCGAAATTTAAAAATATTATCCATATTAAAAACATAAATACTTGTTTCCTTACCTACTATTGAAACATGCAACATGAGAATCGAACATATTATAGCCTTTTTCAGTTTTCACTAAATATTGCGTGGGTATAACATTTAACGCGAAATTTACTCAAAATCGCCTTTTCTGACTTGCTGCCCTTTTAATTATCGCGGTAGAAATGTCCTTAGGAAGAAGACTTATAACTTATCCGTAATTGAAGGTTTGAAAATATAGGTACATAAATATGTTCAAAAATGCATGACGAGTGATATTGAATTTGTGCACAGGCTCGACTATTAGGATTGTCCGCGCCTTAGGTCTCGTAACGGCCATTGCTATGCCGCCGGGAAGATAGTGTTAGGTGTAAATGATATAAAAGTATAAAAAAACTTTTTTGCAAAAAAATACTACCGACTTCCAAAAATGCTTTTTTTTTTATTTTTCACTTTTTAGTTGTACCTACCTATCTAATAAGCAAATTGTTTAGTAAGTACCTTTAACGCCAGAATAGATTACCCGAATAACATGAAACTTGAACATAATCGATGAAATGAGAGATCTGCGTACCTCTTTCGAGCTATTGGCGTGATGTTATGTTATGAAATGGTATAAACAATAAACAGACATGTGATTGTAGCAATCCCGAGAGATTTGTCGTTATTTATTGAAGAGTTCCGTTGTATATCTCCGAAGTTCTTCATCAGATCTTCACGAAATCAAAATGGATTTCGTGAAGATCTGATCTTGGACAATTCAAAGAATTTTCAAAATTGGTCTACAATTGACGGAGATATCGGTGAACATACACAAAAAAAAAACATACATGAAGTCGAACATAGAACCACCTCCTTTTTGGTAAGTCGGCTAAAAATACTAGAGTGCTCTTCTCCTTCACAACTTCGAGTAAATAGCAAAACATTAGCATTCTTCTGTTTTTGTGTTATTAAATTAAAAGAAAAATAAAAGGTTGTGATAAATAGATCACTTTAAGGTTACACTAGTCGATAATTCTTCCATACAAACGTAGTCTAGGCATTATTCCAGTGTTTGACGATGTACGTTCAAAATAAAAAATGATATCAATTTGTCTCATCATTATCTAGCCCTGTATGGAAGCAAAAAAGTAAAAAAAGAAAACATTTGAAAGTTATGAGCGTCGAAAGTTCCACATTTCGCCACTAATTTTAACGCATTTTTGGGCGCAAATAAATACCATAAGAAGAGGGAAAATTGCAAAACGGCCTCCATACAGGGATAGATTTGTAGTTCAACAATGCAAATAATTTTATTTAGAACCGATAGATTTAGTAATTTTTTCATGATATCTAGACTGCCAAAGGTCTGTTTATTAAATTTCGCGTGCTCGGTTTCGTCCTTAATCATTATCCATTTCGCTACAAAGCAAAAGTGTGTATTCGTACGCGAACTAGCTTCCTACTGCACATCACAGCATCTATCTCTTCCGCACGTGTTGTCGGTTGATATAAAATGCATTTTAACCCCGCGCACAAAATAGTTCGTGCCGTCGACTAGTGTACCCTTAACTAAATCTATATCTCCTTGTGATTGTACTTTTACTGTCGAAACAAAAATCTGGAGAAACGAAAATCCGTAGTAACGGAAACAACCCATTTAGATTTAGGTACAGCTAAGGAGTGGAATCGCCTGCCGGAGTCTGTGTTTCCCGTTAGCTACAACTACCTTTAAAAAACACCGGCCAAGTTGGAGTCGGACTCGCGCACCAAGGGTTTCGTACCATTAACAAAAAACGGCAAAAAAAACACGTTTTTTGTATGGGAGCCCCACTTATTTATATATTTTATTCTGTTTTTAGGGTTCCGTAACCAAAGGGTAAAAACGGGACCCTATTACTAAGACTACGATCCGTCTGTCTGTCCGTCTGTCACCAGGCTGTATCTCATGAACCGTGATAGCTAGGCAGTTGCAATTTTTACAGATGATGTATTTCTGTTGCCGCTATAACAACAAATTATACTAAACACAGATTAAAATAAATATTTAAGTAGGGCTCCCATACAACAAACGTGATATTTTGCGATAATGGTACGGAACCCTTCGTGCGCGAGTCTAACTCGCACTTGGCCAATTTTTAGTATTTGTTGTTATAGCGGCAACAGAAAGTCAGAAATACATCATCTATGAAAAAATCAACTGTCTAGCTATCACATGCACAGGTGAGGGTGACATACAGACGTAAGCATAGTAGAGTCTTAGTAATAGGGTCCCGTTTTTACCATTTGGGTACGGAACCCTAAAAAATACTCTGTGGCTACAACCTCGGGGCCTTTAAGTCAAATCAAGTGGTCAAGCACGAGCCTACCAATAAGAAAAAAGATTTTGCCCAATATTTCGCCAGTTCCACGCCATTGAACTTAGTATTGAACTTGATCTTACGCTTCGCAAAGTTTATGCCGAGGCCCACGTTTTAAGAAGCATTACAGATTTGCAAAATTTCATCCATCTATTCTAGTGACTGCGGCATTATGCAAATGCCGTGTGTACCCCTACCTACTGGCGACCCGCCTATGGTTCACACGGGTACAATGCAATACAAAGATCTAAATAAGGCGTTTTAAAACAAATAAGATATCTGTGCTGTATCTATGTAAGAAGAATATATGTAGGTAAACAGTCAGACGAAAGATGGGGAACATGAGTGAAGCATCCAAAAAAGACTGGCGCAAATACCCGACCACTCAAATGCAGGGCCCTCCGGCCCTCGCCCTCGCCAGGTATACGAGGATCGTATACCTCGTTCATAATATTTATGTGCCGCGTAAGATAGTGAATCCACGAAAATATTGATAGCATGTGTTGGACAAAAAACTCTGTTGTCTCAGACAGGGTAATGTTTCTGGGATCCCACCTTGCTTGCTGCGCCGTATCAGGATCATTTTCTTGTCTGTGCCGTATCAGCTGTTTAACACAACGCGACGTGACCGGTTTTGATTGCTATTTAGTACTTATGGCGATATACTCGTATACGCCCCAATGTTAACGCAGTACCGGCCCTGCGCCCGCTCGATGCCAAAATATCAATATTGAACCTCCTTTTGAACAGTTTTGTTTGCAAAATATTATTTGATTTACATATGTTATTTATGAAGAAATTCCAGCCATAAATTTTTCTGTGTAAAAATATTTTAAAACTTGCCAGTAGTTTTGGAGGAGTATCCCAAAGTAGCGAAAAAATAGCGTGTTGTTAATTATTTTTTTAAAGCAAAACTATTTGTTATACGAAAAAACCATGTGTTAAAAATAATATACATGAAACAATAATAAATATTTTTTTTTTCAAACTTTTTAAAGCAGCCGTTACTAAGGAGTTAGCCGCACCAAATGTTTTGGGAACACTTTTATTGTGCGTACAGCTAAGGAGTGGAATTCCCTGCCGGAGTCTGTGTTTCCCGACAGCTACAATCTAGGGGTCTTTAAGTCAAGAGTGAATAGGTTTTTTCTAGGCAAGCGTGATTCACCGTCGACCACATCATCGCTTTCCATCAGGTGAGATAGTGGTCAAGCGCGAGCCTATAGGATATAAAAAAAAAAAAAAAAAAAGTATGCTTTAGAAAGTTACTGTTTTACAGCACTAAACCGGATGTAGGCCCTTAATAGTTATCTGTGATTTCTATTCCACCAAACGAGTCTGAATGTTTCACGAAAACGAAATTAACAATGCGGGTTTTCGTGAAAACATTAGAGAATGTCGAAGTAATTATTTAAATAAAAGCCGAATTTTCGCTCCGTCGTTTTTTCGTGAAAATACCTACTATTCACGTGATATTCGTCGTCCGTTTCGTGTATCTTTTATTTTTTATTTATTTTCAAAAAGAAAATACTCAAATGTAGACTGTTCTATCCTACAACTTAAACCAACATTCAATGGAGTTTCTTATTTAAATAATGAAATCTTATTTTGCTACGAGTAAGAGGAATACCAGTACGACACTATCCAATTGCAAAGGGAAAATCCTAAAAGCCAAGTACAGCGCGTGCCACGACAGATGATTAGATGACTCAGATGAGACTTGACACACCACGTGGTTGACTTGCGCAGTAGACGATTATAGGTATCTTTAGCGGTATAATCCCCGGCACAGAGTACTTGTTTTATATGGACAATCCCCGGCACGTTGGCAAGAGTCGTTAGGCTTAACACGCATTGCGATTTTAATTCGCGCGAATTTTTCAGTACTATTTCCGCGGGATTTTTTTTTCGCATTGCGTGCAGCTTCATACAATTCCATAGTTCGAAGAATACGCGGAAAAAAAATCGCGCGAATAAAAATCGCAATGCTTGTTAAACCTTAGGTATCTTTGGTAGTGAACGGAACGGGAACGTTTAGGACCGTTCCGAGTGCGCGATTGGTTGGTCAGTTGACACAAGGATTGCATTGTGGCAACGGAACGTGGACGTGATACGATTGCAATCGTACCACGTCCACTTTCCGTTCGCTCTATATGGTAGTTGGTCAGTTCGGGGAATATGCGCGAACTACCCCCACTACGTTAAAACCATGCCAACTTACGTGCCGGGCACTATATATAGTGCCCGGCACGTAAGTTGGCATATGACCTCATATATGAGGTCTGAGTGCGGGAAAAAACCGGGCATAGAAGTCAGATAAGAGTCAGGCTGTCCTTTTCTCAATGCCTGACCGAAATTACAATAAAAAAATTAAAAACCCAATTCCCCCAAAACCCATCACCATGTACGGTAAGCCGATCCCATGGGAGGAGCAAGGCAAATACCTAGGTGTTATTCTAGACAACCACCACACTTTCGCCAAGCACATAGGTACAGGCGGCACGCTAGCGAGCCGCCTTCGCTATGGGCAGACTTCACGGGATGGTGAACGCGTGCAGTAGCTTGTCACTAAGGTGCAAGCTGCGCATATTCACAGCGGTCATCCGTCCCATCATGACCTATGCCTTTACTGTCTTCGCACACGCAAAGCCCCATCATATACACAGGCTACAGGTAATTCAAAATCGATTCCTACGGAAAATCACGGGAGCTTCCTGGTTTGTCCGTAATCAAGAACTCCACATTGACATGAAAATACCCACGATACAGCAATTCACGTAACGCTTTTCCAAGCGATTCTTTGGAACTGATGTCAAACATAAAAACCCATTAATTAAAGAGGCCACCCGCTATGAACCCTCGAAAATCTCTAGAGTTCGCCGACCGAGGCACACTGTCACCACCCCCGATGACGCCACCACCCTGCTCCAAGAGAGTCGTAGGGAAAGCAGTACACTCAAATAACGTAGTACAAAATCGTTCCATCCTCGCCGCCGAGGACCGTCGCGAAACCTCCGTAAAAACAGCCCCGACGTAGTTCAAAACAGCCCGCGTAACTAAATCATACCAGAGATAGTGGAGTTTCTTGTCAGTTCTTCTCCACAGTAGGTGCTTTCCAAACTGATAGTAGAGCCTAATAATGAGTTGGTTTGAAAGAAATATAAGAAAAGTTGGAAGACGGTGGGCCCCCACTTGGTTTTCTAATAAACCTATATAAATAGAATAGGTAAATACTTATTATTCGACATTAGGTACTTTTTAAAATATACAACTAGTATATGTTATGGACCAAGTGATTAATTCGGCATTATTCATAATGCCCGGGCAATTTGAAAAATGTCCAATTTGAGTAGGCAATATGATAAAAGCTATTGAAATAATTGAACTGACCGGGCTTTCTGAATAATGCCCATCACTCATTGGACAGGGCGATTAAAAGATGTGTTTAAGTAAATTATTTTAATGATGACATTGATTTTAATATAGAATAGGTAAGTGTCTCTTTCGAACCTTTCTTGAACTGAATGAGACGAAATTTAAAACTTGTATAAAACGCACACTATGCTGGCTAGTGGCTGGCATATTATAAGTTGGGGGATTACTTCACTGATAAAAATGCTTGGCTAAATGCTATTCCTGCTCCACATCCACTAGGGCGCAAAACCAAGTGATATGCAGAACATTATTGTTTTGAGGTGTTGTTGGAACTGCTGAAGACGAATGAATATATTTGTATTGTATAAACTCAATTTCCTTACTATTGTATAACTGCAAAGCACGTGTGTGAGTACTATGTACCTAACTGTATATCTACCATTTACTGTACCTGTGTGTCGTTCGTTGACTTGTGTGTGCCCTGGCAGTTGAGTGTGTCATGCTCTCTCAAATGTCTCTCTGATGGTGGCGCGTGTGTTGGATCATCCGGTTCCCTTCATGATGGTTGAGCTGGGTGGTGTCAATTCATGCGTCATGTTCGTGAACGGACGCCGTCAGTTGGGATTACTTAACTGCTTCGGATGTTAATGCTTTTTTTTCTAGCTTCTATTATATAACTGCACAGTGCATGTGTGAGTACTTTTATTACTTTATGCCTGTACGTAGTAGTGTGTAGTGCTATTCTGGGTGCATTGTCCTCACATATATGAATTTATTAATGAATGTACTTAATATGTAACTAAATATTGTAAAATAAACATTTTTTTTTAAAAGAGTAAGTATGGAGTTTCTTGTGCATTCTTCTCCATAACAAGCTACTTTCCGAATGCACGGTAGAATCAACTTTTATAACTTGTAAATTTTAATGTACCTAACGTTCAAAAGTGCCGCTTGGTGGCCTACTTGAAATAAAATATCTTTGTCTTTGTGTTAACCTATCCGTGTCGAGGACGAGGTGCCCTAAGCGCCCGAACTCGCTTCGCTCGCTCTTAGTCTAATTTATTACCATTATTTATCGAATTGCTCAACCGTTACGTTAATATTCATAATGACCAGACAACGTGATAAATATATTTTAGATTGCCCGATTTGACATTACTAGATTCATAATCCCCGATCATTATACATAGTACCTACACATATTAATCACTTGGTACATGACATAATATAGGTATATTTCTAGATTGTTTTTTAAAACCCTTCATTTTGATAGCCCAGTCGAAGGGTTTGGAAGAAAAAAAATGTTTTAACCAAAATGGCCAGTACGGCGACCAAAAATTTTAAAAATCGTTTATATAGATTATAGATTTTTCATTAATAGTACCTACTTACCGAATTTGAAATCAGAACCTAGTGCGTGCGCGGCGAGCCAGCCACACTCATTTCTTGTGAAAAGATGAGACGTACTTTGTTTGGCGCAGGTATTACATAAAAATAAACTTTAAATTATATGAAAACCCATCAATTTACCTATTACATTTGCTCAAACTTTATTCTTAAACTTTAAACTGAAACTGGAAATAAAGTTAGGTATTTATTTTATATATACCTGCATACAAACAATGCAAGTTAAATAAAAGATTGTAATAATTAAAAAACTTTTGAATGCAGTTTTAACATAACAAAATAGTTGACTGTAGGAAGTAGGTACCTACACACGTTTCAAATAAGAAGAAGCCCGATGCCCCGCCATATTGTTACGTCGTAGCACTCGTAGCTGTCAAACCTAGCGATTTAGCTAGGGTGAGCAAAATAGCTATTTTTGAAATGTAATACTATGTTTTAAACATTTGTATGCTAATGTAGTATGGCGAAATGTGTCCTGCACTAAAAATGGAATATACATCATCAAACAAATCAATATTATAATAACTTAATAAAAAAAATGCTAAGTCAACGATGAACGAAAAAAGAATAATTGGTGTCTAAAACTTCAACTCCACTCAACCTAAAGTAAAGCAAACGTTTAGGTATTTGTTTAGATTGTAGGTAGGTAGGTATAGTAAATAAGATGTGACGGTTAAAATATGGGTGATGGTTGTAAAATCTACCTTATACATATATCTACCATAAATTAGGCATGCAAACATTATTTATAGTTAAATTGGTTTTTGATATAACAATGGACGGCATTCGTGCATTCATATAACAAAATATCAATTTAAATGTCTAGAATATAATAGGAATGGAATTAATAAATTGAAACAATGGCATAATTAGGTAAGAATGACAAATTAAATTGTAATCAAGTTAATGAGTACAATATAATATGTCAGTGTCATTTAGAAAGTCATTTACGGAATAGTAGCTTACATTTTGCAATTAATAATGTTGTCAGTTTCTTTTTAAAGTTTCGCAATGTGTAATTTTTAATTATGTTAGGTATTTTATTATATATTATTGGGCCATACTAATAACACTTTTTTCTGTAAAGCAGTATTACAACTCTCAACATGTATTCTCTCATTACATAATTATACTGACTGTGACTACATGTCTCTTTCTATCTTTTGACACTGCAGTGAAAAGGTTAATGTTAAATTTAAAGAAAATGCGATATCTAAAATGTACATAGCCGGGGTAGTTAATAGTTTGAGGGCCTAACACAGGAATGCAACTATCCGTCACTTTTATATTAAGCTCAGTTCAAGGCCCAGAAGCGCTGTAAGCGGGCAATCTTTAGCTGCGCTTTTGGACCTTGAACACCTGTTCTCGTAGAGTACAGTAATTCCCCAAAAGATTATTCCGTATCTTAAAGTGGACGTGACTAGACCATGGTATGCAACCAAATTTGTGATGATGTTGACCTTTTTCGCTAGATTGTATAAGTTAAAGACATCTTGGATGTTTTATACATCCTCCCTCTTCTGCTTGAAGTTTCCAAGTCAACTGACTGTCCATCACTATACCTAAGAATTTTGCAACTTGTACTAGCAGGCTAATTGTGTAAGTGAATTCGGTAAGTCAAAGGGTTTTGACCAATCGCATGCGAGATGAAAGATGCGATGTGGATTTCCGTCTATGCGATTGGTCGATTTTCATACTCTTTGCCCTTTGGCTTGCTGAATTCATTACGCAATAAGGCTGCTGGTCTTTAATACAGTTATTGCATTCTATTGTTACATTTAATTTTGACTGACGTGTGTTGATAAAAATGCATTAGTTTTTTGCAGGTTAAATAATAGATTTTTTTTGTCAAGCCAATTTACAATGTCCCTAGGGGTATTATTTATGTCCTGTTCATATTTATTGAAGTCTGTACATTTGACTAGTGCGGGGCTGTCGTCAGCGAATAAGACCATTGGGTGTTCAATGTGGTGTGGTAAGTCATTTATGTAAAGCAAGAACAAAAGTGAGCTTAGAACGCCCTGAGGTACACCATGTCTGATAATGATAACTCTTGTTTAGGATATGTACATATTTCTACTCACGCCTAGTGCTTGTGCTGATTTTAGATATTTCCGTTTATTGTTTACGGTCACTTAAATATGATTGAATAAGATTGAGTGTGTTTCCTCTTATCCCATACATGTTAAGCTTATCAATCAGGGTTTCATGATGGACATAATTGAAAGCTTTTGTCATATCTGTAAGAATTGCGCAAATTGGCACTTTTTTATCAGCCGTAAATAGCAATATTTATACCTTTGTTATATCCAAAGCTGTTAGTATTTTTAAGGTTTCGTACCCAAAGAGTAAAAACGGGACCCTATTACTAAGACTCCGCGGTCCGTCTGTCTGTCTGTCTGTATCTCATGAACCGTGATAGCGAGACAGTTGAAATTTTCACAGATGATATAAAAACAGAATAAAATAAATATTTAAGTGGGGCTCCCATACAACAAATGTGATTTTTTTGCCGTTTTTTACGCGATAATGGTACGGAACCCTACGTGCGCGAGTCCGACTCGCACTTGGCCGGTTTTTTAATGATTGTATAATATCATTCTTATTATAGTTGTTCTATCTCACGATGACGGGTTACGTGATTTTTATGACGCCGAAATAATATTCATTTTGCTACGATTCATCCGACATCGTGGTATAGAACAACTATAAGTCTTGAGGTATCCTGGAGGGAGATTGGAGACATAAACATTGAAAATGTGTTGCTAATTAAACCAGCAGTTACATATTATGTTGATGAGGTATTAGATTGTACCTGATCAATGAAGAATTTGTTAAATGCATTAGCAATACATTCTGGGTTACTAATTACGGTGCCTTGGGTTTTGATTTTGCATATTGGCTCGACATTGCGTGTATATTTATTTATAATTCTCCACGAGGCTTTTGATTTGTTACTGTTTATAAAATAAAATAATTATTTTGTGCTCTTTGGGTCAATTTTAAACTAACTGAAGGGAGCAACTTTTTAATTTATTTTCGTCTAAAGAGTCACGTCTGCATTTCTATAAAAGATGTCTCTGTCTTTTACTGTACACTCGTGTACCACGTGATACCCATATAATAGTACGATTTGATTTGATAGTAATTAACCTGTATGGAAAATACAGATCGTATAGCATACGAAAGTGTTCCAGAAAGTAATCATATGCTGTGTATTTATGCAAAGCAAGCAATTTAAAGAAAATTCTACGGTGTGACCGCTGTAATTGAGCTGCAATAAATCAGCCTATAAATGTTTATACTGATAAAAGTATATAAAATATAATCATATGCTTCGTTTGCATTTTCTGCAAGGTATCTATCCGATAAAGAAACACTGGAGATAGTTTTTGAACCTAGCAAAATTTTCGGTTGGAAAGGTCACGTTTTCTAATGCGCCAAGAATTAATTAATTAATTATACAGGTTCTATTTACCTTTACTGCCAGTACCACAGTGTAATCGGATAAAACGAAGTCTATTATTTCACAGCATATTTAAGTCAGCATTAGTTTCTGTCTGGATAGTCATCATCGCCATCATTATTTCTACGCGAATAAGCTTTGTAGGTTAACTGTACTTTTCAAGTAACAGTTGACAGTTCGAGGTCATTGTCGTGGACCTTTTCATTGGTAACGCATACTTGCATAGTACATTGTACCTACACTGACACGTCACCGTCAGGTCCAGGCATGACTTAATTTATGTTTCGTTTTCAAACGAAAGGACCGCCTACCAAAGTGGCACTGGCGTGAATTTTACCGAAAATCGTCCTTAGCAATATCGTAGGACTCACGAAGAGTTAACTATGTCAGGCATGACTTAATTTATGTTTCGTTTTCAAACGAAAGGACCGCCTACCAAAGTGGCACTGGCGTGAATTTTACCGAAAATCGTCCTTAGCAATATCGTAGGACTCACGAAGAGTTAACTATGTCAAAATAATTACACTAAATATAACTGTTTTTTTTTTACCTTTTGGCTGCCCACGGTTTGTGCATTTAGCCATTGTCACGTTTTGTTTATTCAGTTTAAAGAAAAAAAAATAAAAAAAAAAAAATATAAATTATAAACATAATAAATAAATAAAAATAGGGATAAATTTAGGGAAACAAAAATATAAGTAGGTACCTAATGTTGACCTAATCATTATTAATTAAAACAGAATTTAGGATACGATGATTATATATTTAGAGGATCAGTATATTTGCAACGGTATATAATACCATAGTGAATAATAAGCAAATTATAACTAAATATTAGGTACTCAAAGTAATGAACGAGACTACACAGAAACTATTTTACTTTTGTTTATATAAGCTAAGGAGTATAAAAATCAAAACCTCCCCATAAAACAGAAACATTCATAAAGTTGCAACACAGATGTTTTTAACCCATTAGTTAGAGCGAGAGCGATATATGGAAAACTGAAAGAGATAGGCGGCCGACTGGGGTAAGCTGGCCAGCGGACCGCTGCATCAACACGTTTGTTCGAACTTTGTTTATTTTTATTTTACAAAGTGAACAGTATAATGTTTGAAAATTGATTTTAGAATATTTAATTATGAAATGTTCGGTAAAGTTACAGAGCTTAGATAAAATAATGAAGAATATTACAATCAAACCGAGAGATATTTGCAATATTAAATGCAGAATGATTTTTCTATAGTAAGGTTTGACTTAAACAAAAACTAGGTAATTCGTAGAATCCTAAAATTATTGTTTCTGTATATCTGAATGTCATAATAAACTTCAGAATAGTACATTATTTCAATTAATTCACTGGGCACCCTACTCCACTTTGCGCGGCAGCGGTCAGAAGGCGGAGCTTATCGGCAAACTCGCGTCGAAGCTGGCTTCACTGTCAATTCGAGAGCCGCGAAGAGTACGCTCGCGTCTATTACGTGGTGTGTTTATAGTGAAGTGGATTTTGTGATGAGATTATCGAATGTCGTGAAGTGAAAGATAGTGTTGTTTTATCAAAAAGTGCAATTCGTGGGCTGTACAATGTTTATGGTTCACTTATAGTGAATAATCAAAATGTGTGAATCACGATTGTGTGCAAAATTGATTTATGCCACGTAGTGACGCGAACGGGTAATGATTCCTAATGTGGAGTTCGAAGCAAGATGGTTAGAGAGACTCGGCACCTGTGGGTTGGAAATTTACCCGATAACATTCGTGAAGATCGAATAAGGGAGCACTTCAAACGGTAATATTACTTTTACCTATTAATATCTAACTTTCAGAGACCACTGGCCTGTTAAAAATTGAATTTGGTAATCCCAAGTCCCAAACTTTGTTAAGTTGATGATTCTCGAAATATAAATAACTACTAGGTAGGTCTCCACGAACTTGCTGTAAGATGTGTGGGTGTTGGAATATAAACACTACTAACCAGTACAGTAGGTACCTATGTTTGTTTGGAATGTTTAACTATTTTGTACCTATTTTTTTTTTTAAACTGGTGTAAGGAACTGCAACAGTTAAAAAAAAATAGGAACTTCTGCACCCAAATAATATTTATAAACATAAGATCACAGACCTTTGTAACTACATGTTATGAAGTAGTAACTTCTAATGTAGGACCTCCAGTATTTTCTTATTAAGTAAAAGTCACGGCTTTGTATATTTAAGTAGCAGGCATTACTGAGATAAAAGCTTAATTGTGATAAGGAGATATAATTATATTATTTTTACTTATACATTGTTTCAACTAAATTTATCACCAAGTTTCGAATCGTCGCTGAGTTGTTAGCCTTCCACTGGACTGACTTGCTTTAATGCTTTGTGCTATTCGTTTTACGTAGGTATTAGCCTTGTAGACTGAATTATTTACGTTTACTAACTGTAGCGTTTTTCTCAAGGGTCTATTGGTAGGTAATTATTTAGTCTACCTTAATACATTCACTTTATCTACAGATTTAATTAAACCTACGGTTTTTGGAGATACAATGTTAGACTCGTTTTCTTTCTCTGACGATTCCTTTAAATTGACGATAATAATAGTTAACACAGTTTCCTTGAATGAAAACAAAACAATACAACTTTTAAAGAACACCAATTACCTAATTGCTTTTAAGTTAATAATTATACCTAATCATTATTATTCAGAAGAATCGGCAACTATAAAAAAAGTCAGTCGATATTTTTTTTTTCAATTTATCACAAATTGTAACTTTATAAAGACCAAATTATCCATTTTGAAACTTCTATATATTCAGATGAGTTATTCACAGGAAAACCTTTAAAAACAACAACGAATTTATCTAAGAGCCACCAAATAAACATTGCATACGGAAAACACAAACGATGTCTAAAAAAAGTTTAGATTTTTCCTCAACCAGTTAATGTTCCTCCCGACTACAGAAACCTTCACTGTGCGTAAATCCGACACGTACTTCGCCATTTTCTACAGAAAAACAATATTGTCGAGAATCCCGTTACTGCAATACTAGTACCAAGCATATAGCGAGGTTTTTCATTGCATAAAACCTTGTTTAGAAATTCCATAAAATTCGAGTCGAGTCGAGTATAGTTTGTTAGATCCGGAAGTAGGTACCTTTAATACTAGGTAATATTTTTAAGTCCTTTGCCTTCTGGTTCTGGGTGACTTTCAGTGTTCTGATGGATACATGAACACATACATTGCGACCACATTTCACTGCCTTTCACTGTGAAGACTGGGTATGTTACACGAGAAGATAATATTGTTAGATGCAACTATTGACCTCTTTCTCGAAGTTTGGCCGTAAAGTACGACCGATGAGTCGTGGTCCGTCTGAAGTTAGCGCCAATACATTAAGCCTATGTTCAGACGGGCAAAGACTCATCG
Source organism: Orthosia incerta (assembly GCA_948252205.1). NCBI lineage: Eukaryota > Metazoa > Arthropoda > Insecta > Lepidoptera > Noctuidae > Orthosia > Orthosia incerta. Next base: position 12,342,494 of record OX411759.1, read on the forward strand.
ACCCATCGGTCGTGCTGTACTTTTCAGTACAGTAACATAATCGTCAACAACTTCGAGTGTTGAGTCTCCGATCTGCATGAAAGTGGGTGTTTCATAGGCAATTATCCATGACCTTTGTTTTGCCAACGTACATTTTAAGACCCACTCTTTTGAAGGCTTCCCTGATGTCGTCGAGCATTTTACTGAGGTCCTGCTTAGTCTGAGAGCCATGATTACTACACGGTCAATTACTGGGCAATTGCTGTCATGTCATTGACGTTCGACTCTCGCTATTGGCGCACGTGGCGAACGCGGGGCGTCGCGCGGGGGTAGGCGGAAGTGCGCTTGGCGTTCAAAGTGCACAGTTGTTTTGACCGTGTAGTAGATACTATATCGTCGGCAAACCGAAGGTGAGTGATGTACTCGCCATTAATGTTGATGCCTAGCTCTTTCTGGTTTGTGAGCTTGAAGACATCATCTCGTGCGGCGCTGAACAGTTTCGGCGAGATAACTTCGAGCTGAGGCTGTATTTTGCAGCGGCAAAAGGTTAGGTTTCGAGGTCTGGTCGTGTAGCGTTTCCGTACAGACACCTTTAATGTCCCACTGCACGGAAAGGCCCCCCTCTCTCCCTTTGCCACACTATTGGGTTTTCTGCTAGTGTTAGCCAAACAAAAGAAGAAGAAGAAGAGTTTATTTGCGCCAAGTCACCAGTAATTTTCAGTTCCTCAATATACCGGTAGTCAATCTAGGTGTCCTTGAAAAGACTAGGTGTCGATCGAACCTAATGCTTTTTCGTAATCTCCAAATGCCTAGCAGTGAAGCAGGTATTCTGTTTCGTTTTCGGAATCAGATTTGGTCGGGAGGCTGAGAATCGTCGAACATGTGTGCGAGACGTATGTTTAAACGCTACGTTACGCTGATATTGTAATTTGCGCAATTAATAAACATGCTAGCTCCTTAATTACATCTAAAACCCGTTTTGCCAACATTAAGAAACACATAAATAGCTTAAATACCTAACTATTACTATTAACTACTGTTGGGTTTTAGTGGTTTGTCGCACAAAATGCGCATCCAGACTGCAGTCGTTCGACGTCGACCAGTTGTTATGGGATATTCAATGTCAATTTATAGTCTTGTGCAATTCTTACCATCAATCGAAATCGAATGAAATCGTCTATTTTGATCAACTTTTATCGTTATGAATATTTAGCTTAAGGTATAGTTGTAAGCGTTTTGAAAGTTTCCAAATGCTTATTTTATTAATTCGCCTTGAACGAGATCGCTTCTCCATACGAATTCACGCTCGGTTCGTGCTCGGCTCGCGTAGAAGCAGACGGCACTAGAGAGTAGAGCGTGCGAACAGTTGCTTAGAGCATTCTTGCGTGTTCGGACGTGGTTGTGCCCCGGAGCAGTCTTATCCAAAGAATTCTTGTGTTCTAGCAAATTCGGTCGATTTACATCAGACGAGCGAATGCTAGAAGAATTCCAGTTCTTGGTTCTAATTCTTGCTCGTTGATATTTATTTTGGTATAAACGCTCAAAACGAGCTTTCGTTTACACTAAAAGATCAAGAAAGAAGCTCTTGTTCTAGCTCTTTGTTCGTTTGGTTTAAACCCACATTAAGCTGCACGCAGGCGTACACCAAGCGTACAATGACGAATACGCGACTATGAAGCTACGCATCCGTGGACGTAGACGTGAGTAGGTCTCTCGCGTAACGTCTTCGTTGTTCAACGGCATTGTCACAGATTATTGAAAACGTACGCGTGCAATACGCCTCGTGGACAGAGTTTATTACGCCGGGCTGCACAAGCCGCAATGCGTATTTTGAAGCTACGCCTCCGTGGACGCCTATTTCATACGCCCGGGGCGTAAAGTTCTCGCCGAACTTCTTGGCCGCCCTGAAGTTTGCTACAATAGCTGCGCAGTAGTAAATCTCATACAAAAACAGCACCGATTCGTGCCATGCGCATCGGAAAACTAACTTGAAACTTCAGGGCGGCCCAGAAGTTTGGCGAGAACCTATACATCTCATGAACGCACGTGTTAATTTTTTGTAAAAATGGCAGGAACGGCAGCGAAATTTGTTCAGAACATGGAATTATGTTCGTGTTTGTATAACAATATAATCTAGCTAAATATGCTAGAAAAGATATAACTGAAATTCTCATTCTGTAGAATGAGTGAAATACCTACTCATGATTATTAAAAATAAAAATCTTGCCAGTTGAAATTTTCACAGATGATGTATTTCTGTTGGCGCTATAACAACAAACGTGATTTTGTTGCCGTTTTTTTGCGATAATGGTACGGAACCCTTCGTGTGCGAGTCCGACTCGCACTTGGCAAGTTTTTTGCTATACAGGTGAGATTTTTAAGTGGGCGTGGATGGCCAAATCCAAAACTATGAGGAATAGCGAAAAACACTCCAAAGGAGTCACGAGGCCGATTTTGGTGAAAACTAAAACTGCATCATTGGATTTTTGAAAAATTATTATTCCTAGCCAGGAATCGAACTAGTAGCATTTTGAAAAAAATAAAACATGCTGTATTATTAAACCATTCAATAGTGTCGCTAATAAGGCTAAAATGCTGGAAAGAAATGACATACGGTAATCTTAAGGAAAAGGCTCTTTTTAGAAAACGTGACTTTTTTCGCTTTTGGTTTCGTTTCGGATTTGGCCATCTACGCCCACTTGAAAAACTCACCCTGTATATGGATGCGTCCAATATAATCGTCGTCTTCGGTGACTCTTTGAATGTTTTCGTCGTTCAACGGAATTGTCTCAAATGATTGAAAACGTACGCGTGCAATACGCCTGAGGACAGAGGTCAGTACGCTGGGCTGCACGGCGTATTTTGAAGCGTCTATAATGCTACGCCTCGGTGGACAGTGAGCCTGCGAATTGCTTCATTAATACATACGTATGCGCTTTAGTCGGTCGATAGCAAGAGCGGACAACGCTTGACAGCCGCCTGCGCCCGCACAAAGCCTCTCTGATCTTGTAAAATATGAAATCTCTATATTGGACATTTTCTTTGTGAAATATTGTTTGATTAAGGTACATAAGCTATGTTGTATTTGTAGCACCTCTAACCATACATTTTTCGGTGCAAAATATTATTAAACGACAAAGCCACAAAAAATTATTTGTTGTAAATATTGTACATGAATCTATTTATAATAAAATAACCGTTTTGTGGCCTGCGCTATAAGGTATATATTTCAATGCTCGGTGTTCGGCCCTGGAGCATCGCGGCGCAGTTTTCTATGGAGTACCAAGCATTGAAATATTATACACGAAACACTATCGACAAAGAACTCGCAAGACTTTCATTCTTAACAAAATATTTTTTTTACTAGGAAAATAAAATTATTACTGAATTTTGTTCAAAATTATGTTCATTATTTTCAATACAAAGCCGGCGATACCTCAAACGTTGTACTACAGGATTACAATAGTTTAGATCCCGTTTATAAAATTCTCTATAGATTTAGTCTTATTATCTACTAAAGGAAATTTTCTTGGTAAAAAAACAGTATTTTGTTAAAAATATAGTATTCCTCAAGTTTGCCATATGACATAATTTATCCGCGACACTATGGAATGGTGTAATAATACGTCCTTTTTTATTTTCCAAAATCGACTGGTTCGATTCCTGGCTAGGAATATAGATTTTTCAAAAATCCAATTACCTATGCAGTTTTAGTTTACATCAAAATCGGGCTTGTGGCTCCTTTGAGTGTTTTTCTCTATGCCTCATAGTTTCGGATTTGGCAATCTACGCCCACTTGAAAAACTCACTCTGTATATTTGTACTGCTATATTATAAATGTAAAAATATGTGTGTTTGAATGTTTTCTGATCAATCACGCCGAATGGCTGAACGGTTGATATGATTCGTTATTGGTTGCTATTATTTTAACCGATGTGCTTACATTGGCAAGTAAAACGATAAAAACGTTTTAACTACTGTAAGAGCTAAGTTTGCCGTTAATTTCAATCAAGATTTTTTTTTCAAATCGTTGTTCAACAAAAATCTTAGAAAGATTATCAAGATAAACATTATTTCTTCCGCAGCTTCAAACAAAGTACCTAGGTAGATATGGCTTATTTTATTTTATGGATGTTTGTTGAATGCCATCCTCTTTAATGCCTAAATTAACAAAACAGCGAAATATTTGTCAGCTATTTGCGACGTTGCCAATTTTTTGTTTATACTCTCTTAACTGAAAAAGAAATTCATCAACAAATCGTTGGATTGGTTATGAATATACCTACTACGGTTTCTTGTAGTTTCTAACAAAATCTTCAGTGCTAACGAAATCAGCAGAAGTTATCCTCTATGTTCTATTGAAACGCTAAACCAACTCAAGGTCAAACTGTTACCATAGATGTGCGATCGGCTGTACAACTCATTTTAAGAAATGGACTAAATTAGGAATAGACAACCAAGTCCAGTATGGCAAAAAAAAAATAGAAACTTCGTTTTTAACTGACTTCCGTATCTTTTTGATTTGTTTTCTAAGAACGTGCATTACGAGGTTTGGCGACGTCGCAATTTATTTTGTAGTAGCTGTTGCCCATGACATCGTCTGCGTAGAATTAGTACTTCCAATAGCCCATTTTCAGGGATCTGTACCCGAAGGGTCCAAATGAAGCCCGAAATGTTTTTTTTTTTATCCATTTCTCTTCTGTAACTTGGCGACATAATTTGTTGACATAATAAGCCAATCGCCTGACATTAATTGGATTTATGTCATCATCAGCAGAAGGAATTTTTGGCAATCTCTTCATATTATATATAAATATATTTTTTCTATATAAGGCGCCTCCTCGAGCAAAACGCCGCGCCTAGTCGTTTTTGTGCAGTTTTTAAGAGCTATCTACTCTTTATTTAAAAAGAAATATCAATTAATAAAAATACGTTAAATATCTACATAATGTTGATTCTCAAATGGTAGTACACTTTTTTTTTTAAAGAGGTAGATGTTTCACTAATCTCCTTCCAACATAACCATGAACATGTGAAATAATTATTGATAGCATGCATCTCGTTAAGTGTTCATTAATTATTTTTTATAATGGATAGACAATTTGATAACGAACATTTTGTAAGTTTAATATTTTTCAAAAGACCAATATTTGATTTTATACAGATTTTATTCAAAAATCTGGGCGTATTCACTACCGTAATTCATGCGCCACCAGTGCCGCTAGGCCAATAGGAATGCTCATATCTCATGCTGATTTTTTGGTCAGGGTACGGCCTTAAATCTCGCAGTCAGCGCAGGGACACCGTGCAGCTTCAATCGGCTGTACGAGATACTCCCTGTACCCTGTAGCTTTGAGGCCAGTTGGTTGACGTGTGTTGATATTCTACTTTGGTAGCATTTACACGTGTAGCAATCTCTTGTTTGACGGTACTGATATTGAGATCCTCGTGTATGTACTTGTTGCTCACGTAGTAAGGTATATCTAACATGGCTCTCAATGTCTTGCTCTGAAATCTTTCAAGAGTCTCAATGTTGCTGTTACAAGCAGTACCCCACTGTTGAATCCCGTAGGTCCATTTTGGCTTCAATATGGTCTTAATACACTGCTAATTTGCTTTCGTGCGAGGGGCTTGACTTACGACCTAACAGCCAATACATGGTTCTAAACTTTGTGTCTAGCTGTTTGCGCTTGGTCCAGATTGGCTTTCTCCAGGTCAGCCTTCGATTGAGATGCATGCCGAGATATTTGGCGTCCTCAGCTTGGGGAATAACTTCATTATGGAGTTTTATGGGAGGGCAGGTTTGTTTTGAAGCCCTATTGCTGTCACAATTTTGATTCGGAATTTTTTTTAACATCCCAAGGAACTTGAAATTTGGTGATAATTTTTATTATTACGTATATTTTACTAAATGCCAATAAATTGATAAATCTTTTTTAGATAGATTTTTCTTCGCGCAATAATATTGTAGCCATTGTTGTGTGCACTGTGCCACCTTACTTGAGAAATTATAAGTTCACCATACAAACTTCCACCCCTTAAGGATGATTTCCGGGATAAAACTATCCTATGTCCTTCCCAGGGTCTCGTGAAAAGGTAACAAGTCAGACAGAGATACTGCCGCGTTTATAATATTAATATGGATTACTTTATGATATTATGGTATATCGCTCTATAGTGTACTGCAATATTGACCATCACTTGCGGTAATAGCACTGAGTTGTTGCAACAGTCAACATCTTCCTCCCATTGGCCCATGCCACTTGGGGTCAAGGCAATACTGCTATTTCAAGTGATTATGGCGAATCTATCCTATAAAAAAAAACCGGCCAAGTGCGAATCGGACTCGCGCACGAAAGGTTCCGTACCATTATCGCAAAAAACGGCAACAAAATAACGTTTTTTGTATGGGAGCACCACTTAAAAAAAAAAAAAACAGATTTTAGTATTTGTTGTTATAGCGGCAACAAATACATAATCTGTGAAAATTGCAATTGGCTAGCTATCACGGTTCATGAGATACAGCTTGGTGACAGACAGACAGACGGACCGAGTGAGTTGAGTGTGACTTTGAGTGTTTTCCTCTATTCCTCATAGTTTCGGATTTGGCCATCCACGCCCACTTAAAAAACTCAAGCTGTATATTAAAAAATATTGACAAAACCGCAATGCACACTGCAAAGTTAGAATAGAATAGAATATATTTGTTAGCAACATACTGACAAATGCGCTGAGTTCGTCTGAATCTAGAAAGAAACGAGCTATTGCATTAATAGTAGTCTATCGCCCCACCACAGTTTTGCAATGTCGCGCTCCAAAAGCAGCTTAGGTGCGCGGGCGGGGACCGCCAGGTCGATGAACCCGCCACGGGCAAGAATAACCAACATTTTAAAAGCTATCATTTTATTTTCATGTCGACCTTACGTTACTACGTGTTGAGATTATTAAGAAGGAATGGTGTCAATTGGTTTCGAAATTCGGCAAAACAGCTTTTCATATGAACCTATAGTTTGTAGAATAACATATTGTATGGCTAGCTTTCTAGCCCAAGAAGCGGCAAACCCCTATCCAAATTAAAAATAAACCCTTTCTAAAAAAGGGTTTTACAGGATTATAAATCCCTTTCATATTAGGTATAACCTTTATTTTACACCATGATAATAATAGCATAAAAGCATACAACGGCAGATTGGGTTTACTAACCTGTTCATTAAGGATTATTGAAAGGGCTGTCTAAACAGTTCATTCTGTCCTTGAAATAAGATTTGCCCGTATGAAACAACTTAGTATGAATCCTTCTAACCAGACAGTTCTCAGTTGTTATTACGCATTGTGAACGGGCGCTCTCATGATTGAGTTGCAGTTGTAAAATATTCATCGATAAACACCTTTAAAATTACGGCTATCAAAATTTGGCTCGGATCAAATCTTTGGGTCTTTGAACAGTAAACTCGTAACATTTAAAAAGCGAACACTGATTTCTCAGTCACATCTTAGTTTACGCCGCTTTAACTTACTTCGTAAATGAAAAGAGGGCAAAACGTTTTTAAATTTGCTTTCTGTTCAAGCAATAAGTATAAAACAATTTTATTTATACTCTGTGAGAAGTATATCTACTTACTCGACAATTTTTAAAGAATTACTGTTTAACTGAATTTTGAATAAAGTTACAAACCTACAAAAGTCCGAGGGCAAACATTAATACGTCATGAAAGATAAAACATCTGTGATTATTTGTAACATAGTTAAAATAATTCACAAAAATGTATCAGTCGACAACGAATCATCACGCACGACACAAACAACTAGATCCGAATGTGCTGTGTTCGCAGTGTTCGCACTGCTCGCCTCGCCTTGTGTTGTGTAGATAGATGTATTATATAGAGGTAGTGACGATGGCGCCCGGCGAGAGAGCTGGCAACGTCGCTTGTTCGTGTTTTGTACTTGCGCGTCGGGCAGACAACGTTTGTATGTAACTACGTACGTCTAAAATATCCAACTCGCCTCAGTGCCTGCCTCTGTGATGAATTGAATGTTATTTATATTCTTTAAATAAATCTGTTCAAAAAGTAGGTAAGTAGCCGGTAAAGGCTCCGATAACTTGTCACTTGTGGTCTAAATTAGGTAGTTATGGATTAAAAAAAAAAGTTTTTTTTTATATTACACTTCTCGACCAAAAACATCTATGTTAACCGCTGTATGTATCCTCTCTGGATGTGCTATCCCTGACTGAGGAACCTTTTTATATTTAACTACCTACGCTTTCAGACGGTAAAAATAGTGAGGGCTTTTTTACTAACTATTTAGTTAAGAGGGCTTTTGATCTATAAGTGTTTTTTTTTTAATTCAAAGTAATATAATTTCAAAACTAAATAAACTCAAGTTTTTGGATCGATTTAATCGCGATTTAGCATTATCCTATTTCTAGGCATGCACCCAATTACCAATTAATTACCCCTTATATCCTCAGGATTTCTACGAAAATACCTACCTAGAGAAATGCAGGTATACTTCAATAACATAGTCAATGTGAAAACGGTTCAACAGTATCTTAATATTTCAAGTCGTTTAATACCATAAGATACCATAACACATAAGAATATAATTATTTATTGTTAAGAATAAACAAAACGTGGAAAGTTTGTCATGAACTACCTAGTTGTTCAGATACTGTTAACATAATTACACGATAATACCTACAATCTTCGAATGGAAACGGGGGAACGGTATGCTGAGGTTTCGTGAAGTAATCTTGGACGCAGGACGCAGTCTGCTGTGCGATCGATGCCAGCCAGCCGGTCCAACGCCATGAAAAGGGGGTGAGGTAAAGTGAGGAGTAGTGCGCACAACTTCATTGCGCCGACTAACGTGAAAGCGGGCGCGGCGCGAGTATTCTGGTGGTATTGCAACATAGATTCAAAATTCTCTTAATTATAATAAAATGGTTAGTTTCTGGCGAAATTAAAATTATTTTGACAAAAAAGAAGATCGACGTAATCTTCAAGCAAGTTATTTTTTCGCACAATTTTGTCACGTACCTATTTAGCGCTTGCTATGTTTTCGTAGGATCAATGGGTTCTCGAGTTTTTATATTTGAGTATGTAGAAATCCTTATCCATGAGTTACGGGGAACTGTCTCAGGAACCGTTTACTATATTTCCTTGAAAACAATTTTGTCACCTTACGACCTGTCCATAAAAATAAAATGTTATCATGTTGTCATTGCATTTGAACGTATTTTTTGTTCAAGGTCAAAGTTGTAAAAAGTATCATTCCACAGTACTAGCACTGTACAAACAGCTACATCCACCAAAATAATTCAGTTAGATTACTGAAGTTCATAAACTATAAAAGCACCGAACATTGCTGTAACGAAAAGATACAACTGCATTGAGGGACAAAATTAACTTTACTATTGGACATTTTCCTTTGTTTATGCTTTTCAAATTTCATGATTCTTGTTCTTGGTCAAAGGGAAGTACCCCCATAGATTTCTTTTTTCCTTTCGAGTGTTGATTTTTACACAGCAGACCTGAGTATTTGCCATTGATTTCAACTGGATGCCTTCACGAGTTCCAGAAAAATGAGATCTCTACTGACAGACAATAAAGTGATCCTATAAGGCTTCCTTATTGTCCTTTTGAGGAACGGAACCCTGAAAACCAACCATGCTTTGTTTGGGGTTGTCTTCTTTATAACCTGATTGATTTTGAAAAGGTTTTGGTGTATGTTCAAAGAATGGCTGGTTGATTATCTCCGAAAGGTGATAATCAACAAGCCTGATGATCCTCACCAAAATACAAAAATTTGCGTCACAACCACTATAATGCTGGGACCCGCGTACGAGACAGAGCCACAGGCCAGAGTGCTGATTTTCAGCGATAGCCGGTGCTATTAAAGTTGGCCAAGTTTATACCGGTAAGTTTAAGTCGGTACCATCTTGGCTTTTCATTTCGAGTCCACTATCGGTTTTAGCAATCTCGAAGTCCATAAAAATTACACCCATGATGAAAAATTGGCAAATTGTTCGGCGCCATTTCGTACGTCGTGAATTGGCGTTGTTGTGGTTGCATCGGTTAGGCCCAGAACGCGTTCTAGCTTTTCGTCAATACCACAACGCGTTGTGCCCATATTTACCACGAGTTCTGAGCAATTTTTTCATTCAATGAGCCTTATCGGTCTTTGAGCCTAACATACATTTAAGAAATACATACAGAATTACAGACGAACATAGAGCCTTTGGTATATTATAATTTCTAAGATCTCAGGTAAAAATAGCTTTACCAAGAACTTGTTCATGTTGATAATTTTAAGTGGTAAAAACTGCTTTAAATATATATTAACGTATTTCTAAAGATATAATACAGATACCATCATACCTCACGTATATTATTGATGACATGGTGTAGGTGCTGGAAATTCATTGCATTCAGAGGATAGCCAAATGGCACTCTCATATTGTTTAGCTTTTGTACCGGTACTCCGTACAGTGTAAGAATTTTCTATGTTCATCTGGAAAAAGGTACCTTTCAAAAGGTTCAGAAGTTTCCAAATAGGTCGTGGTTTTAACCCTCCACGTATACACAAACTCACAAAATTCACACCCTCTCTCGATAATATTAGACTATTAGTATAGAAGAAAAGATTAAGGGACGTTTTTATGGAAATCACGAAGGTAATATAATCTATTTTTACACGAAGAGACAACCGGCGAGTTCTCATAAGGATAGATGTAGTATGCAGGGAGGCGGATGGTGGTGGTGGCGGTGTGTATTAGGAGTTGTTGTAACATTATTATGCAATGCGAAAGTTGCTGCCTGGTGACGGGTCCACAGGGTGAGGGCGAAGGCACCACCCCACACAGAGTATAGCTCTGTTCCACCCACGCCCCCCGCTCTATCGACCTGCGCAAGCATCCGGCCCGTTACTGCTAGGGGCAAGTCGACCGACCCGACCGAATTGTACTTTTCTATCCCCTCACTCCTATCGAACGTCAACTCATTTTATTCAGTTTGCCTTTTAGGTGTCGCATTAACGCATAAAAAACTAATACAATTAGCAGTCGTTACTTTTTGTTGGTTTGGCTACTAAGTAGATTTTGTTTATTGTATTAAGCATGTCGAAATCAATACCTAATACCTACCTTTGATCAGTTAAGTGAAGTTTTCCTATATATAAACGTAATCAAATCTATAGACAAAACGTTCGATGTTAGGTTTACAATTAATTTCTGTGCACTGATGCGCAGTGCATACCACAGTATGTTGCTGCAAACATAAATTACATGACCCATTGGTGAATTTGCGAAATAACGTTGCAAAGAGTTACATGGTGAAAGTTGGTATACTCCGATTCCTTTCTGGACCAGTATGAAAGAAACTTGTTTGAAAAAGTCCACATTTGGTTTAATATTTATTCTCTTGTTACTTACACAACGTGTGGTAAAGAGATCAGGGGGGTGACCATAAGCTCTTAGAGCGGTATCAATTTGATATCGAATAAGGGACAGATGTTTACACGTGATACCGTTCTAAGAGCTTATGGTCACCCCCCAGAGAGCAAATTAACGAAATGTCCCTAGAACTAAAATTGGAGGTGATTTTACTTTATTTGGCTGTTTGGATGTTAGGAGATCATCATAATTATAAGTTGGCTTCTTTCTTACAATATTGTTAACCGAATGCCCAAAAAGGAAGAGGTTCTCAATTTGGATGGTTATACTTTTTTATTATGTTATTTAGTAGTGTGCTGTATTATTCTGAATTAATGAATCCCGACTTCTTTTTTTAAAAGTCTCACCGACTGTATATCTTCGACACGGTACGAACTCTAATATTGTACTATAGTACTGCTGGAGTACTGGCCTGTCCTTACACATTTCGTGCGCGTGTGTGTGTAGGTAATCATTGCATAGCCTGAACTATGTATCTAAAGGGCCCGTGGTTATCGCGTCCAGTGGATTTACGTGGCCTTAACCAGATCATCGGTGGTACGTAGTCGCTACTCCCGAACCTTCAGCCACCCGTTGTTCGAGCAGTGTGTCCTGCTCAAGCCACAAATTTAGGCGATTTTCCGGGCTAATATTGTGACCTTGGTTCTTCTGGGGATCTTTGAATTTCAGATTCGTCACGCAGGCACCTCCGCACGCAACTCTGAGCATAGCACTCTCCGTTACAAATACAAATGCATCTATCTCAGTCACGGCGAAAAAGCCTAACAAACTAAGCGAATTATGAAAATTTTATTTTAATCGATGAAAAGCCTCGAGTTCCCTTGCTAGTAAGCAATGGAACGCAGTATCCTTTGGAGTCCAGTAAAAACTTGCTATAATTTCTTATCAGGCGATAAGAAATTCTGTGTACAATTGTGTTTCAAATTGTTGAAATAATCAGTTATTAAAAAAAAGACATGAAAGATCGAGATAGTCACTAAAAAGATGTAAATGTTTGCTATAAAGTATTTGTTTCCAGCTCATTTTCTCCACCATCAATTAGCCATTATGTGTTTTTCTAAAAGTGCAGAAAGTTGGGTACTGAGCTGATGTCAATATTTAAAACAAAAAAGGGTATATACAAAGTGATGGTCTATTAGCGATAACAATAAAATTGTCAAGACAGAAGTCCAATATAAATGTATGGGATTTTCATGCTCTATGCCTCTATGGAAATGTTCGTGGCTCACACTCCTACATTTTGGCTTTTTTTTTTTCGTGGTAAAATATTAAAAACCTAATGATGTATCTGTATTTATAGTTCTCGCCAAACTTCTGGGCAGCCCTGAAGTTGGCTTTCCGATGCACAATCAAAGGATCGATGCTGTTTTTTTATGAGATTTACTACTGCGCAGTCATTGTGGCTCACTTCAGGGCGGCTAATAAGTTTGGCGAGAACTAAAGCAATAACTGAGAAATGTTGTTTAAGGATACTGTCATTCGCGCTACCGATGTTTCGAATTTATAATAGCAACTATTGCAGAGTCCGATATATCTAGTTCATAGTTAGCGAACTTTCCAGCTAAACGTTTTTTTGAGGTTTTGTTATTCGAGCAAACTGCATTCTATTTCGCGTAGGCAACCCCCCAAAACTGATTGATTGGTGTTCTGGCTTTTATTTTCAATATTAACATAGGTAAACAGTTTTCAAATAAAATATCATTGCTGTCCCACTGCGGAGCAAAAGCCTCCGCCAAATCCTTCTTAACAATTTTTTCTCGCGCCGTCTCGGACCAGCCCTCATGATGGTACGCGTCCGAAAATGACTATTTAAAAACATAAAATAGCACGCACTGTTTAAAAGTTGTGGTTTTTATAGGTACTGTTAGTTAGTTTGTTAGTAGTTAGTAACCTTCCAATTTTTTGGCAAATTTAGAATAGTAGAATAATTTAACCCTACATAATTATTATGCAACCTAAAACGTCGATCGTTACAAGTTAACCGAACTTGTAAACAAAAAAAAATACCAAAGGCACAACGATTGATTGAAGTAGCAGCTATTCAGAAAGTAGATGACGTCACCGACCCGGTATCTCCCTTCCCCGCCCTCCCCGCGCCACAACGCTCATTTTTTTCCTTGCCTGCCTGACTCGCCAGTGCTACTTCGCCCCTTACCCCGCGCCTCCCCTCGTCGCCCGTTTGCCTGCGTGTGCTATCACAAACACAAGCGCAGTGTGTTGAGTCGAGTTTCACACGGAAACCGGCTACGGCATCGACTGCGGCCATGTTGTAAGAACCATAAAACTGGCAACGTCGCACCAGACATCGACCGATTTAATCTTGTTTGAATAAATTTCTCAAAAGATAGTAGATGCCTTATAATTTAATTTCCAAACAAAGGTTAGATGAAACTATAATTAATTATTGTTAAAATAGTATTTTTTTGGCATTAAGAATGGTTCTAAAATAAATGAGAATGTAGGTAATTAGCTACAGTACCTACAAACTTAATGCATATCGGGATGAAAATTTAAAAAATCTATGAATTACCTTGGACCTACATTGTACCGTACTGTTATAAGTTATAATAATAGAATAAAGTACCTACACATGGAATTTGTAGATGGTTAAAACTTAAACCATAGTAATACATAAATATGTACTAGAAGCACCGCTAAAGTTTTCTGTGTTAACTCAATAATTACCGGTAGGTATATTTTATTTAGATTTAATATACCTACTAATTAATTCATTTTGAATGTGGTTGGTGCAGCGTGATACAATAATAACAGTGAAGTTGCTATCCATTTTATTTATACTGTATAATGAATTGTGTTCGCGGCTATAGTACGGTAGAGAGAATGGGGAGGCGAACGGCGGCGGTACGGCAACAACGCTTATCTTTTATACGCCTATTGTGAACCGTGATCAGAACGGCAACAGCGCGTTTTATACCTGCTGCTGGCCTGCTCACTCTCGTGTCATGCCAACGACGCGCACCGCCGCTCGTCCGGTTAGTTGTTTATTTTTTAAATAAAGTTGCCTCTTCATTATACTGCCATTTTTTATGTATTGCTACCAAAATTGGCAAACACAGTATAATGATTTATCTACTTATTGCATGATGTTGTTGTTAAATACCTACAGATAAATTTCTAGATCTGTTGTTTTACCTTTTTCAAAGCAATAGTAGTACAACCGAAAATGTATTTTATTTCGCGGTTGCAAGCTTGTTGATAAGTTTTGTAGTAAATGTTATGAAAAACAGTGTCAAGTCAATGTTTTAATATTATTATTAAACTACCGTTAAAACTGAAATAATCAAGGATTATTATTTTGTTATTATATTTTTCTTGGACATTTTTTTTTCTGTTTTCTTTCACTGTCTGTTATTCTGCTTTTCGCTGTTTTAACTATGGATTTCATTTGAAGAAAATAATTAATAACTTGTATTGGTTTGCCAGTATTTGTTAATTTTTTCCCATCGACGAAGTTTAATACAATATGCACCACCTATTCGTTTGGTTAATACCTACAAAGCCTAGAAATGTTTCAGTCAAAACTACTTTTCAGTTTGACTGCAATCAGACAAACAAAATCCTGAATATTAAGTTCGCTTTTCACTGAGTGATATATATATGTCGCAGGGAAATGAGGATATCAGGGATTTCACGAATTCCCTAGGAATACCACGAAACCACTAATGTCGAATATTCTTGTTTATTAGGTAAGTCTTCGTATTAAAAATGTTTAAGTGATTTGACAAAATGCTAGTATAATGTCGGTGATAAATATCGTTTCACCAAAGTAAATCTAGTCTAAAAAGCAGACATTGGAGAATAAGATTATTGTATAAAGCGCAAGTTCAGTCATGCATGGAGGATGCACGGATCACACCTTTGGGACGGATCTGACAAATACCAGTTTGATGCACTTGAGTCGATCGACAGACGGACATCCCTAGGGATACGCTTAAGGATTTCGTGAAATCCCTGGTATCCACATTTCCCTGCGACATAGAAAATAACTAGACTAGGCTAGGCTGTGTTATTATTTCATTTTATTATATCCTGCGATTGGCTTTCATACTGTGAGATATAGTTTCTAACATCTGTGATTTTTTAACCAGTAACCAGTTGGCTTTTGTCATCGGATCACTCCGCACGCGTCTTTCACAAACAAAATCGTCTTTCAAACAAAATGGACATTGTTTTGCCAGATAGCTTCGATAGTTCATCAAACAAAAATGTTTTAGAATTCGATTTACTTGTACTTTTGAGTAAAACAGGAAGCGTCGATACTGGATATGAAAGGTTAGACAAGAATGCGGTGAATTTAGTCTTTTTAATGGATTGGATGAATGTTTTGTGTCATTATTACCGGTTGACTAAAGGCATCGAACTTCATGATCACAGAGAGCAAGCTTCTATAGAGCGTTCAAAATTTACACCTATTTTGGTAGGGTTGACCCAGGAGGATAAAAGTCATATCACATGTTCGCGAGCTGGCTGACTAAAACCAGATGGATGTATCCTCCGACTGCACAGCATGATTTTCTTCTTGTTTACGTCTTTTTAGTTCGCTCTTTAAGCAGTCGGGGTTTTTGGATTTTTTTTATTTATAAGTTTGTTATATATTTTTGAATCAACTCTTAAAACCCTTTATTTTGATACCCCACACGATGGGTTTGGAAGAAAAAAAATTTGGTGTCCCACAATATGGCGCTCAAAATCCGCCATTTTAGGGTTCCGTACCCAAAGAGTAAAAACGGGACCCTATTACTAAGACTCCGCGATCCGTCTGTCTGTCTGTCCGTCTGTCACCAGGCTGTATCTCATGAACCGTTATAGCTAGACAGCTGAAATTTACACAAATGATGTATTTCTGTTGCCGCTATAACAACAAATACTAAAAACAGAATAAAATAAATAGTAAAGTGGGGCTCCCATACAACAAACGTGATTTTTTTTGCCGTTTTTTCCGACAATTGTACGGAACCCTTCGTGCGCGAGTCCGACTCGCACTTGGCCGGTTTTTTATTTTCGATTTTGAATGTAGCCAGTGACACTCGCAGGGTTAAGACGAATCGATTGACGTAAGAATCATCAAAATCGGCGAACGCGTTTGGTCTCTAGAACGCCACATAGAAGCATAAAACCTCCTTGGGTAGTCTGATAAATATTAAATAGACAAAATATTGGATCAGCTTTTTATTTATGGCGACTATGATAATTATATTCTTTTTTACAATTTACCTACTTTACTCTTTTATCTACCTATGATATTTTATGAACATCATACTAACTTACTCATTTCAAAAAATTACCACGACGCGAGACGCGTATCTACGAGTCAGCCCTGAGCAATTAAACTGGCCGAGCTGATAACCGGTTTCGCGTTGTATGTGACGAGGTCTCCAGTTGTGCGCAAACATGCGCCTCATGCTTGTACTTACCTATCGTAGTGCGGTTGTATGAAGCTTGCTCTCTGGTCGTACTCTGTGCTATGATTGAAGATGACATTATGAACCAAACCTTGGAACATTTACTAACAATATCCATTCCAAATTCAAATCACTTTTAGTCCCTAGGGATTAATGAGCTATTTTAGTCCATGTTTACGAAGAATAAACTAGCTCTTTTTGAATAGATGTGATAAAAAATATTCTTGTTTGAGATGTAATAATTAAACTTAATACACGGCATCTCTGATCTAATATTATTGAATTGTCGAAATGAAGACGATTGTTGTGTTATTTTAAGATCCCCTACAAATTTCACGAGCCAAAAACAGAAAACAGCTTCTTTTTCAGGGCAAATTTCTCAATAACTACTAAGTGACTTAGGGTACTATGTGACGCAAAAAGTTGCATTAAAAGATTTATCATATATCTTGTAGTTATTGAGAAATTTGCCCTGAAAAAGTACCTGTTTTCTGTTTTTAGCTCGTGAAACTTGTAGGGACTCTTAAGTGACTAAGGGTAATTGGGGTGCCGATCGGATGTTCGACGCATTTTTTTTTTCAATATTTTTATCATCGTGGGTTTCCACAACCTTGTGGCGACTGGAAAGGCGTCCACTAATTTACAAAAAAATCAATGCTTATTCGATTGTGTGTTTGCGATGGATTTTGTTTCGTACACACAATCTAGAGACCACTAAAACGTTTAAATAAGGAATAGTAGGGCCCTGGATACTATCGTTGCTGACAATGCAAAGCGGTTTTAGTAAGTAGCTAAGCTGTTGGCAGCCACAATTTAGATTGCCATCGCCGCCCTCAAGTTGGGTTTTCAATGACAAATCGGCACCCAAATTTTATAACAAAGTTTTTATCACAATACGGAAAATAGTGATGGTAAATCCTAATCTATTCTTTATAGTTAAAACATTACCACCGCTCGACAACATAAATATGAGGATATCGTTCGCAATGAGTAATGAGTTCGTGCCCCGCTGACCGTCGCGTCATCATGCTTGCGTCAGTCGCACCGGTAGCTGTGAAATTGAGCGAATTTTAAAGGCTATCGATACACCAAAATTCATACATGAGCCACTTAGAAGATACAATGCTTACAAAACAATCGAAAACATTTGATTTTTTTGAGCTTTCGCCATGAATTTTTATGTTCGTACAAAATTACAATGATTTTGCCTGTAAATCCCCATTAGATTGTCATAATTTTCATTTGTAATCGTCGTTTCTATGAGAAAGCTATTCAGTATAATTTACAAATCGTCAATATGTAATCAAAAACAAAGTTTGGAATCAACAGAGAATATTTAACTTTCTATCACTGACAACCCTAACGAATTTGAGACTTGACGTCCTGGATGACAAACAATTGGTCGTTTTTTGACAATGACTCGAAATTTAAAAGAGCACCATACATTATTCATAGTAATTGAGAATCATTTTAATTTAGTTTTATTATCGAATAGGGTGTTTCGTTCCACTTTACGCTGTTGCTTATTATTAACCTGGCTGAATATTATTAAACTCTCACTCTACTCAACAACAAATGTTTTGAAAAAATAAAACGAATTCTATATATAATATTGCGTTTGCTGTATATCGATTTAACGAGTTAGTAGTACCTATATATGAAAGATAGTTTAAGATCGCCTGGTACTTAAGTTACTTTGCCTCTAAAAAAGGATTCGTCCGAAACACCACTCAAAAATATTACGTGAAGCCTATGCGATATAGCGATTGTTTCAGAATGCATAATGGGGCACGATTTCAGAGAAAATGAGCTATGAGAGAGATTCTAAGTTTATTATAGAAGATTAATAAATATCACTGTTTTTTGAAATAGTCTTTTTCAACTTGTCTAACGTATGCGTATCCGGTTTAATTAAACTCGGTTTATTTATTATTATCGCCTCTAATTGTACATGCTACCTGATGAAAGTTATATTTTATTTATAAAAAAAACGGTTTAGTAGTTTAGGTGCTGATTCGAACTGATAATCTCCTTTTTGAAGTCTGTTAAAAACTTTGCTCAATGATCTGGATTGGGGCATAAATAGAACCGTAGTACCAACCCCGCTAGTATGAACTTTCCACAAACAATTGTGATAACGTTTCCTTGTTTTTTTGAGATCTAAAAAATCTACATAGACTTTTTCAACTATGTTGGGGTCGGCTTGCAATCTTACCAGATCCAGCTAAATATTTAAAGTATTTTATATCGAGCGACTGCCTCTATGACCTCCTCAATCCCAACTTCAAACCACTCGTAATGACTGTCAAAGACAAAAGAAATAACTGCAGGAACCAATGGCTTCACGTGACTTCATATTATGCAATGGATGGTAACCTCGGCAAACGATACTGAACTTTGAAGATCAAATGATGTGCAGAAAATTAAAGTACAATGGGATCTGAATATTAAGGTGAACTTTCTAACAGTTTGTAGCTATATAGTTCTCGCCAAACTTCTTGGCCGCCCTGAAGTTGGCTACAATGGCTGCGCAGTAGTAAATCTCATACAAAAACAGCACCGTTTCGTGTCTTGCGCATCGGAAAGCCAACTTCAGAGCGGCCCAGAAGTATGGCGAGCACTATACTTAGGTACAAATCAAAAGACTGAAATGTTGTAGAACATTTTTTGAGCGTTGAATATGTGGCGGCGCGCGGCAGAATAAAAGAGATATTATTATCCCAATACTACCAGTATCATTTTATAATCATTTACTACAGACAAAATTTCAAACAACACTATTATTACTGAAATCTAGAACGTAAAAACTAGCATGTTAAAGTTGGTCTTCGAGTCGGGATGTCATGAAAATCAAGTGAGGAGGCAAAAAATGACACTTTTATTAAGAATCTTCACTGCTATAATTTATTGTATGAATTCTTTTATCATTGCTTGATGTCTGCTATCCCTTTATTCAGTTTGTTGTGGTAGTTCAGTATACAATCTAGAATAATATTTGGATGTTTGTGTGGTTAGACTTGGGATGAAACAATCAAAAAAGTTGATGGAAGTTGTCAAAGTTAGATTATTGATGTGTCAAAGTGTTTTTCTTTTCACAGCTATGGCCGAGTCCAGAATGTCAAATTGTTGGGTCGGGCAGACAACATTGCCACTGGTGTCAATGCTGGAGGTGCCAGTGGCGTTTGTGCCACAGTTGCCTTTATGGACATTAAGTCTGCATCAAAGGCACACAATGCAGAGCACGTGCTGGATGAACGCACGCTTACCACCGAGTATTATGAACCGGCTGCGATACCCTCGGCAGCGGGTGCGCCCTCGGCCGGCTCATCCCCTGCCGGTTCTGGCTACTCAGGTTCTTCGTCCTCCGTGAATTCTACCCCTGCTCCCGCTTCCGTGTCACGCTACCATCTGTCGTAAGTACCAGTTTTTCTGGGCTTTATTTTTTTCCACTATCAGTGATCTATTTTTTGTATATTTTATTTATATTGAAAAGTCTCGACAAAATAATCAGTTTTATAAAAAATACTATTCTTAATTTTGCGGTTACTATCTACAGTTACAGGCTGGTATTATTATTATTATATCTATACTAAAAATGATCACTGTGCACACATGGTTTGAACCCACTAATTCACAAAGATTTGTTTTCGAAGACGAATATATTTTTAATGACCGAGTCGACTGGCTAAATTATTAAATACTTACCGATTAATATTTAACATTTACTGATCGAATGCTTTGTAGCAGAACTTGTACGATATAGTGGGTTTACGCCTGTAATTTAATATGCTTGGCCTTGACATATATGTTAAATTTTTCATAATAGTTTAATCAAATAAACATTTTATGTTAAGGCGCTTGAGTTTTATATGGAGCGATTATAGATTAATTATTGTGCTTTTTATGGTATAATCTTTAAGTGGCATGTAAAACCTACGTTCATGCACGATTACGGTGTCGCCGCCGCCGCCGTTGACAGTGACAGCCTTCGTTGTTAATTAAGGATTGCAGTGAATCATTTGGATTGCAGTGCGGATTTTCCCGGAGAAGTGAGATGTGCAGTGTTTATAATTGTGTCAGTGAGTGTTCAAGTGATGGAGTGCAGTGAATTCTACACGTTAGTGGCACATTAAGAAAAGAAAGTTCACTGTGGCTGGCGGCGGCCCCTTAATTTCTACCTGCACCTTGTAATTAACTCTGTGTGTTTTAGTAATCTTTGAATGACTTTCATGTGCCTCCTAACCTGCCAAATTGTATTATTTGTTTGTATGTCTTATCTTAGTTGTTCGATGTCTCTAATTAGAAACCAAATTGATAAAAGTGTAAACCTAGGCGCTCGTAGGTAAATAAAAACTGTGTCAAATGTATTCATAGAAGTCCTCCTCACGCTTAATCGTAATATGCTGACAAATGGTGACTTGTGACAACGAAATCTTAAGGCACCTCGGTAGCTCGCGAATTTCAAATGAGGCTGGTGGTTAAGAAACACAACCTCCGGCACCATTATTTATAAGGTTTAACTTATCAAATTATCATGAATAATGGTTTTTATGCGAAAATAATAATTACCAATAAAAATCAAGCAGTTCAACCACTTTTAAATTAATTTAAATGGGACTTCAAATATGTATAATTCAGTTATCATTTTTTCTCAACTATCCGATTTCGAAATTGATTTTAATAGCCTAAAGGAAACACTTTTGAGGTTCTAACGACAGTTTGATGTATTATAATTCCAAGTGTCTTTTTATTAGCGAGTGGCCTAGGATTTAAGGAATTTTGAGCACGACTACAGCTTCGTTTTCTCGGAGTAGAATCTTCCAAGTGTGCGTTTTTAAGTTAATTATAAATCAAAAGTTAATAACCGACGATTATGAATTTAGATTAGATAATGATTCATTCATTATTCTTGCTATGATATTGATTTAATCATGGTTACACTAGTGTCCAAACGAAGAACGATTTTCAGACGAAACCGAAACTGTAACATATTTTCAGTTCTTCTAGTTTCGGTATATAAATCCGTACTACCGAAACTAATGAAGTAAAACTAAATACAACATTTATTTCCAAATCATGTTATCAGACATAAGAAGTTACATAAAATGTTTCAGGTTATGGATTTAGGGACAGAATACCCTATAGTTATTTATGCTACAAGTGCGGAAAGTAGGTGATTTCCGATGAGTGGTATTTATTCACGAGCGAGCGAAGCGAGTGAGTGGATAAATCGACACGAGTCGGAAATCATCTTACGCACGTGTATCATACAACATTTTACTATGCATTGTGCGAGGAAATAAAAAAAAATCTGAACCAAGCAAGAAATTAATAAAATGGCGCTTATTCATCAAGGGTGCTCAGCATATCCACAGATTAACTAATAGTTCATAGTTCCTCGGGCATATCTACAGCGCATGTGCAAATAGCTGTCACGTCGTAACGCAAAAAGGCACGAGCAAAATATTCATTCTGCCAAACATATTTAATGAATATTTAAAATTAATTTATTGATTAAAATCTAGAGTAATTAAAAACGCCTTAAATGAAGCCTTGTTTTACCTTTTATATGAATGATAATCTGTACTTAACTAATTGTTAAAACTTTTCTCAAATAATAAAAACTATGCGGCGGGCTGACGTTGGAATAGAAAATTTAAAAAAAGTACAGGAAAGTAAAAAGCACTAGATAAAAACAGTGACACTTTCCGCACAGTTTGGCTGCTTGGAAAACGCTCTTTTCGAGGACATGCATTGTAAAATAGTTTTTCTTTTAAACATTTTTTAACCGAAGCTATTAAAGATGTGACAGCGGAAAAAAGATATGTTAATCTGGATCATATTTCTGAAAACTTAAGCATAAAAACCTCGATACAATTGAACGGCAAAGTAACCTCTTACCTCGACTTCCAAAAAAAATTTCCAATACCACCAATCAACGCAAATTGGTACATTTAACAAAAATAACGTATCATAACAGGAACCAAAACTTATTTGTTGTATATTTTGAAGTTTCATTCATTATTTTTAAGTAATTCATATTACTATATATTTTTTTAAATCTACACAAATTCCAAACAAATTCTATACAGTGACCGCTTAGCGGCGTTGCTAGATGGACGTATGTCGCTTTTTCCGCAAAATGCAAAAAAATATTCGATTTATTTATCGTCAATTCAAAAAATTATAAGGTATAATGCAGCCAGATCATGTTGTGGGTTTAATTGGAACTAGAGAGCGCGCAAGATAAGTCTGTGCGCGTGCTTTATGTTACCAGCATAACTGATCTTTTTCCTTCATTTAATCAATATACATTATTCATTAATCGAAACTTAAAGTAATTTAAGTTAAGCATAATTAAACTAGCTTTTTCTACTTGCATAGAATATGATGAAAAAAGCTTCATGAAATTATTGTAAATTTATTATTGAATACTTAGTAGTACCTACTTTTAAATTTGGTCTATCAATGGTCCTGCAGTGGCTAATACCGTCCATATCAATTTCAATTCTTTTTTAATTTCTTCTTCAATATTTTTTTAAGAAACTGCTGCCACATAACCCTCTTGAGTTATTTGGGTGACGGTGCGTTCAAAAACGCCTAAAACAAAATTACAATGATGCATTATATTACATGATGCCGGTCCTGTCCCGCTGGTATATTTATGTACCACCCAAAAACCAATACTGTCAGGCACCGGTAGTACGAAAATTTAGGGAAATTTTAGTATAATGGTATCCCTAAAAGTTACCTGTCAAATAAGCAACGCGGGTATCTTTGTAAAATGGTAACGGTCTTGTTCACTTCAAGAAAACGTCCCTGCTAGCACTTTAAATTACTTTTGATGTCGGAAACGAATAAAAACTACAGCATACAGCACACTCTCTTGACACCTGACATAAATGACAAACGATTAGTTCCGATTTAGGCCGCGCGCAGACTTATCTTTGCGGCGCACTTTAACCAGATCACAATGAATATTGTCAAGTCTGTATTCTTTTTATTCTCTGGCACTACCGCTGTCACTAGCATTTATATTTTTTTTGTATTATAAACGACTCATGTCGTTTAGTTAACTTACTAAGTACATAACTAAAAAGTATTTAAACCTCTTTGAAAATACAACTAATGTTATCTTAATTTGAATTAAAATAGTTATTTATGCTACACACAATGCTACATACATATTGTACACGTGCGGAAAGTAGGTGATACCCGATGAGTGACAATAAATCGACACGAGTCGGGCATCATCTTACGTACGTGTATCATACATTTTACTATGCATTGTGCGAGGAAATACAAAAATATATCTGAACCAAACAAGAAATTAATAAAATGACGGGCTTACTCAAGCGCGCTCAGCATATCCACAGATTAAATAATAGTTTTTCTACTGCGCATGTGCAAATAGCTGTCACGTCGTAACGCAAAAAGGCTCGAGCATAATATACGTTCTTCCAAACAAATTTAATCATCATCATCATCATTTCAGCCGAAAGACGTCCACTGCTGGACATAGGCCTCCCCCAGGCGTCGCCACATTGACCGATCCCGTGCGTCTCGCATCCAGCGCCTTTCCGCAACCTTAACCAGGTCATCGGTCCACCTAGTGGGCGGCCTTCCAACGTATCGTCTTCCGGTTCGCGGTCGCCATTCCAGAACTTTTCGGCCCCATCGGCCATCCGTTCTGCGAGCAATGTGCCCTGCCCACTGCCACTTAAGTTTGGCAATTCTTCGGGCTATGTCGGTAATCCTGGTTCTCTTGCGAATCTCCACATTTCTCATTCGATCACGCAAGGAAACTCAGAGCATAGCCCTCTCCATTGCCCTTTGAGTGACTGTAAGCTTTCTGATAAGGCCCATTATAAGCGACCACGTCTCAGAGCCATATGTCATCACTGGCAACACACACTGGTCATAAACATCCCGAACGCTGCCCAGCCGAGTCGGATTCGACGGATGACCTCTTTCTCGAAATTGGCCCTACCCAATTGGATCGTTGGTTCCAGGTAGACATAGTCGCACACAACACAACTTCGAGTGTAGAGTCTCCGACCTTGAAAGGAGTGGGTGGGTGTTACATGGGCATTCACCATGACCTTGGTTTTGTCCATGTTCATTTTAAGACCCACTCTTTCGGAAGCTCTACTGAGGTCATCGAGCATTTTACTGAGGCTCTCCATGGTCTCAGCCATGACCACTATGTCGTCGGCAAACCGAAGGTGAGTGATGTACTCGCCATTAACGTTGATGCCAAGCCCTCTCCAATCCAGAACCTTGTAGAAATCCTCCAGCGCAGCAGTGAACAGTTTCGGCGAAATGACGTCTCCCTGTCTCACGCCGCGCTGGAGAAGGATTGGTTTTGAGGTCTGATCCTGAAGACGGACTGACATGGTGGCGTTTTTGTACAAACACTTCAACACCTCAATGTACCGGTAGTCGATTTTGCACCGTTGGAGAGACTGCAGTACAGCCCAAGTCTCGATCGAATCGAAGGCTTTCTCGTAGTCCACAAACGCTAAACAGAGAGGCAGGTTATACTCTTCGGTCTTCTGCCACACCGTAGACCACATACATACGCTGCGGCAGGTTAGCCGCAGCTAAAGCCTTTTCGGAATCCGGCTTGTTCGGAAGGCTGGAAATCGTCAAACCTGCGCGCGAGACGATTCGTGATGACTCTTGAAAACAACTTGTAGACATGGCTAAGAAGTGAGATGGGCCTATAGTTCTTCAGCCGGGCATTGTCGCCCTTCTTGAAGAAGAGTACCACCACACCCCTGCACCATGGCTGTGGCGAACAACAAATTTAATGAATATTTAAAATGAATAAATTGATCAAATCTAAATCCAGAGTAATTAAAATCGCCTTTTATGAAGTATTAGTTATATTTTACCTTTTTTATGATTGATAATCTGTACTTAACTAATTTGTAAAACTTTTCTCAAATAATAAAAGCACTGCGTCTGGCGGACGACGGAGTTAAAAATTTAAAAAAATCAGAAAAGTAAAAAGTACTAGAGATTGAGATTGTATGAGATTTACTACTGCGACTACAACGCGATGCTCTAAAAACTACCTACCAAACGACAAGTCGAAACACGCGCGATAGTCGTTCATGTATAGGTCTCGCCAAACTTCTTGGCCGCCCTGAAGTTCGCTACAATGGCTGCGCAGTAGTCAATCTCATACAAAAACAGCACCGTTTCGTTCCTCGCGCATCTGGTAAATAACTTCAAGGCGGCCAAGAAGTTCGGCGAGGACTATATTAATAATGTGACTCGCTGATAACGGTGAAGGAAAACATCGTGAGGAAACCTGGACATTACATTTATAGTTCGTGCTCCATTGGTGTATTTGATGCAAAGCGTTCCAGTGCGAGGCTACGAATAAATACTTAAAAGTTATTATAATAATATTCTTGAATTTTATATTTAATATATTTTATAGGTAAAAAGGTTACGTCAACTTTGACACTCCATTTTTCAAAAGGCGATAAATAATATTATGACCACCTAACAATACGCCGACACCCTAAGCTTTCCCACCAAAAAAAAAACCAAACCACACAAAAACGTAACACGAAAGTCTAAAATTACAATGGTACTCTACCTGTTCGATGTATTGACTACACTTGAAAATGTATTCGAAGACCAAGTTTTGTAAATGATCACCAAATTTTGATGAGCAAAGTCCACTACACTATGTTTGCTATAAAATGTAGTAATTTAAGTTTCGCGGTTTCTAAGCCCCTCTCGCTCGTAACGTAACCTTCCTAATTAGAGAACTTAGCACCCCGACACGGAAAGCTTAGGCTCAATGGGGATGATGATTTCATGTTAGGTTACTTTTGCACACAGAAATAGGAGCCCCTGATCATTTGATAAAATCCGAATCACCTGCTCGGCAGCAATAAGCAATATACAAAAAGATAGTATAGGGTCAAGCTTTAAGAGTTCATTTACTATGTTTGGGTATACAAAGATTTCCCACATAAATCTTTTATGGGATAATTCACTTTTATGGGATAATGCGATGTAAAATATTTGGATGGCATTTTTAATTAAATTGTGGATCAAAGTTTGGAGATCCTTATCTATTTGCGCTTTAACCATTTTATTATTACTTTGGTAGTAATTTGCTTGCCCAACCAGTGCGGCCCCGGCCTAAGGCCAACGAGGTGGCGACCACTCGCAGCTCACACTCGAACTCACAGCAGGAGAGTAACAAATTGAAGCGGCCACCGATCACCAGTGGCGGCCACCGACCACCTTCGTTTGCGCGTTAACAAAGGACCTGGCCACGTCCTTTGGTAACGCGCAAACGCACGCGCGACATCGCGACTGGTGGCGATGGTCTCTGGTCGATGGCCCGTTTGCGCGGAGCCTCAAGGTATGATTCCGAACTCAGCACTGTGGTGCTGCGCAGCAGTGCTGCCTGCCGCGTTTATTCCGCGAAAGGCCGCAGTGTTGCGCTGTTGTGTATTCATTCAGTTGCTTTGCGTTGACAAGATATCGATTGAGCACTGTAATTGTTCCTCTTCTGAATCAGAGAAATTCATCTTCTTGTTGCCAATTTATTTGTCAACATTCACGTAGCTACTATCGCTGCGGCGGACGCGTCACTACTGGCACAAAATAGAAAGTATACAGAAGGGCCACTCCTGCCGTTTCGAAAATTGACACCTTAACTTGACAGATTCAATAGGGTTGCTACTATATTGATTCCGAATTTAAAAAAGAGTAATTAGTATAATTTACAAACATAAATCATATCATGCTTACATGCCTTAGAGGGTAGACAGAGCATCAAATATCTATTAAATATCACGACTCCACATACGACGAAGATTGGAGGTTACAAGGTTACAACTTACAATGGTGTAATAATGATCCCACCAAAAACATAAAAATGTGAAAAGGCACCAAACTCGACGAAAAACATAAATGTGAAAAAAGGCGCCAAGTTCGACGAAGGAGAGTTGAGCTCTAGAACGATGACGAGTGTCATAGCCTTTCCTTAAACAAAGCTACAATGTACAGTTTTTCCATCTATGGACTTAAAATAATTATTGTTTTCTTAGATTTTGAATTCTTAACTTGTCATCTTGTTTTTTTTTTACCTTTATAACGTACTAGCTGTTCCACGCGGACCCGTTTCCGGGAATAAAAAACTTTTTAACAAAAAATCAAACTGACTTTCAGAACAAAAAACTACAAAGCAAAAATTAACTTTCTTTTCCGAAGTCGGTGTCTTTTGTACCCATTGTTTTCCGTTTTTCGACACCGACTTCGGCAAAGGTAGTTATTTTTTGCTTTGTAGTTTTTTCGTTCTGGAAGTCAAAAGTTATTTTTCTCTTTTCAGTTTTGGTAGGACCTCAAATTAACATAATAATCAATTATTATTAAAAAAAAACTCATGACGATTCCAATAAGCTCAAACACGACTAGGATACATTGTTTTATTTCAGAGTTCCAGTGCCTACCTTCCGGCTTCATCATCAGATCAGTTCGATGGTGCCATTTTCATCAGTACCATTTATTTATAAGTATTTGCTTCATCATAGTCGGTTAGCTATTCGCTATATCTTATACCCGTGACTTACTTAGCATTTAGGAGTTCCATCTGTGGTCTTCTTCATCAGTTCCACTTCACCAAATGATATTTTCTGAGTGCAAATGATTGCTTTGTTGATGAAAATACCAAAATCGCTATATGTATGCCTATTATATTTGAGGCGTTCTCTCGATTTCTGTAGGATCCCATTATCAGATCCTGATTTGATGACTATGGGCCCAACTAGGAAGTATACCCTTTCAAACAAAAGAAGAATTTATGAAATCGGTCCAGGCGTCTTTGAGTAATCGGGGAATATACATAAAAAAAAAGATTCCGACAAATTGAGAACCTCCTCCTTTTTTTGAAGTCTGTTAAAAATAGCCTATGTCACATAACATCACTCATCATCAGCCTATTAACGTTCCCACTGCTGGGATACAGGCCTCCTCTCTGTGAGAGGGAATGGACCGTAATCCACCACGCGGGCCCATTGCGGGTTGGTGGATGTCACATGTCTTCGAATTTTTGGTTCTAGGACATGCCGGTTTCCTCACGATGTTTTCCTTCACCGTTTTGAGAGCAGTGGCGATAAAATAATTTACACAAAGTGAAGCGCCTGCCTGGGCTCGAACCCACGACCTACAACTTGTAAGTCGCGGCCGATATCACTGGGACACCACTGTACTTACCTATGTCACTCAGGAATAATGTAGCTTTCTATCGGTGAAATATTTTTTTAGTTTTCGGAGCCTATTCGGTACAAACAAACAAGCAAACAAATATTTTCTCTTTATAATATTAGAATAGAATAGCTGTTCCCCGTGGCTTCGCTCCCGTGGCCCACCCCACAGAACCCGTCTTCGGTATTAAAATATAGCCTATTTCACTTAGGAATAATGTAGTTTCTACTGGTGAAAGAATTTTCAAAATCGGTGAGTTTATCCATTACAAACAAACCTTTACTCTTTATAATATTAGTGTATAGTGTAGAAGAACTACAGTAAGCATCTTTATCTAATTTCAGGCTTCGTTACATCGCTCACTGACGTGTGTCTAGATTAAGCTGTCCACCCATTGCCGACAATTATAAACCAATAAGCTAAATGGAAAAACTAATAACCGGCCAAGTACGAGTCGGACCCGCGTGCCGAGTGTTCCATAGGATTTTTGTTTAGGTTTCCCTTTAAATTATCAGTGAGGCTGTTTATACCTCAAAATATAAATTAATTAAAATATTAGTTACTATTTTTATAACAAGACAGTGTATTTTTTTAATATTTAATTAAAAAAATTACCTCTGTTGTGTTTTTAATAATAAAAGATTCGTAGACTAAAATTAGAAATCGTCGATTGCGACCTTGTTTATGCACGATTATTGTATATCAATGTTAGGCCGGTCAATTTCGACATCCGAGGAAACAAAAATTCACACCCAGCTGAAAATTGGTAGGATAGTTAAAAACACCATTATAAATGAAATCTAAAAAGTCCTCATCGATCCCGATACCTAGAAAAAAAATTACTCGGGGTCAAAGGTCACGAAAACGGGTTTTTCGCGATTTTCAGCAAAACTGTAAGTTGTATCATAAAATTAGCCCAGACAAAAATTGTAGATCAAATAATCTATATACATATCTATACTTCTATACTATATACTATAATATTATAAAGAGGTAAAATTTGTAAGTTTGTATGTTGGGGGTAATCTCAGGCACTACTGGTTGGAATTGAAAAATTATTTTTATGTTAGATAGTCCATTTATCGAGGAAGGTTATATGCTATATAACATCATGCTACGACCATTAGGAGCGGCGCATAAATGAAAAATGTTGCAAAAACGGGAAAGAATATTAGTTTTTGAGGGCTTCCGTTGCGTGCGCTGCGTAAACGGTTTCAGTTATGCAATCATGTATGTAGGGTAGATGTAGGGGAGGTTTAGGGTAGGTGTAGGGTAGCGTAGGTAGGTTAGGTAGGGTAGGGTAGATGAATGTTTGGTGTTTTTATGGCAAAACAAAGTTTGCCGGGTCAGCTAGTTATCTATAAAGAGCCACCATTTTTGATAAATAACGATTCAAAAAGTTGAAAGAGTTTTAATCGTCATTAAAAAAACGCGCTAGGTACCAGTACCTCAAAGGTGGCGTGGAAACGTGTGCATATTATGACGATTACTTATAGCACGTAATGTATCTTGTATCACGAAACACTCAGAACCAATAGGAATACGGTGCTACCGTCTGCTGCTGCCGTCTGCAGTCGGGTTCGAAATCATGACTGCAGCGACAGGACGACATGAAGCGACGACACATCGTAGCCTGCTGCGTGTAGTCGTCTACAATGTAGACGGCACGCTCTGTCTGATCCTACACGCACTCACTACTGGTCACTTCTAATCTGCGGTCGGGCGACACGTCGTATGCGGTTGAGCGACGTCTAAGCGGGCAACGTGTCGCTAGCTGCGGAACCAGTAGTGTCGCAGCGACACGTCGTCTGCTGCTGCTGTATGCAGTCGGCTACGAACTCGAACCTTTTTTTAAGTTATAGAATAATAAGGAAAGTACAAAAAGCTACTGAATTTTAGGACGCGCGGGTGTGAATCGAGTGCGCATTTTGTGGGAACAAGGTCGTTGGCGACTGTCGTCGTCTTAAGGTGCCAATACCCCTGAGTAGCCGATTTTAAAATGAGAATAACGTCTAACAGCTAGTCGTAATTTTTTGGGAAAAATATCTTACATTAGACCATTTTCTTAATAATTTGATCTAAGAAAATTTTTAGTTTTATTTGTATAACATAGTGTAATTAATTTGTAAATTTATGTCTAACACGGACAAAAAACGACAATCGCACCAAAACCGATGGGCGTATTTTAATGAAATCGACACCATCTCAAAGACAATGTAATTATCTACATGTTGACCTAAGGCTTTTATTAAAGTCTAACACTAAACTACAGATTTTTTGGTCTCGCGGGTGTGAAACGAGAGCACATTTTGTTCCCTCAAGGTCGTTGGCGACTGTTTATTTATTTATAAGAGACTAGCGACCTGCCCCGGCTTTGCACTGGTTGTAGATAAAAACACGTACATACGTGCGGTGCGACACATAAATCTTAACAAAATCTCTTTTTTTTTGTAAAATGACACTTCGCACACAGTTTACTTGAAACACGAATTGTTGGAAAAGACTGCCAACAAAGGTTTGTAAGGCGCAGGCCACACAGAAATGGCGTCGGGCGCGGACATGGCACGGGCGGCATGGAAATAAAGTGCAATTTTGGACACACGGTATGTCGTTGATCGGACGTGGTTATGACGACATACCGTGTGTCCAAAATTGCACTTTATTTCCATGCATTTTGTTCGAAATTTGAATTGGAATAGGAAGCCGCCCGTGCCATGCCCACGCCCGACGCCATTTCTCTGTGTCCTGCGCCTAAGATTTTATTGCCAAACTTTACGAAATTATGGTTTAGTCCCATCTCGGCATCCTGTCACAATTAATCATGTAAGGTTCACATAAAAAAATAGAAACACATCTAGTGAAGTATATCAACTTGATTATTATTCAATCACAATAAATATTTTTCTCAAAATTGGTACCTATGTAATGTTGTCATAACATCTCTAAAAAGTATCCAGAAAGTGAACTCTACCGGAGACTTGTTCACAAATGTCCAGTAAGAAGCGAGATTTTAAATTTGGAATCTCCTACTGTCCAGTAAGTAAGTATGTAATTTACTAAAACACCCATCTCTAGACAGTAGGTCATCCTCTTCAGATCTGCTTAGTAAAAAAACATAGCACTAGCCAGACACAGATTAGAGTTTAGCCATTATAACATGGTTATAGGAGGGAGGCTCCAAATATATATCTATCTCTCGTTTTGGTATGACATTTTATGAGATTGATATATTTTTGAGTCCGTTAATCAAGACATACAACAAACAAATATAAATGCCCCCGGTAAATCGATCACAATATCTATCAGTAATTGCCCTAATATGAATGTAACCTTCAATATTAATTAAACGAATTTGTTGTTAAACTTTCTTTCATTTTTGAGAAAAGCATTATACAAGCCTCAACCAGTAAGAAACCCATCCTGGCCTCGTATTATATAACCATACTACTTACTACCTAACCTACTAATAACTCATATTTGGCCAGGAAGGCTTACTTACTGGATTCTGCAGTAATGTACTATTTCTGAAGTTAAAATCTAGTAGGTAGTTTATAAAATAAGTTGAATTTGAAAATACTAGTGAATAGTGGACATAGTTAACACTGCAGTACACGCGCCCCTTTTTATACTCGACTACACGCGTGGCCTACTATTAGTAGGCCATTTTATATAGTCAATAAATTCTATAGTGTAATTATAAGATAAAATAATAAAAAGAACGGAAAAAATATATTTAACTACTACCTACTTATCTTTACAACATAATGTTTTAGATAAATTGTTTTGGCAATATGAACAAATATTTTTTTTGTAAACGCTTTTGAATATTTAACGAAAATGCCATTCGTGAGGTCAACGTAAATTGATTTTGCATAAAATTAATTTCAACGATTATATTTTTTATTTTCATAGGACATACTTACTATACTACTATAATAGACTCTAGTACTTTACGTTGACCTCACAAATATCAGATTCGTTAAAAAAAAATAACTAGAGCCTGGTGAAGTGGTGATAGGAGACAAATTCATTCATTGAAAGTGGAACACCACCTTTTTGTAGACCGCTTTAGGGCTTTCAAACAGAGTGCTCATTGAACTTACGTCGTCAAGATTATTAGCGTGAATAATCTTAATTAATAAAAACGTATTTTTAGTAAATGTCACAATGTAAAGTTGGGTTTGCAATAAATAGGGCAGAGAATTTATAAACTTAAACTAATATTTTTATTTTAAGGCCCTAAAAATTAAACTATACCGTCACGGGGTCTTGCGCTAAGAAATAAAGTTTAGTTCAAATAAATCTCACTAAATGGCGCGCGATATGCGCCGATTCGTTATTGAATGTGTGTAAATTTAATATTTTCTGGCATTGAACATGAAAATTGTATGTTCTTGTTTAATCAACTCTCCTAAGCACAAAATTATGGAATATTGGGCCCCTCACATTTCAAAGATTATTTGAACGGATCATTTAAACTTGATGCCAATAGATGGCGCGGTTTTAAATTTCTGAGGCATTCCACTCGATTGTTTAAATTTGCATTGTAACACATTTTGGTGCAAATAAATATAAAAACGTGCAAAAAATACTATAAAACAAACCTTCACTGTATTTAAAGAAATAATCGGTTTAATCAGACGAAAAATACTAGTTACGGTTTCTTTGTATGGGATGAGGCATCTGTATGCTAGTATATAGAAATCGCGAGCTTACTGATCAAAACTGTATACACCGACTGCACATCATGATTTTCTTCTTGTTTACGTCTTTTTAGTTCGCCTTTAGTCTCTCAAGCAGTCTGGTTTTTGACTTGTTTCCAACTTAAAAAAAAAAAACCAGCCAAGTGCGAGTCGGACTCGCGCACGAAGGGTTCCGTACTTGGTGAATTGCGATTTACGATTTATGACGTATAAAAAAAAACTACTTACTAGATCTCGTTCAAACCAATTTTCGGTGGAAGTTTACATGGTAATGTACATCATATTTGTTTTAGTTTTAACATTCTCTTATTTTAGAAGTTACAGGGTGGGGGACTCATTTTACCACTTTGGAAGTGTCTCTCGCGCAAACTATTCAGTTTAGAAAAAATTTTTGAAGACCTATCCATAGATACCCCACACCTATGGGTTTGATATTTTTTTTTTGGTTGTTTTAGTTCTAAGTATGGGGAACCCCAAATTTTTTTTTTCTTTTTTTGTGTGAAAATCTTAATGCGGTTCACAGAATACATCTACTTACCAAGTTTAAACAGCATAGCTCTTATAGTTTTTGAAAAAAGTGGCTGTGACATACGGACGGACAGACAGACGTATAAGACATGACGAATCCATAAGGGTACCGTTTTTTGCCATTTGGCTACGGAACCCTAAAAATGAGGTATTCAATTCGACACGTATGTATGTAATATTGTTGGAACTGCTCAATATTCACATATGCTACTCTTTGTGGGCTTCTTTAACACGTGTGCCAAATTTCATGAGTGTTTGTATGTTTGATTGTATGTTTGACGACGCATTTATCCGAAACTACTTATCGGATCATTATCATTATTTTTTAATTCTCACAACTTTGGGAACAGTGCAAGTTTCATCAAAATCGGTTTAGCAGGTTTCAAGATATGGAACATACAACCGAACTCCTTAGCAAATAATAAATTGTAGTTCTAAAAACTAAAAAACACGCTTTAATGGTAAATTGAAAAGTCGCTAATCTTGAAGATCTTGGTAAGGCTAATTGGACAAACTATTTAAACGCGCACGGTAGAATCAACATTCATTACTTGTAAATTTTAATTTTTGTTTAACGTTCAAAAGTGCCGCTTATTGGCCTAGTTAAATAAATATTTTTGAATTTGACTAAATTATTGCATTGTCATCGGTCCTTGATAAGTGTGCAAAGTTTCAAATCAATACCACGTTTTGACAGGGGTGAAAATCACGTTCAAAGATTCCGTAAGCGTGTTAAAAACAGCATGAATGTGTTTTTGAGTTATTATGGAAATTTTGTCAATCCTTTAGGTACCTTACTATAAGGAACTTGCTCATTTTTAGTGATGGTGTACTAAAAATGAGCTCGTGGCTAAATAATAACAGCCGCACTTCATCGTCGATCTTCAAGGTTAAGCAACGCTTGACGAGATCGGTCCGTGGATGGGTGACCATTTTAAACATACCGAGTTTCCTCCCTGCCTCGGAAAGCACGTTAAGCCGATGGTCCCGGCTGTCATTTGAAGATCTTTGACAGTCGTTACGGGTACTCAGAAGCTTGAGATCTGACACCAGTCTTGCCAAGGGGTACCGTGTTACCCAGTTACTGGGTTGTGGAGGTCAGATAGGCTCCAAGTAAAACTCTCGTACTCAGCTAAATCCGGTAAGACTGGAAGCCGACCCCAATATAGTTGGGAAAAGGCTAGGCAGATGATGGACACTAAAAAGCGCCAAATAACAACTTGACAGAGATATAAAATTATTGAAACATTATCACCAAATTATTATGCATGTGCGGTCAATGGAAAGTTAAAAAATTCTTCGGAACAATTTTTTCGAGACAGACGGACATGTGAGTGACAGCAAAAGGACTCCGTTCCATTTCCATGAAATTTGAATGGAATAGGAAGCCGCCCGTGCCATGTCCGCACCCGACGCCATTTCTGTGTGGCCTGTGCCTTAGTTAGGCCATCGTCATTTTGTATCAGTCTCTTCACACCTGATTAGATAAATGTGCGAAACTAGATAGGAAGGTATATAATTACAATAAGATAAAGAAAACGTCAGTGCGAGTTTTTCTTTATTCACTAGGACGTTCGGAAGCCCCTCGCTTTCATCCATTTCAATCTAGATTCTCATAAGGAGGCGTGACGCGGGAATGCGACAACGGTGCAGAGCATACAAATGGACCGTATAGTTGTACTATTATAGCAGTTTTTAGGATTGTGACACTTTAGTAGCGCATATCTCCTCAAATATTAATTTAATATGTCACTATAATATTTAGAAGTAGAAAACTCGGTTTCATACGATTTGTATGAACGATCCGGATACCCCTGATACGGTGATGTGTGAACAAGTTCCTAAAAATCGTATGTAGATACATAATCATTTATTTAGTGCACACAAAAGACAGCACAACACACAAAATCTTCATGTATGTAATCTTTTTCTACGTCCCTGCCGTGTTCCGTCAGGGACGGGAACCTGGAAATGTTTGGACAGTGCTTAAATCTACAATGCCGTGCATCGCGGCCTTTGGCGATTGCAGCCGCGTGCGGCAGACGCGCGCGGCTTGTGCGACAATAGTCAGAGTATGAGAAGTTAGCCGCACGGCTAACGACAGACGTCGGTCATACATTGGCGGAATTGTATCTATAGCACGTCGGACTTCTCTTTTTATTTTTATTTTAATTATTAGGTCTACCAACAACTGCTTACACTAAATTACAAACATAAATAAAACATGCCTACAAACTATACACAGTGCAACAATTACTTATAGGTAAACACCACATGAACAAAAAACAATACTACTCGTAAGTCATTATGTTAGCTGTAAGCTACATATTCCACAAGCAAACTTAGTAATACGAGTATAACTCTATAATAGTAACATATGCGAAACATTATTTTTTAATTACATACTAGCTAACCCGCGGGGCTTCGCTCCCGTCAACTGGCTACCCTGCCTACCCTGCCTAACCTGCCTAACCTGCCTACCCTACCTACCTACCTAATAATTTTTATCTATCATCAATAGTTTTCTCAGCGCACGCCAATGAATGAATTTTATAGGCAACATTTTGCTACCTTGGCTTACATTATTGCAATTTTCATAAGGATCTCTAATTTTTTTGAAAATATTTTATAGCCTATGACACTCAGGAATGTGCTGATGTAGCTATCTACTGGTGAAAGAATTTTCAAAATCGGTTCAGTAGATCCAGAGATTACCTCTTACAACGTCACAAACTCACAAACTTTACGTCTTTAGATTTGTCAAGAGAGAGATACTGCGACAAAGGGTATCCAGTGTCTCATATTAAGGGTACACTAGTCGAAAATTCTTCCATACAAAAGTAGTCTAGGGATTATTCCACTGTTTGACAATGTACGTTCAAAATAAAAAGTAATATCAATTTGTCTTATCATTATCTAGCCCTGTATGGAAGCAAAAAAGAAAATATTTGAAAGTTATGAGCGTCGAAAGTGCCACATTTCGACACTACTTTCAACGCATTTTTGGGCGCAAATAAATGCCATAAGAAGACGGAAAATTGAAAAACGGCCACCATACAGGGATTAGTAGTTCAACAATGCAAATAATTTAATTTTGAACAGATACGTTTAGTAGTGTTTTCATGATATCCAGACTCCCAAAGGTCTGATTATAAAATTTCGCGCGATCGGTTTCGTCCAAAATCATTGTCCAATTCGCTACTAATATGCAAAAGTGTGTATTCGTACGCGAACTAGCTTCCTACTGCTCATCACAGCATCTATCTCTTCCGCACGTGTTGTCGGTTGATATAAAATGCATTTTAACCCCGCTCACAAAATAGTTCGTGCCGTCTCGACTAGTGTAACCTTAATATTGTAACACTTTATATGAAACAATACATTTTTACTATTATTAATTCTCAACTTGACGCTTCATAACTTCGTCTCTGCTATCTACCTATGAAGGATTTTTTTAAATATCTTGAATATTTAAAAAAATCCTTCATAGGTAGGTATTTGTTTACTAATATTTCCCTTTATTTGCCTTTTTGGTCTCGCACGGGGTTATTATTTTTTTATTATTGTTTGTTTTGTTTATCTCACGTCTCCTGTGCGGGTCAAAAAGTCTTTCTTTATTTAGCAAATAAATAAATTACATGCATATTCCTTATTGTGAAGGGAAGGAAAACATCGGGTGGAAACGTGGACAGTGCTCGTTCACACAAAGGTCCGTATTACAGGTCCGCTTTATCATATACGTTTTTATTCGGCGCTGACGTATATAGTTGTATGAGCGAGTTCACACACATGACAGTATTCCAAATCCAGTAAAAAATACCCATTCGACAAAATATACAGCAGTCCGATTTACGGGTCCGCTTTATCGTATACGTTTTTATTCGGCAATGGCGTAAGTAGTTGTATGAGCGAGTTCACACACATAACACTATTAAAATACTGATCCGTTTTATCGGACGTCCATCCTTGTAGAAAGTTGGTTGGTTTGAACATCACCTCCAGTAGCGCCGGATCTGTTAAAAACGATCCAGGAAATATTGATGTACGTCGTGGAGCAGCAGCTGACGACGTGCCGCTCGGAGATGTCGCAGCGTCATGTCGCTGCAGTCATGATTCCGAACCCGACTGCAGACGGCAGCGCTGTATTCCTATTGGTTCTAAATGTTCTATGAGACAAGATGTCTGACTACACTACTCCCTAATTCCCTACTGGTCACTACTGATCTGCGTTCGAGTGACATGCCGTCGACGATCATGCGACGTGTCGTTAGCTGCGGAAGGTACTTCATGAAAATACATAGAAACCAATAGTGTCGCAGCGACACGTCGTCTGCTGCTGTATGCAGTCGGCTACGAACTCGAACCTTTTTTTAAGTTATAGAATAATAAGGAAAGTACAAAAAGCTACTGAATTTTGGAATGCGCGGGTGTGAACCGGGTGCGCATATTTTGGGAACAAGGTCGTTGGCGACTGTCACAGCTATGCCCGCGGCTTCGCTCCCGTCAACTACCATATCTTACCTATCCTGACTAGCATACACTACCAACCTACAGTGCCCTATACTGACTAGCATACCCTACCAACCCTACCCTACCCACCTATTTAAACCTTCCCTATATTCTAGTGAACAAAACAAAAAAGAATTACTCAAATCGGTCAGGCCGTTTTTGAGTGTTTTGTCAATCTGCCTAACCTTTTCCCAACTATATTGGGGTCAGCTTCCAGTCTAACCGGATTCAGCTGAGTACCGGTGTTTTACATGGAGCGACTGCCTATCTGACCTCCACAACCCAGTAGCTGGGTAATACGATACCCCTTGGTAATACTGGTGTCAGATCTCGAGCTTCTGACTACCCGTAACGACTGTCAAAGATCTCCAAATGACAGCCGGGACCAACGGCTTTACGTGCTTGCCGAAGCATGGAGGAAACTCGGTATGTTGAAATGGTCACCCAACCACGGACCGACCTCGTCAAGCGTTGCTTAACCTTGATGATCGACCAGTGCGGCTGTTATTATTTAGCCGAGCTCCTCCATGGAAAATACATTTAATTGAGGAGCCTATGCTTTGTTACGTAAGGGCGAAGGGGTTGCACTTCCCGCAGCGCCGGAGACGATGCAGAAGCAACTTTAGTATATTGAGGTTAGGTTACAATAATTTCTACCTTAGAAAATTAGTTAATATGAAAATTAGGTGAAATGTACGTTATATGAAAAGAGCATTATACAAATTGAAAATTATATGAAATGAACGTTATACTAAATGTTGTTAGAGCAAATAAAGGTTATTTAAAATAAAACATTAGATCATATGAATTTAGGTCATATGTTTTTATAGCATATGAAAATTATATCAAGTGAATGTTATTTCAAGTGATATTATACTATCTGTTATTATACCAAACATTACACACCCGTTTTGATTGCGTTAATATAAAAGTTTGACTTTTTCACAGCTCCAAGAGATTTCAGACTTGAGTTTATGATATTAATTTGGACTTGATACCTTTAGGATTTCCAGAGAAAAAGGTCACTCTGACAGACAGACGACGAAGTGATCCTAGGCGCAGGCCACACAGAAATGGCGTCAGGCACGGGCGGCTTCTTATTCCATTCAAATTTCATACATAACTAACTTAATATATTCTGATTATATAAGCAAATACTTGCTTTTGAATAAGTTATAGCGATTTGACCATTTTAGATATTCGCGCCCAGTTAATGTCGATCTTTGCGCGCTGTCGCTGTCGAAAGAGAGGTAAGAGGGCAGGGCGGTAGTGTTTCTTGCGTCTTTCGTTGTGTACGGCCACATAGAAATGGCACGGGCGGTATGTTTAGGACACACGGTATGTCTTTGCTCGGACGTGGTTATGACGCGCCATTTCGGCGCCCGCGCCTGATCAAATTGCGCTTAATTTCCATGCATTTTGTATGAAATTTGAATGGAATTGAAAGCCGCCCGTGCCATGTCCGCGCCTAAACGCCTTTTCTA
Organism: Orthosia incerta; assembly: GCA_948252205.1. NCBI lineage: Eukaryota > Metazoa > Arthropoda > Insecta > Lepidoptera > Noctuidae > Orthosia > Orthosia incerta. The sequence goes on from OX411759.1 coordinate 12,382,812, forward strand.
TGTGGCCTGCGCCTTAGGGTTCCTTTTTTCCTTTTGAAGAATCTTGACGTTCTATGTCTTTAATGTGGCGTCCTGGCCAGTGTCTGCTGTAGCCGAGGCGCTTATTGCGCTCTTTCTTACTTCCTGAAACAAATAGAGAATTTAACCTAATTTCTCTGGGTCGAATAAATACACTTTTTTTTCTTTCGGCCGCGTTTCCACCTGCAAGAAGAGTCAGACAGTAGCTTAAAGTGCAAATGCTCTCGCGACAGTTTCCTGCAAGTAGAAGCGAGTGCATGAAACATCATGTCCTCTTCGACTCCCCAATCTCATTTATATTATCTGAACAAACATCTTATACTATTGCATATTAAAATTTCCAGTACTTTTGATGGCAATGAGAAAGAGAAAATTCAATTAAAAAGCGGAATATTTGCTCACTTTAGGACGATTAAAGTACATTATGTTTTTTGTGATTAATCATTACTTACGACCACAAGATAATTACTAAATCATTTACAAACTTACGAGTTAAATTAACAAATTACCTAAATTACTGCATTCCTTAGAAATTAGTTTATTTAATTAATCGTTCCTAATGAGGGTTGTTATTTTCATTCATGTCGTAGGTACATGTAAAAAGAAATAAATACAGTATACAGATTATCATTTATGAGTCTTAATTGAAGAATTAACACAAACTAACGAAATTATGGCCATTTTCTGCATCTGTGAAATTAGTGGAAGGGGTAATTTCAAACAATCTGGATAAAAATTCTTAAAAAACCTAGAAGACATATTCAGAACAAATAACTGAAAACCTGAGCCGACACTTCAGTTTCTAAGTTTAAAAAAAAAATGACAAGAATCAACCGGAAGTAAGAAAATGTTCCCTAAAAACCAACGACAATGTGACGAAAATGTTATTCATAAATCAAATCAAAATAGAATTCAAAGTTTTATTCATTTATTCCTCACCTCCATACAAAAATTTTTAACGGTTTTTGCCCCCTAACTGTGATAAAAATGTGTGACTCAAGCCTTTCACAGTAGGCCGTGCTTGCCCCGCTGGTGCTGCCGCCCCGGAATACGCGAAATGCCGCGGCTACGGAATCACACCTTCATCGGTCTATTTCCGTATAATAATATCTCGTATTCGCGGTTGGTTGGTTTTGTTTTTATTAAATAGAAATGTGTTAACGACAAGCGTGAATACTGAATGGTCTCGAGAAAATACTATTAAATTATTAGGGTTTTCTGAAGGCAAACTTTTTGTGGCATAACCGCCTCGTAGATTATAAAAATAGAACTAAAAAATCTCTGGACGTAATAATATCGCAAAAAAATATATCTGCAATTATGAATGACGTGTCCTGAAAACCGAATAATTTAAGAAATCAATGGCAGAATGTAGTCTAGAAGGCGTAACTATAATAACGCGGGATACATTTTGTCGAGTTACCGATCACGATGACCTTGATGGCCCGACGTGATTCGATTCTCAAAAAATCTCAGTTAATCATGATATTTTTTCATTTTATCATACAGTTAGCTCTATTTTTAAATTTACCCAGTGGTTAAGCAATTGTTTGGGGCGATAGCTTCTTCAGCTGCTGTGCAAAGAATTTTTTCCACCTTTGGAATTTTTCATAGTAAATTAAGAAACCGACTGGGAATTTAAAGGGCTGGAAAATTAGTTTTTTTTTGTTCAAGCATTTTAATAATTATATTGATTTCTCAGATGTTAAAGACTAGTCTTTTTGGAAAAATATTTTGATTTAAATCGTTATTTATATCATGATTTAAATCAAAATGATTTAATCGTGCCAACCCTGAATGTGATGCAATTCGGCCGATTTGTACTACAAAATATACGTGCGCGATATCGCCTACCGACGCTACATATCACATAAAGGCTATATAACGAGTATTTGTTAAGGCGGAAACACATTTGCGTGGCGTGTCGTGGCGTGGCGCCTTCTGACGCATTTGATTGGCTACAAAACTCGTTGTGTTATGACGTAGGCTGAATCAGAGTCGTTTGATTGGTGGATCTCGCGCCACGCTACGCCACGACACGTAAGTGTGGTTCCGCCATTAAAATAAAGTTTTATAAATAATAATGCAGATTTTAGCGGCGGGATCCTAGGCTATTCCTCATCATCATCATTTCAGCCGAAAGACGTCCACTGCTGGAGATAAGCCATCCCCAAGCGGCGTCACACTCGGTCCTGTGCATCTTGCATCCACCGGATTAGGCCATCGACCACCTAGAGGCCAACGCAACGTTCTACGTTGCGTCTTTTGGTTCGCGGCCGCCACTCCAGAACTTTTCGGCCCATCGACCATACCGTATGGTCCGATTTTTTTTAAATAATGTGACCGGCTCCGGGTCCGATAGAATTAATAAAGCCACGCGCGTCCATCTATCATGATTCGTGTATTTTCTTAATTAAATTTGTAATACCTAAAGAATAGGCAAATATAGATTCAATAACAATGAATATTTTGATGAGATGATTCGTCCGTTGTCGATCGATGTCAGTAAAGACAAAGCGCGGGATAAATGATAACATTACGTAATCAAGGAACACAAGTTAATTATATTGTACTGTTTAATAAGGTGCACATAAAATAGACCGAATGTCCGGATCCGAACCGCGGTCCGTCATTTGGTGACCCCTGTGGGTGTCATAAGAGGTGACTAAGGGACTGCCCAGAAAATGGGCAGCAACATTCTGTGTGCCCTGTAACAACAAAAATCCATAGCCAACCCGCCTGCTAATTATGGCAAACATGCAAACCTTAACAAAAAAATGGCCCCTAGTGTGCACGGCAGTCGGCCTACTCTCGACTACGGTAGCTGTCCAGGTTACGGCGTGGCAAGGGGTGCCTTTGGAGCTCCGTGGACGATTACAACTAAGGGTTCGTGGAAACTGTGGATACGGTCGGGTCTAAGATCTTCAAGACTCGTTGTACAAATAGGAAGAAAAAACTCTGATCCTCAAGCTCATGAGGGAAAGGCGTATAATGATGCAGCAGTCTTCAGACGATGCGTATCGGTACCGGCAGGTCAATAGACGGATCTCCAAGTCCCTGAAAAGCGACCGCCGCCACTTTCAAACAGAGTGTATTAAAGACGCGATAGAGCGTGATTAGGGCTCCAAGGTATTTACAAGAGATCTGGCTATTGGGCAGAGCCAGCTCACGAAACTGAAGACTGACGATGGCAGAATAGTATCCGCCAAACCGGAATTTCTGAGGGAGATCGATTGTACACGTCAACCAGCGTAACGACTCGGCTGGACTGCATTCGGGCAGTTGCGCGGTATCTTCTCGTCCAACTTACCACAGTGTCTCAAGACGCAAGGCTATGACTAGTATGTGTTGCCAGTGATGACCTATGGGACTGAGATGTGTTCGTTCACAATGGGCTTTATCAGAAGGCTAAAGTCACCCAAAGGACAATGGAGAAGGCTATGCTCGGAGTTTCCTTGCGTGATCGTATTAGAAATAAGTAAAGAATGGCAAAACAAAGTGACAGTGGGCAGGTAACATTGCTCGCAGGACCTAGGCTATTATGCAAACATAAATATATGGGCAAGTTGATTTTTGTTTGTGATTTCTGGGTCAATATGCGTCCTATTATCTGAGCTCTAGTTATAATATATTTTATGTATTTTTTTTATAGGTTTGGAAAAGATTTAAAAGTACTTCTGTATCATATGAAAATAAACTTTATTACGAAACATTTATTAGAACTTAATATGACTTCTTGAGAATTTTGAGAAAAAATATTATTTTTTGGCATCAAATTTTCTAAAGGTACGATGCCGAGCATCGCGGCCGATCGCAACCGCGCGCGATCTGTCGCGTGCCGAATCCGAGCATGCTGATGTCGCGCCGCTGCTGCGCCGACAAATAAGGAAAGGACCTCCACTCAGTCTTCATCATCTTAACAACATTTCCTAACACATTGAAAAACCTGATGTTGCGGACAAATCCACATGTTACAGGTGTTATATTTTTTTCTGGTGGACTTATTGCGAAGGTAAATTGCCGACCAGAATGTCACGCGAGTGTTCGCGCTTTCTACTATTGTAGGCTTTTAGGTTTGACGCGAAATTTCTCACACGTGTGGTCGTGCAGGTCGCTGCAAGGACACTATACTGATCACCAATTATTAATAGAGGAATACTATGAGTGTGTGCGTTAGGTAAACCAATCCACCTTACATGTTTAAATTCCACAAAATGCATGCGTGTTCTACAATAGTAGAATAGTAGAACACGCGACTAATGGAGTGTTAATCCAGAACTGGGTTATATTTAATAACTTAGTTTTAACTACCTAAATCAATAAAAATAAAATGCTTCATTTTTGATAATAATTAGCAAGCGCTAATTCACTTTTTATAGAAAAGAAAAAACATACCGGAATCAACAAATATAGTGTTCTGATTGTAGAATCCGATCCATGTATATTTTCTTTGGTTCAGTTATTGAGAGAGCTCCGACTGAATTTCCTTAGTATACATTCATAATTCGAGGTTCGGCTCTCGCCTTTTTCGACCCCTAGTAATGGACAAATGTAAAAGATATTCCATTAATTGAATAAAAAATATATATGTTGTGCTTCTATGTTTTTCATTTATAGTTGTCCAATTTGTACACTAGGCCTCTTGTGACAGCTCAATCAATACATATAATCTGTAGAAAAATATTTTTTGTACATCGAAAAAAAATCCAAAAAAAGAGCCAGGGTGTTATAGGAGAACCAACAGAACCCATTTCTAGCATTTTTGGAATTTTTGTCTGTTTGTCTGTTTATTTGTGCACGCATCACGTGAAATGTACGAAACCAATGTAGATAACTTTAATACATAAAAATTGTGCGTATTTTGAAGAATTACTTAGTTTTTGTTTCATCGCAATCGGTTCATTCTATCAAAAGTTAGATGAATTTAAAGTGTTCAAGAAGTAAAATTATCACAGCTCACGCAATTCAGTTACTCGGACAGTTGAGCTCGCTATTCGATAGATGGCGTTGTGCATTTAAAGTCATTTTCTGAATCGCGGTGTTAAGATTTTACGCGAAAGAATGACACTAGAAAAAAAAATTGGTATGTAGTATGTATATTTTTGAATATGTGGAGTAGACAGGCAGGCTGGTAGGTAAGTATGGTAGGGTTGGCAGGCAGATGACGGGAGCGAAGCCGCGGGCACAGCTAGTTTTGAATATTTTTGTAGGTTCTAGTGCTTCTAAACATAGTGGCACAGTATATATTTTTTTTTTTTCAGTTTATGGAATATCTTTAAAATGGGTCCAATATTGGAGGAGAAAATAGGCGAGAGGCAAACCTCGAATTATGACTTTTTACATAGGATACCTATTCAGTCAGATGTCTGCACATTTCCTCTTAATATGGAATGGAATGCATTTAATCTAAGTTTTTCTTTTTTTATGTTTGTGTTGTGTGCTCTGGCTTGTGTCAAATAAATGTGTTTTCTTTCTTTCTTTCTTTAATTGGTCGTAAAAATCCTTTGATTTCTGAAACGACAAATGAATGGTCATTTTCTACAAATTACCTACTTACCTTGCAAATCTGTCCTCCACAACACAACCCAGTAGCAACACGGTACCCCTTAGCAAAACAGTTGTCAGTTTTTTTGGCATCTGTAATGACTATCAGAGGTCTACAAAACGCAGCCGGTACCATCGGTTTAACGTGCTCTCTGAGACACGGAAGAGACTTGGTATGTAATGGATGGTAACCCATCCACGGAACAAACACGGCAGGCGTTGCTTACCCTTGGAGAACGACCCGTGCGGCTTATTATTTATTACAAGCTAGACTTCCGAGAAGCACGACTCTGGCGTCAATCACAATTGGTAATCCATACTTAACGGTGGTACTGTTGAACCGATCAATTAAAAATATATTTTTAGAATATTGCACCAATTTTAGCCCAGACTTTTTCCTTTTTAGGTCCGTTTTTGTAGCTTGTTTTTTTATGCTACTTTTCAGAATGAATTTTTTTTTTACGGTAGGTGGCATATGACCACAGTTAATTTACGGGAATATTTTCTTAATATTTACATAACCTCAAAACCACGTGTGATCGAAAGGACCGCGCGAGCGCGTCACTGAGGCTGCGCCACTGTCGCTGCGATGCGACAGTGACGCTGCGCTCGAATGTTAGTTCATTCATTTCCGCTATCGCTCTATCGCCGCGATAAGGTGCAGGTACCCCTCAGTAGGTGATTTTAAAATGAGAATCACATCTAATCTCGGCTAGTAGTAATTTTTTGGAAAAATATATAGTTTTATTTATTCATTAACACATATACATTTATTTTAACAGGTAAGACCCAAGCTAACAAAGTAATTGTACAGAGAAGAAAAGTCCCAAGTAAAGGGTCTGGGTAGAAGCACAAGACTAAGAAAATATGTCCAAACGCAGGGAGATGCTATTAAGTATTCTTACTGCATCGCTGGTGCAAACTTTAAATTTGTACGGGTTGCCAGGACTTTAAAAAGCCCCTCCCTAGCTCCTAACCGTAGCCTCCATTTTGGAACGAGCAATCCCAACGATTCCAATATTTGTGGATTATTCAGCATGCCTCGAAAAACCATAAAAACATATTTTGCAAGAGCGAGGTGGCGCCTTAGGCTGGCCATAGACGGCCATAGATCGCCGTGCGACCGCATGTTGTAGTCGAGACCGACTGCAACATGGGGTCGCACGGCGATCTGCAGTTTCCATATTAAATTCATATCCGCAATACACGGACCGCTCGAGCAGTTCCTGAGCGGTCGGAGCAGTCGCTCTGCGGTCGAGTTTCGCCGTGCGGTCGACTGCTTAGATCTGCCGGACCCACCATACACGGACCGCTACAAGCGGTTGCTGCCGAACGCGCGCCACTCCTTCCCCGCTCCCGCCTCACTCCCCCTACAAACCTCACTCACTCGACTCGCTTCCTTTGTTTATATTGGTTGGTTGTTCGTTTGTCATCCTAAATAGCGAAAGTTCTCGAAAATATAGACGACGAATTGTTTATTAATGAAATTAAAGAAAACGAATATATCTGAGCAGTGGTGGCCCAGTGGTATCGGCCGCGACTTACAAGTTGTAGGTCGTGGGTTCGAACCCAGGCAGGCGCTTTACTTAGTGTAAATTATTTCATCATCACTGCTCACAAAACGGTGAAGGAAAACATCGTGAAGAAACCGGTATATCCTAGAATCAAAAATTCGAAGACATGTGACATCCACCAACACGCACTGGGCCCGCGTGGTGGATTATGGCCCATTCCCTCTCACAGAGAGGAGGCCTGTGTCCCAGCAGTGGGAACATTAATAGGCTGATGATGTGAATGTATCTGGAACTACAGCAGTGAATTGAACAGTGACAAAATAAAGAAAGATGGTGCATGGATGAACTCGCATCAGTATTATTTTGCGGTCGAACACAACTGCTCCAAGCAGTTGTAGTCGACTGCATTATGCGGTCGTGTTGCAGTCGTGTACGACTTCAACGCGACCGCTCTAGAGCAGTCGGTTTCGACTGCAACATGCGGTCCGTCTATGGCCAGCCTTACTTCCAACTTATAGTAACCAACCATCCCTATAACAAAAAGAGTGTAGAAAGGGTTGTTAGTTACCAAATTGCTTGATGTATAGGTATCGGGTAAATTTGTTCTGCACCTTTTCCAGCATCTGAGAATACTTCACTCCATAAGGATTCCAGATGATAGCCCTAGTTTCCAAATATGTTACATTAGACCATTTCCTTAATAATTTGACGAGTTTTAATTAATTTGTAAAGTTATGTCTAAAACGGAAAAAAACCACAATCGAACCAAAACTACCGGGCGGGTTTTAATGAAAATGTCATAGAATAATAAGGAAAGACAAAATCTACCGAATTTTGGTTCGCGCGGGTGTGAAACGACGGCGCGTTTTGTTACTTCAACGTCGTTGGTCACTGTCGTCGTCTTAAGACGGGATCACACTTACGTGGCGTGGCGTGCTGCGTTCCCTTCTGTTCTGACGCAGTTGATTGGCTACAAAGCTCGTCGTGATGTAGGCTAGATGAGAATCGCGCGGCCGCGCGCATCCTGCGTCAGTCGTCGGCCGCACGCGTCTGTTGCAGAACTCTGAAACGGCGCCATACATTCTCATACTCTAAGCGCGGCTGATGCGACAATAGTCAGAACTTAGAGTCTTTGAAGAAGTTCTGACTATAGTTGCTTCAACCGCGCGCGTCTTGCCGCACGGGATAGAAAAGATCGCGCGCGGCTGCGATCGGCCGCGATGCACGGAATCGCTGTCGCTGCGACTGTAACGCCGTAGCAGCTCTGGTCGGAAGTCTGGCTTTAGCCACGAGTTCCTCCTTCTCCTATATGTTTTGTAATGATTGTGCATTATAATATAGGTACAGGCAGTGTAAATTGTAGTACTGTAGGACATAAAACAATGTTTTATAGTACATTACTGCAGCGGCCAGCAAAAGGGGCATTGATGGACGAACGTGTAAATGTGGGCCGAGGCGAAGCCGAGGCACACATACGTAAGTCTTTCAATGGCTAGTTGTGGCCAAGGCTTGTATAGTATTTTACTCAAATAATGCGCGGAAATTAATACTAAGTTAATCTAGAACTCATTTTGCCAAAACACAATTACTTTACAAAATCAATGACGAACAACAATAATTTTGCCAGCGTTAAAGTGTTAATTTGTTTTTTTTATTTTCAATAAACTGCTTTCTATTTGCAAGTCAGTTCGAAATTTAAATAAAACCTTTGATAATTTATCTCCTTGGTTGCCATGTTTCGGAGTAAAAGATCGTTCCATTTTTAAATTACACGACAGATAGAAGTTTTCTATGTAATTTATTTGGCCGCTAAATACGACAGATATGGATTTTTATACAACTTTTGCCGGCCGCATGTATTTGGCCAGTACAGCAATTTCGATTTATTTCGAAGAAGGTTGTCAAAATAATGCTCAAATCGTAATATTCGAATTATAAACTTCAAAACGAGTCTATATTGACATACTTTATAAACATAATACCGAAATTTAAAAATAGAATCTTATTAGAACACTTTTTCTCTAACATAATAATGCTTTTTTTTTTCTATTAGGATACAGGGCAAATCCAAGAAGTTAATATCACCAATTTTACCCGTACGCAAAATACGCGCTTGGTCGTGGAGTTGCGGAAAACAGCCCGTTTTAACCTAACCACAGATAATATAATACTAGCATACAGATACCTCATCCCATACAAAGAAACCGTGCCGACGTAACTAGCGTTTTTCATCTGATTAATCTTGTTATTTTTGTAAGTACATCAATCGCGTTCGATCCCGTTGCACGGTAATATATGGTGTTAGCAGCGACTTGCAAGTATAAGGGTTTACTAGGTTCGTGAATATTGAATTCTTTTAATGCAGTGAAGGTTCTTTTTATAGTATTTTTTTGCACGTTTTTACAGTCTTTTTGCACCAAAATGTGTTACAATGCAAATTTAAAAAATCGGGAGGAATGCCTCAGAAATTTAAAAATGCGCCATCTACTGGCATCAATTTTAAATGATTCGTTAAAACAATCTTTGAAATGTGAATTAAGAGCCCAATATGCCATAATTTTGTACTTAGGAGAGTTGATTAAACAAGAACATACAATTTTTATGCTCAATTCCAGAAAATGTTAATTTTACACACAATTATTATATTCTATTGAATTGTGTGTACATGTCGCGCCATCTAGTGAGATTTATTTGAATCAATATTTCTTTATTAGCAATGAGACCCCGTGACCTAACCTAACCTATCACCAAGGAGTTTCCATCAATTATTTTTTTGTAATGGAAAGCTTATTCAGGGTGCGCCCTTTATATAGCACAAAAAGTTTTGATTCCAATTTTTACTTGTCTGTGGCAACGCCCGCTTTAGCGCGTGCGCGGTTAATGCGGTACCGGTGATGTGTTGGGTTTTGGCGCCATTCATACGTTTTGCTGTACTGAATTTTTCGTACTCTTTTGACTTTTACCTTTTATTTAGTAGGTTCAATCCCAATGTATGAGTGTAGATAAAGTAGTGTATGAAACTGCACATAACTAGGTATTAAAACATTCGTGTGATACTTTTAAAAACCTCGCCTACTTACGGCTCGGTTTTTAAACACACACTCATGTTTTAATACCCCTTATTATGCAACAGTTTCATAAACTACCTACTATTAAATAACATCATTAGTATTAATCACAAGTTCTGAAAGCAAATATAAAACGCTACGGGGAGTTTTGCTAATTATAGAAACGCACCAAGTGGCCAGTCTGTCGGTTTTTTATCGGTTACATTTCGGGGAATGTGCGATGGAACTGCACAATTTGATTCCGCCTAGCCCTTTCCATCACCGGACAACAAGACGTACGGCAATGCGCCACCGGTACATGGTGGACATCCCACCCATACGTACAAAGCGTTTTGCGAATACTTTCATTGTACGCACAGCTAAGGAGTGGAATTCCCTGCCGGAGTCTTTGTTTCCTGAAAGCTACAACCTTGGGGTCTTCAAGTCAACAGTGAATAGGTTACTTCTATGCAAGCGTGCTTCACCGTCGACCACATCATCGCTTACCATCAGGCGAGATAGTGGTCAAACGAGAGCCTATCGATAAATAAAAAAAAAGGTAGGCCCCTTATGATGATAAGTGACTTTTATATCAAGAAGATAAAACTGTGATATCGTTGCGATGAATCTCAGTAAATCAGAACATTTGTATAATGTAATACTTGGTTCTTTTATAAATAAAAAATACAATATATTTTTTAGGAATATTGACGCAATAACTTGGCGCCCTTCCTGATGGCTTGATGCGATTCGATTTATTAATATCCCAAGAAAAAGCGATTTCATTAAGTGAAATTGCAAGTACGTTCACATGGACGTAATGCGAGCATTTATAGTATATACCAAGCTCAGTTGACCGCGATCTTTGAAGAGTGTGCACAGTGCTTGCGGGCAGCCGGGGGTGAGAGAGGAGGAAGAGGGTGGCGCGTGATATAGCACAGCATGAACTCAAACTCAATCGCTTGAGTCGCGGAGGATTCGGCGCTATAGCGCAGCGGCTAACTGACAAATCCAGCATATTGGTGAACAAAACCCACCACTACTTTTTCACTTGGATTGCGTTTCGATATAAAGAAATCGACTGGTCAACTTAGTCTAGTCCGCCCATTCCCTTGTACTTACTACTTACAAACACTACTTTACTACACATACTTTGAAACACATAGAGGATATGACATCAACTTGCTGCTGATGTACAAATTCCATCTCTTCACTTTTCGCAAAGGAAGAACGCTGTCGTAGTTAGTGCCCATTGTAGAGATACTTATCAAGCCATCGAACAAACAAGACCTGGTTGACCGAACCAAATCGGTAGTTAAATTCTGCACGCCTTTTCTTTTTCATGTCTTTGATAAGGCAACATAGGACAATTTTTAGTTCTTCCTTCTCGCACAATAAGTGTTGCACGATAATGTATTTGCTGGAGATCTTGAAGCACCATCACATCCCCAACAAATATTTTTTCAAAAATACTGGATTCAGATAAAAAATACAGGAATCAGATTTTTGAGATTATCAAACAAGTTTTGTTTAAAACAAAACGCGCCCCATTGGGGGTAATTTTTGTTTATTGTGAATATATTCAAAACGATGGGTAAAGAAATACATACAAAAATTTGAAAATACTAACAAAAAAAACTACAATGAAATCACTTTTACTTATTTTTGGGGTTCCGTGCCCAAAGGGTAAAAACGGGACCCTATTACTAAGACTCCACGATCCGTCTGTCCGTCTGTCACCAGGCTGTATCTCTTGAACCGTGATAGCTAGACAGTTGAAATTTTCACAGATGATGGATTTCTGTTGCCGCTACAATAACAAATACTAAAAACAGAATAAAATTAATATTTAAGAGGGGCTCCCATACAACAAAAGTGATTTTTTTGCCGTTCTTGCGATAATGGTACGGAACCGGAACCCTTCTTGCGGATGGATAATAATTTTGTTTTCTATAAAAAGATTAACTACTGCATAAGAACTGTTATAATAACTCAAATCGATAAAATTGAGGGTATTTTGAAGGGGTCCGTTTGGGCACTGCGGGCGTAAAAGGGTTTATACAACAGCCCAACACAACACGAGTCTTGTGACCAGGAGCGCATTGTCGTGCAGAAAGTATTTTTTTCTTTTATTCTTACATTGATGGATGGCTTATTTTAGTTGCTCCAGGGTTACAGCGTAGTATTCTTGTTATGGAAACGCCTTTGTCTTTATAATCGATTAATAGGATTCCTTCTGAATCCCAAAAAATGTCGCCATGATCTTTTCGGGTGACTTTAAACTTCTTGGGTGGTGGTGTGCCTTTTTTTCCCACTCATGGAGTCCTGCTTAAACGCATGTTCATAATGAAGAAACCAAGGTTTATCTCCAGTATCCTTGTTTTCACTAGCACTACGGAGGTCCAAAAAGGAAATCTTCCATTATTATTTTAATTTTTTTTAATAATTTCCGGAGTGGTCACGTCGATTGGTCGTCCCTGGCCGTGGGTCGTCTTCAACTGAGTTCCTGGCTGGTTTAAAGAGACAGAGCGACTTGTAAACTATAGTTTTATCTAGGTGAGAGTCCCCTTAAATGTATTCATCTCTTTTAGAATGGTTTAAAACTTTAAACAGACTTTCCATGCTTGGTAACGGTAAGGAACTTTACAACCGCGCGGCACTCGACTTTTCCCATATTTCAGACTTTCTTCTCGATTAAGCTGCTTGGTTGACGATAGTTCGAAGAATAGTGACCAGATTGCGATAAATCTTGGTATTTATGCTAATACTGCCGCGCTAGCGATATCAGCAAATAAAATGAGTTAAATATTGAGCCCGAATCAGCGCAATGAGTTCTACCAGATGTACTGACAGCTGTTTTAATAGGATGAAGGCAGTAAGTCCAATAAATTGGAAATCTTCCTTAACATAAGAACAGAAAGTATAGTTGCCCCGGGTTTGCAAGAAAAGCTCTATCATTTAGGTTTAACTTGTACTTAATTTATAAGCAGTAACTGTGTGTATTGTCGATATAATAAGTGAAGCTTGTTTCTTATTTTGCATTAATCACTTAGGATATCAGCAGTAACTTAATATACTGTGGATATAATAAGCAGAGTTTGTTTTTGATAATGCCTTAATTGATAGAATATCGGCAGTAACTAAACATACTGTGGTTATATTAAGCAAGGTCTACTTCACATTATGTCTTGATCACTTACACTGTAAGCAATAATGACTAATTTTACTCACAGAGTAAAATAAGGCTGTGATAAATTAATTGTGATGATTGTACGTGTAGCCCATAACAAGGGCGTTTATATTCTTCACTCAATAAAATTGTATGTTTATTAGAATAATTTTAATTAACGAAATTCCTTTTATATCTAGTGTTAGTTGAAGCAACTGAAATATTGATTGCTTAGAATAATAGTTATTATAAGCAACTCATACTAGGTTTACGTTATAGCTTAGGAATAAAAACAAAGTGTTAGATAAAAACGTTTCTGTTTATTAATTTTTATTTACTTTAGTTACATATTATATTATATAACGAGAAGTTTCACTAGGTCTATGTTGACTTGATAAAATAATCTGAGAACAATAACATTTTATTTACTTACTACTTCGTATATTCTGAATTTCATCTGGGTGTCAATAGAACTGATTTCAGGCAATGTTCTTGATTTCAGGTACAAGGTTAGAAGTCTAAACTTTGAATTTGTTTGTCAGCTTGGTTAGTTTTGTATAGCATGAAATCTCCTCAATTTGCGACTAAAACCATAATATCTTCTTGTTTTTTTTTTTTCAGTTACACTCTCGTTCCAGACTGCTGCAAAAGGCACGTTATCTTTTTTAGACCTTTCTAAAGGTATAAAACATTTGTTGAAGACAATGACACGTGGACAAAATATTGCGCACTTATATTGCTCCATTCGCGGTATAATTACTACTTTTTGTAAATCTGCGGAGTAATAAATGGAACCTGTTCCCTTTTCAGCGTCTTTAACATTATTTTTATACGACTTACGGGTCTGTGTATATCTGGATTCTTAGATTGCAAAACGGTTGCAGTACTCACATCATTGTTTTGTAATTCATGATCTAAAAAAGATATTGTGCCTTTTGCAGCCGTCTCGAACGAGAATATAACTGGAAGGAAACATGAAGATTATATTATCTCGACACTAAGTGCATTTCTTTTACATAAATGTGATGCTGATCATATGGTATTATGGATGGATAATTGTTCTGCACTAAATAAAAACTGGACTATTTTGAGTTATCTGGACAGCAATCAAATAAACGCGAAAACAATGACCTTGAAGTATTTTGAACTTGGTGGATAGACTGATTTTTTGTATAATAGTTTTTTTTTTTTTCTGATCTCAGATTATTTTAGCAAGTAAACTTAAACCTAGTGAAACTTCTCGTTATGTAATATAATTATGTAACTTAAGTAAAGAAATAATAATAAAATAAATGTGTTTTATCTAACGCTTTGTATTTATTCCTAAGCTATAACCTAAACCTAGTACCTATGAGTTGCTTATAATAACAGCAGTAACTTACTAGGTACTTACTGCTATTATGCTAAGCAATCGATATTTCAGTTGCTTCAATTAACACTAGATATAAAAGGATTTTCGTCATTTAAAACTATTCTAATACATATATACAATTTTATTAAGTGAAGAATATAAAAGTGCTTTATATGGGCTACAAGTTTCAATCATCACAATTAATATAACTTAAAAAACCGGCCAAGTGCGATTCGGACCCTTGCACGAAGGGTTCCGTACTTGGTAAATTGCAGTTTACGATTTATGACGTATTAAAAAAAAATACTACTTTCTAGATCTCGTTCAAACCAATTTTCGGTGGAAGTTAACATCATATATTTTTTTTAGTTTTATCATTCTCTTATTTTAGAAGTTACAGGGGGCACATTTTACCACTTTGGAAGTTTCTCTCGCGCAAACAAAATTGATATTACGCGCGAAAAAAATCATATTAGAAACCTCAATATCAATTTGAAGACCTATCCATAGATACAGACGTACGTGCCTGATGAAAAAAAAATTGTGTTTCAGTTCTAAGTATGGGAAACCCAAAATTTATTGTTTTTTTTTCTATTTTTGTGTGAAAATCTTAATGCGGTTCACAGAATACATCTACTTACCAAGTTTCAACAGCATTGTTCTTACAGTTTCGGAAAAAAAGTGGCTGTGACATACGGACGGACAGACAGACATGACGAATCCCTAAGGGTTCCGTTTTTTGCCATTTGGCTACGGAACCCTAAAAAAGAAGACCGGCAAAACAAAAATTTTAACAAAATCTTTGGGCGCCATTTACTCAAAACTATGCAAAACATACTTACTGCTCTTATCACTAACGCGGCAGAATAATGAGCAAGTTGACTGGTGAGGACTTAAAACTACTCTTACTAACAAATCTACTTTCACATTCCCCGAACTTAAAATAGTACCCTCGTATATCAAATTGCGTCAAACCATCAGAAGGTGGCTGATTAGACTAGTTACTTATAAATCAATAAAATACCTTCACAATATTACCTACAAAATTTTATATTGTAACTAAACTGCTAAACCCGGCGTCGCAATGGTGTAGGACTAGGTTAGGTACTAATGAAGAAAATGAAACTTGTTTTCTTTCCCTGACAATTTTATTACAAACACAAACAATTAAGAAGTAAGACAACTAGGTGCAGCCGTAATGAAGTGATGCGCTTACATCATTCGGCAATTTAGTTTTATTTATTGGATTTAAATTAGGTTACCAAAATTCATTTAGGTAAATCGGTTCATTGAGCGTAACATACAAACACAGTCAATCGTATATATGATATTTGTTAAGAAAGCCTATGTGTTGTATCAGCTGATGCAGGTCGTATTTATTTCAAATAGTAATATTACAGCTTCAAACGATGACTCAAGTTGTACACACATTCATTATACCTACACCCACCTCATTTAGGTACCTGTTTGGAAGATTTCCTAAATACCTATCTGCTTATATTAGATACATCAAAACACGGGTAGAACATAAACAATCCTTATGATGTTGGTTAAAAAAAAGAACGAATATTACTTTTTAAACTCATTTAAAAACAAATGCAAATCAAGACTGATTTTTATTCTGCCCACGGTACGCGCGAGAGTTAATATAGACCTTAGATAAAGTACCTATAGATTTAACCATAAAATAAGTTTGATTGATAGAGCGAGATCGCTAATTGGCAGTCCGATGTAAATAATAAGGACAAAAGATTATTTTTTGTCTTTGTCACCATGGCTGGCTTTTGTAGTTTGTCATACTAATGTCATGTCAGGTTTCACAAACTTACTCGGTCGGTTTTTGATTTTCTGTAATTCGTGGTATAAAGAGTTTATTGAGACAAGAAATTGGGTTATTTATAGATAACTAGCTGTTCCACGCGGCTGCGCTCCCGTCAACTGGGTACCTACCTACCCTACCCTACCCTATACATGATTGTTGCGTAACTTTAACCGCTTACGCAGCGCACGCAACGGTAGCTCTCAAATAGGAATATTTTTTTACGTTTTTGCAACATTTTTCATTTATGCTCCGCTCCTATTGGTCGTAGCGTGATGTTATATAACCTTCCTCGATAAATGGACTATCCAACACAAAAAGATTTTTTCAATTCCTGAGATTAGCGCGTTCAAACAAACAAACTCATCAGCTTTATAACATTAGTATAGATAAGTCAGTGCGATGGAGGGTTGTAGTGTTCTAGGCGAAGTGAGCGAAAACTTGATGGAATTACATTTCACTCGTAAGTTGACGAAATTATCTTTCCTTTGGTTTTAAATCGCTATATGATGATCAAAAGTGATGTTTTACAGTGATATTCAATGATTTTACCTTAGATAATTTAGATTTAATACGTGTTTTCAATAATTTAAAATAAAATAAGCATAAACAATGAAAGGTTCAGTGTTGCTATTGTATGAATAAAATTTTACCCAACTAAAAATATTTATTTTTAGTCATATATACATAGGACTGTTAACTTCATTAGGTACCTTTCTTTACTACGCTGTAGCTTGTTTTGTTTATTACCCAATAAAGATATCTAGTGTAGTATGCTAATAAACTGTATTTAACATTTTAGGTTTCCGTCTAATAGTGAAATAATTGTCATTTTTAAAGGCATAAAAATAATGACAATAATATTTGTTACTAACGTTCGCATTGCGAGGACTCGAAAATGTCCTGTACCGGTAGGCCCTCTGCCCTCTTGCCAGCTTGTGTATATTTGAGGAAGCCTCACCGGACCACGTTATTTGTTGTAGTGAAAGAACAGTAAAACAGGCCGGAGAATATTTATTACTTGCACCAGATTATTAGAAGGATTCACAGTGTTTCAAAAGATTACAAGAATTTAAGATTATAAGACGATGATTATAATTGCAGGCAGTAACTAGCCTCGGCGGGCTCTCAAGATGAAGTGAACGCTGGGCGGAATGAGAGTGCATGTGTGGCGTACAGAATTTGAATTAAAAATCGAATGATAATGTGTGAAAAGTAAATGATGAAGTGGCCTGCTGTAAAAAGTTGCCAGTAATAAAAGAATGAAAGAGTATGGAAGGAAGGACCTCGTCACAGTCCTAATTGAGACGTTTTTCTTTACTCCGCGATAAACTAGACGTTGTGTAAAACTATACAAATGCCATCTCGAAAAAAGAGAAAACACGTTTTAACTAAAATAGGTATAATATATAAAAACCCTCTTGGGTTTATTCGTAAATCGTAAACATACATTTATTCAATATATTTTACCTTTGTTTGGGGAAATTTGCCAAAACGGCAACACCAGAAATAACTATTGTTGTTTCATGTGCGGCCACGGCATGGCTACATCTATAGGTACTTTATCTAAGATATAGACAGACGGCACTAGTGTGGAAGCGAGAGAACATGATAAGCACCGCCATTTTAGTTTCGTTTCTTTAGTGAACCGGGTTATAGTACTATTCTCTAACTACTCTAAGGCTTAGCACGCACTGCGATTTTTATTCGCGCGAAGTTTTCCGCACATTCTGCGACCTATGGAATTGTATGACATAATATGCATTGCGTAAAAAAATCGCGCGGAAATAATATCGCAAGAAATCCGTGTTTTGCCAAAATCGCGCGAAATTTTATCCGCAGTGCGTGTTACTTAAATTCAGTACGCGGACAAAAATTCTGTTTTGACAATTATAATCGCAGTGCGTGCTAAGCCTAAAGCGCAGTGTTGCGCCAGCGATGAAACTAGTAGTTTAGTTTTTCGTCACTGGCGCAGCGCTGCGCTCAAGGCTGTATCCTTAGAGAATTGCACTACTGAAGTATAAGTTGTAATGTAGCTTAAAAGTTTCATTAAAATCCGTTCAGTAGGTTTTGCGTGAAAGTGTAACAAACTCGTCGAGTTTATTATAGTAGTAGGATATACTATACAGGCAGAGTTTCTCAAGTGGGCGTGGATGGCCGAATCCGAAACTATGAGGAATAGCGTTATTGCGGATTCATTAGCGTGATTTTATTCGCGCGTTTATAATCCGCGTAGTTAATCATAACTCACACGCACGCGGCGAATAAAATTCTGCCCGATTTTTTTCTTTTTCTACACATTCATAGAGCCCAAAATACTTATAATATATATTATATACAAAATATTCCTACGTTAAGTTATTTTTAACAAATAGCCGGCTTCGACAGCTGAAGCAGCATTGTACTACATTCACCATTAAAATTATTTTAAGGCGCAGATAGCTGAGAGTAGAGTAGCTGATTTTAAAAAGAGAATCACGTCTAAACGGCCAGTCGTAATTTTTTGGAAAAAATATTTGTTACATTAGACCATTTTCTTAATGGAGGAGGAGCTCGTGGCTAAATAATAACAGCCGCACGGGTCGATCATTAAGGTTAAGCAACGCTTGACGAGGTTGGTCCGTGAATGGGTGACCATTTCAACATACTGAGTTTCCTCCGTGCCTCGGAAAGCACGTTAAGCCGTTGGTCCCGGCTGTCATTAGAAGATCTTTGACAGTCGTTCCGGGTAGTCAGAAGCTTGAGATCTGACACCAGTCTTGCCAAGGGGTACTGTGTTACCCAGTTACTGGGTTTTGGAGGTCAGATAGGCAGTCGCTCCATGTAAAACACTGGTACTTAGCTGAATCCGGTAAGACTGGAAGCCGACCCCAATATAGTTGGGAAAAGGCTATGCAGATGATAGACCATTTTCTTAATATTTTGATATAAGAAAATTTTGAGTTTCATTCGTATAACATAATGTAATTATTTTGTAAAGTTATGTCTAAAATGGACAAAAACACGACAATCGCACCAAAACCGCTGGGCGTATTTTAATTAAATTGACACCATATCAAAGACAATTTATTTATTTAAATTTTGGTGTAAGGCTTTTTTTTTAAAGTCATAGAATAATAAGGAATGTACAAAAAACTACTAAATTTTGGGTCATGCGGGTGTGAAACGAGTGCGCGTTTTGTTCCCTCCAGGTCGTTGGCGTTAGTCGTCGTCTTAAATCTCGTCTAGAGTTAGAGCTAGAGTTTGTTTAGAGCATCGACCACACAGCCTCTAGACGCCTAACAACAGGCGAGCGATGTCTGTCAACACATATGACTAAAATAATCATATACTGGTAATATAGGTCGCCACTCGACAATTTCGAATTAGTAGCGACCACTTCCGTGAGCCGTAAACACAGCCGCGTCAGGTAATTACAAATTGGTAAAATAAATATTATAATGGCCCCTTATACCGTACGTTGGTGTGGTAACAACAGCCAGAACTCGAGTTTCCCTAAAAATGGCATAACATTTCATCGGTAAGTTAATAGTTACATAATCATAATCAGATTTATTTTCTGATATTATTTATCGGAGTTCATTTTGTACTGGTCATTATTGTAGGTGTAAACTGCAACAGCACAAATTTTGTCGCGCTCGTTGATGTCTTTTGTGTTTTCGTCTCTTTCTTTTTAATGTACTTTTTATCTATCTCTTTCCTCTATAATTTGGTACGCAAAACTAGTGATGCACCATATTCTATGACCAAATCTGTTATGGATAAAACTAGAAACCTACATACAATTATACAAAAAGAGACATTAAATTAAATAGTTTATTATTTGTTAAATTAATTGTGAAACGAATATTGATTTGTATAGTGGTTGAAAATGATTAGTATAGTGGTGATTTTTATTGCACAAAAGATAGGTGAATTCTGTTAGAAAATTTTTCTCTTACGGAGAAATGGCCTCTGTTCCAGCAGTGGAAATATTGTAGACTGATTTTTGTATTTTATAGATAATTATTTTGATTTTAGAATTTACGTATTTTTTCTATTGATTGTTTTTTTTACTAATATTATGAAACAACCGCCGAAAATATATGTTATCTTTAGAATTTTGTTTTTAGTTTTTGCTTTTTATGTTATTACTGTATAATTAATAATAAAAGTACCTAACATTAATAAATAAAAATATTAAGTACACTAACAATTTAAAAAAATATTGATACCTTCGTGGTTTTATTTAAACCTCTCCCATCCCTAGTTCGGCGAAATGACGTTGGTAAGGACCAATCAGAGCGCAGTCGTCCCGTGCCTCATACCTCAGCTAGTTGACAGAATTATTTTGATGTATTCGTTCAAGCATTAGGCGTCTAGAGGCTGTATAGTCGATGGTTTAGAGTCTTCGTAGATTACCTACAATAAAATAGTATTTGGTTAAAAATGAGGGGTCTCGTTCGATCTATGCCGAAGTTTTTGGCCGAAGCCGAAGGTTGCTAGCAAGCTCCGAAATTGAAGGAACTTTTACGAATACGCGAGATCGCGAAGGTAGTGGCGACGCGTCACGGGGGTCAGACCGCATGCCGACGCCGACCAATGCCATCGCCAGTAAATAACTCAATAACAAAAAAGACCTATAATTTTAAATTGAATTCAGAAGTCGTGTCCGAAATCGGCTTCGGTCGGACACTATCTGGAATGTCGGTAGGTACTGAAGGACAGGAACTGTAACTGTAAAGACACCTACATTTTTATTTTATTATTCTCGCCAATGGATACGGTCGCAACAGTCAGTCAATGGAAAAGCTTTACCCGCTACACTAGCACTTGTTGTTGGGTTTTATTTTTCTTTTTTTAGTTTTGGTAGGTTGCCCATATTACCACGAAAATCATTAATAGTCGGTCTTCTCATAACAATTCTAATAAGCCTTAAGGCGATATATACGCCCCAATGTTAACGCATTACTGACTGTGCGCCCCTCTCGATGCCAAAATATCAATATTAAACCTCCTTTTGAACAGTTTTGTTTGCAAAACATTATTTGTTTTACATATGCTATGTTAGTAATGAAGAAACCATAACAGCATATCAATTTTTCTGTGTAAAAATATTTTTAAACATCCTTGGAGGAGTATCCAAAAGTAGCGAAAAACTTGTGTTATTAATTATTTTACAATGCATGTCCTCAAAAAGAGCGTTTTCCAAGCAGCCAAACTGTGCGGAAAGTGTCACTTTTTTTTACTAGTGCTTTTTACTTTCCTGTAGTTTTTTAATTTTTAACTCCAACGTCAGCCCGCCGCATAGAGTTTTTATTATTTGAGAAAAGTTTTAAAAATTAGTTAAGTACAGATTATCATTCATATAAAAGGTAAAACAAAACTAATACTTCATTTAAGGCGTTTTTAATCACTCTAGATTTAGATTTTGATCAATAAATTAATTTTAAATATTCATAAAATATGTTTGGCAGAATGAATATTTTGGTCGTGCCTTTTTGCGTTACTACTTGACAGCTATTTGCACATGCGTAGTAGAACTATGAACTATTAGTTAATCTGTGGATATGCTGAGCGCCCTTGAATAAGCGCCATTTTATTAATTTCTTGCTTGGTTCAGATATATTTTTTTGATTTCCTCGCACAGTGCATAGTAAAATGTTGTATGATACACGTGCGTAAGATGATTTCCGACTCGTGTCGATTTATCCACTCACTCGCTTCGCTCGCTCGTGAATAAAATACCACTCATCGGAAATCACCTACTTCCCGCACTTGTAGCATAAATAACTATTTTTAAAGCAAACCTATTTGTTATACGAAAAAACCATGTGTTAAAAATAACATAGATGAAACAATAATTAATATTATTTTTTTCAAACCTTTTAACCTATCCGTTACTAAGGAGTATGCTTTAGAAAGTTACCGTTTTACGGCACTAAAAGCGGATGTAGGCCCTTAAGACGACGACTAACGCCAACGACCTTGAAAGAACAAAACGCGCACTTGTTTCACACCCGCGCGACCCAAGATTTTGTAGTTTTTTGTACTTTCCTTATTATTCTATGACTTAAAAAAAAAAGCCCCAGATCAAAATGTAGATAATTAAAATGTCTTTGAGATGGTGTAGATTGCATTAAAATACGCCTAGCGGTTTTAGTTTGATTGTCGTGTTTTTGTCCGTTTTAGACATAACTTAACAAATTAATTACACTATGTTATACGAATAAAACTCTAAATTTTCTGAGATCAAATTATTAAGAAAATGGCCTAGTGCAACATATATTTTTCCAAAAAAATACGACTACCCGTTTAGCCGTGATTCTCATTTTAAAATCAGCTACTCAAGGAAATCTGCGCCTTAACCTTTTTGGTCGGGCAGAACGTACGCTTTTCGATGCACATGGCATGGCGGCGGTGTTTTAGTACGAGATTTACTATTGTGCAGCCATTGTAGTCAACTTCAGACCGGCCAAAAAGATTGGGAATTTCTGTCCATTGTGTTATTACGGAGTTCCGGTACCTTACCGGCTTCATCATCAAGTCAGTTCGATGGTACTATTTATTTAAATTTACGTCATCACAATCGTTTAACTATTCGAGGTAGGATAGGATAGAAGGACCGCCTTTACCGCTATTAGGCTCCAATTTGGTCCGTTTTGCGTGCAGGCCGCTTCTCTGTGAGAGGGAATGGGCATTGGGCCCTAATCCACCACGCGGGCCCAGTGCGGGTTTGTGGATGTCACATGTCTTCGAATTATTTGGTTCTAAGACATGCCAGTTTCCTCACGTTATTTTCCTTCACCATTTTGAGAGCAGCCTAGGTTCGAACCTACGACCTACAACTTTTAAATCGCGGCCGTTATCATTGGGCCACCACTGCCCTCTACTACTACTTCTATTCGAGATATTTTTTACCCATGACATACTTATCATTGAGATCGCTATTTGATGCTGCCCATTGAATGACCTATGTAAATGGGCAGTTAAAAAAATCTTCGGAACTAAATTTTGTGATAGACTACGGTCAGACAGACAGAATTGATTGACAGCAATAGGGCTCCGTTTGGACCTCCTCCTTTTTTGAAAGAAAAACAACGCCGCCATAGCTATCTTTTCAGCGTAGCCTTATTAGATCAGTGTAAAATGCCATCAGCATCACAAACTGCGAATAATATAATTATAATGAAAACTATAACCTTTTTAAACTACGCCCGGTATGTTGACCCAGAGTTAGGAGATGATTAAATGATAAAAAAAAGCTCGTAGAAGTAATTTGTACATTCTATCCACTTTTCTGTTTAAGGTTGCCCTAGTTGATCATTTTTCCATACAAACGCAGTATTACTCCACTGTTTGACGATGTACGTTCAAAATAAAAAAAATGATATCAATTTGTCTCATCACTATCTAGCCCTGTACGGAAATAAAAAAGTAAAAATAATTAATAATTTTAAAGTTATGAGCGTCGAAAGTGCCATATGTCAACACTAATTTAACGCATCTTTGAGCGGAAATAAAAACCATAAGAATAAGGAAAATTGCAAAACAGCCACCATACAGGGATAGATTAGTAGTTCAACAAAGCAAATAATTTTATTTTGAAAATATACATTTAGTATTTGTTTCAAGATATCCGTACTCCCATAGGTCTGTTTATAAAATTTCGCACGCTCGTTTTCGTCCTAAATCATCATCCATTTCCCTACAAATTTGCAAAAGTCGTACGCGATCAAGCTTCTTACTGCTCAACACAGCATCTATATCTTTCGCACGTGTTGTCATATAAGTTAGCATGCATTTTAACCCCGCGCACAAAATAGTTCATGCCGTCGACTAGGGCACAGATAATATAATATTAGCATACAGATGCCTCATCCCGTATAAAGAAACCGTGCCGACGTAACTAGCGTTTTTAATCTGATTATACCGATTATTTATTGTAAATCGATCGCCTTCGGTTCCGTTTCACGGCAATAGATAGATCACATCAGAACGCGATCGTCGTACAAAAAATAATCAGTACAGTACGTCGGCAGGGTTTCTTTGTATGGGATGAGACACCACTGACTTGGGCAACTTTAACATATGGCCAAATAGTATGTAGTGCATTGTATTTTTTTTTTTAAATTGCTTTGGTTGTTTCACTTATTACCAGAAAGTCACAGACTCTCCAAACCGAGGCACCATTCCGGTCATTAAGAAAAGAGATTCAAGACCAGTCAATGCAGAAGGTCAAGAAACCGTCACATGTACTGAAGATTTACTGTATGACCCTTCTGAAGAAATAATAGAAGATTGTACTGTGATTGTACTTGTGATTTGTGTGTGTGTGTGATTGTGTATTGCTGTGTGTTGTTGATTGTAATTAGAAAAAGAGATACGTGGAAATGAATTACAAATACTAAGCAAGTGATTAAAATCAGTCGGTGATGGTTGAGTCATGAATCATTTCTTTCTGAGTTAACTTCATGAGTTGACGACGACGTGTAAAACCAACAAATGCATATTTAAAAATTAGAGTTTTACAACACCTGGAGAATATGAAATTGAAATCTACGTCGAGAGCTTCGTATTTTCTTATATTTTATCTTCACTTGCCACTCATTCGTCTGTCCTCCGCTCGTGCCCAATACGGTTTACAGAAACATCAGCGATTTTTTATACACACGTTGATTTTTTATATAAATTAAACAAAGTACTGTGATTTAAGTAAAAGGGTGTTTTATTGTTCACTTGGACCGAAAGCGTACTGTCAAGCGGCTTGTTTGGCACCGAGAGCCTAGTTTAGTGAGTCACCTGGCGAGTAACGAAGTGAAACGAACGTTCTAAAATGTTCGTAACAAGGCGCACTGAACTCTTGGCAACCTTCGCTAGTCGCAGCGTGTATCAGTGCGACCGCCTCTCAATGAGTTTTTGCCCTTACCATAATGAAATCAGCACACACATTTTCTTATGCCGGCTGTACTCTCGCGCGAGAGCAGAGTTCAATCATGAAGTATTTTAAACAAAATACTTCATGATTGAACTCGGTACTGCGAGCAATGTACATCATCATCATCCTCGCGGGCTCACGCGCTAGAGTGTACAGTCGGCATATCAAAAATGATTTATTTTGTTATTGCTGGGTCAACATGATTTAGAAGCATACGTTACATTTGATATTATAAGATATTAAAGGAAACGTATATAGGCTTCTATCAACACAACATGACATGGATCAAAATGGATTTTAAGTCCTGTAAAAAAAATGTAATCGCGCGCGGAATATGATCAAAGAATATGCGTGGACGTACATCGACGTCGAATACAGTTATCTAGTTATTTATCTCTTTAAAGTTTTACCATGATCGATATTATGATTTACCAGCTTTTTATAGAGCTCAATTTTCCTCAAAACTTTAGAAATGATTTCGAGCATTTTCTTTAGAATAGAGTTCTTCATTTGCATAGATTTCGACAGAGAATGATTCCGTAGTCGAACTAGCTTTTGTGGTTGATTTTATCAACCACAAAAGCTAGTTTGTATTAAATAGATTTTCTCGAAAAAAATGTAATAAACCTTCAGCGGCCATAATTAGCACACACAATAGAAAACAATGGCGTCCACAGTCCACACAGGTGTCGTGGCCGTCGAGTTTTCAGCTATTTCTGCGGTTGTTACTTGAAAAAGCCCATGTCTCACAAACGAAACACATAAATCGCTTAAGGCGCCGATTCCCTTGAGTACCTGATTTTAAAATGAGAATCACGTCTAAATGGCTAGTCATAATTTGTTGAAAAAAAATATTTGTTATATTAGACCATTTTCTTAACAATTTGATCAAAGCAAAATTTTGAGTTTTATTCGTATAACATAGTGTGTGTAATTATAAATAGATAATTGCAACTTTTACGTGCTTTATAAATAAAATTTAGGTGTAGGGTAGGTGTAGGGTAGGTGTATCTTGTTGTTTTTATGGCAAAACAAAGTTTGCCGGGTCAGCTAGTCATTCATATAAAAGGTAAAACAAAACTAATACTTCATTTAAGGCGTTTTTAATTACTCTACATTTAGATTTTTGATCAATAAATTAATTTTAAATATTCATTAAATATGTTTGGCAGAATGAATATTTTGCTCGTGCCTTTTTGCGTTACGACGTGACAGCTATTTGCATATGCGCAATAGATATACTCGAGGGACTATGAACTATTAGTTAATCTGTGGATATGCTGAGCGCCCTTGAATAAGCGCCATTTTATTAATTTCTTGCTTGGTTCAGATATATTTTTTTATTTCCTCGCACAATGCATAGTAAAATGTTGTATGATACACGTGCGTAAGATGATAACCGACTCGTGTCGATTTATCCACACACCCACTTCACTCGCTCGTGAATAAAGATACCACTCGTCGGAAACTACTTTCCGCACTTGTAGCAATGAATAAAAATGCTTTAATAGTTATTTATATAACTATTAAAGCATTTTTATTCATTTATTTGGGATACCATAAAAATCAATGTAATCTAACCAAAAAATACCAAAATAATTATTGCGTATTTGTGGTAAATTAGAAACATGTTGCGGGCCGCACAAATATTAGCCGCCGGCCGCATGCGGTAGAAACAGAAAATTACGTCGACAGACGCGGACAACGAACTTTTTCTATACTATTTATAGATATGAATAAAACAAGTGACTACTTTAAGTACTTACCTACCGCTATCATGTTATTTCTACTACTAGTATACCTACCATTAAAATTTACCTGAATAATAGAATTATCAATATTTTCTGCATAATATGTAGTCGGATTATGCCTTCCGATTCTTATGATATCTTTCTAGATTTCCTGGAACAATTTTTGTTTTTTGTTTTGTTTTGTTTATCATAGTCAGGGGATTGCAACTTGATCTATTTAAAAACTACCTCATAAATTGCTCCCAGATAGTCAAGATTGATCGTCACAGCAGCAATGAGCTCCCCGTCTACTATGGCGTTTCTCAGTATATGTAAGCTAGTTAGTTAGCTATTAGATTTGATTTTATTTTTTGCCGCATACTACCGCTCCCTGAACATTTTTTTTTTATTTTCAGGCAACGGCACTAATTTAACAAATCGTGATCTATTTAAACATCCTATATGTTGTCTATGTCCATATCCTATATGCCAATCACTTCTAGAACATAATTAAATAGCTTGTCCTTTGATTGTTTAGTTATAGGTTTAATTGGGGGGCTTTCCAATAGGTGCGAAAAATCAAATCTTATAGAAAAATGTTGACTCAGCTGTCATCATTAAAAAAATTGTGTTCTAACATGTTTCTTGAAATGTCTAAGCTTCGCAAGACAAAAATGTACACACACCGGCAAAATTAGCGGAACAAAATAAAAACTTCGTTTTGTTTATAAATTCTATTTAATTATTTTAACTAATAATAAGACAGGTTTCCTTACTTAAAAATACACCTTTTAAAATAAAATTTCAGAGCGTACTTGGTACATTTTTTGTGAGTAACATGATGTTATGTGAAAACTGCACATTTGATTTTGAGGTTAATAAGGAAAGTTAAAAAAAGTTAATTTAAAAATCAAAAACCCGCCTGCTTAAAAAGCGAACTAAAAAGCTGTAAACAAGAAAAAAACATGCTGTGCAGTCAAACATATAAGTAGTTTATATTTTTGTAATCTCCTCTAAAAACCCTTCATTTTGATACCCTACTCGATGGGTTTCGAAGAAAAAAATATTGCAACCCCTACAATATGGCGCCCAAAAGCCGCCATATTTCTTTTTTTTCAACGGCACTTATCTAAGAACACTTGGGCGGTCAATACCTATCTAATGATATCTTAATTATAAAAATCCGTCAATTGGTTTCAAAGATACGAGGATTACCTCGTATCTTTGAAACCAATTGACGGAAAAGAATATTACATACATACAAACATACAAGATACGCGCGAAAAACATAAACGTGCAGCCGGGTAAAAATAATAATTAAAAAATCTTTTTACAATAAAAATAATATCACATGATATCGTGTGTTTCCTCCACGTTCTTTTAATAAAGTTTTCTCCCGCCTAGACATGTTGAGAATAATGTTATCCTTTATCTCGTGTGGTAGTGGTCCCTGTCTAAAGCGGTTGAAACGAATTTCTGTCGGCCCACTTTCCTCCGATGCTGAAACCTGATGGGTCGCTGGCTCACTCTGCGAGTGACAAATTTATCTGCATCTCTTTTTGCTAGCAATTCACGTCTGGACGCTGGCTCCAAGCAACCACCTACTGTACCTCATTGTGACTCTTCGATGCCGGAGATCGCTGTGCACGTTAAAGAGGTCCGGAGAGTATTGTGCAGTCTAGACGTGAACAAGGCCAGCGGACCTGATGGCATTCCAGCGAGAGTGCTGAGGCAGTGTGCGCCAGAACTGTCTCCTGTGTTGACTCGCTTGTTCCGCCTCTCTCTTGTAAAAGGGACGGTGCCGAAATCCTGGAAGCTTGCAAATGTGCAACCAGTGCCCAAAAAAGGCAACCGTGCAGACCCTGCCAATTACCGTCCGATCGCCATTACCTCCATTTTGTCCAAAGTTATGGAAATGGTACTGAACAGAAAGTTGCTGGCCTACCTTGAAGACAACAATCTCCTCAGTGACCGTCAATATGGCTTTCGCCGGGGACGGTCAACTGGCGATCTTCTTGTGTATGTCACGCACTGCTGGGGCGAAGCCATCGAGAGACACGGCGAAGCACTTGCTGTATCGCTTGATATCTCGAAAGCCTTCGACAGGGTCTGGCACGCGAGTCTGCTCAGTAAGCTTCCTGCTTATGGCATCCCCGCTGGTTTTTGTAGCTGGATATCAGACTTCCTTAGCGAACGGTCGATCCGAGTAGTCATTGACGGCTGCTCCTCAGACCTTATGGCTATTGATGCCGGAGTTCCTCAGGGGTCTGTTCTCTCTGCAACTCTTTTCCTGCTGCACATCAATGACCTACTTCAGCCTGGTATTGTTGGGTACGCAGATGACCGTACTGTTTCAGAGAGATACTTGTCCAGCGCAAAAACCAGCGTGGATGAAGTTCTTTCCTTGAGAGAGGCTATGGTGGAGCGGACAGATTTGACCTTAAGCCTTGTCTCCCAGTGGGGTGATGACAATCAGGTCTCCTTTAACGCCACCAAAACACAGGCGTGTCTTTTTACCACAAAAAAGAGTATTTTCGATCAAACTCCTACTTTTCGGGGTACGTCTGTTCCTGTGACTGATCGGCTCGAGCTCCTAGGCATGGAGTTGACATCCAGTCTCAACTTCGGCTCCTCCATTGAGAACAAAGCCCAAATCGCGGCCAAAAAACTGGGCATCCTAAATAAAGTGAAGCGATACTTTACGCCTGGACAGCTTTTAACCCTATACAAAGCACAAGTCCGATCCTGCATGGAGTATTGCAGCCACCTTTGGGATGGTTCAGCTAAGTATCAGCTTGCCGCGCTTGACTCAGTGGAATGCAGAGCCAAGAGGCTCATTGGCGACGTTGAACTGGTGGACGCCAAGCTTCACAGCTTGGCTCATCGCCGCAAAGTTGTCTGCTTGTCGGTCTTCTACAGACTGTACTTCGGTGAGTGTGCTCAAGAACTCCACGACCTCATCCCACCAGCCCCCTTCTACCATCGGACATCTAGACGCACTGCAAGTTATCATCCTTACCTTGTTGCCATTCCACCAATTCGAACCAAGCGCTTCCAAACATCCTTTATAATGCGCACAGCGAATGAATGGAACTCATTACCTGCGTCTGTGTTTCCGAACGCATTCAACCCGAATCTCTTCAAAGTTAGAGTGAACAGGCTTCTTCTGGGTAATCTCACTCCATCGTAGACTCTGTCTCTGTCACCTATGACCTAGACTAGAGTCAAGAGCAAACCCATTACAAATAAAAAAAAAAAAAGGTAGTCTAAATCATTCCTATATAACAGCGCTTCGCAGTTTACCTACATTGACAGGTGTAGGTATTATGAATTTTAATCTTTGTTTTAGCAGATCGTATTTAGGTGATCTCGTCGGCTATTCCAAAACTGCGATATTGTAATTTTTTTAGATAGATTGAGTTTGAAAAAGAGGTATGCGGCCGAGCACTATCCTGGATCAAAACAAAGTGACCCCTGATTAAAGGGCAAATGGTACCACATTTTATTCTAAATAACACTTCTACAGCTATCTGCAATAAGATCTCCTCCATCGATCACCACCAAGTCCGTGCGAGCTCCCAAACATATCCTACCTGAATCCAATATTGTTCCTCTACCGTATGCCACAGTTGTTTAAAAAAATTACAGATTATGTTGTTCTTGTTCATGATAACACATTTATTGCCGTCCGTCAATTTAATTTATATGACTGCCACACTCATCACTAAACAATATTTTCCTCCATTAGTCCTTCAACTAAACTCGATGTATTCTAGCAAAAGTTATACAGTTTCTAAAGGGGTGACTCAAATTATGGACCTTTGGCGGACATGAACGAACCAAAACCAGTTTCCTTTAACCTCCTTCGTACCGTAAGCTCACCCACTGTGGCACCTTGAACTTCCTCCAGCTCATTTCTGGCTTGAACGGCCTTTAAACGCAGGTTTTTGCGAATACGAAACTGAATAAAACAATTATTCCTGTTAGATGTACCGGTTTTCTGCATTGTCCCGATCTTCTCACAAACAACAATAGTCTCTCTGAATCATTGGAAAATTCAATAAACGGTTAAAACCAGTAAATGATGAATCACGTATATCTTCTGTAGATTTGATCATTTATCCTCATCTGACCGGCCCTCTCAGTTTAGATTAAGTTGGGCACAATGACGTCATTAACTTAGAAAAAGATCTAAAGTTTAAAATAAGTATGACAATTAAGAGGATGCCTATGTTTCCCTTTTTGATGATATATTATCTTTAGAAGCACTGGAGCCCTCAAAAATGCTCAAAATTGCGCTGTCAACAGAGGCTTAGTGTACAAATTTGACAAATATAAATGAAAAAAGGAAAACAGGGACATAGTATATATCTTACTTTACCAGTTTATGGAATATCTTTTAAATTGGTCCAATATTGGAGGAGGAAAGAGACGAACGAGAGCCAAACTTCGAATTATGAATTTTTACTAAGGAAATTCAGTCGGCGCTCTCTGCCCATATTTCCTCTTAAGCTCCTTAATCACTCCAAGTCGATATTTTCTCGACAGGGCGCATAAGCGGTATTGCACAATGTATGCCGAAAACAATATTTGATGTCCGTAAAAGTACAATTCGGTGCAGCGCGGCCTATCGCGCATGTTAGAATCATGAATGGAATTTCAAACAAAATGCATAGAAATAAAGCGCAATTTAGGACACACGGTATGTCGTCATAACCACGTCCGAGCAACGACGACAATTTTGTATGAAAGAATGGAATAGGAAGCCGCCCGTGCAATGTCCGCGCGCGATGCCATTTCTATATCTCCTGCGCCGTAGGTATCATACAAATAATAATAATTTACTCCACGTTTCAAATAAGAAGGTCCCCGATGCCCCCATATTGTTACGTCATATCTGTCAAACCTAGCGGTTTAGGTAGGGTAAACAAAAAGATTGTTTTGAAATAACGAATACATATGAACGGTTTACAATTGTATTGTAATACTACGTTTTTTTTTTTATACTTATATAGTATGGTGTAATGTGCCTGCACTAAAAATGGAATTTACTTAATGAAACAAAACAATAAATACTTAAATTGTTTTTTTTAAACATTTATAGAAATAACAGGGTACGATAAAAAGAAAACCGAGAAAAACTTCCTCAATTCCACTTAACTAAGCATCACTTTCTGGGTAGTTCATCATCAGACAAACAGAAACAAAAGAAACACTCAACGAGCACGTGCATTTAGTCGCAGGACATAGCGCATTGACGAGAATATGGCGTCCTCTTTGCTTTCTGGCGAAATGTTTCCAAAAATAATAACCCACCAAGTGCGTGTCGGACATCGCACATTTAGGGATCCGTACCAAACCGCAAAATTAACATGGTTGTAATAGAAAATAATAGGAAATTTCACATATAATAAATCAGTAGAAAAGTAATTTTTGTACATCGAAAAAAAAAAATAGCTAGATTGTTAAAGGATAACCAACAGAACCCATTTCCAGCATTTTTGGATTTTCTGTCTGTTTATTTGTGCACGCACCACGTGAAATGTACGAAACCAATGTAGATATCTTTTATACATAAAAATTGTGAAAGAAGTGTAGTAGTAGAGTAGAAGTGAAGAATTACTTAGTTTTTGTTATATCACAATCGGTTCACTCTATCAAAAGTTAGATGAATTTAAAGTGTTCAAGAAGTAAAATTATCACAACACACGCAATCCAAATACTCGGACAGTTGAACTCGATATTCGATAGATGGCGTTGTGCATTTGAAGTCATTTTCTGGATGGCGGTGTTAAGATTCTCCGCGATAGAATGGTGACCCTAGAAAAAAAATTGGTAGGTAGGTAAGTAGGGTAGGCAGGAAGGTATTTAGGGTAGGGTTGGCAGACAGATGACGGGAATGAAGCCGCGGGCACAGCTAGTACGTAATAATACATATTGTCAACAGATTTCAAGTTCATAGGTCAATGGGAAGTAAAAATTTCTTTGGAACAAAATTTTAAACAACGATAAGGTAGGTCAACAAAGAATTTTCACGCCCCCCCTTTTGCTGTCTGGGAAAACATAAGAAATATTTTTTACAATTCAATTTGTATGGCTGTGGGTCAACAAGATGCTTATTATGTGAACTATTTAAAACTGTAGCTCCAATCGTTTGACGATAAAACCCGTGCAGACGACGGACAGACAATCGGACACGTGTGTGATAGCAATAGGGCTCCGTTTCGACCCTTCGGGTACGAAACCCTAATAAAAGTGAAAAATTAAAATGAAATGATAAAAACTGAAAAATCATTATTACTACGTGAATAAGCTTTCTATGCAAACCATACTTTTCAAATGACATTTCGTGGTTATTGACGCGGACTGTCACATTTGAAATGCATAAAGTCACCGCCAGATAACAAAAAATTAAAAATCCAATATTTCAAAACGACGAAAAAATTTAAAGGCAGTGTCGGCTAACACGATCAAACAAATGTACGGGGCGTTCTTGACCCTTTCACCCTTTTTATTATGTCAGTTATAATTATTTTACTAACTAGAAATTTTTCTTTACAGTGGCGGAGAAGATAGCTCAAGCAATACATGTCCTATAGCTGCCTCTGCGGCTGCGCCCGCTACGTGGCGTGGTACAAATGACAGTGCTACCGAGTATTGTCGCCGTGGCAATACACCCGCTGCGTACGGCAGGTACCAGCGCAACAACTCAACCGCACCTTATTCTACACCACCCTCTAATGTTGAAAGGTATTTATTTAGCAGCAATATCACCAATTACTTTCACCTTAATCAGTTTCGCTTAATGACTAGTTAATAATAAGTAGAGTAATTATCAAACACATTTCATTCTCTCATCGCGGTAACATGTAAAACTTTTGTACAATGAATATACATTTTAAAAAATCGTCGCATTTACACTGTTTTTGCTGCACATTAATGACCTGCTAAAACCCTGAACCTTTGGGTACGCAGACGACAGCACAGTTGCTGAGAGATACGTGTCCGGCGCACGGGTTACTGTGACTGAGATCCGGTCTCTCCGAGAGGCCATGGTTTAGCGCTTGAACCTTTGGAGGCAGTCTTCGAATGGGGCGATGCCAATCTAGTCAGTTTCAGTGCAGCTAAGACCCAGGCGTGTCTTTTTCCGCAAAAAAGAGCCTATTCCACCCGGCTCCATCTTTCCGTGGTGTAACCGTGCCGATAACGGACCATCTCGACCTTCTTGGTGTTACGTTGGCATCGACCCTTAATTTTGGTCCATTCATTGAGGCAAAGGCTCAGTTGGCTGCAAAAAAGTTGGGGATCCTTGCAACGGTGACACGGTACATCAACGCCTGAACAGCTGCTCAAATTGTATAAAGCGCAAGTTCGGTCATGCATGGAGTACTGCTCTCACCTCTGGGACGGATCTGCCAAATATCAACTTGATGCACTTGAGTCGATTGACAAACGGGCCAAGAGGCTTATCGGCCACGATGCACTGGTCGCCTGAAAGCTCCAGAGCCTTGAACATCGACGCCAAGTGGCCAGTCTGTCGGTTTTTTATCGGATACATTTCGGGGAGTGTGCGATGGAACAGCACAATTTGATTCCGCCTAGCCTTTTCTATCACCGGACAACAAGACGTACGGCAATGCACCACCGGTACATGGTGGACATCCCACCCATACGTACAAAGCGTTTTGCGAATACTTTCATTGTACGCACAGCTAAGGAGTGGAATTCCCTGCCGGAGTCTTTGTTTCCTGATAGCTACAACCTTGGGGTCTTTAAGTCAAGAGTGAATAGGTTACTTCTAGGCAAGCGTGCTTCACCGTCGACCACATCATCGCTTACCATCAGGCGAGATAGTGGTCAAACGCGAGCCTATCGATAAATAAAAAACTGGCCAAGTGCGAGATGGACTCGCGCACGAAGGGTTCCGGTACCATTATCGCAAAAACGGCAAAAAAAACACGTTTGTTGTATGGGAGCCCCCCTTAATATATTTTATTTTAATTTAATAATTATTATTTTATGAACTGAATATACAACTAAATATTCTGTGAATATTTCAAGCGTCTACCTGTTGCCGTTATTAATATCGTGCAAAAAACGGCAAAAAAATCACGTTTGTTGTATGGCCCCCCCTTAAATATTAATTTTATTCTGTTTTTAGTATTTGTTGTTATAGCGGCAATAGAAATACATCATCTGTGAAAATTTCAACTGTCTAGCTATCACGGTTCATGAGATACAGCCTGGTGACAGACGGACAGACAGACGGATCGTGAAGTTTTAGTAATACTAACACTTCACCCGTTTTTACCCTTTGGGTACGGAACCCTAAAAAATTAAATAAAAAAATGTAACATTTCGATTATAAATTCGATTATTGACTCTTTAATTATTGGTATCTAATATGAATTATATTTTTTTTGCTGTCGATTAAAACAGGTCGTGGCTTCTGTGCCTGTTATTATTTTATTAAATAAGGGCCGATTTGTTAACATTAATTTAAATTTTGCAGGTTTTAAAGGAACAATTTCCGAAAATGATTTGTATTTATAAAAATAAATACAGGCGCAGAACCTCAACCTGTTTTAATCAACAACAAAAAAATATACATACCAATGAAAGTGTCAATAAATCCAAACAATAAAATCGAAATGTTACGTCGCTGTAATCACTATAGTTATAGAGCGAGACCCCAGAGCCGGGGGATGCTCTCTCCAGACGTTTCTGATGTCGTGCTTCAAAAAATGTGGAGGATTGAGTAATGTCAGTATGTACTTTGAACATATCTCCACATACTTGCTAACTCGGGCTGACTGCCAATTTACAGGTGGCAAGGCTAGGTGCTAAGGGTATTTCTGAATCCGGAATCGGGAACGTCTGCGGGCTCTGAGATCTTGGACCACTAATTCCATCTGTCAAAAAACCAGTAACCCGTTGGACACATTTTAAGCCGTTTGTCCTTCACCTAATCTCTCTCCGGTCGTGTTGGATTGCCGTCCCTTCGAATTATGAGAGTACACACTACATCCGATCCGTGTCCGTGAAATTTCGGTTCCGAAGTAGTCGTAGTATAGTTCTCGCCAAACTTCTTTGCCGCCCTGAAGTTGGCTACAATGGCTGCGCAGTAATAAATCTCATACAAAAACAGCACCGATCCGTACCGGAAAGCCAACTTCAGGGCGGCCCAGAAGTTTGCCGAGAACTATATTTCTTGTAGGGAAGCTTACGCACTACATCCGTACTTTATCCATCATGATCTGTCATAATTCAGTACATTTTTAACTCGGAACTCAAATCACGGACACGGACGTGTAGTGTGTAACCGCCCTTAGACAATAGTATCTACCGCGCCGATGGTTAGTCTCCACTCAACTGAAATTGCCAGCTGTGTGTGGACTGCTGTGTCCTAGCAGTGGGAACATTAATAGGCTGATGATGTGATGTGGACTGCTATACAAGAAAAATATATATTCTATAGTTTCTCGTTTTTTTAAGTAGATTGATTCAAAGTTATGACAAAAAACACCTAGAAAAATCTATAAAAAAAGACACTTAAGTAAAACTTATATGTTTTCTTCTAAAATAAAACTGAATTTCGGTCACACGTGTTTTCCCATGGCCCAGACATAATAAACGCTATACAAGAAAAATATATATTCTATAGTTTCTCGTTTTTTTATGTAGATTGATTCAAAGGTTTGACAAAAAACACCTAGAAAAATCTATAAAAAAGACACTTAAGTAAAACTTATATGTTTTCTTCTAAAATAAAACCGAATTTCGGTCACACGTGTTTTCCCATGGCCCAGACATAATAAACTACAGAAAATAACACAAACCAAAAATCTAATTTTATAATTACTTTTGATTCGTCGACGTCTATATTATTTCGTGGCCATATCTTAGAATTGATTAATTACTTCATGATGTGGCCGACCATTTCATGAAATGGTTGTATTTCGTGCTATGGCCAGCTAAGACTGACCATATCGTTTAAACATCAAAGTTTGATGATATGGCAATCCACGTTTGGCCATAACATGAATGTAGGGATTCCATGATATCACAGGTACGCTGCGCTCGTTTTTGAGTGACTTTCGTAAAATCAATCACTTTTGTGTCGTAACGACATTTCATTACACTTTTACCTTCAATTGGCGTATTATATTAGATTTTATCAGAGTAATTGTGCGCCGCCATGATTCATCACAAAAACAAAACTATATCAGCGCCTCCAACGTTGGATAATGTAACTATTTTACGATATTATTATGATCACTTATGATTGACGATATCATGAAGTAGCCGTGCGTTTATCTGTTCATATCGTCAAACGCTGATATTCATTGATCTGGCCAGTCCATATCATGATGTGGCGGCGTGTGTGACGCAACTGACACTTGAAGGACTTCACCAAATATAAAATGAATTAGTTACGTACGAGTATAATATTGCGTCCTAACACTTTTTATATCATATTCCGGTGTGTATACTTTATAATAATATTGTTAATCATACCTGCATGGAAAGTATATTCTATTTTTAAAACGCTTTTATTAGTAACCTGATTAATAAACATCTTTCTTTTTCCAGAACAACCCCTCACCATCGATGGTATGCAAATAGCGACAGAGTGGCCGGCGCGACAGGCGGTGAAAGTACACCAAGCACACCTGGTGGTGGGACCGAAGGAGGACGACGACGGCGGAACTCTGGTTCTGGCTCTTCGCGATCTGACTCGAGTTCGCCTGAGCCAAGCGATACTTCACGTGCTTCGACGCCAGCCACACAACCTCCGCTTTCCCACCATAACAACCATCGTACGCCGCCGTCCTTACAACACCAAGTATGTTCTTTTAGACTTTCTTGCATTCGCATATCTACTCGTCTAGGCCGTAGCATAAATCTTTGTTTTAACAATTAACTAAAGGGGTTTATTTAACATACAATGTATTATTTCGATATTTATCATTTTACATAATATATGGAATATTAAATTGGCGCAAATTCACGTTCACGACTTTTTCTACATAATGAAATTGCGCTTATTCCCATCATTTAGCTAAGGCATAGCAACAAATTGCGCTCCATGTAATGTACAGAAACATCTGAAATTCTTAAAAGATGTTCAAAGTAATTGTTAAGATTATTTTAATGCTGACGTCTACGCTCTCCATGCGAAATAGTATTCCTCAAATCCTAGTACCCTGTAGGCAAACATATTTAAAATATGAAGGAAATCTACACTATATGAAATATCTCAGCAGAATAATTTTGTATTTGTAGCCAAAACCGAATGTAGGCATAGAGTAATATTTACGAACGATTCTTGTGCGCGATGTACCTATCACGTGAAAGAAGAAAAGTTGGTATTATTTGATTAAATTAGTTAAATTGATTTCGCTAAAATTAAGTAGGTACCTAACTCTGTTAAGAAAATTTCATATCGACGTTGTAAAGCGATTTTGTTGTAGCTCAATCATAATTGGCAAAATGAGTTTTAGATCACTAGAATGAAAAAAATTAAATTGAATGAATCTGACTCTTGTTTTCCTACTAGAATGTTAGTTTTTAGATACGTTGGTGAATTTTTTGAACTTGTTAATACGTTTTAAAATGCTACTTAATACTGTGAAATTTATATAGTACTCATAAGCCAAAAAGTGTTATTTTAATTTCTGTTTCTTGTTTGTCTGTCTGCATCGAATAGGTTAAAAGGAGTAAAAAAAATCCATATCTTATTTACGGGTTAAATTATTAGTAAACCATTACTAAGTATTTAACCCGTAAGATGACTTATTTAAGTAACGATTACTGGCCGTTTGCCACTAGGTTACCGCTCTTTTGCTTCGATAAATTACTCATCATCAGTTCATAAAATTATTATCATATTGACTACGTGAAATACCGCCACAACCGCCTCATAAAAAGTACGCCTAATTATTTTTAGTAAGAGCCCGTTGCCTAAGTAATAATAGCCGCATGTGTCTATTTTGAAGGTTAAGCGGAAATGCGGTTAGAAAGCTCAGACTGGAATTTCCTTAGTCATCATCATCTGCCTAGCCTTTTTCCCAACTATATTGGGGTCGGCTTCCAGTCTTACCGGATTCAGCTAAGTACCAGTGTTTTACTGGAATTGCCTTAGTAAATAGTCATAATTCGAGGTTTGGGTCTCGCTTATTTCCTAATCCAGTATTGGACAAATGTAAATTATATTCCATAAATTGAAATGCTGTGCTTCTATGTTTTACTTTTTCCATTAACAGTTTTTCTTCAGAAGGTTTTAGTTCTTCTAAATGTAATGTATCATCAAAAAGGAAAACATAGGGGCACAGTATATATCTTTCTTTTTCAGTTTATGGTTTAGTTCCAATATTGGAGGGGAAAATAGGCGAGAGCCAAGCCTCGAATTATGAAGTTTTACTTATTATTCAGTTGGATGTCTGCGACTGCATTTCCTCTTAAGTGGCGGTCATACCGAGCCTCCTCCTTGCTAAAAGCTGTTAGTCCTGACTGTAGCTTGAAAAAGAGTCAAAGATATTTCGTCAAATTACGGTATCGTTAGTCAGAACCAGAACCCAGAAAACCTGACACCAGACCTGCCAAGGGGTACCGTGTTATTCAGTTACTGGGTTGTGGAAGTCAGATAAGCAGTCGCTCCATGTAAAATACTGGTACAATACATGTTCATAAAATCAGTTAACGGGTTATAATTTGTGATATTTAGTTTTTTGGCTTTGGTGTATTCCCTATTCCAGAAACGACAAAATCGCTTGCCAGTGTCGATACAGTTTTAGCTAAGTAATAAAACTTTATGTCGCTCACTACCTTAGCGCATTCGTACGTAGTGACTATCATAAGGCTTAAATTCTACCTAAATAAAACAGCACTGTGCTCAGCATTGATTAAGTGATTACACGTAAGGTATTATTCAAGTTGGTGTCGCTTAGTGTTAGTGAAAACAGCCATTCGTGTTTCTAACGAGTTTCCTTAAACGTGGAAAACCATCAGTTCGACTGTCTGTTTGTACCACCATATTTGTTTGACCATTTTTCATAAAAATTGTTTTTCTCAAACATGCTTGGAAATTTGAGCATTATTTTGACAACCTTCTTTGAGATAAATCGAAATTGCTGTACTGGCCATATACATGCGAGCAGCGGCCGGCAAAAGTTGTATGAAAATCCATATCTGTCGTGTTTAGCGGCCAAATAAATTAAACACATCAACACGGTCTAGGGATATTTTTAAAAAAGCGAATTACTATCAATGTGTTAATTATTTATATGACATGTATATATTTAAAAGATACGTTATTTAATATTCTACCATTTTTTTATAATGGTTAAGGTACTTCGATTAAAATTTCAGGATTTTATGGAAAAAAAATGAAGCATAGACGGAAACCGTATATGAATTAACTTTTAATTTATGAGTAAAAACTGAAAAAAATAGAAAAATTATTTAATTTGTGTTTATAAACTTGAAGTTAGTAGTCTGAGAAAGCGCCCATGATGTTCATAACACATCGGCAACGATTCGGCATGCTCTGAACAAGGTTGTCAATGTCTTGCTGCGGAATATTGTCTCATGTCCTTCTGAGGTGCGCAAAAAGTTGATCTTCTGTAGCCAGATTTTCAGGAACTTCCTTCAGAGCTCTTCTAAACTCTTCTTTGCAGCATATCCCACGCATGCTCAATGGGATTTAGATCTGGCGATTGAGCAGGCCAGTCTAAGGCCCTAACATTGTGTGTATGTAATCAAGCTGCTACCGTTCTCGCCGTGTGTGCCCGGGCATTGTCGTGCATGAGCAGGAAATCTTGCCCCATTTGTGTTCTGTGGGGCAAGATTACGGGTCCCAGCACCTGTTGGACGTATCGTTCTGCCGTCATATTGCCCCGCACCCAAACGAGATCCGTCCGTCCTCCAAGACGAATTCCTGCCCCCCAAACCATAATTGTTCCTCCTTGGTATGGGTGAACTTCCTGAGGGTTCTGAAGACGGCTCCATCGTCCAGGAACTCGCCAAACACGCGTCCTTCGTGAATCTGGATGGAAGCCGAACCTGGATTCATCCGTGAACAGCACATTGGACCATTGCTCACGGCCCCAGTCCACGTGGTTCCGAACCCATTCTAATCGTCGTCCACGATTGCCTCTCCGTAAAGGTGGGACCCGGAGTGGTCTACGAGAGCGTAGATTGCTTTCATGCAGTCGCCTTCTTACAGTTTGGTCACTCACAAGCACTTGGTGTTCCACTCGCAGCCTTTGGACCAATTGAGTCGCCGTTGCATTTGGTTGAGCTCGCGCAGTAATTTGCAAAAATCGGTCTTATCTGGGGGTAGTGATGCGACTTGGCCCCCGGTGCCTCTCCGCTACTTCACCTGTGGCACGATAGCGTGTACACAATCTTGAAATTACATTTTGGTGGGTCCGTATGGCCTCAGCAACATTACGCTGAACAGACCCAGCTTCCAGCATTCCCACAGCTCGTAACATCTCCGCCCTCGTCAAATGTTGGCGTTGCATGGCTACA
The DNA here is from genome assembly GCA_948252205.1 of Orthosia incerta. Taxonomy (NCBI): domain Eukaryota; kingdom Metazoa; phylum Arthropoda; class Insecta; order Lepidoptera; family Noctuidae; genus Orthosia; species Orthosia incerta. The sequence continues at coordinate 12,424,456 of OX411759.1, forward strand.
ATACCTCAATTTTAACTTTATCTTTCGTTTAAAAATGAAAACAAAACTGTAACTAAACGTAATTCGTACTGTTTTCTAAATTTCGCACAAATGAAAATTCCCTCTCCTACACATCAAGACATTTTTATGCCACCGAAACAAAAGAATTTACAAAAATTTGAATTTGGAATTAGTCTGAGATAAATTACAAACAAATCGGTGTATAAAAGATTCCAATGCAGCCAGTACTTTTCGAGTTATTTAATTGAGTATGAAATATCCCTAGACCGTGTTGATGTGTGTACATAGTTACGTGTAATTTAAAAATGGACGATCTTTTACTCCGAAACATGGCAACCAAGGAGGAAACTTATCAAAGGTTTTATTTAAATTTCGAACTGGTCTGCAAGCAAAAAGCTGAAAAAAACGAATAAACACGGACGGAATGAACGGAAATAGTTATTTATGCTACAAGTGCGAGGAAGGTAGGTCGTGTCGGAAATCATCTTACGTACGTGTATCATTCAAAATTTTAATATGCATTGTGCGAGGAAATAAAAATAAATAAATAATAATAACTGCGCATTATTTGAGAAAAGTACTATACAAGCCTTGGCCACAACTAGGCATTGATGGACTTACGTATGTGTGCCTCGGCTTCGCCTCGGCCCTCATTTACACGTTCGTCCATCAATGCCTCATTTGCTGGCCGCTGCAGTAATGTACTATAACGAATTCTATATCCGTAGAAGATTTTCTATAGTAAAAAGAATTCATTTGTTTTTGTTTCAATAAACAGCTTTCTATTTGCATGCCAGTTCGAAATTTTAATAAAAACTTTGAAAAGTCACCTCCTTGGTTGCCAAGTCTCGGAGTAAAACATCGTTCCATTTTTAAATTACACGACAGATATGAGTTTTCTGAGGAGCTCGTGGCTAAATAATAACAGCCGCACTGGTCGATCAGCAAGGTTAAGTAACGGTTGATGAGGTCGGTCCGTGGATGGGTGACCATTTCAACATACCGAGTTTCCTCCGTGCCTCGGAAAGCACGTTAAGCCGTTGGTACCGGCTGTCATTTGAAGATCTTTGACAGTCGTTACGGGTAGTCAGATGCTTGAGATCTGACACCAGTCTTGCCAAGGGGTACCGTGTTACCCAGTAATTGGGTTGTGGAGGTCAGATAGGCAGTTGTAGTCGCTCCATGTAAAACACTGGTACTCAGCTGAATCCGGTAAAACTGTAAGCCGACCCCAATATAGTTGGGAAAAGGCTAGGCAGATTGATTGATATGAGTTTTCCATGTTATTTATTTGGCCGCTAAACACGACAGATATGGATTTTCATACAACTTTTGCCGGCCGCTGCTCGCATGGGTTTGGCCAGTACAGCAATTTCGATTTATCTCGAAGAAGGTTGTTAAAATAATGCAAATATTTGAAAAAAAATATTGTTGTTCGTTGTTCGTCATTGATTTTAAAAAGTAATTGTATTTCACAAAATGAGTTCTAGGTACTACTTTGTTTTAATTTCTGCGCATTATTTGAGAAAAGTATATAAGGCTTGTACTATACAAGCCTTGGCCACAACTAGGCATTGATTGACTTACGTATGGTGTGCCTCGGCTTCGCCTCGGCCCACATTTACACGTTCGTCCATCAATGCCTGTTTTCCTGCCAGCTGCAGTGGTGTACTATTACTTGTCTAATTGTATCCTACATATAATTTTCAAAACCGGCTAACTACACCTAATGTACATTATATAATGCAAGACATTTTTTAACATACCCAATATCTAACCTTTTTATACCTAAAGCTTGGTTACATTGTTGTTTCCTATTAAGGAAAGTTAATAATAATTACATGTCTAATGATATCGGGCATATTTATTCAAAACTGAATGCAAAAATAAAAATATGTAACTATACCAATGCGGCGGCGGCAACTTTGTTTGTCAAGGTAGGATATATATTGTTTTTTTTTTTAAACTCGTAAGCGATAAACCGAATTATTTTATTGACCACCAGTGTAATAATAATAACATGGTAACGGGCAAACAGGCAGTTGGACAACCTGGTGGTGTAATAACCGGCTTATTTTTTATTATTTATGGATTATTTATTTTCAATGAACGTGTAAAAGTGAATATGACTAATCCCAAGTTCCTGGCACGAAAATTATCCCGAAATTAAAGTGATTAATTGAATTAAAAATAAGTGATTGGTCGAATGAATTGTCAACAGCTAATCGCAGCACGCGCTTGAAAATTTGTCTCATTAATTTTGTGATAATTTTCGTTCAAGCAATTGGGCAATAGTGACTTGAATCTCAAATTCGTGGCATCGTTTTAGCACAGTATAAATATGGACGAACAGTACGGAAACTACCTACAAACGCTCGAAACGGCAAACTCACACAAACATGCGCATCGACGAGACCCCTAAGCGGTTGTCGCGATGCTGTCAGTGAGCCGCTTAGGGGTCTCGTCGATGCGTATGTTTGTGTGAGTGTGCCGTTTCGAGCGTTTGTAGGTAGTTTCCATACTGTTCTTCCATATTTATACTGTTGTATTTTTTTTTATCACTATCAACACGATATTATTGTAATTTTATGGCCTTGATTTTTACTTCATAAGTTAATCTATCAGGGTTGATACAAATACTTAAAGTTTAGTTTAGAACTATTTCGTTAGAACGTCATTTGAAACTTGTTAGTCTCTGATGAATTACTGACATAAACAGTTTTATCTTAATAATAATTCATTATTAATCTGCATTTTATAAAATATAGTTTCAAATAACATTCCATATTTTTGTCTTGATAGTGGGCGTCAACGGCGAGTGGTAGACCATTGGCTATCTGTGTGCGAAATCTACCGACACGATCTACTGATAGTTCTTTGAAGGACGGACTTTATCATGAATACAAGAAACATGGAAAAGTTGTATGGGTTAAAGTAGTTGGTCAAAACGCCGATCGCTATGCGGTGGTGCGTTTTAAAAAGCCATCCGATGTGGAGAAGGCGTTGGAAGTATCACAAGATAAACTTTTTTTCGGCTGTAAGATCACTGTGGCGCCTCATCAAAGCTGTGATGAAGATGCAGATTCAGCTAAACCTTACGAGACTGATATCGATGAGTACCACCCGAAGGTAAGATATTTAAGTATAGTGCTTTACGTTAAAAAAACAAAAACATTTAGAAATCGAATTATGTTTAGTCTGGCGCAGCATTCTAAAACTTAATTGTATAAAATTTATGCCTAATTTTCGCTCAATTTATTTTATTCCGGAAAATCGAACAGGTACCTACCGCTTGGTTACAGTAAATTGGCACAAGCATCAGTGAAATGAATTCTTCTTGACAGACTTTTAGCTAAGTACATAATTATAAAACCGGGTGCTAGTGTCTTATAGTCTCGTTAAGTTTAGGAATCAAAGTTCAAGTTGGTACCAAATAATAACCGTCTTCGTCACCTTAATTTATTTGCAGATTCTATGCATTGTGGGCTATTATCATTTAAAAACAAATAAACACCTTTAACGTCCGATTCTTACGAAGAAATGTAATGAAAACACAAGTTTTAAATTTTATAAAAATGGATCTATCTTCTATTTAATTTTATAGTTAGTTCTATGAAAACACTACCAATAGTGCACGCAATCGTTCTTACTAATAATATGGCCACTATTATTCATAATATTAAGTACATAAATAATAATCTCGCGCTTTCTAAGCTTGACTTCATGAAACGGAATTGCAGCAAATGTTTGTGCATTCGTTGTGTAAATCCGTTCAATGCAGTAATCTAAATGTAACAAAGAAATTTTTTGTAAAAAATAAACAAAAGTATAGGTTTTTGTTGAGTTAAATCGTTGTCCAGTATAGAAAGCCTCAAGTTGTCGAACTCCAAAGTACTTACTTATATCAAAGTTATATTCCTCAAATCTCAGTAAAAATAAACTCATTTCAATGTAGTGCATATTATAATGATATTGCATAAGCAATGAACAATAAAATAAAGGTTTTTTAAAATTATAATTCATAATTTACATATTATAAATAATTATAATCACTATTAAGGTCTGTAAAAAAAAGTGGTTTTTGCGTTACAACACCATATTTGGGGTACTGAGTAAATGATTGTATGAATTAAGAAGTGAATTAAATAACCAGTTGCTTAAATTCTGCAGCATTAAACAACATAACATGCGTATTTCAGTGTTTTATAGCTGAAACAGTTAAACAAGTTTTATTTAAAATAGCAAAGAATGGTTGCTAGTAATAGACACACGTTTTTGGTTTCCCATTAGTTTTAATGTGTTGCTTTATTTTAATTAACTTTGCTTTTGAAAATGTTGAGATCAAAGTCTCAAATCAGAGTAAGAATTGGTGTTGTCGAGACACATTCGTTGAATTGTGTTCTTTCTTATAAGTTTTGTAGTGGTTGGTCCTGCCGTCTAGCGTCGCAGAGGAGACACCGAACGGCGCTGAAAGAAGAGCTCTTAATTACTAGATTAGAACAATCGCTGATATTTTCATACTATTCGTGAAGGAATGTTCTAATCTGGTAGAAAGACATGACAGAGTTTCGGACGGATACAATTAAATATAAGCGTTCGGATTTTTCACTTCCACTCCACTAATGATATCCTTATTTAACACTAAATGGTATCCTTGAAATTGTGAAACAAACTCATCAGTAGATACATATAACTTGTATTTACTTATTTCTCCGCACCCTATGTGTATCTACTTATCAATTATATTTAGGGGTCAGCCTTTTACCGTAAAAATGTGTATTTAAATATTAATTGAGATTTGAGGAATATTACTTTTTATGGAGGGTAACTTATCTCCAGATTTTTTGGTATTTATGTTATCATTGTTGCGTGTGCTATTGCTAAGTGTGTATATGTTCTTGATACTCAGGCCAATTTTCTTTAGAAACTTCTGCAGACCGATATTTAAACTAACAACCTATTCCGTGTCCGTGACCGCATAATAACATCAGCCGATCTATTCTGTTAACATCATCTCTCTGTGAAAACAGCTGAAGTGAGCGAATGGTAAGCCCATCAGGCCCGCCTGGAGGCCCACCTCTGGTGTTTGCTTAACCAACTTAAGAATGTAGCCAAAGAAATGAATGATGTTGTTATTTTTTTAAAGGCGTCGTGAAGATGCACCCATTTTCAAAATCAGAACGATCGCAATAGGAGTAGATCCATTATGTAGTATTAACTAAAATACCAGTAATTAATACGAACGAGCTGCAATTAGCTGCATAGCAATAGATTACTTAAAATGTGGGGAATAACAAACCGAAGCGAAATTATTGGGGAATCGGAGCTATAGGGTGAAAAATTTTAAACCCAAGGACACGTAATTCTTAATAATTCGTAAGTTTCAATTAAATCTTATCGCGTAATAAGATTTTTCCTTCCAAACTTCAAAATAACCAACTTCATTTTAGGGTTCCGTAGCTAACTTACAAAAGGGGAACCGTAAAATACGAACAGGTACCTAATAGGCCCGACTCTAATATAAATTAATAAATCAGGTATTAATAGGTTTTAAGCTGTTTTTAATGCTTATGTCGCGTAGAACCTACAATTATATATCATTTTATCTTACAGGCAACGAGGACGCTATTTATCGGCAATTTAGAGAAAGATGTGACACAACAACAACTTCGAGACAAATTCAAACTCTTCGGACGAATAATTGAGATCGATATAAAAAAGGGAAGCAGTGGTGGTGCGGGTTATGCATTCTGCCAGTACGCATCAATTTCGAGCGTAGTGGAAGCTATTCGCGCCATGGATGGCGAAAATGTAGGCGGCACGCGAGTGAAGCTTGGATTTGGAAAACCTGTTGCCACCACCTGCGTATGGGTGGACGGTCTTACCGAGCATACGGAGAAGCAGGTAATTTATTATAATTTATCCATAATTACTGCCACACTGTTCTAGTGTCCTGAATGGGGTACGCATGAGGTCCTGGGTTCGATTCCCAGCTCGGGCAAAGTGTTGGGTTTTTCCATGTGAAATTTCACTCGTTCGAAGTCTGGCTTTTTGCCCGGTTTATGGCAATAGGGACTTAAAAATAACCGACGAAATGTGGGTGTAGGCGCACCTCTGCCCGACCCTTCCGGGAATACAGGCGTGATGTTATGACCCTCTATACTTCAGCATAAGCATATTAGCATACAAAATGTATGGGGTGCTGAATCAATGGCAAATTCAGCTTCTGTTCAGCTCAATGTTAGTTACTACTGCTGCGTCATTTTGAGTAAGCGACATGAATCAACGTACTACGATAGTCCCCAGCGGCTGCGGCCATCCAAGTTGGCCAATCGGTTGTTATCTACTATAAATAAATGTAACACTACTAAGCCAGCGTTGGGTACAGGTGTTCGAGGCCTAGAGTAAGTTTGGTGATCAATGTTCATGCCTTCTCTATTTGAGAAGAGGCCTTACACTACAGTCATACGGTGGTACTGTATTTTACCATAATTTATTCTTCACCCTTTACCCAAATAAGTAGAGCAATAGGGGTATCTTGTCTTCCTGTTCTACTACTCTACTTATTTCAAAGATATAACAAATAAACAGTAAGTAGTTAGTAAATTCGCTTTGAGAGTTGTTAGTGCGGGCTTTTCTATTCTTCGCGCACGCAACTGTCAATTTTATATCAATCTACTAAGGAAATTGTAGATCGTAGGCGTAAATCAGGGTCTACTAATTCATTGTAATATTAAATCGGTTATATATAACTAAGCCATTTTTGAGGACATTACACTACTTTTTAAACGGTTGCCTATCTTTTTACAACTATATCGAGATCACTCGCAAAAAAAGACCCGAGTCTAATAAATTATTATTAACCCTGGGTTTAGAGGACGTTTAACTAAGAGTGATAGTATGTAAAAAATCGAATCCGAAAAAAAAAGAGACTGAGAAACTGTCTTTGAGGAACCTTTACCTCTTTTTTCATAATTTTTATTTTTGGCAAAATATATTTTATGGTGAAGTGCGAGTAATTTTTACATATTTATCGTATTGTAATTTTGGTAATTTATCCTAAGTTTTGGTGACAACTAGCACTGAAACGTTCTCTCGGGATAAAAAATAAATTTATGTTTTAATCCGGTGCATAGTATACCTAGTTCTAGATTTCATTCAAATTCGTTCAGCCGTTTCACCGGGATTAAACATCCAAACATTACGGACTTGACAGTTTGTATTATTAGTAGCATGATCTAGTTTGGGGTGGTTTCAAGGGCGGGATTATTTCGGATAGGTGGTCGCACCTCGGAAGCATATAGAAGGTTGTGCGTGTGTAGGTGCTGAGCGCGGTGTCGCGGTGCGGCGGGGCCACGTCGGTGTGCGTGGACCGCGCGGCGGGCGCGGCGCTGGTGCACTTCGAGCAGGCGGCGGCGGCGGGCGCGGCCGTGCGCGAACTGCGCCGCGTGGCCGCCGCCGTGTCGGCCGCCGAGCCTGACCACCCGCGCCTCTGTGTCGACTACGCCTCTCGCGAATGTCAGGTATAGCTACAAGTCTAACCAACATACTTTGAATTAATTCATCGTCAAAAATACCTTCATTTACGGTTTCTTATTTGGAGGTACTATACTTTCATCTTCGCTGAGGTACAGTTTAGAGATTAACTAGCTTCTGCCAAAGGCTTCGCCCGCGTGAAAGTAGAAAATTATCCCGAGGCTTATGTTCCCGGGATAAAATTCCATGTGCTATTCCTGACTATCTCTGTGCCAAATTTCATCCAGATCCGTCCAGCCGTTTGAGCGTGAAGAAGTTACAAACATAGTCACAAACTTTCACCTTCATAATATTAGTGTGATAGATACAAAATTTTATTAACGTATGATTAAATAAAGCACTTCTAAAATATAAAACAATTGTCTGGGAAGTCTTTCTTTTAATAACACGCGCCGCAGCGTCCTGCGCTCACTCGTAGCACCACCACCGGAATTGCCATATAAAATGATACAACTTACCGTGCTTATAATAAGTAGGAACGCAAGTAATTGTTCTTATTATTTAAAGAGTCAGAACAGTTATCATCAAAACTTAGCGAAAAATACCTTATATTAACACTAAGTAAATGTTAATTACACGTGGCCAGCTGATCCGGAATAATACTATGCCCAAAAGACACTGAGCATCAGTGGTCCAAAAATCCACCTCCAACGAGACCTATGTAATTAAATAGTTTATAATTTTATCTAGGACAACTACTAAAAAATACTGTCAGTAAAAAGTTACAGCTAAATAAAATCTAGTTTTTCCTAGTGTTGTATGTTTGGTAGTCTAAACGGCTTGAAGTAAAGTAATAATCCTAAATATTGTGTTGTGATAAGTTTCTGCTCCAAGGTACCATTTGATTTTTTCCAAATAAAAGTTGTTTAAGCATACAAACATATTTCAAAAAGGCTTACCTGAACCGAACCAAACCAAATTAGAAAAAGAAGACCCTGTATTTTATGCCACCGCCATTCAAAAAAAAAAAATATATATATATAAACATGACATCTTAAATTGAAGCAAGATCATGAAATCTTATGACCTAAATAACTCTACATACTTCTGTATACAAAATGTATTAAAATCTTATATTTTTTTTTGCAAAAATTAAGAAGTAATGGATAATTCCATTTTTGCCGAACTCTGCTTCTATTGAGCAGGAGCAAGTTTTATTTTGTTACTATTTTCTTTTTCTTCTCGTTTGGATGACTTATGTTTTTTTATTGTTACTCAATTAGGAGGCGTTTTACGAACAATTGGAAAAACATGGCGGATCTACGACGTTGACGGGTTCTGAAAGACTGAGTGGGGATCTTGCATCTCGATATCTTCCATCTACTCGTCATGATCCCATTCGGTTCGTATGGATAAACAAATCGTTGCATAATTAACTTTATTGTCTAAATAACTAATGCAAATCGTTTCTGACAGGTTTGACGGTACTGGATCACGATCGAGAGCTTCTAGTTACGGTCGGGGATCCTCGAGAACCCCACGCTATTCTGCACTAGAGCCCTACGACCCGACTGACTACGCCGCAGACCGACGTTACAGGTAAGTGCCGACGACGTGAGCCGACCGAGTCTTTGTACTCAGTTATGTGTGTTACATATTATTAAAAATCTTTAACCCCTAACCGTCTTACAGGGTATTCGATGAAGTAGGATCAAGCCCACAACCTGAAGATACGCCATACGAGGAAAGACTACAGTCAGTCGTGGTGTCGCCACATCGAGCACGGCGCCATCGCCGCGACTCTAGCCCAGACGACCGAAAACTCTCCAAGGTGAGCAATAAATTAAACATGATAAAATAAAGTACAATATAGAAAAGTAGTTAACTTTCCAAAATAATAAAAATATTGGGTTGTGTTTGTTGATGATGTTTCTATAGTAAAGGTACATCGAATGCACAATCCCGCTTTTTTTGAAATTCATTATTGGTATATTGAATGCAGGAGCGACATCGTAGCGTCGGTACACGCCGCTCACGCTCTGGATCGCGCGGTGGCGAGAGACACAGCGCGCGGCGACGCCACCGCCGGCGCCGCGACGGCTCCGGCTCGCACTCGCGCGCCGGCACCCCGCTGCGCGACGAGCCTGACGCCGCGCCGCCGGCAGAGCCGCGCCGCACTCCTCGTGAGCGTCCACCGCTACCTATGAGTCTGCCATTACCCAAGTTCGCCGTACAGCTGATGCGGACCGCGCCGACGACTCCGCGACCTTCGCCCGCACCTGCGCCCGACTCACCGCCGCGGCCTCCGTCCGCTTCATCTTCTAGCGGTGGCTCCGCGCCGCATTCTCCATCATTGGAAGAACGCATCCGCAGCCTCGACGAAAAGCTCAACGGATCGCGAGCGCCGGCTGAAGCTCCCGACCGCGCACGCCTTCGCCACCGGCTGCTCGAAGTCGACATCAACGAAGTGAAACCATCCGAAGTCGTGCGATCGTTACTCGCAAAGCGTTCCGTGTTCGACGAGGACTCCGAGCGACTCGAGGGAGCCGGACGCGCGCCCAGTCCGGGTAGCAGTCCACGCGGCCGCATGTCGGCGCCCACGCCGCGCGCTCTGCGCTACCCTTTTCCCGCGCACCCCGTGCCGCCGCCGCCCGCGCCCGCCACGCCGCCCACGCCTCCCACGCCACCCACGCCGCCCGCGCCGGACGCGGATGACGTCGAGCTGGGTGTATCGCGCCTGCTGGCCAGCCTGTGCCACGAGGTGCGCGGGCGCCCGCGCACGCCGCCGCCCGAGCCGGAACCTGAGCCCGAGCCTGAGATTGACCCTGAGCCGAGGCCAGATCAGAACGACAATTCTGTCCCTTTTGACAGCGTTGCGAAAACCACTGAGAAGCAAGTAGATGATTATTTTTCGGGTGAAGGGGAAGGCGAATCGTTAATCGTGACTGGAGGAACAGAGGACAGCGTTGACGGCGAGAATAGTGACCTAACTAGTCGCGATCGAAATAGTAATGTTTCCGTCGCCTCTACTAGCCTTAACAGCCAAACAACTGGTTGTGCTGATAGTCAACCTACGGTGCTTGATAGCCCCCTTGTCAAAGGCGAAATATTCAACCAGGACGGTAGAACGAATAGCTCTCTTACCTTTCATTTGGAAGATAATAGTGCTCGAGAAGTTATGGAAATGCTGCTGAAGAAAGTTGAAAGTTTTAATGAGAGTCAAAAATATGAATCACAATTTGACAAAATATGTAAATACAGTAAAGAAAATCTTATCAAATCAGAGCTTCACAAACAAGAAGAAAGACTAAACTTAGATAGCGAAAACAAATTAGATCCTTTTTGTCAAACTGATAACCATAAAAGCAGAGAAATACACGAAAACCATATACCCAAAGAAATAATTGAATTTGAAATGCAGCAGAATCATTTAAATGCAGTTAATTCAATTAAACCCAATAATGCTGAATATAATCAAGATTTTATGAAAAATACTGAAAAAGTTTTCAAGGATGTATTCATGTATGAAGGACATATTCACAATTGCCATAATGTAAAACTTGAGAAAGAAAATATTCAATTTGATAAAACATTTGAGACAGAAAGAAATAATATCATTGTGGCTTTACCTGATAAAAAAATTATGGATATTGAAAAAAATCACGATGATCGCGTCAGAATAGATCGTGATAAAATAAGACACTGCAAAGAAAGATTAACGGAGAAAGAAAGAAATGAATTGGAAAAGGATAAGTCAAAAAGTAGTAAATCTGAAAGAAATAACGATAAAAGACCGAAGGAAGACCTACATGGTGAAAAAAACCATGCTGATAAAAGTAAAACTGAAAAAGACGCAGAAAGAAACCAGAAAGATAAAAATGAGAAAGAATTTGACAAACTAAAACACACCGACGAAAAATCGTATAGACATGATCATCACAAAAAGGAGCGAAGTGATAGAGAAAAGAGAAAGGAATCTGTAGATACTGATTACATTTCTATCAAAACGAAAAAGGACGATAAACACAAACATGATAGGTCGAAGAAAGATCATGACTCAAAAAGAGAAAGTAAAAAAGAATCAGAATCCGTGAAAAACCGTAAGTCCTCCAGAGATGAAACTTCTAGGGAACTTTGTCGCAAAGACTCTACCGACTCTTCAACATCTAGAGCTTCGCACGAATCGTCTAAGTTAAAAGATTTGGAAACCAGTGAAACAAAGGATGACGCGAAACCAAAATTAAAACTTACCGAACTTTTTGTGAAACATGACGGCGAACTACTTTTAAAATCTGACGTGAAAGAAGAAAAAGACCCTGGACATAATAAAAATAAGAATGAAGATACGCTAGAACATAACATAAAATCTAAAGGAGAGATGAGTGAAAAGCAAAGACACTATTCTCTTGATTCACCCAGTGTCGATACTAAGCGTAAGGAACGGTTGAATTCGTGTTCAAGTTTACCATCAAACATTGGACATAAGCGGCGAATGTCATCTCAAGATAGTATCGATATATTTAACGAAGACGTAAAAAAAGGTAGAAGTGACACAAAGATTTCAGAAAGAAGGGAATCAAAAGAGTCTCGCACTGAAAATCGACATAAAACAGCTAAATTCAGCAAAGGTCATTTTGCTAAGATCATAGAGAGTAAGACGAAGGATGATAAAAAAAATCAGGTCAAACCTCCAGATGAAAATTTTGTTGAAAATAAAGGGATTGAGTCAAAAGATACAAAGCCCGTAGACAGAATTAAATCTTTTAAAAAGAGTTCTGGAGACGAAAGTGAAGAAAAACCTAATGTGGAAACTGTTACTGAAGGACTTCATAATGATTTAGATTTTCTAGCTACATTAGAATTGCGCTCAAGTGAGGAAGATGAGCGGCAAAGAGCTCTCCGAAAAGAGATGAAGGAAAAGAAACGTATTCAACAGTTGCAACAAATACAAGAATTACAATTGCAAAGGGACGCATTGCATCCAACTGAATTTATGGGTAAAACTAAAGATGATAAGAAACCAAAGTGTGACGAGAAAAAGAAAGAAATCGCCCGAGAAAACCGAATGTCAACAGATCGTAAAAGTAGAGATGAAAAAATTGACAATACCAAACGGAAAAGTCGTAAACCTGTGCACAGCAGTGATAGCTCTGATTCCGATGAGCCTAAAAAACATTCAATTTTTGATATAATTGACGATGGCCCCACATACATTTCTATGTATGACAAAGTTAAAGCTCGTTCATGTAAAAATATGCAAAAACAAGAAGAAGAAAAGCGACAAGAAAAAATTAAGGCCAAATTTAGTCAGTTAAAACAAAGTAGAGCAAAGCGAGAGGAAAAAAAGAGATCAAGTTGGGATGAAGACAGTGACTCAGATCAGGACAGAAAAAAATATCAATCCATGGACAACTCATCGGATGATGATATTGTGATTCATACAAAAAAACGGGAAAAGTCACATAGCTATGATGATGATAAAACTGATGAATATTTTGATGGGAGTACTAATGAAGAAGATCTGCGTAACAAATTATCTCGTAAAAATTCTAGAACACGCATTATGTCTGACACATCTGATGACGAAGCTTCCAAAAGAAGTACTAGTAAGAGTCCTTCATTCCTTGATAGTATAAAAAAAGAATTGCTTTCTGATTCTGAGTCTACACAAAGAACAAAAATTGATGATGCTAAAGACTCGAACGAAATTAGTACGAAAAAGAATTCTTTGTTAAACTTATTCGGCAAAAGCGACAGTGACGATAGTAAATTAAAGATGAATCTTGATAATGACAATGGATACAAATCTAGTTATATTAAATCAATGTGTAATGACTTCTCCTCTGAAAGTGAATCTGCTTGTAATAAAAATTCTATAGAAAATCGCAGGAAACATAAGAAAAAGCAGAAAAAGCACAAGTCAACATATTCCGATGATGAAAAAGTAGAAAACAGTGACACTAGTTTATTAGAAGGATATAAACACAAAAATATTGAAAAACAACGCCGACACAGTACTAAAAAAGATAAAAGAAAAGAAAAAATGCGAGATAGTATTGACACAGATGAGACCCGTGATGAAAAAAATAAATTGAAACGGGAAAAGAAAATAGCTAACAATAATTTTGATATTTTAACCGAAACGCTTTGTAATGCCATGAGAAAAGACGGTAAAATGGAAGACATCTTTGGACCATTATCAGATGAATCAGACAGAGACACACGAAACGCGGCTCATAAATTAGACTTTACCTCGCATGAGGTCGAACCTAGTTATTGTGCGAACAACTCTGATTATAAAATGAAAGATAAAGATGAAAGACGTAAAAAAGAGAAAAAACGTAAAGAAAACCGTTATTTCAAAGAAGATGATAATAGCTTAGATGTTGATGCTGTAAGTAAAGCAATAGAGGCTCGTCTTTTTGCTGACACCTTAATAGATGATGATAGCCGCCTTAGAGCAGAAACTCTTTCTGAGAGTCTTAACAAATTTGAAAACAGTGAAATTAAATATGCTGAGGGCAATATAATAAGCGAAATAATTAAGCAAGACAAATTCAAAAGAGAGTGCAAAGAGAAGAAGAGGAAGAAAAAGAAAAGCAGGGAAGACAGACAAAGTCGCAAAGAACATCATAATTTCTATCATCAAGATAAACCCGATAAAGATGATCAAGTTGTGATTGAACACATGGCAATCTCACCTAAAACAATGCTGTTAGACATACCTTTGCCGAACGATGAACAGACAGTGAGTCAAGCTGATAAAATTGAAAATCGTCATACACCTCTTGGGTCTCAAAGTTTGCCTCGATTGACTGACAGCCCACCAATTGTCATACGGTCTGATGAAAACACAGATGCCAAAAGTATTGATTCTAATAACATTGTAATTGATGACAATAAAATGGATTATGTAGAAAGCAAAGAAATAGAAATTGAAGAAATTCCTATGCCTCCACCATATGAAACAATCGTAACAGATATAAGTGAAGTGCCATTACCTAAAGACCCCTTTCCAAGCAAAGTGAATAATAATACTGAAGACAGCGTCCTATCAAGTTTCAGCAGTGACGGCGACTCTTGTGAAGATGCAGTGCGAAATATAATAATTTCTGAAAAAGAAGGCGACAAGACTGATAAAACTTCCGATATTGTTGAAATATCGCCCTGCAAAGCGGAGAAAAAAGCAGATGAAAAACCAAGGGCTATCATTTCACAAGAAGAAACCGAAGATGCAGTTGCTGCATTGCTGGGTGAAAGTTTTGGAGGTAAAATAAATACATTTTCTAGCTGTTACGAAGAAGCAGAAAATATCTCCACACATCCTAATGAAATTGAAATTGCCACAATAGAAAATGAAAATATTCCGGAAGAGGATGCAGAGGAAATGCGACAAGCAGTGCAAAATTTAAATGCTAGTGAAATGGAAATGAAGCCAGACACTCCTGTTTCTGATAATGACCTATTATTAATTGATACTGATACTGAAGAGACTGATGAAACAGCTCAAGATGCTATCGATAAATTGCCAGTAAATATCATAGCAACGAACCAGGCGTTGAATACTGCCTCTGATCAGAAGAAGAGGCTGGATGTTATAAATAATGTTCCTGATACAAAAACAAACTCTGTACCAACTGTAACTACTACTCCTAATGATTCTAATATTAAAGTCAAAGACACAGATGTTAAGATACAATTAACAAAGAGAGAAAATGTCCAAGTAATTACTTCGACAGCGACTCCTGTGATAACGTCGTGGACATTGACAAATAATAAATTGTTGGAACCGCACGTTTTAAACATTCAAGCTAATTCTATCCCTGGGAGAGAAAAAAATGAAATTAAACCCACCCATATAACTGCGAATATTGTACAGATTAAAGGTACAAATCAAAATGTGCAAATAAATAATACATCAAGACCAGTTATGGCACAGACACGAGTTAGTGCGCCATATCAAGTCATTAACCAAATGATTCGCACTCAGAACCCAAACATGCAACCGCCAACCATTAAAATTCCAGAGCCTCATATTTTATATCAGAAACCACAAGGGATTGTAATATCACCTCGTATGTCTAACGATCCTAGATTGCAGAGTCCTAAAGCTAATGCACAGGGTGAAAGTATGACGTCACCAAGATTAACGAATATGGCTATTTTAAATACATCACCACAAAGTTTAAACTCAGCAGGAATGGCGTCGCCTACTGCAATTCAACAAAGATCTCCCGGACAAGTGACTGTGGTTCGAATGCAGCAGCCTCCATTAAGCCCTATTCAAACGATGCACTTACCGCATGGTGCCAGAACAATGCTATCGCCGAATAGACCTAATTCAGTTCTAGTACAATCTCAAGGCACACCAATCCATTTCAATCGTTTGCCTGTTACTCCAGTCTTAACACCGATATCTAAACAAATGAATGTCAATAACTTAATTCAGCAAAATAAAGGAATTAGTGTAACCGCATCTCCATTGCTACATCAACAGAAAATTATTTCGGCGGACAGTAGAAAGACTGACTCAAGAAATATTTCAGAAAACACAAATGAAAATACTAAAATAATTTTGTCACCAACAAATCTTCAACATAGTACTAATCCGACAGTCATGGCTCAAAATCGTTTGATATCTATGCAAAATGCCATACACGTTAGTAACATGAATACTGTTCATCTAAACAATAAAGTGGTTATAAATACTGTTAGTCAACTAAATGATAAAAGGGAAAACCAGCCACAAAAATCAGATAAAATAAGTCATATCCCGTTTGGATCTACTCCTATAATCCATGTCGCTGCAGTTAATAATGCTACATCATCAATCATACAAGGTTGTAACAAATCTCCAAGTAATGTTCAAGAAGCAAGTACGATTAACAGAAGCCAAGGTGCAAATGTTATTCATTCTTTAGGTCCGCAAAGGCTATTATCACAAGCACCTCTCAGCAACATTATAAAAATAGATACTAAAAAGGGACCAACATCTGTATTATCAATGGCAACGATAAGGCCACCATCCGTTCTAGCTAAATTAGGATTGTGTAATTCTGCTACCACTACAACTACCAGTGTCACAAATGTCTCGCCGTTATTGTTAAAAACCACTTGCTCGACAGGGCCTGTTAAATTGAATACGAAATTTGATAAAGACAAAGAACCACTGAAGAAGCCCTTGATTTTACAAAATCTTACACGGGAAAATGAACCAAAGGTGAATGAAAAACCTGAAGTAATAAACTCCGCTGTTCCTGTCGAAGAATGTGTGAAAGACAAAATTACCTTAATATCAAAACCGATTATATCTCCTGTCGAGAATATTGCTAAAGGTGAGACAGATTTTGAAGAATTGTTGAAAGATAACACAAATGAAATAAAAATAACTAACGATCCTGAAAATAAATTAGAAGTTAATGTTGGTAAAACTATAACATTAATTACTCGTAAAGAAAATCGCGACAAAGTTATTTCAAATAATATGGACTGTCTGAAGACGGAACATTTGATAAATACAAACCAGCCACAATTGCCGGTAGTATCACCTCTTACCAATGAAAAAAGAGAAACCGATGAGAAGACAGAAGAGAATACGACTAGTCAACCAATAGAAACAGCAAAAGTTTTGTCTCGTATGGCAAATAACTCGGCGCAGGCAACGTTACCTGCTTTACCTATAGTCAAAGAAAAGACTGACGCATTTGGTAATGATAAAAGTGCATCTTGTGGAAAAGACATGTTGAATCTAGAAAATGTTATTAAATCGGATGAACCAAATTTTGACCTCTTGTTGCCAGAAGTTTCCCAAGGAAGTAGAAGCCCAATAAAAACCGACGAAAATGACTCTTGGAGTGGTAAAGATGTAAACTTAGAATCTGTTATAAAAAAGGTGGACTCTCTATGTAACGAAATTGTTGAAATGAATCAGAAAACAGATGAAATAAGTAAAGATGTCGATCCTATTAAAGTTAGCCCAATGATTTCAGATAATATAATCAATCATACACCTCATATAAAATCAATGACTATGAACCCTCCTATCGAGAATATTGTTGAGAATAAAATTGTAGAAGAAACTGTAATTGATAAAATAATACCGGCTATTACTTCTAAACGAGGTGGGCGGAGTGTAAGAGGCAGAAAAGTAGATAAAAGTCAAGATAGAGTACAGACCCGTCAAATATCTAAACCATCGAGAGGGGGAGCTTCCGCAAAACGCGGTAGGGGCAGAGCCAAAGTTGACAAGAAAGTAAAAACGTTTGTTAATAGTAGCGGAAGTACAATGCCAGGGGACGTGTATGATTTTCATGAAGATTCTGGTGATGAAACTGCCACTTCCCCTAATAAAACTGAAACACGCCCCAGGTTGATTTTAACTATTAAGAGTCCACTTTCAGGGCATTCTTCTGTGACAGCAACTTCAACTCTTAGCATAGCCCAAAAAGAACAAATGAAGTTTGAAAAAAATAAGGAGGAGAAAAACGAAGAATTTATTTCGCCGTCAACAAACACGCGCAAATCCAGAAGGCTTCAAGAAAAAGATGTCCAGCGGAGCACAGTAGACGATGTTATAGAAGATGTAATTAAGGGCCCCGTTGGGCAAATAAGAACAGGAAAAGAATCAATCAAAAAGAGGCCCACGAGGCAAGCGGTTGTAAAAGCAACTCAAGAAAAGTCCTTGGGGTCCGATACACGGAAATCACCTCAAGAAAAGTCTTTGGGGTCCGATACACGGAAATCACCTCGCGGTGCCAAACGAACTAGGGATCGAAGTTTATCGGACGCGTCAATCGATAGCGGAGACGAGAGAAGGGAGTGCTCACGTGACCCGAAGGTTCCACGCCTGGACGGGCCTGAACCTGAGCCGGCTAGCACGCTGAACAGTGTCGCGCCCATGGCTGATGCAGAGCCAGCCGCGCCGCCGCCAGCCTCGCTCGCGCCGCCCGCGGTTTCGCCCGGACCAGTCGTGCCACCCGCAGTGCACGCGCCGCCCGCGACCCTCGCGCCGCCTGCGACTCATGCGCCGCCAGTAACCCACGCGCCGGTCACAACCCACGTGCCGCCCACAACTGTCGCGCCACTCACATCCCACGCGCCGCTCGCAACCCACGCACCACTCGCAACCCACGCACCACTCGCAACTCATGCGGCGCTTGCAACTTGCCATGTGCCGCCAATGTCCCTCGCATCGTCCACGACTCACGCTCCGCCCGCCTCTCAAGTGTCCCACACACCACACGTGCCCCTCGCGCCGCACGCGCCTCCTGCGCCTTTCATCACGTCGACGCCCATCACTAAACCGCCTAAGAAGATGATATCCGAGATCAGCGCCAAGCTAGCGGGGGCTTTCGACGCGGTGGTGAACGCCAGCTCCGGCGTAGAGGCGCCGCCGTCCCCGCTGGCGCCGGGTGGCGGAGACGCGGCGCGCGGCCGTCGCATGGCGGACGGCGTGCCGGGTGCGCTGGTGCCGGTGGGCGCCACCGAGGCCAGCGACGCTCGCGTGCAGTCGCCCGCGCTGCCGCACCGCCCGCCCTCGGCGCCCAACACGGCGCGGCCGGCCGAGCGCGCCACGCCGCTGCTCATCCGCTCCGTGTCGCGCGCGCGGCCGCTGGAGCGCCCGGAGCGGCCGGTGGAACAGTTCGACGACCCGGAGGCGCGCGCGTTCCGCTACGCCGCCACGGCCAGCCTGCCGCGCGGCGCGCACCACCCGCCGCACCCGGCGCCTGACCAACTGAAACAGGTGGCCGTGGTGGGCCCGCAGCCGCTGCACCACCCTGGTCAGTAGACAACTCATTTATTTATTTAAACTAAAAATATGTAAGCAAGTAAGCATCAAATACATATCTTTGTTCATGTTTTTTAAATAACAATGAATATCATATTTGACAATAAGCACATATAAGGATTCTCTTCCAAAATCCATGTTATATCACAACTTAATACAGAGACGCAATTAAGACTACATGCAACTTTCGCCTCTGCCTAAAATCTTCACAGTTTCGCTTACTAACTTTAAACACAGACGCAGTCAAGAGCGTCTAGTCCTGTCCTGTCAGGCTGTACGGCATTTTAGTCAGCAGGGCCAACTATGATGCTATAGTCATTTCTGCTAGTTGGCAGAATAACTTTGAAGTGAAAGGGTTTTAGTTTAAGCATGATTTAGAGCTAGAACACACTATTGCACAATCGTAACACATTGTGCGATTGCAATTGCAATTATTTAGTATTAACGACGTGGATTTCGCTGTGGTAGATGCTGTTTGTGTGATTTTTATGAAACTGAGAAAAAATGAGATACCGAGTACAAATCGCATCTACCACGACGAAATCCAATAAAAGTCATATACATCTGTCCCTTACACACACTCAAAATAACCTTACTCTAAGAGCTTGTGGTCACCCCCCAGTAATTTAAGATGTAATCCTGAAAAGTGTTATTGTGGAACTGTCATTCAATGAGCATGTTATGATAGTTTCCTACAGAAAACGCTCCTGTGCAACTATTGCGCTGCACTATAATTTCGGGGCCATGCATTTTTTAAAGTTGCAGACAAATCGTTTTGAAACTATCGCAACTGTGCGCATAAACAAACAAACATACAAACATTTATACTTGAAGGTTGAAGCCCGTACAATTATCGTACAGCAATTAATTGCAATTGTGTTCTAGCTTTTATAGGCATGTGAGTTTTTGTAACATTAAATACTTTTCTATGATTTTATTTATCTATTTTTAGGATGGCTGATTGGTAGATGGTTGATAATATTTATATAAAATAAATGTACTGTAATTGTATTTATTTCAGGTGCCGCCTCACGAGTTACGATAGCGAGCGTGCCGTCAATCAGTCCTCAAGGCCAGATAGGAGTGGTAATATTTTTTTCTCTTGCGTACTTAGCAGTTTTCTACAAAGTGTATATATTTCAATTTTGTTCATGCCGTCCGGAAGTCTGCTGATTTAGTTGGAAGTCCTCCGCCTGCACATCAACAAACTTCTCCGGTTACACCGGTACACCATAACGTAATGAAATATTAAGACTTGAAAAAGGTTTAAAACTCTGTAACTTAAATTGAAATAAATAAATATTTTTTCCTTACAGGGCGATGGCATGTATCCTCACTTCTCACATCAACACTATCAAATGTACCAGCAACATTTCCGCGCAACTCAGCACGAGAATCGAGCTACTCCTTCACCATATACTCGGTAATGTTTTAATCACCATGTGCACAGTTTCGCTGTGTTTTCGAGCATATTTACTGGCATAAGGGGGCTTTTAAATTAATAGAATGGTTAATATTTCATGTGTGGAGAACAACCAAATATTCTTGGTTGTTGGCATCTTATTGTATGTTTTGTGGTTATTTACCTTATTGATTTAAATAAGATTTATTTATCAAGATGCAATTTGTGTCAATATAAAAGCCATAACAAACGGTTCGGATGCGGTCGCAGGTCGCTGGAGTCGGAGGGCTCTGAGGCGCCCACGCCGCCGCTGGAGCTGCGCCGCCCGCCCGGCGCGCGCGTGCCCGCCGCCGAGCTCGCCTACCGCGCGCCCGACGTGCTGCGCCGCGCGCCGCTCCATCCGCTGGCGCCTCACGTGCCACACGCGCCGCACGCGCCGCACGCACCGCACGCACCGCACGCGCCGCATCAGCCTCACGCACCGCTGGCGCCCACCTACGGCGTGGGCTGCGGCCGCTCTCCGCCGCCCGCGCACGGCACGTCACGCCTGGCGGGCGCGATGCCGCCCGGTGCCGCGCCCGGCTCGGCGCCCGGGCCGCCGCACGCGTCACAGGTTCCGCGCGAGGCCGACTCACTGCAGATGCTGCTCCGAGTGAGTACCGCCCCCCGCCGCCCTGCACTGCCCCGCACGACTCGGCCGGAGAGCTCGAAGCTGACTTGCGTTGTTTTGTTTCAGCGCTATCCGGTCATGTGGCAGGGGCTGCTAGCGCTGAAGAACGACTCGGCCGCTGTGCAGATGCACTTCGTGGGCGGCAACCCGGGCGTGGCGGGTGACACGCTGTCGCGCCACGCGGACGGCTCCACGCCCATGCTGCGCGTCGCCCAGCGCATGCGCCTGGAGCAGCCGCAGTTGGAGCAGGTGCACCGCAAGATGAAGGTGAGCCTCCCTCCGCCTGGGAAATAGCCCCGTGGTACCTTTGTACGTTATAACTCTACGATCATTTTTCAGATGGAGAACGAGCACTGTATGCTTCTAGCACTGCCGTGCGGCCGCGACCACATGGATGTACTGCAGCAGTCGACTAACCTCACTGCAGGCTTTATTACGTACTTACAGCGGAAACAAGCTGCCGGAATTGTTAACATTGCACCCCCCGGACATCATCAGGTATGTTTGCCATTGCAACTCGAATGAGAAGTTATTATTTGGAAAATATATCGAAGAGGTTAGTTTAGTTTAGTTTAGACGGGCTGTCTCCGCAACTCCACGACCAAGCGCGTATTTTGCGTACGGGTGAGATACAGTCGCATCATTCGATCCATCCCAGCTCCTCGAGAA
This sequence comes from Orthosia incerta, assembly GCA_948252205.1. NCBI lineage: Eukaryota > Metazoa > Arthropoda > Insecta > Lepidoptera > Noctuidae > Orthosia > Orthosia incerta. The sequence goes on from OX411759.1 coordinate 12,446,461, forward strand.
AGGCCAGCAGCGCCCTGGTGCGGCCGACTACCTCCTGCAGGGTACCTGGGTTTCCGAAGTGTTTGGCCCTGTAATCAGCGATTACAGGGCAGCTTAGGAGCAGGTGTGCTGCTGTCTCTTCCTCCACCATGCAAGCTCTGCAGAGTGGGCTGTCCGTGATACCTATGACAAAGAGGTGCTTATTAAAGGTCCCTATCGAACAGGTTAACATCAAACACAACAGAGCTCAACCACGCGTCAAAATAGAATGAGAGTTAACTCTTTGTGATGTCTCCTGCCTCTCCTGGTAATTCATTTAACCGAACACAAACTATTACTTATGACTATTAGACATGTATAACTCCGTCTCACTCTCCCACTGGAACCATGATGGATTTAAAACGGCATATACAGGGTTATTTAACCCGAAACTGTGAGTATAAGCAAAAACACTCAAAGAATTCTAGGACCCACTTTTGAGGAAAATTAAAACTGTTGTATCATTGGATTTTTTTAAACTATTAAATTTTTAATTTATTAACAGACTTTAATAAATAAACAGGCACTGCCGAGATATTTGCCGTCATTTATTGAAGATCTCTGTTGTATATCTTCAAAGTTCTTCCTCGGGAAAGAACTCTTTCAAACCTCCTCTCGTGACCACATCATGGTTTCAAAACTCTCTCTTTTAAGGTGTTTCTCCACCTGCTCCTATTCCCAGCAACATGCACGGCTTCTAAGGCTTTGATGTTCAGCGAGGTTCGGATTTGGACTAACCAGCGTATAGGACTTCTGCCTCTAGGCCGTTTACCCTCGACTTTGCCAGTGACCACCAGGTTTACGGGCAATATGGCTATAGAAGTCAAATATCTTGCGGGGAGGCACACATTCGACAACCCAGGCCTTTTTTCAATTTCGAGGTCCTGCAATATCGAGATGTTCGTCCTGTTTGCTGATACGCAGCATCTTCCTGTAACACAAGCAAAAAGCATCGATGCGTTTGCGATCAGAGTCCACGTCTCTGCTCCGTACAAGAATATAGAGAAAACAAGGGAGCTGACAAGTGACAGTTTTGTCTTGTTCGTAATGTTGCGGTTCTTCCATACTCTCTCCAGTTGCGACATGGCACTCTTTGCCATTCCAGTGCGCCTGCGAATCTCTTCGTCATACGATCCATTGTTACTTATACTAGAGCCCAGGTAAATAAATTGATTAACTGTTTTGACGTTGAGTGTACCACTGAGCCCTAGTTTGGACGCGCGTTCCACCACCATGATCTTCGTTTTGGACCGTGATTTTATTGCCATTGATGTTAACGCTCCTGCCGTTCCAGTCATCGCAGGTTTTACGGATTATGTGCTCCCCATAAATGTTGAACAGGATGGGTGACAAAATACAGCCCTGGCGCACTCCCTTGCCAAATGGGAATGGTTTCGATGACGTGTTTCTTCTGGACTAGTTCCCAGGTTTTATCAGAGATTCAGATTTTTTATCTGCATTCCTTATGTTGAGGTTTGCATTTTACTAGAGCGTCAATCATTGTAGATTTCAAAGTTTCCCATTGAGCGTTAGTGTCTTGAGACTCAGTTGGGATTGATTCAAGTTTTGACTTTACAGCTTCTTCTCCTCTTTCTGCTTCTCTGAATTTTGGGCGAAAGAGCGGATCTTATTATCTGGGTTTTGGCGGTGACGTTTTCCTTATCCTCTTCAGTCGCAAAGCAAACAGCAAGTTGTGATCAGAGCCGCATTCTACTCCAGGAAAGGTTTTTTTTTTTCAGGTACATTAGAGATAGAGGAGCGCCATCAATTATCTATGATTATATTATTATTGTAATAGAGTTGATACGGCGAGGATGGTGCAAGTAGGTGTTCATCACACTAAATCCCCTATCAATACACCACTCCAACAGTCTTTCGCCCCTATCATTTCGGACCCCCAGTCCGTGCTTACCCACCACGTTACTGATGTGATCGTCTGCAGTTGTACTACCGATTTTTTCGTTCCAATCACCGATTATCATAGTTATTGCCCGATTTGGTACTGAACTAAGTGTATCCATTAGAGTGGCATAAAACCCAACGATCGTGTGCTTTCATCAGTTGCTTAGGGGGGGCATAAACCTGGATCACATTAACAATAAAAGGCTTGGTGTTTAGCTTCACGCGTACTCTCGACTGGTATTGGCCTGCTATAGCTAACAGACCCGATCACTAAGTGAGTGTAAGCGATGCGACGACCGCACATCCCTCCCTTAAAGGCAGGTGACGACTCAGCCGCAATATCGCCGCTCGCAGACCCTTCGTTATGGTGGCCCTTCGACGCCCAGCTGCTATTCTGGTGCGTGAAAAGTGGGAGGTTTGCTCTATCTTCGCCGCCTCTTTGAGTTGTATGAACCTACTTTACCTATTTATTTATTTGGACACTAAATCAGAGCTTTGTTTTCTTTTCCAGGCCATGTTTACCGTTCATATCTTCCCATCGTGCGAATTCGCTAATGAGAACTTGAACCGCATCGCACCAGACCTGATGCATCGTGTCGCAGACATCGCACACTTACTTATTGTTATTGCGACCGTGTGAGGTTCGCTGTATACTCTGATATTTATATATTCCACAAGCTAACTAACTGTCATACTTACGACATTCTTGTGGACCACTTTTAAAACTTAAGTCCTGATCTTATCATGGACACATCCTGGATTGGACGCATTTATTCCTAGATCAGTTTGCTTCAATATTGTATGGACAAAACTGCCATCGATGTAATCTATTCGATTTTAAGAAAGCATTGTAAATACGGCCAGGTTGTGAAATTTTTATCTTCATTTTTATCGTAGCAATAGATCGACCTGGTAGAAGTAAATTGTAATGAAACTAATAGATTTTTCATCATCTCCACGATGTGAAAGTTCTTAGGAATTGAGATGTAATACCTCTAAAAAAGTGAACTCTCGTTTTGGTAAGGTAACGTCAGTTTATTTATTGTTATCGCGTATCGCGTCGTCGTCGTCGACGGCTCGGGGTCTCCACACGCGCCTGTATAAAGTCTCACATAGTTAGATAAGCAGCCGTCACTTATTTAAGTGCTAGATATAAGTCATAGCTTATTTGTAAAATACTTTTGTTATGGTCGACTGGGTTCGACGATGTTCGGAGTTTAAATTTTTAAAAAGTAATGATAGATGGCAAAGTCAGTTGATAAAAATATATTTAATTTTGGTTTCAGATTAGATGAGTGGCAATCTATCGAGCATTTTTATTGTTAGTGTAAATTGTTATTTTGTTTTAAGCGAATTAGGTCTAAAATAATTTAAATTCTGTAAATATCGAATCTATCCGTACTAAAGTTCGATTTCGCTTAGGTCATTACGGTAGGTAATGGAAAACTCATGAATACTGGGTCGAATGATTACTGTTTACATGTAAAAAATAATAATTAAGTAATTAAGTTATATATGATAGTAAGGGAAAAATACATGTGGAAAATAAACTGTGATTCTGACTTTTTAATGTAGACTGTAGGTAGCCCTATTTTATGGAGCATAGAGTGCAGTGTGCTACTAAGCGAAAGCACACCAGTGGCGCGTATGGCCTCGCCTTTAGCGATATCGAAAATTATGTTCAATACTGTTTTGACAGTCAATATCTTTCTATTAACGTGTGCAACAACGCGGCATCGTTTTTGTTTGGCGTTAAACTAGTGCTGCTTTGTTGCTAAGCACTGTCGTGGTATCGACCAAAGTAAAATCAATCGCAATAAGCTAAGATCGGAGACGTTAAGAATGTTTTATTTGAATATCCGAATCCGTGTATCAGTATGACTGTACATTATGTCCAAATGTCAAACTACGTTATTGATATCATCGTTCTTTACAAACACATTCACTAAAAAGACTTTGCATACTTACTTAGGTATAAATTTCATTGAATTGCAAATGTAAACATAGCTTATTAAATATATAGTTGGCGATATAAATCCAAATATCGCCATTTAATAAAAAAGGCTATCCCAGCGATTATTGTTTGTGTATCGGCTGTTGCTTCGCTTCGCTCTTCGTAACGGTACAGAGATCGTATAATCAAAGAAACTGTTACGTGGTGAGAAGCGATTCACGGGGCGTGGCGGGATTCCCAAACAATCGAATGCGTGGTGGTTATAATAACACTAATAATATAATCATATTTACTTAAAATTCGTCACTTAACATTCCCACGAAATAAAGAGATTCTAAACCATAACGGTCAAAGTTAAATTTACAATTCATACAAAGTCACACAACACTATATTAATAATTGGTATTTAGAGCCAAACACATAAATGGATAATAAAGCTAAAAAGTCGTAAAGTATGATGGTCGCGCATTCTTTCGGTTTGAATGAAGCCGTCAGCACGCGGTGGCGCGCCTGCCCAGTGCCCAGTGCCGCACCGTGCCGCACTGTGCCGCACAGTGCCGCACGGTGCCACACAGTGTCGACGTATTCGGATCTCATTGCTGCTTTAATTGCGGGCCGCCGCTCAGGTTATTCTCTACTTGTACTCGCCATCCTCATTTTCCGCTGTTCATTCGCTATTTTCAATGGACAGTTTTTTATAGATATTGACAGCGCATTATAGTAAATAGCTGTACTATGAAAGCTTGACATGATAACCTTCAATCAATTCAAACTAACAATATTGTACTTCTCATAATTTAAGTTTTAGTGGTAGCGCCACTTTCTGATTCGATTAGCAGAGGCATCTTACATAACCTGCATTATTATTATAGTTAGATAATGGTGCGACTGTGCTGTCGTACGTAAAATAAAGTACAAAATATTTTATGTATTGTAATTTTATAAAGTACGATATAAATTTATAGCACAGGTAATATTATTACGTATATTCTTTTTAAGGTTTATAACTAGAATGTATAAATATAATAATTGTATTGTTTGTCATATTTCCGTCGCAAACAGTTCTTAACTTGGCTAGGAGGAACACTAACGAACTCATCACTTCGTCCATTAATTTTAAAATATCTATAATTTTACTAGCAAACAGATGCCCAATGATGTACACTCTTAAAAATCTTAATTGAACTCCTTATGAAGGAGGTTAATGTAAATAAGTCTTCGTGAAACATAGTGATATGACGGTATATAGACACGCTAATGAAAAAAATATGGTATAAGAAACATGAGAATTATAAATGACTAATTTATTGCGGTGAAAGTATTTACCTTTTTTTTTGTAACTGGGGTGTAGTTATTTCCTAAGCTGTTGTTAATACATTTTATGTGATTTGTTGTTCGTAAATTTTATTATTTAGCTTATCTGATCAGTCGTAATATTATCGTCTATATTAATTTCAGACAGAATCTAATAACATCAATGGGTTCTGCCTAGTTAATAATTACATCCTTGAAAGCGGTATGCTAAAAATGTCAATTATTAATAATAATAATATGTATCGGGATATTAATTTATTCCGTAAATATTATGATTTTTTTATTCCACAAATTGAACACAGTAGCACACTTAACTGCATGTGAGAAGTATAATATAGTTTTGTTTATTTATTATTGAAGCCAGCCTCAAAGAGGTCCCACTTCGCAGTGGCTTCAAGCAGGTTCTTTGAGGACGCTGCGAAGTCGGGCTCTTTATGTTTACCGGGAATTGTTAAATTTCTGTTCTCAAGCATGAAGTGGTTATATGAGGATGGAACGTCTATAAACTTCGGGTCTTCTTCGCTAGCGACTGTTGTTGGTGTGCGAGATGATAGTATAAATATTTGTAAAAATAACATTTGATCTCAAGTGTGCAGCAAAAGTGAACGTGAGTTAGATTGTTGTAGAGCAACAGTCGCGTGCGGACACAACCCGATGCCAGTGTGCTCGATGTTGGTTTGGATTCTAACAGAGCGTACGTATAGAAAAAAATATTGTGATCATAATTATATTATAGTTTTAAAGCTAGTTTGTAGAGATAACTGTATATTTTGTACATATTGAAAATAGTATTGTATCTTTACTTCCCTTATCCAAACAACCCAGAATCCTGTGTGTTATGTACCTCCTACCTACCAATACTATTAAAAAAATATTACATAAATATTTTTGTTTTTTTTATTGCGACATTAGTAATTATAGCTCAAACGGTTATTTAGTTTTTTTTTATTTTCTATAGGCTTGCGCTTGACCACTATCTCACCTGATGGTAAGCGATGATGTGGTCGACGATGGAGCACGCTTGCCTAGAAGGAACCCATTCACTCTTGACTTAAAGACCCCTAGATTGTAGCTATCGGGAAACACAGATTCCGGCAAGGAATTCCACTCTTTAGCTGGTGTCCGTTACCGAGGCCAGATGTTGTCGAAAATGGTCATTTGAATCTTGTAGATAATTAGTTTTGCGGCTTCTGTAATTGTTGCGCGCATTTTTAAATTTGTTGCGCTTATAGTTTTTTTATTATTTCACAAAAACATTTCCTGCTGGGGTAACGTTACCCCAGCCAGACCTTTTTCTTTCTAATGGGAATATTTAAATAATTACTAGCTATAAAATTAGTTGTCTAGATGAATTAAATGTTGTGCCTTATTTTGTATTTGTTCTTTCAAGAAAAAATCATTTTTTAGACTGGAATTCTCAACAATGATAACGACATATGTATCCTTCGCTACATAGTACCTATAAAACAAAGTCGCTTCCCGTTTGTCTGTCCCTGTTTGCTTAGATCTTTAAAACTACGCAACGGACTCTGAAGCAGTTTTTTTTAATAGATAGATTGATTCAAGTGGAAGGTTTTTGTGCATATATTGTCAAAATGTGACTTGAAACTTGATTAATGAAATTCATGACTTAGCGACCGATTTTTATCGTTATAATTGTCGGGAGTCGGGACTACCGCAACAGGTAGGTATTTATTTATTTCCACAAACTTCTTGGACACGTAGACTTTAAGAAATCCATAATTACCTTGTTGCGACACTCGCGTTGATATAAACTCGCAAATAGATGACGATTCGAGTTTCAAAATTACCTGTCAATAAAAATTATTTAATAATCACGTAATTTTTTTTTTAAACTTGTGTACATGTCTGTACTAAATTTGTAACACTATCCTACATATTTTAGAAGGTACAATATTGTTTTGCGTTTTCGCTTTTTCGTAACCACCTAAACTTGGTCGGGTTACCACGGTCATTCACTTCCTGATGACTTTAATCGTATTATCTCATTAATTATCCAATGTACTGAGCTGAAATTTTACTGATATACAACTGAACTAAAAATCTAATAATTGTCATAACACTCAGTTCATATATCCAATCCAGTGGCCAAATAACACCGCGCGCATCAAGACCGTGCTCGTGAAGAACTCAATATCATCATAACTTGTTAAATACTTACAGGATACTAATGAAACTTCACATACATTTGAAGGCAGTTACAAGTTTTAAAATAACGTTTAAAGTAAGTCTTTAGAGCTCTTATTGAGAGTGCTGGGACCAATTGAAGTGTTTTCTATTTAATGAAATAACCTTTAAGCTATGTATTATTTTGGTTTTTTTATTGCAGAACAAATTTAAACTAATTCCTAAGAAGCCATGTACAAAATATGATAAGAATCCGCTTAACCATTTCAAAGATCTAGCAAAACCAAAAACGTTACCCCAGCAAAATCGCGAATAACTTCGCAACCGATGAAAGAACAAATACAAAATAAGGCACAACATTTACTTCATCTAGACAACTAATTTTATAGCTAGTAATTATTTAAATATTCCCATTAGAAAGAAAAAGGTCTGGCTGGGGTAACGTTACCCCAGCAGGAAATGTTTTTGTGAAATAATAAAAAAACTATAAGCGCAACAAATTTAAAAATGCGCGCAACAATTACAGAAGCCGCAAAACTAATTATCTATAAGATTCAAATGACCATTTTCGACAAGATCTGGCCTCGGTAACGGACACGACTCTAGTGCATCAAGCTGGTATTTGGCAGATCCGTCCCAGAGATGAGAACAGTACTCCATGCACGATCGAACTTGCGCTTGATACAAGTTGAGCAGCTGCTCTGGCGTGAAGTACCTTCTCACCTTCGCAAGGATCCCCAACTTTTTGGCAGCCAGCTGAGCCTTTGCCTCAATGTATGGCCCAAAATTGTGAGTCGATGTCAACGTAACGCCGAGAAGCTCAAGATGGTCCGTTATTGGCACGGTTACATCACGGAAAGTTGGAGCCGGGTGAAATTGACTCTTTTTAGCGGAAAAAAGACACGCCTGGGTTTTAGCAGCATTAAACTTGACCAGATTGGCATCGCCCCATTCGGAGACCGCTTGCAAGGATAAGTTCAAACGCTCTACCATGGCCTCACGAAGAGACCGGATCAGCGGCCCGGTAGCCCGTGCGTTGGGCAAGCATCTCTCAGCAACAGTGCTGTCGTCTACACACCCAAAGGTGCCGGGTTTTAGCAGATCGTTAATGTGCAACAAGAACAATGTTGCCGAGAGTACGGACCCCTGAGGGACCCCGGCATTAATATCCAATTGGTCCGACGAGCAGCCATCGATAACCACTCGAATGGACCGATCTCTCAGGAAGTCTGCAATCCAATCACACATACCACCGGGTAAACCGTATGAAGGAAGCTTACCAATAAGGCTTTCGTGCCAGACCCTATCGAAAGCTTTCGAGATGTCGAGGGAGACGGCAAGCGCTTCCCCATGCCTCTCGATGGCCTCACTCCATATGTGAATGGCATACGCTAGAAGATCCCCAGTAGACCGATTTCGGCGAAAGCCGTATTGGCGGTCGCTAAGGATATCATTAGTTTCTAGGTATGCCAGGAGCTTGGTGTTAAGTACACGCTCCATACTCTGAGTATGGATGTTACAGAGATGGGTCTGTAGTTGGCCGGGTCAGCTCGACTGCCCTTCTTGGGCACGGGCTGTACGTTGGCTTGCTTCCAAGCATTCGGCACTGTTCCAGTCTCATATGAAAGGCGGAATAGGCGTGTCAAGATCGGAGACAGTTCAGGCGCACAGGTTCTAAGAACTATAGCTGGTATGCCGTCAGGGCCGCTAGCCTTGTTCACGTCGAGGTTGCGCAGCACCCTACGGACGTCCTTTTGATGGATGCGAATGTCCGACATACTCGTCTCACACCCATCAGGAGAAGGAGGGGGCCGCGGTTCACCAGGATTCAGACGCGAAGATTCCGCAAATTAATTTGCCTTCTCCTCAGCGGTGTGAGCCAGTGACCCATCGGGTTTCAGCAGTGGTGGCAGTGAGGGACGGCAGAAGTTCGACTCGACCGACTTAGCCAGGGACCAAAACGCTTTACTACCTGCTGGGTAAGAAGCAAGTTTGGCCCCTATTCGGCCAATGTGGTCGAATCGAGCCCCACGCAACACCTTCTTGCAGGACTTGGCAGCCCTGTTGTAGGCTTTCTTCTTCTGACCCACGTCACTCGCTTTACGCGACCGAGCGTCGACCCATGCCAGGTACGCCTCATGTTTAAGCGCGTCGGCGCGATGACATTCGGCGCCAAACCATGGCCGGTCAACGCTGAAAATCGTTATGTCAAAGAACGGAATGTAGTACTCCATTCCCTGACGCAACACATCAGTTACGGCGTCCGCGCACGACGAAGGATCAGCCGAAGAAAAGCAAGTAGGCTGCCAAGGATAGCAAGCGAAGAAAGATCGCATGCCATCCCAATCTGCTGACCTGTACCGCCAAACCCGCCGGGTGCCTCTTGGGCTGGGATCGGGCGGGGAATAGACGGACACAGACTTCACCAGACAGTGGTCGGAACTACCCAAGGGTGAACCTATCGACACAGAGTATTTGTCTGGATCTGTTGTCAGCAGAAGGTCCAAGCAATTATGTGCATAACTCCAGCTTCCTCATATGTGATAGAATAATTCTATCTATGCCAATAATATAGGCATAATAGCAGCAATCAAAGTTCCGAGTCTTAATTTAGCGTGTCCGTTACCGAGGCCAGATGTTGTCGAAAATGGTCATTTGAATCTTATAGATAATTAGTTTTGCGGCTTCTGTAATTGTTGCGCACATTTTAAAATTTGTTGCGCTTGTTGTTTTTTAATTATTTCACAAAAACATTTCCTGCTGGGGTAACGTTACCCCAGCCAGACCTTTTTCTTTCTAATGGGAATATTTAAATAATTACTAGCTATAAAATTAGTTGTCTAGATGAAGTAAATGTTGTGCCTTATTTTGTATTTGTTCTTTCATCGGTTGCGAAGTTATTCGAGTTTTTGCTGGGGTAACGTTTTTGGTTTTGCTAGATCTTTGAAATGGTTAAGCGGATTCTTATCATATTTTGTACATGGCTTCTTAGGAATTAGTTTAAATTTGTTCTGCAATAAAAAAAAACAAAATAATACATAGCTTAAAGGTTATTTCATTAAATAGAAAAACACTTCAATTGGTCCCAGCACTCTCAATAAGAGCTCTAAAGACTTACTTTAAACGTTATTTTAAAGCTTGTAACTGCCTTCAAATGTATGTGAAGTTTCATTAGTATCCTGTAAGTATTTAACAAGTTATGATGATATTGAGTTCTTCACGAGGACGGTCTTGATGCGCGCGGTGTTATTTGGTCACTGGATTGGATATATGAACTGAATGTTATGTCAATTATTAGTTTTTTAGTTCAGTTGTATATCAGTAAAATTTCAGCTCAGTACATTGGATAATTAATGAGATAATACGATTAAAGTCATCAGGAAGTGAATGACCGTGGTAACCCAACCAAGTTTAGGTGGTTACGAAAAAGCGAAAACGCAGAACATTATACTATCTTTTGAAATGTTTAGTATAATACACCTTACAATTTCGGTACAGACGCGTACACTGTTAAATACATTAATAATATAATAATATCTGTACTATGAAAACATTATTATTATCTTCCAGTTGCACAAACTTATCAAAAATCACTGATATAACATGTCGTTCGGTGGGACGCGGAAGGGGTGGGGTGAAGGGGCGCATTGTTTGCATATCGCACTAAACATGCTCCGTAATCACATAATTCATCTTGTAGAGTGCGCATGCGTTTCGGCAGTTCCGTTTCCTGTTTTTGCAAATACTTATAGAGTGCGTGAGAGCTAATGTAAAATAATAAGTGTGGCGAATTACTGCTAATGTGGAGTGCTTCTATTGATGATCATAGTTATGGTGCAGGCTGCTTGATGAATTCACGAACAAGGTAAGCTTGTATAATGTAACTACAGAAATAGTAGCAAAATTATTATTAATATGTACATTTTGTTAGGTACTTATCTAAAACTGTATTTTTTTAAGGCTTAAATATTTAAATTTAGGAACTTATTATTTTCTTTTCTTTCGTACTTAATTATTACCTAGACTGGAATTCTCAACAATGATAACGATATATGTATCCTTCGCTACATAGTACCTATAAAACAAAGTCGCTTCCCGTTTGTCTGTCCCTGTTTGCTTAGATCTTTAAAACTACGCAACGGATTCTGAAGCAGTTTTTTTTAATATATAGATTGATTCAAGGTTTTTGTGTATATATTGTCAAAATATGACTTGAAACTTGATTAATGAAATTCATGACTTAGCGACCGATTTTTATCGTTATCAATGTCGGGAGTCGGGACTACCGCAACAGGTAGGTATTTATTTATTTCCACAAACTCCTTGGACACGTAGACTTTAAGAAATCCATAATTACCTTGTTGCGACACTCGCGTTGATATGAACTCGCAAATAGATGACGATTCGAGTTTCAAAATTACCTGTCAATAAAAATTATTTAATAATCACGTAATTTTTTTTTTAAACTTGTGTACATGTCTGTACTAAATTTGTAACACTATCCTACATATTTTAGAAGGTACCATAATGTTTTGCGTTTTCGCTTTTTCGTAACCACCTAAACTTGGTCGGGTTACCACGGTCATTCACTTCCTGATGACTATAATCGTATTATCTCATTAATTATCCAATGTACTGAGCTGAAATTTTACTGATATACAACTGAACAAAAAAACTAATAATTGACATAACATTCAGTTCATATATCCAATCCAGTGACCAAATAACACCGCGCGCACCAAGACCGTCCTCGTGAAGAACTCAATATCATCATAATTTGTTAAATACTTACAGGATACTAATGAAACTTCACATACATTTGAAGGCAGTTACAAGCTTTAAAATAACGTTTAAAGTAAGTCTTTAGAGCTCATATTGAGAGTGCTGGGACCAATTGAAGTGTTTTTCTATTTAATGAAATAACCTTTAAGCTATGTATTATTTTGTTTTTTTTATTGCAGAACAAATTTAAACTAATTCCTAAGAAGCCATGTACAAAATATGATAAGAATCCGCTTAACCATTTCAAAGATCTAGCAAAACCAAAAACGTTACCCCAGCAAAAACTCGAATAACTTCGCAACCGATGAAAGAACAAATACAAAATAAGGCACAACATTTACTTCATCTAGACAACTAATTTTATAGCTAGTAATTATTTAAATATTCCCATTAGAAAGAAAAAGGTCTGGCTGGGGTAACGTTACCCCAGCAGGAAATGTTTTTGTGAAATAATTAAAAAACTACAAGCGCAACAAATTTTAAAATGTGCGCAACAATTACAGAAGCCGCAAAACTAATTATCTATAAGATTCAAATGACCATTTTCGACAACATCTGGCCTCGGTAACGGACACTAATTTAGCTGCCACAAAAAAGTCGTTAATATGAGTCGTTTAGTATGTGTTAGCTGGAGTGACGTTACCCCAGCTTCCTCATTCAATACAGGCAAACCAGTGAGGTTAGGGTTTTGGACTATAGTCAAAAAAATAAGGCATAATAGCTGCACATGGAAGGAAAGAACTGAACGATAATACTTAAAAAGTGTTGAACTATGACAAAAAATCGTGTGTGTAAGCTGGAGTGACGTCACCCCAGCTGCCATGTCATATCTTCCGAACAAAAGAATATATGATTATGTACTATAGCTCAAAAATTGCGGCAGAATAGCAGCCATTGGCAGCAAAATTTTCAAATATGTGTTCAAAATACTCTATAAGTTATTAAACCAACAAATATGTGTAAGCTGGAGTGACGGCACCCCAGCTGCTCATGTCATATCTTCTGAACGAAAGAAGATATGATTATGCATTATAGCTTAAAACATAAGAAATAATAGCTGCCACAGGCAGCAAAATTTTCAAATCTCTAGTCCTTGTAGTTTCCACGTAGTAAACAAAAATATAGTTTCCGCGCCAAAAAGATCAAATTATTATTTCGGAGGAGGTACGGAGCGGCGCTGCCGTTCCGTGCGCTACATTATTACAACCAAGTTTGCACTTAGCAGGCATTCTATTTAGAAGTCATTTTAACTTGCGCTCAAAATATTTTATTGAAGATGTGGACTAAGAGCCTACTGAACTTTAATGGAACTATGAATGTAATATTAAAAAGTGGATTCTTATCAACTTTAGACGACAAAAAAATAAACAATAATAGTAGTTCTATTATTGTTTATTTTTTTGTGACTTGTTCTCTGTAGCAAAGTTATCCCGCGAAATTAAAATTTTGTTACGTTTTTTTGCAATTTACAGGTCACGTAAATTGCAAAAAACGTAACGTAGGTAAGGTTATTCAAAAGACCAAATCTAACTTAGATATATGTATAATTATTCAAATTCTATTTATACATATTTGTGGTCGCGAATCATGTTAGATCAAGACAATGAAAAGACAAGGTTGTCTTGTCATTGTATTAATCTAAAAAAAAGTTTTAAGTTTTTTGCAATTTACATTTAGTTTTGTTACCTAACAGTGACCTGTAAATTGCAAAAAAACGTAACATCAACCTTAACCGAACTACAGAGAACAAGTCACAAAAAAATAAACAACAATAGTAGTTCTCTCGTCGTCTTAAGTTGATAAGAATCCATTTTTTAATATTACATTCATAGTTCCATTAAAGTTCAGTCGGCTCTTAGTCTATATCTTCAATAAAATATTTTGAGCGCAAGTTAAAATGACTTCTAATAGAATGCCTGCTAAGTGCAAACTTGGTTGTAATAATGTAGCGCACGGAACGGCAACGCCGCTCTGTACCTCCTCCGAAGTAATAATTTGATCTTTTTGGCGCGGAAACTATAATAGTAAAACAACAATAGTAGTTCTCTCGTCGTCTTAAGTTGATAAGAATCAATTTTTTTATATTACATTCATAGTTCCATTAAAGTTCAGTCGGCTCTTAGTCTATATCTTCAATAAAATATTTTGAGCGCAAGTTAAAATGACTTCTAATAGAATGCCTGCTAAGTGCAAACTTGGTTGTAATAATGTAGCGCACGGAACGGCAACGCCGCTCTGTACCTCCTCCGAAGTAATAATTTGATCTTTTTGGCGCGGAAACTATATTTTTGTTTACTACGTGGAAACTACAAGGACTAGAGATTTGAAAATTTTGCTGCCTGTGGCAGCTATTATTTCTTATGTGTTAAGCTATAATGCATAATCATATCTTCTTTCGTTCGGAAGATATGACATGAGCATCTGGGGTGCCGTCACTCCAGCTTACACATATTTTTTGGTTTAATAACTTATAGAGAATTTTGACCAGAGATTTGAAAATTTTGCTGCCAATGGCTGCTATTCTGCCTCAATTTTTGAGCTGTAGTATATAATCATATCTTCTTTTGTTCGGAAGATATGACATGGTAGCTGGGGTGACGTCACTCCAGCTAACACACACGTTTTTTATCATAGTTTCAGCACTTTTTAAGTATTATCGCTCCGTTCTTTCCTTCCATGTGCAGCTATTATGCCTTATTTTTTTGACTATAGTCCAAAACCCTAACCTCACTGGTTTGCCTGTATTGAATGAGGAAGCTGGGGTGACGTCACTCCAGCTAACACATACTAAACGACTCATATTAACGACGTTTTTGTGGCAGCTAAATTAAGACTCGGAACTTTGATTGCTGCTATTATGCCTATATTATTGGCATAGATAGAATTATTCTACCACATATGAGGAAGCTGGAGTTATGCACATCAAGCAATTCGCTGTGTGCGAATCAACATCCGGTACCCTCGTTGCCCCCTGGACCAGCTGGGTGAGGTTTAGCGCTAGCGAAAGCTTACATATGAACGTCCAAAAATCGTAATTTTTATCATTGACGGACCTTTAGATCAAAACTCTAAACCCAGTTCCAGATAACCTAGAAAGTTTAAATTTGGCATCCAGATAGGTAATTAGGTGAATACAAAGGAATAAATCAGAAACTAGAAATACATTATTTTTTATAATTTTATTATAATTTTTCAATTACCTAATTGATTCTATTAGGAACACTTATCTATTGTGCCTGTAATGTAAGAATCAGCAATCAAAATTTATGACAGCCGGTCTTTGTGTGGATTTTAAGGTCTCACGTCAATATATAACGATTGGAATACCACTCTTAATTCTAAAACGAGTTAAGACCAAGTTTCAGATAGGTACGAGTATTAAGTAATGTATATGTTCACAGGGCACAATTCCCTATTTGCTTAACATATGCTATTGCTATCCACAAATCACAAGGCCTTGACAGCGCTCTTCTCGACATAGGCTTCTTTATCTATACTTATAATAATCTATACCTACTAATATTATAAAGAGGAAAGATTTGCATTTTTGTATGTTTCGAATAAACATATAAACTACTGGACCGTTTTCAAAAAATATTTCACCGTTGGGAAGCTACACTATCCCCGGGTGACAGGCTACTTTTTATCCCTGTATTTCTACGGGAACGGGAAATACGCGGGTGAAACCACGAGGCGTCTGCTAGTATTTAGTAAAGGGCAGGCTTACGTTGGAATCTCCAGAGTTAAAACCTTAATGATAAATGATTTATTTCTATAAGTTGGTTTGTACAAACACTTTTACATGTCGATCAGATTTTTTTAAACTAAATGAGGTCGGCTTAAACGACCTTAGATGGAGTACATCTTATCAATTTAGATCAAAGTCAAATCAAGCCACAAGAGAGCTCTATTGTAGAGCACAACCCCCTGCGCACGTTATACCGCCCCAACTTGGCAAAACAGAAAAAGCGTAAAAAAAATCCGCATACTGAATGAGCAATTCACTCGAACATTTCAAAGATACAAGAAAATAATACAAAAAGACAATTATACCCGTACTAGAATTATATTATCTGTGCCCGTACCCATATACCGTTGGAAAATACAGTAGATTAACAAAAACCATTTGGTATTTATTTTAATTTGAATAAGTAGGTACCTACTAATAATTTTTGAGAGCAGTGGTGGCTCAGTGGTATAGGCAGCGACTTACAAGTTGTAGGTCCTGGGTTCGAGACAAGCCAGGCGCTTTACTTAGTGTAAATTATTTCATCACCACTGCTCTCTAAACGGTGAAGGAAAACATCCTGAGGAAACCGGCATGTCCTAGAACCAAAAATTCGAAGACATGTGACATCCACCAACCCGCAATGGGCCCGCGTGGTGGATTACGGCCCATTCCCTCTCACAGAGAGTAGGCCTGTGTCCCAGCAGTGGGAACATTAATAGGCTGATGATGATAATGATGAATAATTTCTGTAGAAAAAGTATGTCCGTGACTATCGCAGGACACCGACGCCAATCGTTTCCATATTTGGTAAATAATTACTACTCAATTGGTACCGATTAGTACTCGAACAACAAAATTGGTACCTTAGTAGTTTTCGAGAAAATCGACTTTGAAGGTGGTCCTGCGGTAGTCACGCTCCATTCAGCAGGACCACCATGAGCGCCGAAACCGGAGGCGTGCTACAGCAATTCCAAGTATACAAATAATTACTACCCATAAATGTGATTTATTTCGTAAAAAAACAGATCTGAAACATTTGTATTTACCGAGAAATCAACGATGATAACTTTCGCTCGCTCGTTCAGCAAGACCACGCCTTTGAATGTTGATTCCAAGTTTAAGCAGCCTGCGCCTTTCCTCAAACCTATATAGAAAATTACTACCCAGCAAGATAAAATTGATACCCACTAGATGGGACTAGGCCAATGGGACTATTGGGACAGACCCCATGGTGGTCCTGCTAGATGGAGCGTGACTACCGCAGGACCACCTTCAAAGTCGATTTTCTCGAAAACTACTAAGGTACCAATTTTGTTGGTCGAGTACTAATCGTACCAATTGAGTAGTAATTATTTACCAAATATGGAAACGATTGGCGTCGGGGTCCTGCGGTAGTCACGGACATAGAAAAAGTAGGTAATGATATCCCATCAAAAACATAAATGTGAAAAAGGGAGCCAAGTTCAATACTAAGAATGCGCGGTTGTTGACTACGCCGACAAAATAATTGAGATCTAAATGGGTGCCAAGTTCTGTATCCTGAAATTTATTTACAAGAACATAAAACATTCTAAAATAAATTAAAAAACACAATTTCTTGCTTTTTCTGCTACAACGATATTTGCTATTTTTAAATATAACTTTTTATACTTGGCTCCCTTTTTCACATTTATGTTTTTGATGGGATTAATCTTACAGGGGGTTTTAAAGGTTTAACGTTAAATAAACTTTTGCCCAATGAAATTATAAACATGTTACTTTTATTATTTTTTGTGGGACGAGTCACCCACGTCCGTAGAAAAGTAACTACCCTACATGTGATCCCCGGCTGGGGCCAATCAGGTGATACTAACTGGTGGTAGGCTTCGGCCGCTAACACTGACGCCAGCACTTTGAGGAGGTCTTCCGATCGTCAGCATCTTTGACGCCTGACGCGCTGCTTGTAGGTTCTACACCACCTCGACCTCACGACATCCGTTTAGGGGTCGTGGTCCAACTATAATGTCCAACTAGTTGGACTACGAGCCTTCGGTAAGGGCAGTTGTCCAACTGAAAATAATGATTGGACCGTTTAGAGGTCGTGGTCCAACTATAATGTCCAACTAGTTGGACTACGGGTCTTCGGTAGGGGCTGTTGTCCAACTAAAATAATGATTGGACAACTGAAAAAATTAAAAAAATGAATGAATGTTGTCTGTGAAAACTTTTAATTGGCCTTCCATCACTAACTGTCTACTATCTGTATCCTAGTTGTAAGTTTTCTTAAGTAATAAAATAAATAAATAATAAATAAATAACTGTTAGGGTCATCCAATTCAATCTGATTATATGCTTGCGTTAAATCGATTTTGGTAAATATCTTGGAACCATTTAATTTAACCAGCAAGTCTTTTATGAGTGGTAAGGGATATTTGTCCACCAATAGTACTGGATTTAAGGTTATTTTGTAATCAGCACAGATACGGAGTCCACCATCAGCCTTACGAACCGGTACAAGTGGAGTAGCCCAATCTGCGCACTCCACAGGCTCGATGACACCGGCGTGCAGCATGCCTTCTAGCTCAGAAAACCGGAATTGCACCCTCACGTAGTCGTAACTGAGCCTTGCCTCCCGTGAACCGGCCCAGTCCCTCCGAAAACAAAACTTTATATCTGTGAAGTAATATTATTTTCTAAGCAGAACACAATTGAAAGAGAAAGCAGAATACAAATTGATCATTACAAGAAACATTGCTATTTCTCTTGTCTGTGCTCAGTGTGATCATATTTTGGTACAATAGTACATTATGGTACAAGTGTGCAAAGTTGGTGATTACCGCTGAGGCGTCATTGAGACCCGAGCCTTTAGGTGAGGGTCTTAAGAGAGCCGAGGACAGTAATCATCAATAAACACGTGTATCATACGACGTTTTTCAACACACTTGTGAAGAAAATAATACTAAAAAATCATTTTCAACAGTGAAAACGAGTTGTGAAAATTTTTTCGCAATGGCGGGGTAAATTAATCAGTTTTCCTATGCGCGCAATGGCGATCGGCCATAGACTAAAAAAATGAGGTTACTTTTTTTTTTTTGCTTTTCGCGGATAGCGTTTTAGCCACGTACAAAATGGGGAATTTCAAGTTTTCTTTTTTGCAGAGAAACAAAAGTATTATTTGAGGGCAAGTTTTATTTAATAAACACGTACAAGTTGAAATAATCTAGTTGAATACGAAGTTGCATGAAATGAGCAAGCAATGTGTTAGGTTCTAGCATTTTGCTGAATTGTTTGACTAGAAGCTATGCCACATTTTATGGATTCAATGGATATCATGGAAATAGTAATTACTACCCATATCATGTTATGGATATAGTAAGTACTACTTCCATGACAGGAATAGAAAGGGATTAATGTCGAATGGGACACTTTTAATTGAATAACAGTGTTACATTTTATTATATTGAAAATACTTCAATTTTAACTGGATTTTAATTAATAACTTATTTTATTAATTTTCATTGGATTGATTTGTGACACTTTTAAAATTAGTTTAATTTAAAATTATTTAAAATGAAGGCAGGAAACCATAAAAAAAAACTATAACTCACTTGTGAATAATAGCAATGAAAAAGTCACAGTTTGGTTACAGGTATCATTATATGCCTAATTGCGGTGAAATTAGAGCCACTTTATGAGCAAGTGTGTTGAAAAGGTATTTTAATGCCTAGTTCAGTAAGCCATTCCCAACTAGCACAAAAAGGTTGCTTAAGAGCTTCATAGCGTATATAATTACAGTTAGAAGCTGCAAGAGTTAGGTTGCATAGCGCGCTATGCAACCCTTCTGCAGCTGCTATACCCCTAAAGGGGCGCCTTATAGCGCTTATTTAATAGATCCTAAAGAGTTGCATAATAGCGCTTGTAATTTCTTACATCCGCTATTTTCACTCCTTAAGCACCCTTATGAAGTGAAAATAGCGGTTGAAAGCTGATATTGACACTAAATGAATGAACGATGAACGTCACATTCAGTGCGTTGCAGTGAAATATTGTGTTGTGTATAAGTTGTTGGTGATTTTAATGTAAGTATTGAATTTACATTACAATAATAAAATGGCGACATATTTATAGTGTAAATAAAGATTTGAGTTACGCGGCTTGTTTAGGTGAAAAACATCGGCAAATTTAATTTACTGTGAAACATGTATGGTGTTTTCGGCATAAAATTATTGGGCCCTCAATTAACTAATTGAAGATTTTACGAAAATATAATGAATTTGTAGCTGCAGGTCCAAAATTTTTGTCTTAATTTTGAAAATTATAACGCTGATTTATGTTTATATAAGGATAACTAACGATTTTATGACGATTGCGATCTGACTAAACTGTGCTGTGTGTTAAATAAACAAAAATATATGATCAAAAAAAGTAATGGTCTCAGAAAATGGCGTCAATATTATTACAGCCTTGGTTTCTAATTTTTGGTTTGGCTCCCTTTTGCAGAAATGGGTGATAAAAATCAGTGTTCAGAAGCTCCTAGTTCCATTTATGCTGCTAAAATCTTTGTTCTAGAACTTCGACCTCAATACAAAGCCCAGTAGATTGAATATTATACCCTAGAGTGTGAATTTGATATCATATAAAGCTCGCACCTGCATTGCAGTACATACAATAAAAGTAATTTAGGGATCTGCAAAATAATGCTAGAAACCCTTGCTTTTCTTCTGGTGTACTATTTATGATCTCTGAAAATCAACTTAGAGAGAGGGCAACGCGCCCACAAGTTGTAACTTATAAATTAATCGTAAAAAAAACAATGTTTATTAATACCTATTAATTTTCATTCTTTCAATGTTTGTTAAAAACGACATTAATTGTAAAAATAACTGCACAAAATATGAATTAACCTTTTATTTACTTCCAGGTCACAAGTCAAGATCGTGACGCCAATACTAAATAATTCTCATGCGCTTACATCTTTGACCGAACAATATTACATTATTGTATAGTGATAAATGATAATAATGATTATAGTGGCTGTGATTAACTCTGTGAGTTTAAATAGATAAGTATAATTTTCACAACTTTGGCGTTGTGCGTTAAGTTTTTTAAAGGTATTTAAAGGTACATCTTTTTGCTAAGATACCTACTTTCTGCGGCTATGTGATATCCTTAACACAATAATTATAAATGTCTCGTTAAATACGAAAAACGTGCATCTTATCTATTTCTGATTATTTTAAGTGTTTGTTTGTCAATGTCTTTTCTTAATACGGTGTTACTGATAAAATGAAGTCCTTAAAATGAAGCATCAGTTTGTGATTTTTCGTGTATTTTTTTACAAGTGGATACACTGTCTCTTTGTGGTTTATAGTATCATTTATATCTGCTTCACCAAATTCTCTAAGCCTTTTGGCTACTTGTGACAGTGGCCTGTTCCCTTGTCTAAGCATGTTTTTAATCTGATGATGTATTTCTGTTGCCGCTATAACAACAAATACTAAAAACAGAATAAAATAAATATTTAAGTAGAGCTCCCATGAAACAAACGTGATTTTTTTGGCGTTTTTTAGCGATAATGGTATGGAACCCTTCGTGCGCAAGTCCGACTTGCACTTGGCCGGTATTCCTTCATGCTCCGTAACTATTATTTCCTACCATAAAACACTGCAGACTCTATAGTAGTTCTACAAAAAGGAATTTTACAAGCTGAGGAGTTAATTTTATCTCACATGCATAACAGAAACCATAGGAAGTAAAATAGTCACAATTTCCTATCCTATGCAGAGCAGCGTGGCAAAGTAGATCACGCGGGACCGTAATACAACTAAAAGTGCGAACAAGGATGCAATTACAACTACAGTGCAGCCAATGGTGGTCTAAAATGCCATGCGAAACCATTATGCGACTAATAGTGGCAAAAAAGATACAAATCTAACTATTGTGCAGTTAATGGTGCCCTAAGGTATCACAAAAATACCTTAGGTTTCTACTGCGTTTATAAGCTATAGTTTGAGCTGTTATCGAACTCCTGCCTAATTCTGAGGCCCTTATGCCACCCCTATAGATACTGGAGCTTTAAGGAAAGCTGCATTTTTCAATAGTGTGCTAGTTGGGTTGTCGACCTAATAGCGAGGTGGTACCACTCTCTATTACAAACAATTCCATTTGTTTGGACTTATTACCATACTTAACCATTGGCCTATAATAATCACCCCTATAGGTTTTGTAATAGTACCATCATAGAATCTAAATACTAAATTAGAATTATATAAAGGTCTATGGCTAAACACTTGATCATACTTTTCCCTACTAATGCATGATACTAAAGACCCTGTATTAATCTCCATAGACAATTGAGTTTGATCCACATAAATAGTTAAGCTCACCGGTTTGTAGCTATTCAAACTAAGTTGATTCAAATCTTCTACTTCCCAGTCCTCCTCGTCTGACAAAGGAGGCTCATCCTTCCCTGACTGGTGCCAGAGGTTTGACTGATTAGCTACCCCACCTGCTGCTTGAACATGCGCCACCATGTTATTGGTGTCACATCGGTCCTTCGGCTGCCTTCCAGCAGAACGCACCGGACAAACCCGACGTAGTTGTCCTTTCTGCCTACACCTACCGCAGATAAACCGACTGTATCTACATCGTTCCCTCTGGTGATCCGAAGCCCCGCAAGCAGAACAATTGGTTTTTGAATCTTCGGCGGTGACCTTCCGTGCCATCACGCCCTCGACGACCCCCGCTGTCCGACGCCACTACCGCATGCAGCGCTCCAGCCGCGTTATCACCGCTACCGCCCGAGTCGCTATTCCTCCCGACTGATTGTTCCACTGCCGCTGCATCCCTCTCCGCCGATTCCATAGTGCATGAAATTTTTACGGCATTTGAATATTGCAGATTTTCTTCAGTAAACAATCGTTGCCTAATCGACTCGCTTCGCAATCCGCATACTAACTGATCACGTAAATTATCTACCAATACGGACGTAAATTCGCAAAATTTGGACATTTTCTTCAGTTCTGAAATTGTAAAATGGATTCACCCGCATTTTGTCTTCGTTGTCGGAAACCGCACCTCTCTGCCATAAATGACGGCTTTGGTTGCAAGTGATCCGTCATAACCTTCACCACCTCCGCATAGGTTTTTGCACTCGGTTTTCCCGGACTTGTTATACTCCATTTATTATAACATTAGACAAAAGAGGCTCGCAGAAGCAGGAGTACGAAACCTTTTATTTTCAAGTCAAGTTCAAACAATTTTAATATATAATGTATATGATTTTTTTGTAAGTCACAATGTATGGCATACAATAAAGCGTATTCTATCTATCTACTCGTCACGATTCTTGGATAGGTACATGAAATGAAAAAAAAAAATTAGTAACAATCAATTTATTAAAAACAACTTTATCACAAGATGTCCATGTTTTCAATCAACCAAATAAATACAACACAAAACACCGCTTAACAATTTAGTCACTGCTACCATCAGTCATCACAAATGTAATTAATTGACATGGGTGGTAACAAAAATCATAATTTTAACTTTAATAATTAAGAATAACAGAGAATTAACAAAAATACACTTTCACAAGCTAAATACCAACTAAGAAAACATTTTCCAGAGACAGAAGTGTGAGATGAGATTTATGATGATGAGGTCTTTTTCCTCAAAATTAATATTTTTGTTTTTTAGCCACTCCTGAATATCTGCCTTTCTTGTGGCTGTAGTTGGCAGCTTCTCTAATTTCCGCACGACTCGATTTTTGACAATAATAATTTGAACCACTTTTCGAAATTGTGTGCATTCATTTCAGAATGGTAGTCTCCATCACCCTTTTTGGCTTCAAATATTAATTCACCATCCATTAAAAACCCATCCGTTGATCCTGTGAAATGAAATAAAAGTAAATCAATAATTGTGTACCGGTGAGGTAGATTACTTGATCGCTGGAAATAGATTTTAACCTTTAAGTAGCAACCGAAAGTAGCTGCATCATTACTGTCCTTGAACAGGTTATTCTACAACCATAAATATCTTTCTCCGAGGGGAGGCATTAAGACTTAACCAGATTTCAGTGACAGAGAACGGAGTGATCACTTGTTGATCAATTCTTGTTTTAAATGTATTTCTTTTGAAATTATCAAAAGAAATACGATTTTTAGAGTATGCATTACAGTGCATTTTAATAAGGGTTAATTTCTACACCAGAAAAATAATTACATATGTCTCGTGAACCTAGTAATAGTTAGTTTCACATGTCTTATTACGTATCTTGCAAGAGCAAAACGATAGCGATTTTTGCGAAATAATTGCTCTTCAATACAGAGATTTTTTGCGGTTTTTAAATAGCGAGTGATTAGCAAACGATTGTGTAGGACCTACGATACCTACACTGTACATAATGCCGACTTTTATGACATAAAGCCTTTGACTTTTAACCGTATAGTTCGGACAGGGTACATTTTGGGGCGCGACAATTAAGCATACCTCCGCTGTCTCAGCAGTGGTTCATTTTGGACCCCATATTTAGGTCATACGACATCCTAATTAATAACGTAATTATTGATTAAGATACCTAAAGAAACTTATTTGGGGGCGTTAATTAAAACAGTTGAATAAAAAGCTTACATGTTAGCGCCAATTTTTTTTTAGATAAAGCGCGCAAGTTTATTAATTTACCTTTGTTAAATACAAGTGTGTTAATGCGATAATCGCCATTTTGATGACAGAGGTGGTCGAGGCTAAAAAACATAAATAATGCATATTTGGGACACCCAAACTCCACTGCAGGGGTAGTGGTTTGCTCATGGTTAATTTTTTTGACGAATTCATCCCTTTTTCAAACAAAATATTAAGTGGTAATAAACTTATTTGTTATCTAAAGTAGAAGTTTCGCGCCAATAGTGTTTCTTTACATTTTTATTTTACACAAATATATCACCCACCCACATGTAAAAATGATTACAAATATGACAATTATGTCTCTAAACTTGATAAACAACTAGAACACGCCCAGATCTTAACGTACTAAACAAACACCGGTCCAATAAAACGTATTGGACATGGACAGATTTTGTATGGGCGTCGGCATAGTTATCGAATTTAATTTACAATAATGGTTCTTGCTGTTTTATATTCGTGAATATGAGCACATTCAATTGCTATAAATAAAAAACTCCAAGAACTCGTCACAACAACAGACTAGTCGAAAACAGTTTCATTAAACCTATTATTAAGATCGTTGCAATAAGTGTACAGATAATGATCTAGCTATTAAAAAAACGCCAGGCGCTTTAAATTAGCAAACAGTTGTAAGAATACAGTTACCTGATATGTTTTTAGCATTATTTATTTATTATATTCTTAATGTTTACTACAAAAATATATATACAGGACAAAAAATCATAAAAGCAAGTGTAAAATGGGCGGTCTTATCGCACAGGGCAATCTCATATTACTAGTAATTTAAACAAAGTAATGGACTCCTAAGCTGTATAATGTTTAGCATGTTATTAAACTGAGTCTGGTTTAGCCTCAAAAAATGTGGCATTAATAACAAAGGATAGCTTTACTATTTTATTTCTTTTATGTACTTTTATTTCTAAAGGTGCCTTATATATATTTTTAAAGTTACCAATTATCAAAGGAAAGAATAAAACAAACGAGTAAAAATAATTATTTATTGGATACACAATATTTCTATTTCACACACCTCGATGTGTATAATTAATTGTATAATAAGTTGTAGTAGGTTGATTGGACTGTAGGCATAGCATGTAGGTATAACGATGAGTAAGAAATGGAATCAACATGAAAAGTATATATATTTTGACAGATTTTATTCAATAAATCTACCTAAAGTCTTGCTTGATAGTGTTCAGAAAGCGAGGATATGATATGCCTATGCAACCTTTGCACGGCTATTCCCCAGTTGATGCACCTCATAATGATCCACAAAACAAATCTGTAACGCAATGCAAATCAGAGTCCAGTGATGTTAACAAGGTTGGGTATTCGATTGGTAGAAGATATCTTTCCGTTGAGATAATTAAAGCAGGAGTCAAAGAAACAATCGCAAAAACAAACTGTTACTATAAAAGTGAACGTTGCTTTTGAAGTTTTTGAAGACATAGACAAAAATATCAGGTCTGACCAATGAGGTAGGAAAACTATGGAGACGGCATATTCTACTAGAAGAATAGTTATACAAATATCTATAATATCGACACACGCATGTCAAAAAGCGTTTTATCTCTTTTTAACTAACCAAGAGCTGCATATGAAAAGAGAGACATCTAAATGTTTGTCAAGGACTAAACTTGGTAACACTTTTGAGTGACGTCAAAATCATGTCTATGCGTGACCGGTCGCCATGTTAATTGCCGAGTAATATTTGGTAGTTGTGTGCCGTATATGTACGTTTATCTGTGTAGTTGTGCTGTCAAACAGTTGCAAATGGCCTACCTCATTGGCAAATGGGCAGCCATCTTAATTGCCCGATTTATGTAGGTAAGCACGCTAATTTCGTAGGTATGGCAAGTCCATAGGTTTATAAGTCAGTGGGTCTGACACATCGTCTGTCAAAAACGTCGCGTTCAGTTTTATGTATTTTACTTTGTGTGAAAAAATAAAAACTAAATAACTAACGCATCAAAATAAGAAAAATAATTTTATTTAATGCAAGCAATACCAATAGAGACAGTTTCGTGTGAATAAAATGTTTCTAATAAGAGAACTTGTCGTACAATTTACGTCTAATAATTTACGTGCGTGGTGAGGAACGTCCAATAATATATTTTTTATCTTTCTCTATCGTAGTCAGTCTCAGACTCTGTCTACGTTCTCTATGGTCTATTATGGCGAAAGGTGACACATGGTACCATAATTCGTCTTGCACTACTTTTTATTTGGAAATAAAAACGTCAAGTTCAGAGAGGTAAAAAACTGTGTGATAATTCATTTTTAATTTTTTTTTATACAATATTATTTATTGTGTATTTGTAAATCGAATGCACTTTTTGTCCATGTCCTTTATCACCACTACTTTATTTATGTTCAAAACCTCCAATTCGTCAACGACATTGTTTTTTTATTGTAATACTGGTGTGCCAAAATTTTTTTTATACTATCGACTCGATTAATGAGCGATTATCCGAAATCGATTCCTAAAAAATAGATTAAACCTGATTTAGGCATAAATACAATAAGTACTTAAAATAATTACTATAATACTTTCAAAAAGTAATCTTAATACATTTTTGGACATTATTTGACTACTAACAACCAACTAAACAAATTCATCGAACCGTGCATAGTTTCGCGCCGAATTTTCTATCCGATTCAAAATTTAAATTCGGAATGCGCTCGCTATTCAAAAATATTTTGTACAATAGTAATAATGATTGGGCCTTTTAATATTTGATAGTCTCAGAAGTATAAAGAGTTCCTAGTATATTTTTATGTAAGTATGAAACGTATAGTTTCGGGGTACCAACGATTTTATGATTATTCTTTATATTGTAATGAGTGTCGTGGTTGCCAGTGGCTAAAGGCCTCGCCTTGCCTGAGGTCATGGGTTCAAATAAGGGCAAGTACCAATGTGTCTTTTTCAAATTAATTTATTTACTTTTTGAGTATATTTTGGAGATCGTTGACAACGGTGAAAGAAAACATCATGAAGAAACCTGGTCTTATATTCTCAAATGGCCAACACGCAATTGAGCAAGTGTGGTGATCAATGCTCGTGCCTTCTCTGTATGAGAAGAGGCCTTTGCCCTTCAGTGGGACAGTTATAGGTTGGTATTATTATTATATTATATATTGAATAATGAGTTGAGTATAGTATGGTTAGGTTTTGAATTCAGTCGAGTTTGTTGTAATGTTATGAAAATTGGTTATTCTATAGATACTTTTAATAAATTGTCAAGCACGCTTTATCTTGTTTGTTAATTTTAATTCTAGTTTTGCACCTAATAGTCCCTAATTCTTTTGGTTTGTAATTAAACGAATCTATGAAAATATTCCTACGATTAAAATACGTATTTTATATGTTATTGATCGACAGCTACAATTTGTTAACGAGGGTGGGCGCTGGTACCTATAATTACAAGATATTAAGTGTTGGCTGAAATTTTAACTTACAACTCTACTTACCTTTGGCTTATTTTTTTTATTGTAAACCATAACATTTTGTATGTTTACTTGTAGGTGCAAATAAACTATTTTATCTATTTATTTATTTTATGTGCTGTGATTGGTTGATTAAATTTTCAATAGCCAATCGCAGCAGATATCGCGTGCTTGACAATTTGGCACATTAGTTCTGCGATAATTTAGAGGTGAGAAATTCGGCCTTAGAAGTTTATTTTTATTCGTTTTAAGAACATAAATTTGGTTTGTATTTACATCTGCATTCCCCAATTACATACTTAGTGTCAATAACCGCTTATCTTCTTGCGCGATTCCTTACCAAGCGAGTTATGGCATGGTTATGGTTGTCAACCAACTAAGCTGAAAATCAAAATCCAAGATGTCGCCTATGATAATTTGATTTTCATTATTGGGTAATTTTAATGGTTTCTCTGACAAAAGGTGGATAACTTCTAGGTTTCCGTGTTTGTAAATAACGAATACTTATGGGCTTAAAATCAAAATCCAAGATGGCGCCGACGAAAATTTGTTAACTTTTCGTCATGTCTTTAACGAATACGGACTTTAAAATCGAAATTATAGAAAAATAAACAACCGCCATCTTGGATTTAGAATTTGCGGTAATAGCACCCCTGGAGATATAGAAAATCCTTTAGAATATGTTTAATTTTGAAATAGCCGCCATCTTTAATTGTGCGAGGAAATAAAAAAAAATATCTGAACCAAGCAAGAAATTAATAAAATGGCGCTTATTCAAGTGCGCTTGAATAAGCGCAGATTTTGATCAATAAATTAATTATAAATATTCATTAAATATGTTTGGCAGAATGAATATTTTACTCGTGCCTTTTTGCGTTACGAAGTGACAGACAGCTATTTGCACATGCGCAGTAGATATGCCCGAGGAACTATGAACTATTAGTTAATCTGTGGATATGCTGAGCGCCCTTGAATAAACGCCATTTTATTAATTTCTTGCTTGGTTCAGATATATTTTTTTATTTTCTCGCACAATGCATAGTAAAATGTTGTATGATACACGTGCGTAAGATGATTTCCGACTCGTGTCGATTTATCCACTCACTCGCTTCGCTCGCTCGTGAATAAAAATACCACTCATCGGAAATCACCTACTTTCCGCACTTGTAGCATGAATAACTATTATACCATTCCCCCTCTAAAAAGCTTATTTTATTCACTGAAAACAGTGAATAAAAAGTAATCACTGTTTTGGTGTTTGAATTTAGAACACACCAATATATATTTGACGTCCATCTCAATGCTATACAACCTCCTTGCGCAAAGAATATTCGACTTTCAAACTCCTTCATCGATTTAATTTTCAGTTTGTTAATATTTAGGATTTTTTAATAATGATTTTGATTTAAGTCTGGGATGTTTAGTGAATACTTTTTTGGATTTCAATCCTATTATTAATTGCATTGGTGTTACTTAATTATAATTATGTAACGTAACGGAGGTGGTCACTGGCCCCTGAAACACATGCTGTTACCTAGCTCAGAATAAATTTACAAAAAATGAGAAACCCTGATTTTCACATTTTTTTAAATTTTGAATGTACAATACGATATACGAATACATTGTACATACATTGTATTAAAACATTTATTTATTATCATTGTGCTTTTCGCTTAAATCTTTCTTTTTCTCATAGTCATGGTATAAAATATAGTATGTAACTCTTGAATAAAACGGATTTATATCAAGGGCCATGAAATACTCGCATCGTTCACGATTCTAACACTTGAATCACTCGCTGTGCTCGTGATTTAATCATCATGCATCACTCCCTACGGTCGTGATTCAGTTACTAGAATCCTTCACTTGTTCGCGATTCATCTATGGCCCTCGCTTTAAATCCGTCCTTTATTCACTAGTTGCATAATATACTATTGAATGTGACCATGTCAGCTAAAAAACTTATATTTTGAATATCGACCGCATTCCGAATTTGAATTTTGAATTCTTGTACGTAATAGAAAATTCGGCGCGAAATTAGCCACGAATCCGATTTTTTTTCTCAAAATACTTTATGAAATCATTTATAAATTGTATGTAATTGTATGTAAGTTTATACTATAAGTTTTTATTGTATAAACGGGTTTGTTCTAATTTTAAAATCAGTAATTTATTTAAATGAACCGAGTCAATCAAATTAATTTAAAATAATTGTTTGATACACTTAATCGATTAGGCTGAATGCAATTTTTAATCGATTATCATAAAAAAAACAACACCAAAGAAATATCATGATGCAAGGTTGCATCAAAATTTTGTTAGATTTTGGCTTGTTATTTTGTGAACTTTTGTATGAAAACTTAGGTACATAAGGACGCAAATAAAATAAGTTTATCTTTATTTTGTCCTTTTGCATCATTTCAGCAAGCGAAAAGGTTGTTTATATGCATATATTTAGAGCAAATCTAAATTATCTACCGTTTGGCAAGGTGTAGTTATTCGTATTTTGTACACATTTTGCAGTAGACTGATACGGTTTAACCGACCTCAACATGTAAATAAAGATATTTTTTACAAATTTACTGTGTAAAATAGCTGCGTAAACTTATTTTTAACCGACTTTCGAAAAAGGAGGAGGTTCTATGTTCGACTTCTTGTACGTTTTTTTTTTTTGTGTATGTCACCGATATCTCCGTCAATTGTGGACCGATTTTGAAAATACTTTTTTTGTTTGAAAGAGTATGTTTCGAAATTGGTCCCATTTTAATTTGGTGAAGATCTGATGAAGAACTTCGAAGATATACAACAGAACTCTTCAATAAACAACGGCAAATCTCTAGGGACTGCTGCAATTGCATGTCTGTTTGTTGTTTATACCATTTCATAACATAATATCACGCCAGTACGCTCTTAAGGGGTAAGCAGATCTCTCATTTGATCGGTTTTGTTCAAGTTTCATGATATTCGGGTAACCTATTCTGGCGTTATAAGAAACTTACTAAACAACTCACCTATTAGGTTAGGTAGGTACAACTAAAAAGTGAAAAATAAAAAAACTTTTTTACAAAAAAATACTACCGACTTCCAAATAAGAAAACTACAAAGTGAAAAATAACTTTATTTTTGGAAGTCGGTGTCCATAACGCAAAAAATGGTATCTACGAAAGACTCCGACTTCCAAAAATAAAGTTATTTTTCACTTTGTAGTTTTCTTATTTGGAAGTCGGTAGTATTTTTTTGTATTTTTTTTTTTTCTGAATTAATTCGAATGTTGAAAGTTCATGTAAATTCCTGAATTTCATGACGTAATTTGCAAAAATCCCTGCAAATTACCTGTCGACTCAGCTGGTATGTCGTGTGTCAAAATCTTGTCGAGCAGAGTGGTTAGCATAAAGTTTGATCGCAAGATGATTGCTGTTTACAGCAATCAGCAATCATCGCGCGATTTAACTTTCTTTTCTTACGTAATAAGCCTGCCGGTGTCTGTAATCAAATCTTGCAAATTAAATTTGATCCACTGCCCGTTGTTGGCTGAAGCTGAAATTTTGCACATAATATTAATAATGTTGGTTACTCGTGACAATGCAATTATTAATTTAAAATATTGTTTAAAAAAAAAGGTTTTTTTTTTAAATTTGAGATTGTTGAATGTCACTTGGTTTCTAGGGGTCTGTACCCAAAGGGTAAAAACGGGCAACTATTACTACTCTGACTGACTCCGCGGTCCGTCTGTCTGTCACCAGGCTGTATCTCATGAACCGTGATAGCTAGACAGTTGAAATTTTCACAGATGGTGTATTTCTATTGCCGCTATAAGAACAAATACTAAAAACATAAGAAAATAAATGTTTGTGGGGCTCCCATACATATCCCATATTTTTTGGCGTTTTTTAGTGATAATGGTACGGAACCCTTCGTGCGCGAGTCCTATTCGCACTTTGCTGGGTTTTTCTTCAATATATTTACAACAAAAAATATCAGGACACAACAATTTCTTCAAAGGGACGCAAGTTACCTTACAAAATGGGCAATCTCCTTTGTAAAATAGGATATATTTAAAGCCATAACTGCGGTCCCCCTATATCCGTGCCTGGGAACCTACTTAAATATCGAAGTTCGCTGTATAGAAGAACCATAGCCAAGATCCTTTCATCCATTACCACGACCGACAGGTCGTTCTTCATGGGCAGTCAAAATAGCAAGGGAAATCAGATACAGTAGATTTTATGGGATATGATATTTAGTATCATTTAGGACTTGTTGTAGAATTAAAAGAAGCAGAGAAAAATAATGTAACTAAGTACAGTCACTAGCTCAACGCAGCTGACATTTCAGCAAGCAAACCAGTCTATTCATTTATTACACTAAAGATACAATTAAACATGTTTAACAACTAATCATAATAATTTAATTTAACTGTAGGTACTGATAACAGGTAATAACTATTTTAATGATCGACTCAGGCTGAGTCAGGCTACAATCATCTTCCTATACCTAGTATCTAACAAATTATTGCTGGCCATTGTTGTTATTGTGGACTTATCGCAAGGATTTAGCAGCCTTGTTTCATCATCAAATCTGCCAGTTTAAAGATTCTTAGCCAGCTGAAAGCTTCCGATTGTGGTTGAGCGCCCGTTGCCCCGGAGGCAGTGCCCGTGGTGGTATCAACACGGGACGGCACTCGCTCTGGAGTGCGTGGCGAATTCGTCGGCGATTTCTTTTCGGCCTTCTGGTTTTCTGGCGATTTTGTAATGGCTGGCGAAGTCATTCTGTAACAAAAAAATGTTCTGGTCATCTTTCTAATAGAGAATAATGTTGCGCCGACCTCGTATAAAAAAGGATAAGACCAAGAAGTAATAGGAATGCTGGGATGCTGCCTTTTCGATTACGATGCTAATAAGCAAGTAGGGGTAGTAGGTATGTCGATTTTTGGCGTTTTATTAGGTACCTAGTACTGCAGCAGTATTTCGTAGTTAAGTGCGCAAAGAGTTTAAACTCTGTCCAAGCGACCAAACCGGCCAATCACACAAACCGGAAATCCACATCGCGTCATTCATCTCGCATGTGATTGGTCGATTTGGTCGATTGGATAGAGTTTAAACTCTTTGCGCACTTACGCAATACGGCTGCTGGTTGCACTGAAAAGTTAGATCTAGGGTCGGGCGCCCAGAACCCTAGGTGCCTGCGGCAGGTGTGTAAATAGCTTAAGTAAGTATAAACACCGGCCAAGTGCGATTCGGACTCGCGCGCGAAGGGTTCCGTACCATTATCGCAAGAAACAGCCCCACTTAAATATTCTGTTTTTAGTATTTGTTGTTATAGCGACAACAGAAATACATCATCTGTGAAAATTTCAGCTGTCTAGCTATCACGGTTCATGAGATACAGCCTGGTGACAGACGGTCAGACGGATCGCAGAGTCTTAGTAATAGGGTCCCGTTTTTACCCTTTGGGTACGGAACCCTTAATAGTCAAGTTATTTCAAAGCATAACATTATTATTGCTAGGTACCTAAACCAGAACCAGCTCAGCAGCCAGAACCGGGGTTTATTGCGGAAAGGTTTGTATTACATCGGCACTAGCGTGACAGAAACAATGGGTCGCCGGTCGGCCCAGGGTTACGGTACGGGTTCACTTATGTTACTACACATTCTTTTTCTGTCAACTTATTAACCAACGGGCAAGGAAAACGAATGAAATTGAATGGAGTTGCGAGTAGGTTTACCTATTCGGGCCTTTTGAGTTACCAAAACAAGCTGATAGGTAAGTACCTATGGGTCAGCTCATACAATGATGCGACGCTGTCAAAGTCAAAAATATTTATTTCAACTAGGCCACTAAGCGGCACTTTTAAACGTCAACAATTAAAATGTATAATACAAGTAATAATTGATTCTAGAGTCTGGCAAACGAAAGTAGAGACTGAAAAAGCGCGACAAATTAAAAAAAAGCGAATTAAAAAGACATAAACAAGAAGAAAATCATGCTGTGTAGTCGGAGGATACATCTGGTTTTGGCCAGCAAGCTCGCCAATATGCCAGACTCTACCGCCCATTCGGACGCACAGACTTATTAAATTAGCGATACAATAGGGAACATTACTGCCAATTGCTCCCGCCAGATGGCGCTTGACGGCTCAGAGTAAACAAAAACATAACAACATGGCGTCTACTACTTTTTGTGGTTACAGATCTATTTTTTACTGTTTTTAAGATAACCTGTGTTCAAAAACCAAATAATAATAAAGTAGTTAGCTTCATTTAACTTTCACTATTAGTTTTATATTTTGTATGCTTAGACTGCGAAATTTTGTCGCTCGACTTTGACAGTTTGTTTTTTTTAGGGATGGGTCCGTTAAATCAAAACGTAACTTATATCGGATATGTCTTAGATATCATATCATATCGATATCAAAATAACCGATATTACAAAAGCTGTATCTAATAAATACCTTACTAGCGTGCGAGAAGTAATAATTCAAAACCTAAAAACCGTAACAATGCGAAAACGTACGAACTACGAACAAAACGCAATATTCACAAACGTTGGAACCATAAGCGCTACCTATCTTTCTAAGTTTTATTTCGCGTTCGTTGTTAGTTTGCTCATCTAAATAACATTTTAACTTTTGCAAACTGTAATACTGATATCGATATCTGAAAACCGTTTTTGATATCGATATGAAAACACATGGATAACCGTTTGCGCAAAAAACTGAAAACGCCCTTCTCTAGTTTGTTTACGCAGAAACCTGTGGCGCCATCTGAGCGCAGCTTTGCGGATAGTTCCCTATTAAGAACTTTATCAAGTACTCAATAAAACGGTACTTTTTGAGAATTTGAATTTTTTATTTTGCTGGACGTAAGTCATCCAGCAAAATTTGAAATTCGAATTCTCTCACTGTTATGTGTACTTTCCATGTAATAAAAAAAATACTACTTTGTATCGCTATATTAGAAAGTGCGCGCAGCGCCAGGTCTTTGTGAGAGCTGACCCTAAGCGACATTTATACAAATACAAATAATCATTACAATGCATGTCCTCGCGTCCTGCGAGGCCGTGGTTTCTCAACGTGAAGAAATCCTCGGAACGGTGAGGTCGCTCCGCGAAGCCTGTGAAGCCCCCAGGAAGCTTCTGCGCTTTTGGACGGAGTTAGGCTGGCTACTTTAGCCGGTAACCCCACGCACAACGGACCAAATGGGAGTCTGAGTGCGGAAAAGGGAGTCCCTCTTCTATTCTATTCTATTCTATGCATGTCCTCGAAATGAGCGTTTTCGAAGCAGCCAAACTGTGCGGAAAGTGTCACTTTATTTTACTACTAGTGCTTTTTACTATCCTGTACTTTTTTTAAATTTTTAACTCCAACGTCGGCCCGCCGCATAGAGTTTTTATTATTTGAGAAAAGTTTTAAAAATTAGTTAAGTACAGATTATCATTCATATAAAAGGTAAAACAAAACTAATACTTAATTTAAGGCGTTTTTAATTACTCTGGATTTAGATTTTGATCAATAAATTAATTTTAAATATTCATTAAATATGTTTGGCAGAATGAATATTTTACGCGTGCCTTTTTGCGTTACGACGTGACAGCTATTTGCACATGCGCAGTAGATATGCCCGAGGAACTATGAACTATTAGTTAATCTGTGGATATGCTGAGCGCCCTTGAATAAGCGCCATTTTATTAATTTCTTGCTTGGTTCAGATATATTTTTTTATGTCCTCGCACAATGCATAGTAAAATGTTGTATGATACACGTGCGTAAGATGATTTCCGACTCGTGTCGATTTATCCACTCACTTGCTTCGCTCACTCGTGACTAAAGATACCACTCATCGGAAATCACCTACTTTCCGCACTTGTAGCATAAATAAATATTATTGACATATTTTTTTTACAGCAGTTACTGTGTGTTATTTACATTTTTTTAATATATAGAGCTTGGCAACTATCTTATCTGATGGAAAGCGGTGATGTGGTCGACACTGTAGCTTGCCTAGAAGTAACCTATTCATTCTTGACTTAAAGACCCCGAGGTTGCTGCCATCGGGAAACACAGACTCCGGAAGGGAATTCCACTCCTTAGCTGTATGCATAATGAAAGAATTTCCAAAACGTTTAGCGCGTAGGTATGAGTCGTGGGATGTCCACCATGTATCGATTTTAAGGGTACTCGTAGAAGGCACTTGAAAATAAAATAAAATAATTTCTGTCTACCAAAGATCCATATTTTGTAGCATTTATTATTAAGGTTACACTGGTCGACGGCACGAACTATTTTGTGCGCGGGGTTAAAATGCATTTTATATCAACCGACAACACGTGCGGAAGAGATAGATGCTGTGATGAGCAGTAGGAAGCTAGTTCGCGTAAGAATACACACTTTTGCAAATTTGTAGCGAAATGGATAATGATTTAGGACAAAACCGAGCGCGCGAAATTTTATAATCAGACCTTTGGGAGTCTGGATATCATGAAAAAACGACTAAACGTATCTGTTCAAAATTAAATTATTTGCATTGTTGAACTACTAATCTATCCCTGTATGGTGGCCGTTTTTCAATTTTCCGTCTTCTTATGGCATTTATTTGCGCCGAAAAATGCGTTAAAATTAGTGTCGAAATATGGAAATTTTGACGCTCATAACTTTCAAATGTTTTCATTTTTAGGGTTCCGTACCCAAAGGGTAAAAACGGGACCCTATTACTAAGACTCCGCGATCCGTCTGTCTGTCTGTCTGTCCGTCTGTCACCAGGCTGTATCTGCGTTTTTAAGGCAGCTTTGTTTGTGCCTAATAAAGCAACAGTTATTATAATAAGCTTGTTCTAGCAATAGCTAACATAACACGCGTCGTATCACCGGACCACCGGTCGACCATGACCCGATTAGAGCAATCATTTGATAAAATAACGCTTTTGAGGTCGCGTCGCCGATTGTGAAGACTATAGGGCTGCCATCGGATTTGGAGAGAACTACAAATTAGAAAACCTTAGATATATTTAAATAGATTTTTGCAGTCTTGCAAGGCTTATTCGACACCAACTTCGGAAAAGAAAGTTACTTTTCGCCTTGTTGTGTTTTGTTTAGGAAGTCGGTTTGATTTTTTTTTTATTTTCCTCTCATTAGTTTTGGTAGGTACCTCCAGTTATCATTATAATCATTTATAGCCAAAGAACATCTCATGACGATTCCAATAAGCCCAAAGACGACTAGGATACATAGTTTTATTTCGGAGTTCCAGTGGCCATTGTGGTCTTCTTCATCAGTTCCACTTCACCAAATGTTACTTTCTGAATGCAAATGATTGCATTATTGATGAAAATACCAAAATCGCTATATGTATGCCTATAATATTCGATTTCGATTTCGATTTCTCTAGGATTCCATCATCAGATCCTGGTTTCCTTATCATGGTACCACTCTTGGGTTATCTACTTTACAATAAAAAAAAAATCATCAGTATCAGTTCATAAACGACGAAGTTATCGCAAACACACATAAAAAAAAATACGGTCGAATAAAGAAACCTCCTCCTTTTTGGGAAGTCGGTTTAAAATGGAAGGACATTTTAGCAAGTGTTCTACAAATTGCGCCTGAGCTGTCTAAGTATCAAGACGCAACGTTTAACCTCGATGAAAAATTCATTCTATTGTGTAAAACACAAATAGTTTTTGATCAACAGAAGTATGTCAACAACCTCTATGTAACCTAGCGAGGCTGGTAGATTAACTATGGTGACCTATTTAACTCTTTCGTAGTATCTTTAGATAACAGTATGCAAGCAGGACACATATTATGTATCTACGCATGAAATAGGTAAGTACTTATGACGTGACGTGTGCACATTGCACAGATATAGGTACCTAGCCATGCCCTAAAATTTCATTGATAATACTTAATATAAAAACCGGTCAAGTGCGTGTCGGACTTCGCACATTTAGGTTTCCGTACCAAACCGCAAAATTAAGTTGGTTGTAATAGGCAAAATGTTGGTTGTAATGGAATTTCAAAGAAAACATCTCGTTTATCAATATAATGGTCTTTGTTAGTAAAACATACGTAATAATAAACATTATCACAGAATTTTAAGTTCATAGGTCAATTGGAAGTTAAAAAATTCGGACAGACGGACAAACGGATACGTGAGTGACAGCAATAGGGCTCCATTTGGATCGTTCAAGTACGGAACCCTATAAAGAGTTGTTGTTTTGTTTGTGAGATTCGAAATGTTTTGACATGAAACATTTTCAGTGAAAGACAGAGATTTAAATCTTTGGTTCGTGTAACCAAAGATTATAAATGACCGACCTACTTCCGGGTAGAATGAGGTCAACACTTTGTGAAAATTACAGGGTTTCATAGAATTTCAGTAAATGTTTACTATACAATGGGCTGTTAAATTATATTTTATTAATAGATATTTAGGTAGTATCTATAAAAAGGCCTTTTTTCAGATATTCTTAAACTTACGACTCACTTTTCAGCCTTGTAGAGTAAGATAAGTATCCTATTTTGTCACAAAAAGACACACACTGTTGAGATTTTTAGGTATATTGTTAGGTCCAATATTTGAAAATCATGCATAAAGTAGAGCGGATTTAAACGTAATATTTGGATTTGTGCCACAACGACCAAATGATTACTACTGATTTCGCGTAGTGCGCCCGCGCGTGTATAGTCGTCGGTAACTGTGCTCGGTCTGGACGGTCTGCGACTGGCTTCATTGTTGATACTCTGAGTCTCTCAGGGGCACGCCTATAGCTACTGTTGTCACTCCTCTACATAATACCAATTTGGTGTCAAATGGGTAGGCGAGAGTTATTATGATTTCCACGAACACATAGATGCCCTTTTTTATGACGTAATATAACGTAAGGTGACGCTTGGGCAATCAGTTGCTTCATTGGTTCGAACATGTTTTCTTTGATGTTTTAAATCTTGATAAAGACAAGAAAATTAAATTTGTTAAATTTCGTTACCGACTGGTTTACTTTTGGGCCGTAGG
Organism: Orthosia incerta; assembly: GCA_948252205.1. NCBI lineage: Eukaryota > Metazoa > Arthropoda > Insecta > Lepidoptera > Noctuidae > Orthosia > Orthosia incerta. The sequence goes on from OX411759.1 coordinate 12,485,431, forward strand.
TTAAGTTAAGACGACTACAGTCGCCAACGACCTTAAGTTTACACTAGTCGATAATTTTTCCATACAAACGTAGTCTAGGGATTACTCCACTGTTTGACGATGTACGTTCAAAAATGATATCAATTTGTCTCATCATTATCTAGCCCTGTATGGAAACAAAAAATTGAAAGTTATGAACGTCGAAAGTTACTAATTTTAACGTATCTTTGGGCGGAAATAAATACCATAAGCGAAAGGAAAATTGCAAATTGCCATCATACAGGGATAGATTAGAATTTAATTTTGAAAATATACATTTAGTTGTTTTATCATGATATCTAGACTCCCAAAGGTCTGTTTATAAAATTTCGCGCGCTCGTTTTCGTCCTAATTAAACCATCATCCATTTTGCTACAAACTTGCAAAAGTGCTAGTTCGTACACGAACTAGCTTCTTACTGCTCATCACAGCATCTATCTCTTTCGCACGTGTTGTCGGATGAGATAGCATACATTTTAACCCCGCGCACAAAATAGTTCGTGCCGTCGCGCGTCGACTAGAGGAACCTTAAGGTTTCAAAATAAAATTATTTGCATTGTTGAACTACTAATCTATCCCTGTATGTTGGCCGTTTTGCAATTTTCCTCCTTCGTATGGTATTTATTTCCGCCCGAAGATGCGTAAAAATTAGTGATGAAATATGGAACTTTCGACGCTCATAACTTTCAAATTTTTATTTTTTTTTACTTTTTTGTTTCATACAGGGCTAGATAATGATGGAGACAAATTGATATCAGTTTTTATTTTGAATGTACATCTAGTAATAGCCAGACTACGTTTGTATGGAAGAATGATCGACTGGTGTGTTTCCTTATGGGAGCAAAACGCGGACTCGTTTCACATCACCCGCGCGACCCAGTAGTTCAGCAGCGATTCAGTAGTTTTTTCCTTATTATTCTAGACTTAAAAAAAACGTCAAGATGTAGATAATTGATTTTTCTTTGAGATAGTGAACATTTCATTAAAATACGCCTGGCGGTTTTAGTGCGATCATCGTTTTTTTGCCCGTGTTAGACATTACTTTACAAATTAATTACATTATGTTATACGAAAAAAAATATATTCATAGATGAAATTATTAAGAAAATGTCTTACGTAACATATGTTTTTTTTTTTAAATTACGACAAGCCGTTTAGACGCGATTCTCATTTTAAAATCAGCTACTGAGGTGTATCTGCGCCTTAAATGGATTTAATTTCCTGCGAGCGATGTTCTAGCAATTAATTAGAATTACAGCATTTTTTTTTATTTATCGTACATCAAAGAAAACGTAGTAGGCAGCAGTGTACCTGCAAGATACACAGTCATTTGATAGTTCATGTACAAAGGCGAAATTAAAAGTTGAGTTTTATAGCAGCATACCTTTGAGTGATAAAGAGAGAAGAAAGAGATCCAGTGTACGTATAATTGCTTAGGCATACAAAAATCTACATAAATAAGTCTAAATGCTCAATACATGGCAATTTGCTTCTGTGTCTTATACTTCAGAAGCACATGTAATAATTTCACCTTGGATCGCCCTCTATTCACCTGCTACCTAAGTAATCAACAATAAGCACAAGAATAGCAACGGTTTATTTGTCTCTGACCTGGAATCCCCTTCAATGGCTGTTAACCGATCGTAACTCCGTACTGTGTAACGTTCATAGGCGATGCACCGCTGATTACGTCAGCTAAGCAGATAAACTGTGTTCATGTTGTACGCACGTACTGGCGCGTATGTCCCATTGAATACTGATAACGTGTAGGTACTGTTAGAAAGTTTGTAAGCCGTGGGAACTTCTATTGTGGGTGTACCTATGGGGCCGTCCATTAATCACGTGATGTTTTTTTAGCATTTGTGATACGTGGTGAGGTTTAAGACTCACCCCCCCCCAAAGAATCTTAAAAAAATTAGAATATTATCTTTAAATACAGGTATAAAGTATAATTTAATTTTATTCTGAAATTAAAGACCATGACAAAAATGTCTAGACTGAAAGGTTGCAGGTAGTTTTTGACTGAATATAAAAATAATATAACACGCGCAATAGCAGTAGGTACACGCCGCTTTTCGATTAAGAAATCGCGCGTTTGACGAATAAATAAATACACGAGATATCTTACTACACCCCTTGCTGATAGATTTTTGCTAAACCCCGCCCCCCCCCCCCATTTCAAGCCTCACGTGATTAATGGACGGTCCCTATGTATATGTATATCGCACCAAAATATTTATCTCACAAACATGAAATCATAACATTATTTATCTTTATTTAGCCAGTGATATGAAAGGCTGGACCAAGAGCGCCCAAAGGCCGCCATATTAATCGGGCCAGGTATTTTAAATTATCTCTTGAATGGCATTGGCGCGGCACGGCAATATGCTGACGTAGCCAGTTCCATCAGCTAGCCTACTCTGGAAGCTAGGTTGGCGAAACTGTACTGTTCTCTACGCGTCTGTCCCCAATTTGAATGAACTGTCTAAGGCCCGATTTTTCAATAGCCTTTGTATAAAAAAAATGTCAAACGGACATTTTTATTCCTCAGTTAAAAGTTATCAGCAATTGAAAAATCGGCCCTAAATCAATTTACCCCTAGACCAGGCTAGAATAACTCCAGCCCAAAAAAAAAGGAGGTTCAATTAAAGCAATATTCTCATCGAGCGCTTGCCCCCATCGACCAAGCACCGAAGTTCGCTGCCCTAAATCCTTTGCGGTCCTTCGAAGCCTCCAATTTAGCCCGCTACCTAAAGTAGGTATAGTACAACAAAGGTTATGTAAGTAGATACTTACGTAGGTACACATCAAACGGCATTGTTTTAAAAATAGAAAGTATAACACTTTGTGCACTTGAATTTAAAACATTTTCACTAACTAAATTCGTAAAACATCTCAAAATATGACACATCACTTGAACTACACCTGCGCTTATGCCTTTCTGTCTACCCCTTCACCGTGTTATTATTGTATTACTTATAAACATAAACAAAGCCTCTGTAATGATAATTTGTAATTTGTTCAAACATGCCAAATAAAGTTGCTCACTATGCTAACACCATAAAAATTATCACTTCATGTGAATATAATAATATTGTCAACGACAAACATGATAGGAACGGCAAAATCGTAGCAAAATGATGAGTTATACCAATATAATGTAATACATAGATGTAAACAGACGAAGTTATGTTCATCCGCGATAACTCGACCTACTGACACGGAACCGCGAAAAGGAACACAATACAAGAGAAGAAAAATAAACAAAAAGTTTTATGAAAAATGTAGTTGTTGTTTATGTTACCTTGGTTACTGGTAGAGTTTCGTGAAAGACAGGTGATGCCGTAGGAACAGCTCGTAGATCTCCGGCGGGAGAGGTGCGACAGGCGAGCAAGCAGGGCGGGCGGTGAAGCGCCAGTGGGCCACTCGCCACTGCCGCCCGCCTGCGTCCCTGCGCGTCACGTCTCTCAACTGCGCAAGGCGCACTACTACCGATTCTACGTACGACATTTCTCAGATAATTGTTACATAACGGGGAAAGTGAAATGGGTTTTGATTTTTTTATAGACGTTATCTTACTTTTGGGACAACGGTATCGTAACCATTTGGTAAAACTTCTAAAAACTCATTCACAAAACAGTAGGAACCTTTTAATAAACAGAAAACTTATAAACTCAAACGTAATAATTTATTTCAATTAAACCATTTAAAAAGATGTTTTTGAATTCTAGTCAAGCAAAAGATAATTGGTACTACTGCCAGAGTTTACTAAATAGTTACTAACGTAACTACTGCGTTATAAGTATTCCAACCTATATGATGCCTAATAATAGATATTAACATTATAATCTGCTTGGAAACTTACAATAATCTTAATGCTTCAGAGAGTGCGAGGAATACTCAAAGCGCGGTGTTGACCCCGCTCACCGCACTTAAAACCAGCACCTTTGATATTACGGAAAAGTAACTTAGAAGGTTATCAGTAGATAAAGAGCAGATATTCAAGCAAAGCTGGTAGGAGTAGCCAGTACTATAATAGTTCAGAAAGGTTCAAATAATGAGTCCGTAACAGTTTTATTATGGAGATTGTAAGCTAAATTATGGTAAAGTTCTAATAATTTTAAAGCCGTGTTTTCCGTACCCAGACCTTGAGGTCAGGGTCGATCTCGATACGTTGAATACGTTCATATTTCCGCGTATGTTGTTTTTCTGTTACCATGTGATCATCAGTGGCATAAGATGCGCATGAGCAATAAACACAAAAGTTTTTCTATGAGTTGCTACGCTAACTACACATCACTATTCGTCAACGTCGGTATTATATAAATATTTTTCTCAAAAATGGTATGTAATGTTGTCATAACATCTCTAAAAAGTATCCAGAAAGTGAACTCTACCGGAGACTTATTCACAACTGTCCAGTAAGAAGCGAGATTTTAAATTTGGAATCTCCAACTGTCCAGTAAGTAAGTATGTAATTTACTTACTGGACAGTAGTAGGGATTGGTCCGATATATCAAAACGTAACTTATAACGAATATATTTAGATATCATATCATATCGATATCTATATCAAAATAACCGATATTACAAAAACTGTATCTAATAAAAACCTTACTAGCGTGCGAGAACGAATAAGTCAAAACTTAAAACCGTAACAATGCGGAAACGTACGAACTACGAACAAAACGCAAACTTCACAAACGATAGGAACCATAATTATGCGCTACCTCTCTTTCTAAGTATTATTTCGCGTTCGTTGTTAGTTTGCTCATCTAAATAATATTTTAACTTATGCAAACTGTACTAAATGATATCGATATCTGAAAACCGTTTTCGATATCGACATGAAATCTGTATATCGGTTACATAACCGTTTGTGCTGTCCAGTAAGTAATACTTACTTACTGGACGAAGGAGATTCCAAATTTAAAATCTTGCTTCTTACTGGACAGTTAACAATAAGTTACAATAAGTCTCCAGTATAGTTTACTTTCTGGATACTTTTTAGAGATGTTATGACAACATTACATACCATTTTTGAGAAAATGATATAAACTCTTTTCAAATAAAATGTCAATGGTGCAACGTAGGTAGCCTCTGGCTGTGTTGACTTAAATATGTATCTATCTGTTTAGTTAGATTCGTATTAATGCTGATGTAACCAGTGGCAGCCTATGATTCAAATTAGAACCGATTGTTCTTCCTTTATTCCATTGATATGTGTAGAGGTATTTAATTTGTGACCTACATTACCGTAGGCATTAAAGTTCATCTCATGAAAAAGTTTCGAGACCTTGTTATGGCCATTCATGATTTTGCAAGGACTATAATTAAATGTGAGCTTGTTGGCTTTGTCCGTGGCCGTTACCCCAGAGTTTTGTTATTCCAGCCACCATAATCTCCTATATTAGGTACAAGTGTGTGATCTCGCGGGCTACAAGGAAGTGGCAGTGTAAATATAGCATCTGTTGGTTTTTAACGATATTTAGATCGACGGGATGTCAGTCTGGGATCGTCACCAAACTTGGGCTATTTACAGAACCCGGTGATTTACGAGCATTTGATGTACAACTCTAGATATGGGGCACATTAATCTAATACACACGAATTCTACGTTTAATTTTAACTTGGATTTTCAACACATAGCGCATAAGTATTTTTTTAAATCACAAAAATGAGTATAATGACTTCCGTCTCCAGTCCCTTATTGTTCATGATTGAGAAATGCTGCTTTGGAAAAAAAAGGTTTCAGTTTATTTATCTTTTCCTTCAATTAATCAACAATGCTAGTCATGGTGCTTAAGATTTAGTCTACCTATCAAGTCAGTACTCGTAGGTACGGCCCCAGCATTGACACTGCAACTGAGCATTCGTGTCAAGGAAATCATGTGCTAGATAATCTAGGTTGCCTACGCAAAAACTTTATAGTAATAGTAGGTATCTATATAATACTATTTGAAATCTAATAAAACCTTTAAACGAATAATTCTTGTATATATATATAATCTGAATCTCGGAAACGGCTCCAACGATTTTCATGAAATTTAGTAAGCAGGAGGTTTCAGGGGCGATAAATCGATCTAGCTAGATTTCATTTTTAGAGAACATCGTTTTCTCTATTTCCACACAAATATTGCCCACTGGTCCCTAATGGTTATTCAAATACTTACTAGTTTTGTAACAGCGACTGTGAGTCTTTGCTTTAAGAAGTTTTTCATCTACTCCTTTATTACCTCTTTAGAAGTTGGCCTACATGACACCAGATGACATAGACATGGGATACTAGAATCAGTAAGGTCTGCGTAAGGTAGGCAATCAAATTAGCTAAATAAACTAGCTGGACTGGTTCCTAAACTTTATGAACCGGGTAAAACGGGGTGAATGGGAACAAAAATTTGATTTGGATTTTAACTTTGATACCAGTTTGTGGTTTCAAACAAAGCAACTTTTTTTTAAATAATTACCTGCTAAAATGCTGCAAATAATTTAAAAATAAAGTGAAAATCTATGACCAGTGTGTGTTGCCAGTGATTACTCGGGACAGAGACAGACGTGGTCGCTCTTAAGGGTACACTAGTCAACGGCACGTGCGCGGGGTTAAAATGCATTTTATATCAACCGACAACACGTGCGGAAGTGATAGATGCTGTGATGAGCAGTAGGAAGCTAGTTCGCGTACGCAACTAGCTTCCTACTGCTTCCTACTGCATATACTTTTGCAAATTTGTAGCGAACTGGATAATGATTTAGGACGAAACCGAGCGCGCGAAATTTTATAAACAGACCTTTGGCAGTCTAGATATCATGAAAAAACGACTTAATCTCAAATATTTGCATTGTTGAACTACTAATCTATCCCTTTATGGAGGCCGTTTTTGCAATTTTCCGTCTTGTTATGGTATTTATTCGCGCCCAAAAATGCGTTAAAATTTGTGTCGAAATGTGGAACTTTCGACGCTCATAACTTTCAAATATTTTCTTTTTTAGGGTTCCGTACCCAAAGGGTAAAAACGGGACCCTATTACTAAGACTCCGCGATCCGTCTATCTGTCTGTCCGTCTGTCACCAGACTATATCTCTTGAACCGTGATAGCCAGGCAGTTGAAATTTTCACAGATAATGTATTTCTGTTGCCGCTATAATAGCAAATACTAAAAACAGAATAAAATAAATATTTAAGTGGGGCTCCCATACAACAAACGTGATATTTTTGTCGTTTTTGCGATAATGGTACGGAACCCTTCGTGCGCGAGTCCGACTCGCACTTGGCCGGCTTTTTAATTTTTTGCTTCCATACAGGGCTAGATAATGTTGAGACAAAATTGACATCACTTTTTATTTTGAACGTACATCGTCAAACAGTGGAATAATCCCTAGACTACGTTTGTATGGAAGAATTTTCGACTAGTGTAACCTTAATGGGCCTCATCAGAAAACTTAAAGTCACCCGAAGGGCAATGGAGAGGGCTATGCTCGGAGTTTCCTTGTGTGATCGAATCAGAAATGAAGACATCCGCAAGAGAACCAAGGTTACTGATATAGCCCGAAGAATTTCCAAACTTAAGTGTCAGTGGGCAGGGCACATTGCTCGCAGAACAGATGGCCGTTGGGGCCGAAAAGTTCTGGAGTGGCGACCGCATGCCGGAAGACGTAGCGTTAGAAGGCCTCCCTCTAGGTGGAGCGACGACCTGGTCAAGGCTGCGGGCGTCCGGTGGATGTGAAATGCACAAACCGATCAGTGTGGTGAAGCTTGGGGGAGGCCTTTGTCCAGCAGTGGACGTCTTTCGGCTGAAATGATGATGATGATTGATGATGAAAGTGAAAATTCTCTTCAAAGTTTTGTTCACATTCACCCCTGCAGTCCTATTCACTTCATTTTACGGTAATCTATTTTTTTAACCGACTTCGCAAAAAGCAGGAGGTTATCAATTCGATTGTATGTTTGTTGCCTCAGAACTTTTTATTGGGTGAACCGATTTTGATGATCCTATTTTTATTCGAAAGCTGGTGTTTGTCATGTGGTCCCATTTTCATCAAAATTTGATGAAGAACTTCGGAGATATGCATCAGAACTCTTCAATAAATGACGGAAAATCACTCGGGATAGCTGCAATCGCATGTCTGTTTATTGTTTAGACCATTTTATAACATATCATCACACTGGTAAGCTTTAAAGGGGTACGCAGGTGTGAACAGTTCACCCTGGTATACTCTCATTCCACCGGTTTTGTTTATTTTAGTTTCATGTTACTGGGTTAATGGGGTTATTCTATTCTGGCTTCACTTTGGGCGTTATAGGTACCTAGCCTATAGAACTGGTCCATTAAGTACCACAACAAAAAATTTAAAAATAATAATCTTTTTTACAAAAATTACAACCGACTTCCAAACTAAAACACTACCACGGCTAATATAATACTAGCATAACACTACAAAGTGAAAAATAACTTCAATTTCGGAAGTCGGTGTCAAAAAACGAAGAAATGAAAACACGAACACCGACTTCTGAAATTGAAGTTATTTTTCACTTTGTAGTGTTTTTGTTTGGACGTCGGTTGTAATTTTTGTAAAAACGTTTTTTTTATGTTTAGAAGTTTCTTTTCTGGGCTTTCAGGAAACGTCCTCTGGCACAAAAATTGGGAACTATTCGCTTGTTTGCCGTGGAATGGTTCAAGTTTACCGTTCCACTAGCTACAGCTCTGCTACGAACTGCCAACTTCTTTCACGAGATGGCGTCGTGCCCCTCTGAAGTGTTGAAAATGCTAAAAGCCAGCCCTTGATGACTAAACGTGTTGTTCTGGTTTGTAATCAGAGGGCGCTACAAGTTGAACTTGGCTTTGAATTCAGATAAAGTTTAGAAGTTTTTATGAATGAAATAGGGACTTGATTTTCATAAAATTATTTTCAACACACTTGCTCATAAAGTGGCTCTAATTTCACCGCAATTAGGCACATAATGATACCTGTTACCAAACTGTGACTTTTTCATTGCTATTATTCACAAGTGAGTAATAGAGATTTTTTTCATTTATTGGTTAAGTTGCTTTGTTCTTAAAAAAGTTTCGTTACAAAAAAGATCGTGCTCAATAGTACAAATAAATTAACGTACCTATTGCTTGCTCATTTCATGCAACTTCGTATTTAAATAGATATTTTCAACTTGTACGTGCTTTAATATAAATTTATTTGCTCTGTAATAAAGAAAAATAGATTTTCCCTATTTTGTACGTGGCTAAAACACTATCCAAGAAAAGTCAAAAAAAGAAACCTCATTCTTTTGGGCGCACGGTTGGCGCAGTGGTTGAGCGATTGACTGCTGCGCTGCATGTCGCGGGTTCGATTCCCGCACGGAACAATTATTTGTATGACCTACAAATAGTTGTTCCGGCTCTGGGTGTTTGTGTATGTGAGTTTATATGTTTGTAAACGCACCCACGATACAGGCGAAATTCCTAGTGTGGGGCAACGTTTTAACAAAAAATAAATAAGCAATTTAGTCTATGGCCGATCGCCATTGTTAAATGCGCGCGCATAGGAAAACTGATTAATTTAGCCCGCCATTGCGAAAAAAAATTTACAACTTGTTTTTACTGTTGAAAATGATTATTTTGTATTATTTTCTTCACAAGTGTGTTGAAAAACGTCGTATGATACACGTGTGTATTGATGATTACCGTCCTTGGCTCTCCTAAGACCCTCACCTACGGCTCGGGTCTCAATGGCGCCTCACCAACATTGCACACTTGTACCATAATGTATTATCTGCATTTTATTTGGATAAGTATACGAGATGTGGCTTCCTCTTTAATCATTGAATATAGGGAACAGCCAATGTGGCGACGCCTGGGGAAGGCCTATGTCCAGCAATGGACGTCTTTCGGCTGAAATGAGGATGATGATAGGAACGAGTTTTAATATATAACTTTGGATGCTTGTTTCAGAAAATATAGATAAGAAAAACATCGTAACTATGAGTTAATAAATAGATAGTAATAGAGAAGCCGAATTTTATGATTCGAATTCCCTCATCTTTACGAGGTAGCTCAGACTGACTATAACATTAATATATTACCTATAATACTCGTACCTACAGATATGACGTTTATACAGGTGTGGAGTTGAGGGTCATTTACATTTTAAAATGTTCCAGAAAGCTATCTCGGAGAGCTTAGGGCGACTTTACACTTGATTTATAGGCGCAGGTAACTGCTAAAAAATTCAAATTTCTAGCCGCGTGCTGTAGTTCTCATTTATAAAGTTCGCTGTAACTTTGGGAAGCCTCCATATGTAGCGGCTGTTGAAGAACGATTTTTGCATTCTCGCCTTGTTGGAAAAGTAAACCTAGGTACTTTTTGTTGAAGTGTTTTTTTAGATGTTTCTCTCTCCTGCTAGGTGGTGAGGAGAGTAGAAAGCAACTATGGTTTTTCTTACACTCCCACAGTTATGTCCACAGATCTGTGGTTATGTCTGTAATATTATTGCTGCATGGTAATTTCATCATACCCACCCCCTGGTATTTGAGTATAAGCAATTAGAATAAAGTTATTTTGTGTGTGGAAGGGACAGATGTATATGACTTGTATACATTTTTTCCTTACACACATTCAACATAACCTTACTCTTAGACCTTATGGTCACCTCCCTGCTGCTGCTACCTGTATCTGCTACAGATGGATAATACCAAAAGTAAGTTTCGATATATATATTATCGAAGTATTCTCTTTATCCGGAATTATTTTGGGGACGAGACAGAGACAGCGTTTGTCTTCCATCTCTATCGGCCATCATGTCAAAGTTCACTTCATTCTTCGTTCATCAATTTCATTATTATCGAAGAAACAAGCTAAACATACCGCTGTGCTCATCACGTGGCTGGTACATTACTTATTAAGTGAATTAATTACTATGAGGAGGTGAAACAAGCGCGGATTGCGGTCGTGTTAGCAATTTATATGCGGTGTTGCTAACATCTGCCGTCTGCATATTCAAGCTTGTAATACAAACTTAGTTCAAGACACTGACTTTATTAATGTAGGTACTAGATGTGGCATTATCAAACAGCGTGTTGTATAGTCTGGCCTTTGTGCCCAGTTGATGGCAATCGGATGGTCCCTATAATATATTACGCATTTCGCCAGGTGCGCCGATAATGTGCACATAATTATGCTGTACTTAAAGTTTGCACCAAAGCGAACACTAGAACACTACACATATAATAAAACTTATAAACTAATAAAAACTTTATACAAACATTTAACATAGTTTTGTCCGTGAGCATAAATATGTCGACGCCAAATTCGCGAGGGCGGAGCCGCGAACAGGCAAATCTAGGTAGATCTCAGTTTTGTGTTGTATACTATAAGGTGAACCGCTTTGAGAACATTTTCCAATAAATTTACACTAGCTATTTCCCGCGGCTTTGCTCCCGTGGCTTTTCCCACAGCAAACACTTATAATACTCAGCGGAAGCTCCATAATTATCCTTGAAATATTTTTTGAAATCGTATCAGAACTTTCAGAGATCAATTTTAGCTCTCTATAATACTAGTACTTATTAGTTCTGATTAAACCCAAGAAAGTAACATACTTGCTTATCTGTGGTGTACTATTAAGTATCTAAGAACTAGTCTTAGTTGATATAAAAACCGGCCAAGTGCGAGTCGGACTCGCGCATGAAGGGTTCCGTACCATTATCGCAACAAACGGCAAAAAAATCACGTTTTTTGTATGGGAGCCCCACATAAATATTAATTTTATTCTGGTTTTAATATTTTTTGTTATAGCAGCAACATATATCACGGTTCATGAGATACAGCCTGGTGACAGACGGATAGACAGACAGACAGACAGACGGATCGCGGAGTCTTAGTAATAGGGTCCCGTTTTTACCCTTTGGGTACGGAACCCTAAAAATATAGAAACATAATTTCTTCATGAATTCCAGTGATTTCAGTTGAAATTACCTACTAAATACAGTTGATTTCGCGTCGAATTTTGGTTTGCATTCTGATTAAGTACAAGAAGTAATTTCTTACAAACTTCAGTCCAGGTTCAGGATGTTTTTATAGCGGTATCCACCTCATGAAAGCACTTCTCGTAAGTTTTATGGTGGTGTTCTAGAAGCAAGTTACGCGGGGTGCAACGGGTGACTTAACTTACAGATATTACGTAACAACAACAGGTGCTCAGCAAAAACATCGGACGGTGCATTTAATTAACTTGTAGGTACCGCACACTTTGGTACTCGATATTGTTCTAACTTGGGTACCTACTGCATAATTTGTACTCGTAAATTGTGACATGAAGATCTCTACATGAGAAAATACTAAAGAAAAATGCAGGAAAATGTCGTACAAAGACTGTCTTTGACAGTGGGGAAAACACGGCTTGTCATAAAGTAGAAAGTACCTAATTATTAGAGGTACGGGCGTACTAAGTATAAAATACATGTTTTATTTTTAGGCTTGCGCTTGACCTCTATCTCACCTGATGGTAAGCGATGATATGGTCGACGATGAAGCACGCTTGTCTAGAAGAAACCTATTCACTCTTGACTTAAAGACTCCCAGGTTGTAGCTAACAGGAAATACAGACTCCAGCAGGGAATGCCACTCCTTTGCTGTACGCATAATAAAAGTATTCCCAAAACGTTTGGTGCGTATAGTCCTCGCCAAACTTCTTGGCCGCCCTGAAGTTGGTTTACCGGATGCGCGAGGCACGAAACGGTGCTGTTTTTATATGAGATTTTCTATTGCGCAGCCATTGTAGCCAACTTCAGGGCGGCCAAGAAGTTTGGCGAGGACTATAAGGGTCGGATGTCCACCATGTACCGATGACGCATCGCCGTACGTCTTGTAGTCCGATGATGGAACAGGCTAGGAGGCATTTATTATGTGATGAACTCAAAACCATTTACTTTCCAATATTTCTACAAAACAAAACTACCCCTGTAAATCATTCACGTAGCAAGAAAATTACACAGATTCTTCCTAACAATTTCATAAAAATATATCTTCACAAATAAGTATATAAGTTCAACTAGATATAAGTTGGGACAGCTATTGATTAGAATGCGTGGCTAGATGGATACGTTCTGTCCCTAATTGAGGTTGGTCCAATCCCGCCCGAGGCCTATCCCATCCCCATCCGCCTTTCAGTTCGACGTGGTAATAAAATAAGCAGTTTTTCCGATTCCACGTTTTATCTGTCTCTTCGTATTCTCCAGCTAACATTCGTTTCGAGAGAAAATCGAGTTCGATGCTCTCAGGCGGTTTGTGTACTTGGCATAGCTTACGTTTTACATGCATTGAGACAAATTTTGTCAGAAAATAATGATGATTGTGTTTAGAATAGATTTTTAAAGAATAAAATTGTTAGGATCGTTAAGGTTACACTAGTCGAAAATTCTTCCATACAAACGTAGTCTAGAGATTATTCCACTGTTTGACGATGTTCGTTCAAAATAAAAAGTGATATCAATGTATCTCGACATTATCTAGCCCTGAATGGAAACAAAAAAGTCAAAAAAGTAAATATTTGAAAGTTATGAGCGTCGAAAGTTCCACATTTCGACACTAATTTTAACGCATTTTTGGGCGCGAATAAATACCATAACAAGACGGAAAATTGCAAAACGGCCTCCATAAAGGGATAGATTAGTAGTTCAACAATGCAAATATTTGAGATTTAGTCGTTTTTTCATGATATCTAGACTTCCAAAGGTCTGTTTATAAAATTTCGCGCGCTCGGTTTCGTCCTAAATCGATATCCAGTTTGCTACAAATTTGCAAAAGTGTGTATTCGTACGCGAACTAGCTTCCCACTGCTCACCAAAGCATCTATCTCTTCCGCACGTGTTGTCGGTTTATATAAATTGCATTTTAACCCCGCGCACAAAATAGTTCGTGCCGTTGACTAAGTAAATCAAAGGATATATTTCTTTTATCAAAAATCCTGTAAACTTCTCCATCCTTCATTATCATTTTGCTAAGACTTCGTCATTGTTTACTGCGCACCATTTTCGTAAATAACATTTCTTTAAGACCTTAATACATGTACCGAATGAGCACGTAAGCCAAGTTTGCACATAAATCAACAAAGACTTTAGAGTGTTTCCGTCGCGAGGCTCAGTTTGCCGTGAAGGGCTAAAGGTGAAATTACGCTTTCATTATTATCAAGTTAATTTGTATTTCATAAAATACATCACGTAGGTACGATGTCTCCACAGATAAATAAACCCGGAGTGATTCAGTTACGGAGTTGTACGTAAAGATTTGGTTGATTGACTGTATTTTGTTTATTTGTGTTGTCATCCTCTAGAGACGAGTTGGCGTTGTTCTTTTGTTTCTCGGAGTTTATTTTATTCCTCTGATGATAAATATTTCTCGTGGAAATCCGTAAGCAATTGATTGAAGGTAGGCAAGCTTCTTTTCTGACGTAGTAACACGATTAAGCGTTTGCGAGGAAATTGGATGATTACATACTTATTAATGCTAGTGGTATACTTGTATATATGTATATTAGGTACTAATTGTCATAGTAACGGCTTAGTAGGCGTTTCGGCCGCTGCGTTTCGTCCGGTCCGGTTTTAGAGGCAAAGTAACGTCAGAAACATAAATTCAGTAGAGAGTGTCATGAAGAAGTATTAATATTTGCGCGGCTGGAATCATTACCGGTAAAGAGATTATAATTATGAAGAAGTATTACCGAGGCTGGAATCATGTGATGTAAAAAGAATATCGGGAGATTTTAGATTCTGACCTCCTGGCAATCCGTTAGTCACTACCGCTTATGATTCTAGGCTCGCAAATACTTTTTCATGATTCTGGCCTCCTGGTAGTTTGGGTATAAATAAATGTTCAACATGTAACTAGAAAAGCATAAGAGGAAGTTATATTTTTATCAAGCTAATAAACTCTAATTTGATTTCAAATGAATTTTTGATTTTAACGTCCTAAAATAAATAAACGACCCACCATAATTAGTTTTGTGTCTGATATTTTAAATTTTAATACTGCTATGCTGTCTGAGTACGAAATAAATGCCAGAATATTTTTTTGCTACCTATGTGCAAATTTTGTTCATTATAATAGAATATACTGTTTTCCCTTTCTATTGTACCTTTTCCATTTCTTCTTACGTCTGAAAAACCTGTTTTTTTTTCCTTTATCAACCTGCTATCATTGTATAGCATGCGAAAGAACATCTTTTTAATTGAAATAAAACCTGAATCAATAGAATATTATTCTTTTCAACACACTTGCTCATAAAGTGGCTCTTATTTCACCGCAATTAGGCATACCTGTAATCAAACTGTGACTTTTTCATCGCTATTATTCACAGAGTTATAGTTTTTTTTTAATGGTTTCCTGCCTTCATTTAAAATACTTTTAAATTAAACTAAATTTAAAATTGTCACAAATCAATCCAATGAAAATTAATAAAATAAATCATTAATTCTAATCCGGTTAAAATTTAAGTATTTTCAATATATTAAAATGTAACACTGTTAATCAATTAAAAGTGTCCCATTCGACATTAATCCCTTTCTATTCCTGTCATGGATGTAGTACTTACTATATTCATAACATGATATGGGTAGTAATTACTATTTCCATGATATCCATTGAATACATAAAATGTGGCATAGCTTCTAGTCAAACAACTCAGAAAAATGCTAGAACCTAACATATTGCTTGCTCATTTCATGCAACTTCGTATTCAACTTATAGATAATTTCAACTTGTACGTGTTTAATAAATAAAACTTGCCCTCAAATATAACTTTTGTTTCTCTGCAATAAAGAAAACTGGAAATTCTCCATTTTGTACGTGGCTAAAACGCTATCCGCGAAAAGCTATAAAAAAAAGTAACCTCATTGTTTTAGTCTATGGCCGATCGCCATTGTTAGATGCGCGCGCATAGGAAAACTGATTAATTTACCCCGCCATTGCGAAAAAAAATTCACAACTCGTTTTCACTGTTGAAAATTATTTTTTAGTATTATTTCTTACTTTTTTTTATTTATTTTTATTTAGGCTTAGTTCAGACGATATTATCATACCCTAAGTCTGATCTAGCAAAACAACCCGTAATGTTATATTTATTTTTAGTATAAGCAGTTTTTAGTAAAATATTGTAAAGTGCATTAGTGCAGTATATTGTTTAAGGTACAATGGGGTTGACGTATCCTTGTGGATAAAAACCCCCTAACTAATAATAAAGATTATAAATAAAATAAAAAAAAAAAAAAGCTGAGACTACGAGATTCAATCCGTTTAAAGATTCCCGGAGTTTACGATCACTATGGACATAATGGACCTCTTGTTGTAAATACCTTTACAACCTTTCCTACTGATCCGTAGGTGCCAAATGTGAAATCAAATTTTATATATGTCGCATCAAGGCTGGCCGATAGATGTAAACCATCGGGAAGTCTGGATGTATTCCCTTAGGTTAAGACATCGTGTGTGGGCAGGTCGGTGGGTATAATCGTGAAAATGAAATCACACAAATTATTCGATACACTGAGTATATTCAAATAGACACAAGTTACACTCCTGCTTACTAATATTACGGCTCGACACTGATTCTACGACGTCTTAGCTCTACGGCTGCCAGTACTCAACTGCTCTATTTCCTCCACGCATGTGCTTATAAAAGCGCGCCAATGCGTATTTGCTCTTTATTGCCGCTAGGGGCGTGCTTGTGATTTGTTTTGACGTCCGTACTATTGACTAAACCCGACATATAATAAATTATTATACTTATGACACCTGTGAAAAATATCGATAGGTGCCGTATGTGGAATACCTCAGGTGCCATTTTGTACGGTTTTGAATTGATATATAAGGCTGATTATTGTGATTTATCATGTTAACTGTTGATTGTTGAAATGGTTTATTAATTAAGCTTTATCATAGTCTAAAAATTTGCCTGACTTTTACTAAAATAATATAAACCTACCTAAGGCTTTTCATTCTGACTGTACAAAATTTGCTTAAAAAAATACAGTCCGAAACATCACTCAAAAATATTAATAATAATGAAATTCCTGTTTCAACCGGATCGGACGACGTCTACCAAGCCACAGTTACCACCGTCCATGTGTTTTTAATAATGTTAATATCATGTACGACAGTTTTCGTTGCCGCCACAGTCACAAAGGCTGATAGCTAAGTATTTACGGCAGAAGCCTTCACGTCTACGGTGATCAATGTTCGTAACACATTCACGTTACCTTCCTATAACGCGGTATAGCCGTTAGAAGACCGGCTCGTAGCTCGTAAGCTAGGGGTTGATATCTCAGAGGTACGATACATTGCTTATTTGGTACTCGTATGAATTATTTATAGCCATAAATCAGCTTTTATTATGAAAGCCGCTACACATAATCGTCCTGAATTATAAGAGATACGTGTAGAATTTATTTATTCACATATTTTTATAAGTAAGTTAGGGATTTAAAATATCAACATCGAGTTACAATTAGAATATCAAAAGTTGAAAGACAATTTTGTAATAGCTTTACATTCCGATACATACAGAAGGTATTTAATCAAAGGGGTAGTATTCAATCATCATGAAATTATAAGACCTAAAAGGGTCCACTTTGGGAGTGAAATAAAATTCGTTCTACCTGAGCAATGCGAAGGGAAATTGAGTTTTCAATTGGAATTGCATTTACTGTTTTGCCCTAAAAACACAGGGACCCTCTTCTAATCCTAATTTGTTGGAGGATTTGTTCCGAGCGCGAAATCGTTTAAGGTCGACAGAGTCTGAGGTCCGGTCCCGACAGAGAGTCTCTCCAAACTTCTCAATGAGTGCTCATACATGCAAATTATGGATGTTTTCTATATGTAGTCCCACTAATTTATTGTTTTGCGAATGTTTTGTTATTTACTCTAAATAATTATAAACTTAATAAGTAACCTACATTCAATATGGTAACGAAATTCAAATCAGTTGACTGTAAGAGCAGCTGCGTGACATTAAATCTCTAGTCCCAAACCAAAAGGCAAACATTTACTTAAAAAATCTACTTTTCAACTTTCGAGGAAAATGGTCGGTTATGAATGGTAAGTACTTTTCCGTGAAGTTTTTCTTTAAATACATTTAGGCAATTCCTGCTCACTTTTACAGAACAAACAGCGCCCTCTGAATTACTCCTTGAAAGTACCTTGGAGCCTATTGTCTCAACTTCGTGCCATTTTCGTTGGGCTTAAAACTTTTCCTGCAGAGGTTTTCTTTCCGTTTGTTATTGTTGTGTATAATTCGCTCGACATTCTGCTGGCAATGATGCTTGGAGGTGAAGATTGGGCTGTGCGCGGTGCGTCGTAAACACGCCTCAGGGAAATACCTGCGACTGCCGCGCGCCGTGCCCGCGCCGCACTGAGCCGCTCCACCGGAGACCACTTACCCGCGCGTCCTGACTAAGCGAGCGATCAGCGACGTACTTCGCCTCACATAAACTCCACTTTTTTCTTCTTCCGCAATTGTTTAAGGTGTTATCGCTACCTGCTGGAGGAAGGGGCTTTCTAAATAACCTTTTATCTCAACAGACGTCGTTTAGGGGCGTGTAGTGATTTGGCGAATTGTAGTGTTATCTCAGGAAAGGAAATCCAGATATTTCACTGTTATCTTTCAAAAGAAAGCCTGTGTAAGGTGTTTTTTTATCTAAATGTTTAAAAACAAAGCTAACAAAATAACAGTTTATATTGTGGTGATTTTATTTGAAATTACGATAACATAAAACGAACCGATTACTTTACTTCGTATCCCCATTTCGATAATTTCGCATGAAATACTTGAATATTGCATGAAACTGTTATATTCGCTGTACCGAAAGCTGTAAATCAATTCGGTTTCATAAAAATATCTGTAGGAGATTTACTAGATATCGGGGCCCGGCCCACCGTGGGAAATATGAAAATTGGAAATACATGCATGGCGCGATACGGCGCGGAATAAATTTCGACCCTATTTGTAAGCGAACCTCAATATCGCAAAGTACAGTGCTTGTTCGTATTCTCGAGGACGTCGACTTCAGACAGAACTGACTGCGATAGACGGATTCAATGTGTACCTACAGGGAATGTCGATAGCTTTGTAATAGTATTGTCAAATAAGAAAATATAGCTCCTTTATACAACTGATATATTTTACAACTATATAATGAGTGAAAAACAATATATTACGGGAATTTAAGGCGATGATTTCGATTATTTATTTACTTATTTCACCCGACGCGCGACGCGACGTTTCGGCCGGGCTGCAACGACCGTGATCCCGGGTAGTTTTATTTTTCAATTATGAAACGCGAAAGTTTTAAAGTTAATATATAATGAGTGTATCGGGAAAATACTTACGTCTCGGTCCGGTACACAATTAGATATACACGCTTGAATCTTTAATTTCAATTAATCAATCGAGTGGGGTCACATCACTTACGGATAAGCTCTTATTGAAGGGATGGACGGGGATGTAATTGGTACTGTCCATTAAGTAAAAGCGGGCTCGTATAAATAGACTAAAATAGTTTAATTAAAGTATATTCTATTCTATTCTATTAAAACCTAGGTTGCCTCTGTACCTAGACACTCAGACAGGATACGTTTGGTTGAATTCCATTAAATTAGTACGAAGTCTGTTGCCTGATACGTCTGTAACGTTGTAGGTTCAGCAATAGACAACCTTTTCCTACAGTAAGTTATTTCTACATCCGTGGGACTGGCAGCAGCTGATGCATTAACCTTACCTATACTTGCCTTTTTCTCGAGACGCATCTCGTTAGAAAGGAAGATGAATACGATATGTTCAGGCTTGTTTGACATAAAAACTATTATGACGGAGCCACTTTCAGCGTTTGAAGGGAAATTAAAAACTATAGGAAGGTAAAACTAGAAGAAACAAAAAAGCAACGTAAAGTAAATCTGTAACTCGTAAGATCTGTATTCATCCTAAGAATTAGTGCTTGTTGATTAGGGATCTTTATATCGGTGCTTGGAAGGCTTTTTTCCTCAGCGGAAGTTGTCGAATCAATATTTACCTATTTCGTAACATTGAATCAATGAGTCAGTACATTTTCAGAAAAGCTTTTTCAATAAAATAAAAAGGTTTGTCCTTGCGGCGTGTGACCCAGTTCGGTCAGAGAGGGATTACAGACAGGCCCAATGTTTTGCCCATCAGAGTTTAATGTGTTCCCTGGCATCCATTCGTCCCAAGTGTCCCAACTCGTCCCGTTCGGCTGGTAACTAATTAGAATCTATTTTCTGTTTCCTTATTTGGAACTTCACCTGTTTATACGGGATGGTTTTAGTTGAAGGTCACAGATATCTGATATAATGAGTGAGTGACTAAAGATTATTTAAGTTTCAGGTGGTTTCTTTTTTAGGGTTTCGTACCCAAAGGTAGAAACGGAACCCTATTACTAAGACTCTACGATCCATCTGTCTATCTGTCTGTCTGTCCGTCTGTCACCAGGCTGTATCTCATGAACCGTGATAGCTAGACAGATGATTTTTTCACAGACCATATATTTCTGTTGCCGAAATAACAACAAATACTAAAAACAGAATATAATAAATATTTGAGTGGGACTCCCTTAAAACAAACGTGATTTTTTTGCCGTTTTTTGCGTTAATGGTACGGAACCCTTCGTGCGCGAGTCCGACTCGCACTTGGCTGGTTTTTAATTCACAAAAACCCATAACCCTAAACAAACCCATAGTCGTAAAGAAGTACAAGTCTGGCATCAATACCTATTCCATACTTAATTAGAACCCACACACGTAAGGTTAGTTTTTGGCGTTTTGGCTTCTTGACCCGGACGGACTAAACTAACCATACAATTTTTGTTACGGCAGATACTGAAATATTTGGAGAGCATTATTAAAGATAAGGAAAAGGAAGGAGGCGGCAAACTGTGTCGCTTAGTATTCAACGGGCGAGCCTCGCCGGGCCGCTAACTCAGCCCAGATTGTCGTATGGACTACATTTTCGGACACGTTGAATTTGCTCAGTCTGTTTGGTTACCCTTTCGGTTCTTTGCAAATATTTAGACAAGCGATTTGAGTTTCATTTTAGTTTTATTGCACTGTTTTTCTCATGGTAGACGTGGGTAAGTCGGTACCTATACCAAGCATTGTTTGATATTCCGGTTGGCATAATCAGCTTACGTTCTCACTGCTAGGACTCTGGCCTCCTCTTTATGAGACTGACAGGGTTATAATGTCCATTATATCATCGTAGCTGAAGGGATTGGACAATGACATGAACATATAACCTCTTCGTTACTTGCTGCTTGTTTGTTAATCCTCCATTGTAACTTAAGGTGAATCCGCACTACGCGTCAGCGGAACGACGCGACGCGACATGACCATATATACTTTGTATAAAATTGTATGAGATAAACCGCACTACGCGGCAGCGGAACTACGCGACGCGACATTTTATCTCATACAATTTTATACAAAATATATTTTGTCGCGTCGCGTCGCGTCGCGCAGTTACGCCTAGTGCGACCTTTAATTTTATCATAATTGGCATGAAATAGAAGAAGTGTCGCATTAATTTAATTCTTCTGAAAACGTATTAAAAGTTAAGATCCCAGAGTAGTTGTCAGACAATGTTATTGTGTGTGATCGTCACGACTGGAGGCATGCGCCATCGTCTCGCAAACGGAATGGAGCGAATGGAAATTGGCGAGGCAGGTCGCCGCCGCCGATGGATACGATAGTTTTATAACTAACGAGTTACTACGATGTTCTTACACGTATAGGAATTTAAGGAAAACGTGTCCAAGGATCAACGAGATGCAAATGAACATTTGGCACGGCACTGAACTGCTAAGCAAATTATAAATTCAAACTATAGAAAATTAAGAATCTGCTAATGAATTGGTAAAAATTTCAGATTGTCATAAATAAGGCCTTTGATGATTATTATATTTGTCACTGTATTTCTAGATTTGTACCTAGTGTGGCACTCCTCTAGAAGAATTGGAGTCTCTCAAACCAATCTAAATACGATTTTAGTACCTAAGTACAATTTATCGTGCAGTAGCGTATTCTGAAAACGCCTTGCCATTATTAATCCGTTTAGCCATAATAATTGCGTGCAACAATTATTATAACAGCCCAAACAGACGCGGGAATCATTAGGCGAAAAATCTCAAGCGGGATTGGGCAAAACATCGGGCAAGGTCTGAAGATGGTCGATGGAGTAAGGTAACCTTATGATAGCTAAGGTCGGGCTCGATAGCAAGACGTATTCAACTGGGCGCTCGAAACCGCTAAGTGCGGCAAAGAAGTCGACGAAGCCTAAAATATCGTATAACCGAGTACGTGATAACTGGGCAATAGCGACAGATGTACAGAGAAGGTAGTTTTCATGTTACTTCACTGGTTACCATGACTGTACTACTTGGGTACCTATGCCACCTGCACTAAGTCGATACAACAAGGATGTGCTAGCCTGGCCGGTTCACTGCGCGGCGGCGAGCGCTCGTGCTTCACTTGCAACACTGATGCTACATAAACAGATTGGAGCCGCAGCGAGCAGCGAGCTACCCGCCCGCCGGAGCACACGTCCCACGTTATGAAATGGGAATTAAATTGTCTGTGAAGAATACAACGGGATTACCATTCATTCCCAAGTAGTGCTACTTTGTATGGAACAGTTTGTCCACATATCCACTGCTCCTTTAAATCGATTTGCCGTAACGGATAAACAAACCCGACGAGCGTTGGATACCATATCGTACTGGTTGGCACGCTATGGTGCGAGTCTGTTGTAAGCTCATGGTTCAGAGGAATTCACTGCACTGCAGCGGGATAGAGCTTGGCACGCCACGAGCCTCGCGCCGCGTGCCCGCTCGGGATTGTATACTCGTATCGTAAACACACGTAGGATTATCAAATTCAAAATCAGTTTTAAAATATTGATCCGTTTAATATTTAACATTAGGTAGAGACAATTATGAAAATAAAAACAATAATTATTTATCAATCGAAATATTGAAACCGATGTGATTGTTGGTGCAAATATGAAGGCTTTTTAGAAATTCTTTTACTGACTTGCAGTTTAAAGTCTGGAACCATCGGATAAGAAGCTGCTTCAAACATAAAATGCTTGTTTCCGGAGAAATAATTTAAACTTTTGTATTTGACTAATTTTGGTTTGCGAGTCTTTGGAGTATTCTGCCCTGGCCTGCTCTTCAGGAACTGTAAATAGTCTCCACGCGATTTTTTTATATCGTTATACTTAGGCTGCCCAACACTTACGTAGGGTTGTCTCACAGGGTTTGTGTAATATATTTGATTGTCACGAATTATTGGCTCACTATTTTGGCCAAACACTTGTTTTGGTCTTATTTTCAGTTGAACTGGTTCACTGGTTTGGTCAAACACTGGTTTTGGTCTAGTTTTCGGCAGAATTGTCTTACTGGTTTGGTCAAACACTGGTTTTGGGTATGTTTTCTGCTGAATTGGCGTAATGGTTTGGTCAAACACTGGTTTTGGTCTTGTTTTCGATTGAATTGGTACTGGGTTAAACATCCAATAATCACTGTAAGGTAAGTTATACTTTCTTTCCGGTTCGTGAAAGACGCTCATATTTACTTCGACTGCTGGGTGCATTTCTAGATAGGGGTATAATGGTGTAATGGGTGCTGAAGGGTTCTGATAACTTTCGGTTATGTATTGTACCTTTTTCGGTGCATCAAATAATCTACTGTATATACTTCTTAAGTGATTTGGTAATAAGTTTACATTCAAACTTACATTAGACTGTTTCGTGCTCGTCATAGGTTGTCTGAATTGAATTTGAGCATGTGCTTTTTGTATTGTTCTTAAAATATTCTCTAGATCTTGTAATCGCAAGGGAGGAGGCGTACTTGCAACTATTTTAACTTCATTTTCTAGGTTGACAAGACTTTTTTCATCATTACTTTGCTTCAGAGTACGTGACTCATCCAGGTACTCCAATACTTTCTGAGGAACTGGAGATCGAACTGATCTCTCCCAAAACGATCGAGGGTTGTTTGCGTTAAGAAAATAATGAAATGAGAGTTGACGGTCTGCGTGCGATTCTTTCATAAATTGATGATCAACATTAGAATCTGCGTTGCGTATCATGGCAGCTATTTGTCTACCTAAATTTGAATAGTAGATCTCATCGGTACCTTGTCCATGTATTTTTGGCACTGGTTTGTAAGAATCGAAATTTCTGCGTGTTGTCTGAGATAATTGCAGTTTTTGTAGTTCTTTTAAATCCTCGTTAAGATCAAAAGGTAAGGGGGGTTTGTTTCTACTTCTAGTTTGATTCACTCTATGAATAAGTTCAGATAAGTACTTAAAATCAACATCCTCTAATTTCGGAATATGGTCTTCTTCTTGGTCCGTGATTGGTTTGTGAGGCATGTAATCTGCCGATGTATTTGATAGGTCACCTATATTTGGCAAATCTTCATCTTGGATATTTTCTAGTGGTTCGGTATGAGTTGGTTTTATGTTATTTCTTCTTTTTCCATTCAGCTTGTCCCGTAACTTTTGCATCTGCAGTAAAGTAAGTGTTGTATTAAAATATTATCTACACACGCAATCTATCTCCTTAATGTTATTTCTCTACTCTACACTTTGACTAGCTTTCATCTACCTGATGGGCATTTTCCCTTTTTTTACCAGGAACGTTCGCAATCTAATCAGAAAATTTTGACTAAAGTAGTATTTGACATTGATTTTCAACCGAAATGAGAACAACGAGAAGACATTGAGTTCTGGACGTTATTTAAGTACAATAAGTATTGAATGAGTTTTTGATTTAGTAACTACCTAATCGATAAAACTTCTGTTCTGTCCGTCTTTCTGTCATGCATTTTCTACCTGACATTCAATTAAGAGTCCCTACAAGTTTCACGAGCTAAAAACAGAAAACAACAAATTTTTCAGCGCAAATTTCTCTATAACTAGAAGATATATGATAAATCTTTTAATGCAATTTTTTGCGTCACATAGTTATCTAGTAAATGTACAATAAATATTTTTGATAACTGCTTAAATTAAATTAGAAAAATATAATTCCTAACACACGTTTTTACGTAATCGCAAAACACCAGGTTTTTCAATTGCTTTTTCAGCTTACTGGTGAGGAATAATAATCTGCAAAAAATGGTATGGACTGGGCATATAGTCTTACTAGACTAGTAAGCTACAAATTTTGGTTTTCAAAGTTTATTGTATTTGTACTTAAAAAAAATGTTGTCCACGCGGAAAAAAGGCAATTTTATCATGTGCGAAAGCGTCGTCTACGCGTAAGAATATGTTGAATATAAAAATTTACTGGTAAATAATTTTGAAATTTTAGTTGTTTATCAATCGAATCTAGTTAGTTTAGTTGTTTCGGCTCTGGGTGTTTGTGTATGTGAAATTATATGTTTGTAAACGCACCCACGATACAGGAGAAATTCCTAGTGTGGGGCAACGTTTTTTTAAAAAATAAAGAATAAAGAAATAAAGAATCCAATTTTATATTATATTTTTGAGTACTGATTTTATTGTAATAAATTATTTAAATAATGCCTGATAAACCGTTGCGCTCGCGCGAGGCATTCTGTCTCGCTCAAGGGCTTGTAGACGATGGA
Source organism: Orthosia incerta (assembly GCA_948252205.1). Classification (NCBI taxonomy): domain Eukaryota; kingdom Metazoa; phylum Arthropoda; class Insecta; order Lepidoptera; family Noctuidae; genus Orthosia; species Orthosia incerta. The sequence goes on from OX411759.1 coordinate 12,511,091, forward strand.
CCTGTGTCGTTTTTATTTTTGTCATTATTTTTTTTTATCATAGTTTTTGTAGTTATTGAGAAATATTCGCTGAAAATCTAGCTGTTTTCTATTTTTGGCTCGTGAAACTTGTAGGGACTCTTAAAAGTGGTAGATCAATTTATTGGTTTTGATGACGGGGCCGGTTTCTAAAATCAGTATTTTGAGCTTTCTAAATAATTAAATAATAATAACATTGTTTCACTCACCAGCTTATTTTTTTGCTTGAGTTTTTTTTGTTGCCTGCAATATAAATATCAATTGTATTATATGCATGTATGTACATATTATAGTTTATGCTAAAAGGTACATAGAGCCATTTCCGTTTTAACTAGATATAAAACAATATCCAAGTGATAAGCGATAGGCCACATGAGGCGTGGAGCACAATATGTATCTAATTTATTCATTATAATGTATTTTACCCAGATTCACTAGCTCGAAATACTTTATTGCCAGGATTCAGATTTTTGTGGTGTTTTTCTGGTCTAGTGCGCCTGTTTGATGGATTTGGTGGGTTTTCTGGTACAGTTACTGGAGGATTTGTTTCAGACTGTTTAAAATCTGAAGTCTCTGTCGTTGTTGTTGTGCTGGTGGTGGAGGTTGTGGTAGTTTCTTCGGTTTTAGATTCTATTGTTGTACTTGTTGCTGTGCTGCTTTCGCCGTCACATTTTGGATTTCCTAAAAATATTTCAATGTACAAGGCACCCGAATATAATTTCAATAAAATCAAAGAAAATAGAAATAAATATTAAATTTAAAAATATCATCTTGCCGAACCTGGGAAAGGAGGAAACATTGGTGGTGGCATCGGCGGTACCGGTACCATAGGATACATTGGTACTAGCGGTGGTGGCGGCAAGCCTATCGGCGGGTAGTACGGCGTATCCATGTTTGGCAAGAAAATAAATGACGGCAAAGGCGGCTTAGGTCTTCTGTTAAAAATTATAACTTTTTTATGTCCATGATCATTGTCGTCTGTGTCGGTGTCGGTTTCAGATGATTTTTTTCGATCACTTGTGTCGATATCAGCTGAGCTGTCGCTGCTGCTATCGCTTGCACTACTGGAACTGTCACTCTCATCAGAATCAGAACTTGAATCAAATAAACTGTCATCTTCTGTAATGCGGAGTAGTTTCCTGCTCAGGTCGCGCTCTTTCGTGTGTTTCCTTTTCTTGCGTCTTCTACTAGGCTTCCGCATTTTTCTCTTGGGTTTTTTGATGACCCGTTCACCACCACTTCTTCGTGTAGGTGGTTTTTCACTACTCAGTTTCGTATTATTCGAATTGTTAATAACTTGACTCTCTATCGTTTTAAAGAATTGATTGTACAGCCAATCACCGAGCTCATCTGTGCCTTGGAGTGTTTCGTGCCGCTGGTCGTCGTAGTGTGTATTGGTAGTGGTAGAGGAGATGGGGGTCGGGAACACTGTCGCTGTTGGAGTAGGCTCTGCGAGGTAATGTTGTCGTAGGTAGTGTTGCGTTAATTTTACACTGAAAAGTGAATGCATTACTAAATCATAATGAGTTACAATTTTGTTTTAATTCCAAGCACGATATGTAAGTAACCAGAATTGCAGTTACTATAAGTAACCACAGTTGCAGTTACTATAAGTAACCACAGTTGCAGTTTTAGTTGTCAGGAATTCGATGCCGAATCATACTGAGATACAAAGTTTAACAGAATGATTATAAACGCTGAACAAAGCAGACGCTGTTCTAAAACCCATCCAACAACTACTGGGGACACACCCCATTATATATTGTTATAATAATTATTATTAAATATTGTTATAATTATGTTTATAATAATTCAACGTAGGAACTGCAATATTTACGTTCTGTACCTGCAAGTCAACGACATCATACGCCAAGACCATATACCATTTATGTGACGTATTACATGTATTGGCACTAAATTCTCAATGATTGGAGAAAATACAGTGAAAAATAAATGCCTATTGCGGCATTGTCTAGAAAAAGCGAGATGAAAAGGCGTGTAATTGTTAACAGTTGAAATCAAAATTACTTCGGTTCACATATTTTTGTGTCGGTGTCAAAGTAGTATCCCGGGTGGCAGTGGCAGCCGGTGATGCAGCCGGAGATCCCATCGATGCAGTACTCGAACTTTCCATGAGGTCCACATTCTGGAACCAATAGTGGAATTATAGGTGCTGCCAGAATAGATCTTTTAAAAATAGCGCAGAAGCTGGAACACTCATGGGCTTGTTCGATTCGAAAATTTATTAAGTATTTCCAACTTATTTTATTTTTGACGGCTCTATTACCAATTTATTAGTGGGGCCTAATACGTTGTCGTTTCAAATATTTATAACAAAGAAAATTAAATTAATTAAATTCCGTATTTATGACGTATATTTTATTTTTGTTCAACATTATGTATTGTTTTATTAACATAGGGGCTTTTGTTATATGTATTAAAATAAACCACTTTGTTAATCACTTTGATAAATGTCTTTATTACCCGACTGCAAGGAATGGGTTATGTTTTACGCGCGTATCTTGTATATATGTTTGTATTTGTATGTAATATGCTTTATTACCTCATATCTTGCGAACCAATTGACGGATTTATATTATTAAGACATCGTTAGATAGGTCTTGACCGGCCATGCGTTCTTAGATAAGTGACGTGACGTTAAAAAAATAAACATGGCGGATTTTGGGCGCCATGTTAAGGAGGTACCAATTGTTTTTCTTCCCTACCATCGAGTGGGGTATCAAAATGATGTGTTTTTAGTGGTGATTACAAAAATATGCCACTTATATGTTTAAAAGTAATTTAAAAAAAACTAAATAGTTGTAAATAAAAAAAGTTAATAAAATCAACTTCAACGACAGCGCGGCATGTTTTTCTTCTTGTTTACATCTTTTTAGTTCGCTTAATAAGCAGTTGGGTTTTTTGATATAATTCAGGATCAGGATCATCAGAATCATGCTGTGCAGTCGGAGGTATTTCTTCTTGTTAACCATCTTTTTAGTTCGGTTCATAAACAGTCGGGTTTTTATTTAGCAATATTAATCAGGATGAAAATATTTAATTTACACTGCCTTATTTTATATTTTCTACTAGCTTCTGCCAGCGGCTTCGCCCGCGTAAAAGCCGATAATAATCCCGAGGGAACATATTCCGGTGATAAAAACCCTATGTGCAATTCCTGACTATAATCTATCACTGCGCCATATTTCATCCAGATCCGTTCAGCCGTTCTGGCGTGATTGAGTAACAAACATGTACACACATCCAAACTTACGCATTTATAATATTAGTAAAGTAAGATGGAAAAATCAACTTGAATAATCTTTGTTACACAAAGTCGTTATATTTGTGGGTCCAATATTTAAATATCAGAATTAAAGAGCTCGTCGTTTCACTATTGTAAAGAAAAAAAGCAAGAACCGCGTCCATGAAGTATGGCATTTTTCTTCTATAGTTTCCTGTTAATAATTAGGGAACTTCAAAGGTTTGCTTATGTCAAAAGTAAAATAAATGGTTTACTATACCTGGTAAACTACATTAGGCAGAACGATAGCTTACGATGCAATGCACACCAAATATTATGAGTTAAACACTTAAAAATAAAATAATGACTTACCATAGGCAACTTCTCTGGCAGTACGTGTGCTGCAGCATGGTGTCAGGGTACTCGACAAAAAATACAATAAAACTGTTAAACCCATTGGTACGGCAACTGTACACATTGGGAATGTTATTGATAAACATTCAACATTTTATGTGATTATGAACAAAACTGTCTATAAACTTGTTTTATTATTTTCTAAACCACGACTTCATAAATTTTATTCAAATGCCCCCTAAGGTAGGTGTATTCAAAGAAGTTGTACAAAACACATATGAGCCATGTTGGAATACTTTTATCTTTATTCGAATAGAATTTAAGTTGAAATTAGTTTACACGACACGCTCGTATATTTCAGAACTAGGTTATAATTACAAAAATCTAACAATGGCTTCACACTTTGATGACTTATTGGTGTGAATTAAACAATGGTGTATTGAAAAGATAAAGTAGATTAGCGAAGGCTAAATTCAAATAAAACGCGGTTTTGCTTTATCTGTAAAAATGATGATGACATTGTCCTTAAGATTGTCTATGGTAGTACCTACCTACTTATTGAGATAAACTAATACATTGCTATATTGTTTTTAGAATGTAGAGATTATATTATATTTCGATTCAAGAATCGTTGAAAATACTAAATGATGTCTCTGGCCATTTTTATAGCTCTTTTTTTCAGGAGAGTCTTATAACGAATAAATTATGCGATTTGAAAGGGCCTCTGCTTGTATTGTTAGTAGTAAGTAAGGCAACGAATAGATCGAAAATAGTCACATGGTCATACGACTCAATTAAACCTTCATAGGAATCTATTGTCTCGATCGAAATATTTAAATGAGAAAATTGATAAATGTCCTTGAACTCCTTAAATCATGAGGAAATACAGTAAGAAATAAAATTGGACGAATATGAAAAATTTAATTTATTTAAATAAATAAAAAAAATACATTGGAATCGTATGCTTATATTTAATCTATGTTCTGAACCCATTATTTTGTGGATTTCCTTATATTTCGTCGCCAAGATCAGGTATTCCTTTGAGGCCTCTGGAAAAAAAAAACGGTCATGTTTTTGAGAGCATATCAAAACCATTCTATTTTGTTTACATTAATCTAACATTGCTAGTAGGTAGTTTTCAGACAACATCTCTAATAAGTCAACTGAAACGTCATCTTAGTTTGTATAAAATATTTATAACTTTTAAGGACAAATATTTATTCTTGTTTAATTAATAAGATAGTAAGCATAACTGTCTTACTTAGTGCATTCCTCGGGTAGGACGCACTTATGTGTCCTGTCGTCGCGCACATACGGGTGCACGCAGATACAGCCCGGCTCGCAAAACGGGTAGCAGGGACGCAGGCGGTCCCGGGGGTTGTCGCATGTCACTGACGCACACCCCGCGAAGCACGCCTCATATCTGTACAACGTATTAATTAACATAGGGCATATACATATATTGACAAAACCGGTCAATTTTACTATTTTACTTTATTAGTATTCAGTACCTTTCATGTGGTCTTTCGCAGTTCATCGCCATGGGTGATTTCTTCTCTCTCTCTGCTTCTTTTTCACTGTAAATAAATGTAAGCAGATTGAATCGTCACAGAACACAATATGCAGGAATCTGGATGGTCTAAGCACTCACAGGTATGACGAAGCGTGTGGCACTTCTGCACTTTTCATTGGTGGTTGTAAATTCATTTTATCTTCATCGTAATGCCTTGGCGGTGGCCTGTACGGCGATTGCATATCCATATTATTATTATTATCTCTCTGTCTGTCTATCCCACCAAAAATCTTCTGTTCGGGCTCATCCATATATCTAGGTTCTCTATTATCATAATCGTTTCTCCTTCTATCCCAGTCCCTGTGTTCCTCTATGGGGTTCGATAGTGCCTTCTTCCTCCATTTTCTTCTGTCGTCTATGAGGGAGTGTCTTTTGTTTCCGTCTATATCATCATAATCGTAACTGTTTACTCTGGCCGTCATTGCAATGATATTATCTGTAAAAAAAGTATTCATTGCCCGTAGATATTTTATCTTTTTAATAACGGGTGTCTCAGAATGTTTCTCTTTTTTGATACTTAAAAAAAGGCACTAGAATTAGTTAAAACTCGGTTTATTTACTGTTGAATTTATGAGCAGTTTTTTGATTTTATTTGTAAAAAGCAAAATTTTGTAAATTCGCACCCTCCACTTCCTGTCACTCATTTAGCCTGGAACTAAAATTTTCATTATTTATTTTGTCTGTGAGTCTTTGCTTGCTTTTAAACATTCAGGTTGGGTGGCAATGGTTTGTAAACTTAACTTTTTAAGTAGCCCCATAGCAGAACATCAGCAGGCGTTTAATCTGGGTTATTTGGGCTGCCATATCACGTCAAAGAATTGTCGGTCTCTCACTTTTTTGCGTGTGATTGAAGATTTTAGTTACAGGATAATTGAGTGTCAAGAAGTGGAGGGTGCACATTTACTAAACATTGTTTTTAATAAACAAAATTGAAAAACTGCTCTTTAATTTAACAGTAAATAAACCTAGTTTGTACTTATTCTAATGTTTTTTTTAAGTATGAAAAAAGAAAAACATTCTGAGACACCCTTTATAAACACATTTTTACAAATTATTCAAAACACTTACATAACAACAGTGCAAGCAAAAGTAATTTCCGCATATTGTAAAACTTTTTGTGAACAAGTATCAGTTCATGGTATTGTTTTCAAAATGGCTGCAAAGCATCGCTCCGTTTCACTTTACGCCGAATTCGTAACTAATCGACGAAATTAAGCAAGACCTCACAAAAAACGAATAAAATCGAACGGATGTGATTGCATTCATGCTTTTATCGATAGCTCACAAAAAATGGACAACTCAATTACTATAAACAAAAACTCTTTTTATACGTAGTTTCTTTTTTAAATGGATTACTGGCTTAATTACCTACATATTGGCTTCGTATGACACGAATTTCAATTGCCGTATGACGTAGTAACTAGAGGCTTTTGCCTTTTGAACCATTTTGATTTCTCGTATAGTTTATGTTCAACATTTCTTATGCTCCTATCATTGAGTCTAGATATTATTTTCAATACTTATTTATGTATGACCTTTGGCAAGCAGTGGGATATAACGGGCTAATTAGATATAAAGACAGATGTATGACATAGTTGATTAACATTGTCAAGAAAAACGAAGTAATACAAATATGTTAAAATCTTTATTGAAATCAAATCATTTAGTTTAATCGTTTGGCGGCATTTCTGTAGCCTTCACTTTGTATTAGTTTCCTGGGTTGCAGAGCTTTGATGGGTGGTGGAGCGATGACTATGTTGAAGTAGTTGCCCATGCGGGAAACCTCATTGCCGCTTGGCTTGAAGTCTTCTTTAGGGTTGACGTTGGAGCTGATGGGGCCGTTATTGCTGATGACGTTTGGCACTTCGTTGTCTGCGGAGTCTTCGGATTGTGCGCGCTTCACGTAGCCACGAGGAATGCCTCTGAACTTCAGCGCTGGCTTGTCTTGTGCTCTTTTTGCTGGTACTGGTATCCCCATTTGCGTGCTGTAATGACAATTGAAAAATTTTAATGTTGTGAGCCACTGCTGCCTGTAGTCACAGTAGCCTGTCATCATTAATCATTGACTAAATATGTTTTGGCTAAAAGAATATGTAGGATTTATTTTTATTATTGATCGGCTCGCGCTTGACCACTATCTCACCTGATGGTAAGCGATGATGTGGTCGACGGTGAAGCACGCTTGCCTAGAAGTAACCTATTTATTCAGTCTTGACTTAAAGACTCCTAGGCAGGTATGTTCATGTTCGTGTCATGGTTATGACTGACCAAAATTTGCATGACCTATGACCTAAATCAACTGACGTTACTAGGCAGAATTTGGTGCCATTTTTGCAGACACCTCTCCAGGCAGTGCTTGGCGGGTGCCGTTGATAAATGCGATAACTTTCTTTTATTCCTTCAAGACCATTTTTATATACGGCGTTACTCTCTTCAATACTTGTATCTCCAATATTTTCAAGGACTTGCCCAGAAGAAAGTTTTAGTTTCCAGCCCGTTCCCGTGTAATAAAACACGCTTAACACATTTAATTACTGAAATAAGCCCTTTCAATGAAAAAGTACTCTAATCTAATATTATAAAAATAGCGTTTTATGCATTTCCTGAATTCCGTGTGGTTGCCAATTCGTCTTCCCCGTTATGCTAATATTCTTTCTTTTTTGTATAATGTGCTCTTTAGACCTTCCACCCCTCTTTACCACAAGGAACATTTTCAGTTTCTCTACGATGCCCACTCGAAACTAAACTAAGGTCATCAGATAAATTGCGACTTAAAATACCAATGCACATTGCAAATCTTTTACTGTCGAGGTTGCTCGCCTGTGGAATGCATTGCCTGGCCCAATAAAACGCACTCAGTCGTTACCTGTGTTTAAAACTCTCATAAAAGAACATTACTTAACGCTGTGATTGTGCTCTCGTTATTTTGCATTATGTGATATACGTTCATTGTGCGCACAGCTAAGGAGTGAAATTCCCTTCCGGAGTCTTTGTTCCCTGATAGCTACAACCTTGGGGGTCTTTAAGTCAAGAGTGAATAGGTTTCTTCTAGGCAAGCGTGCTTCACCGTAGATCACGTCATCGTTTAACATCAGGCGAGATAGTGGTCAAACGCGAGCCTATAGATTATTAAAAATAAAAAAATATAATTGTCGTTAGTCGCCATTTATTTTTATTGCCTATATATTGATATGTATAAATTATATAGCATATGTATAAATTTGTGCATCTATTAATGGTGGAGGACTGGATGAGATAAGGCCGCCCATTGTGTTTTAATTTTAGTTTAGGTTTCCTTTAATTTTTATTAACCAACTTCAAACTTTTAATGTTCCTACTGCTGGGACACATGCCACCTCTCTGTGAGAGGGAATAGGCCGTAATCCACCACGCGGGCCCAGTGCGGGTTGGCAAATGTCATATGTCTTCGAATTTTTGGTTCTAGGACATGCCGGTTTCCTCACGATGTTTTCCTTCACCGTTTTGAGAGCAGGCAGCGTTAGGGCTTATTGCAAACGAAATGAGATGTACTCTGGCTATAAATGATTTTCATGGTAATATGAAGTACAAAAGCTAAAATTTAAGTAATTTTAAAAACATTTTAACAATAAAATAAAACTGATTTGTAAAACAAAAAACTACTTTTCGACGTTAGCGAAAAATAACTTTGTCGAAGTCGGTGCTCGAAAAACGAAAAACATGCAATAGTTGCCAAAAGACACCGACTTCGGAAAACAAAGTTATTTTTCGCATTGTAGTGATTTGCTTTACAAATCAGTTTTTTTTTTGTTTAGTTTTTTTTTTATAATCTGGTGTACAATAAAGGAAGAATATATAAATAATTAAATAAACATGCAAATGCAAAAGATCGCATGTCTAGTTATGATGTATGTGATGTTACGTGAACTTAAAAGAGGAGTGGAGTTTTTCCGGGCAACGAAACGGGAGCCTTGATGATTTTGTTATATTTTTTGATACCCACGGTGAGCAATCCTGGGGCAGCACACACTGGTGAGTGCGATCGTCACGCACATAGGGCTCCTCGCATACGCAGCCCGGCTCGCAGTACGGGTAGCAAGGTCGCAGGTGGTTGCGCGGGTTGTCGCACGACACCTCTGCGCAGCCCCCGAAGCATGGCTCGTACGCCTCGTTTGGCCAATAGCAAGCTGGGAACAGGCGACTCATCGCATTATTAAAGTATTTCATCTTATGACAACATAGCACTAGCTAGCTTCTCAGAATTTTCAAATGTTTTGTTAAGCATCTTTTATCGGTTCTACAGAAAATTTCTTTGGCCTCACTCGCGTTAGTTAAAAGAAAATTGTGTGTATCAATATATACAAAAGTTCAATTCTTATAAATTTTGTCACTTTTCATTTATCAACCAATGAAATTTGTTTAAAAGCTTTTAAGAGATCCCCAACTAACAGCTAGCGGTCCGTAAAGAATTTCAAAATACATTTTCCTTTTAAATAGTGCGCAATTTCTCACATCGGCACATTATTGGGTATCTAAGGGCACTAAATCTAGTTGCGGACTAGACTTTTCCTTTTGCAGTCGTTTCCACAGGTCCATTACAGCTCCCAGGGGCGCTACTTGATATCCTTCGACTTACACTAGTAGTTTTAAACTTAGACAGTGTACTTACATGAGATAAAATCGAGAAAAACTCTTGTCTTTTTGTACGGCGTACAACGGGAAGGGTATATGCAAGTGTAGTGCAAGGATGCTCAGTTTTTTAAGAATTCGGTTGAGTTTTATCTATCTGCCTAAGTATAACATGCAAGGTATAGTGAGAATAGATAGAGAAACAGTTATTAAAATATAACTTACCTTTTATAATTTTATCTTCATCTCTACACATGCCATTTTGAAGACTGATTGCAAAAATCACGAAACAAACCAATCTATGCATATCGTTAACGACACAACTGACCATGGTGACTAGTGCTATATGACTGTCAGCAATTGTTTTGAAATGGTTTTTCTCTGTTTTTACATTTTTTTTTCATTTAAGTTTCCTTGTTAATTAATACGTATGGATCAAATCTTGCAGATGCATTTGAAAACAATTAACTATCCCCAACCGATTGAGCGGCAATTTTGCACACAATGTATGGTTTTTATGACAATGCACGGTATGCTAAAAAACTTGTATAAAAATATATTACTGGTTCAAAAGTAGATTGCTTTTAATCATAATTAATATATTGGAGGGTTACCTAGATGGGATAAGGTCGTCATGCGAGATGATAAGGGTAGGTGGTGTGTTGGTAAACACGGAGAGGTCGGCTAAGCCGCGTCTGATTGAATTATTGCTTGCGTTTGTAATTTCTATGGCCGGTCACGTACTGTCGATACTATTAATGTTATGTTATATTTGTTGTAAAAGTTTCATGTTTGCATTTTATTTGGGGTTCCGTTTTGTTAAAGTCGAATTTATCTAAACTTTTCAGACAGTTCTCTTTATTTTCACCCGAAATTCAATGTTACCTTCATTATTATACCTCATCTTCCAACCGGTTTTCCAGTTTATTTGTGGTTGGCGCTACATGTCTACTTCTTGCATCCATTTCCGTCTTCCGTCATCTCAATACCACCAAATTTTGAGCAGTTGTCGATTTCATCTTTCACACAATCCTTCGGTCCTTGCTTTGTTCTACCTTTACCCTTATAATCATCATAATTCGTTCCGCATTCAATGTTACCTTTAACTACATATTGACAATAAAATACAATGACACATACGATATGTTTGTATTGCCAGCATCATTCAAATATCATCATCATCATTATATCAGCCGAAAGACGTCCACTGCTGGACATAGGCCTCCCCCAAGCGTCGCCACATTGACTGGTCCCGTGCGTCTCGCAACCAGCGGATCCCCGTAACCTTCACGTTGATATAATTCCGGGATATATTCAATCAAGTTACAAACACATTTACCGCTGAACCCGCAGCCAACACCTTAATAATATTCATTTATACCGAAATGAACGGAAAATCACGTGTAATTGCTTATAGATTTCTGTTCCAAACGATATTTGATTGATACGAGCGTTTCTACCTGAAGCTAACCATTAGTATCTACGTACGACTGTGTTCGTATACCTTGTTTAGTCCATGTAGCAAGTGTGTCGTATCGTCAATAAATTTGTCACCCAAAGTTCTGAAGGGTCAAGCGGAAAAATAAAGGTGTTGTTTTACTGACTTTATCGTAACTTACGATCGGTTCGGGGGATTTTTCCGAACATATTATTCCTTCTACCGTATACAGAAAATATGCGATAATAGTGATAGATATCTTTCGACGAATATTCTAACAAAGAAGACAAAGCTACGGCCAGCAGTCGGAACAATAAATACTACCGTCAGAACAGACAATAAATTGGGATTCCAATCTTTTCGGCTCTTTGGGCCTATCTGTAACTATCAAGATATCTAGCTATCCAAATACCTTTTTCGTTCATACTTCTAAGTCAGTTTAGTACCACTTTAGTATACAAAATATGTTGATTATAATCGTGACGATCTAAGAAGTCCGATGACGTTTCTCATCATAAATGCCGCGATAACTTTGTACGTAAGATATTGAAAAATGAGTTCATAATCCTAATTAATTACTATGTTACCCAGACACTATAACAACGAGTATCATTCGTAAGCATCAAGTTTAATTATTATTAAGTATTTTCATAGCTGTCACATCAGACTTCTTAAATTGTCACGACTTTAGTTTTGTATTTTAACATTTTCAAATTTTCTGCTTTTAGTATGCATAAGCTATCGCCAGTCCTGAACTAATTATAATTAACAAGTGAGTGTTCGCCAACTAGCTTCGTGAAAGAAGCTATGATAAGCTAGGGAGAAAATTTTAAGTTTCTATACTTATTAACTTCTGCCAGCGGCGTCGACCGCAGGAAAGTCGAAAATTACAGGTTTCTTCTAGGTAAGCGTGCTACATGGTCGACCACATCATCGCTTACCATCAGGTGAGATAGTGGTCAAGAGCCTATCAAATCTAAAAAAAAAAAAATCCTTTTAAATAGGTTTATCAAATTACAGGTGTATGTAGTTGGACTTAACTGCACGTCTAGGAGACTTACGATGCTTTTGAGTTGCGGTTTCCTCAATTTTTTTTCAGTATAGATCAAAGCCTGCCCAAACTATCAAAGTGTTTCAATGTAAATTACACAGAAGCTCATTAATAAATCGTCTGTTTACCGACAGACCGTCATGTAGTCTGTCAATTTCGGTATTTATTTCTGTATTTATTGAGGACCCACAGTTAAATAAGTCTTTTAATTTTCACCCGGCCATTTATATTTGGGATAACTGTGCGTCTGCTATGAATAAAAACAACGAATGAGTGCTTTTTTGTTCAGAGTCGTTTGCGTTTTTATTTGCAAATTAGGTTCGTATAAAAATAGGGAATATATTTTTATAACCGTCGGTTTAAGCTCACGTGCCTGTTTTTTTTTAGATTTGCTGCTGAGATATTTATCTTTAATTTCCTACATATCTAGAACGTACACTACATTGCAGGCATGGGATTAACGTGGTTTATAAGATTTATTTATAAGATTCATGCTTGGTGTCAATTACCGACAAAGTATAGTAAATATTGGTAAGTGATATGTCACTCTTAATACTTCATAAAAAATAAGGTAGGGTTTTTTTGAGAATATAGGGGTGACATCAAACTTAATCCGTCGTGTTCAGATAATTTCCGAGACAGGTGCCTCCCAAGAAACCAGTTTCAGTTGTCCCCTTAAAGCTTTCAACTTTTCAGGATACGATACAGTTGCTACTGTTATTAATGAAATGCTACTCGATTTCTTTCTGAATAAAATCGATACCTTTACGGTATCGATTTTATAATATTAGTAGCATTTTCCCGCGACTTCGCTCTAGTGGCCCACATCGCGAGATCCGTTAATTTTTTCGGGATAAAAAGAAGCCTATGGCACTCAGCTATATATTAGTGAAAAATTTGTAATTGGATCAGAACCTACTTTCAGAGATTACCCATTATAAAATAAAATGTCTTTTATTCTTTGCATTCGTATTTACTTAATTTCTATCAAGTATATGTTAGTGGGTTAGTTTCTTGTATTAAATGTATGCCACTGCTCTCAAAACGGTGAAGGAAAACATCGTGAGGAAACCGGCATGTCCTAGAACCAAAAATTCGAAGACATGTGACATCCGGCAACCCGCACTGGGCCCGCGTGGTGGATTACGGTCCATTCCCTCTCACAGAGAGGAGGCCTGTGTCCCAGCAGAAACATTAATAGGCTGATGATGTGATGTGATATGTGTGTGATTAAATGAATTGCTTAGTTTTCTTATTTTGCAAGAACCCCAGATTAGGTAAAGACCTCCTCCTCCGATGCCCATGTGTTTCTGTATTTTGCTATTTCAGATTACCCATTACAAACATTTCATTTTCTCATATTAGTCTAGATGTAGTATCGTTAAGTAAACACTTAGGAACATGTATATATTAGCAATATAATAGCAATTTAAAAACCGCACTATAGATAGCAGTCGCATTGATTACTCAATAAATTACCCAAAATACTTAAACTATATATTTTCCGTACCTTAGTCGGAGTCTAGGTTTGAGCAAGCTCTAAGTACCTAGTAGTCTCCATTTATTGCTAACAAGCCGTTTCGTGTCCTGAAGAGGAATTGAGGCGTTTCACATAAATGTGGGAGGGAGCGGGATCCGCCTGCGAAAAATAGCTTATCCGATAAGTTATGATTGCGTGCGACCTTTTTTATTGCCTGGGGTTCTCACCTACGAGCTACAGTCGGTGAGCTACAAGGTCTGCCTTGTTTATAAATAAACGGAGGAGCAAGATGAAGGCGTCTCTCGTTCGTTTTGTACCATTGTAGTCGAGACGAGTTTTGGTGGTTCTTTTTCAGAAGCAATAAAAAAATTGAACGAGCAATCGAACGTTAAATTCACATACCATAGACGTATACATTTATTTGTCACTGTTTTCATTCGAAATTCAAGCGTTTGTATTATCTGAACATAATTTAAAAATCGAATTTCAGATGCTACAGATACCTACTACATATTCCTGTTGCATCTGAATAGAAGAACAACTGTATAAAACAACAACCCTGAAGCTAGCCTTACAAAGACAGAGACTACACAGAGTAGTTGTCATGTTTACTTAGGGCCGGTTTTTAATCCATAGTTATCTTAACCAATGATTAAATATGCCAACCAATGGCTGCAAATTTCAGTAAAACACCTTTTTAGGGTTCCGTGCCCAAAGGGTAAAAACGGGACCCCTATTACTAAGACCCCACGATTCGTCCGTCTGTCTGTCTGTCCGTCTGCCACCAGGCTGTATCTCATGAACGGTGATAGCTAGATAGTTGAAATTTTCACAGATGAAGTATTTTTGTAGCCGCTATAACAACAAATACTAAAAACAGAATAAATTAAATATTTAAGTGGGGCTCCCATACAACAAACGTGATTTTTTTGCCGGTTTTTGCGATAGTGGTACGGAACCCTTCGAGCGCGAGTCCGACTTTGTCCAGTATTTTTTTTTTATTATCAAATAAGTATTTTTGTGTTAAATAAGTTGGAGAGTTAAATATTTGACAGTTTGTTAGACTAATAATTGAATTATTTATCTATTCTAATAATTAATTAAAATTTAATAAACGCGATTAATCGAATTTTAAAAACATTGGTTAGCATATTTAACCATTGGATGAGTAAATTGAGCAAAAAACTAGTCCTAAGGCCTTAAGGCGCTTAGAAATATTCAAAGAAACTGGAATATATTCCGTACTAGATGGGTCTTCGCTCTAATTAACTTTATGCATATGCATAACATTTTCCCCGTAGAGACCTGCAACTTCTACATTCCCAACACGCGCAATACAAATTACAAGTAAAACGATCTGCTGTCCCTTTAAATAGACGTCTCTCGATTGCACATCCCTTTCCTATCAAAACAAATATTAGCTTGTTACAAACCAAATTGCGACTTTAAGATCTAATCGATAAGATTGAGAATCGTTCGTTGTTTGTGTCAAAACAAGAAATGATCACCTAACCCGCACTGGTCGGTCTCAGGGGATTGGAGTTCCAATATATTTGTGCGGGCTCGGGCTGGCAACTCTTCAAGATTACTGTCAGCAAATAGGACAGGCCGACGTGCCCTGAACAGCAGATGTCCGGTAATGCGACCTAGTGCAACTTCCGGTCATTTGCCCGGCTGTTGGGATACGCTGATACTTGGCTGGTAATTCCTTTTTGATGTTGCATCGCTGTGGCTTGACTGGATGGTACATAATAATGTAAGAATTCGTTGGTCAATATACGTTTTTTAATTGTATGTATCCCAAGCCCCGAATGTTTATTAGTCAATTTGTGGAGGCTTGTGACGTTGTGACCTATCAAATAGCAAATTACAGAAGGAATTTGAAAATATGTCAATAATAAAAATTAAGGTCTAGATGTTTTTAATTTTGTGTTGGAGTTGCTGATACAACGTTACAAAGATGAACCTAAGCCACAAGGAAAGATTTTCGAGAATTCGAGAACATCAGGATGGCTTTCTTTAAAATTGAAGGCACGTGAGCACACTCGCAAGAAGTTTGCAGAATCATCACAAAATTGATTTGTTGGTTTCGGATTCTCTATAACATTGTTTATATGTATGTATGTATCTAAATATCTATTTTTTATTCTTTTTTTTTCGAATTTAAGTATATACTTTTTCTCTATTCATCCTATCATTTAGGTTAACCTGCCTTGTTTTATCTCTGCACCACCTAAGGTCGACTGGTAGAAAATGCCTAAGGCATTAAGTCCGCCTTTGTACTTGTGCATAAATATTTAATAAATAAATAAAACCGTATCTTTTAGGTAATGCCGCAATACTGGGGCAGACAGCTTTTGCCATAATAAATGCACTAAAGTTTCGTCAGCTACATAATAAATAACACTATCAAACCGGTACAATCTGCCGACGACCTACCACTACCGCAATTTTCAAAGTTACCTACTAACAAGATAAATGCACGTATCGAACTTCGACCACGAAGCAACTAAACCCGTAGTTTATATTACACTTCCTAAAGACACATAAACTGCCGATTGCACTGACTAGACTAATGCAATCGTGGGATTGCTACAGCGCAGTACATTATGACATATCCCATTCTAATAGCATCGCTCCTGTGTTTATTTCTAGCACGTGTCACGTACGAGATCTTAAGTGCATTGTCTAAGCAAATTGCAGGTATGTGCATAGTTGTAGAGACTATATATTATATAGACACTAAAAGTTCATGAGCCCGCCCACATAGTTTGTACGTGGTGCAATTATATTAGACTAGCTATTCCCCGCGGCTTCGCTCCCGTGGACCACCCTACAGGACCCGTTTTCAAAAAATTGCCTATGCCACTCAGGAATAATGTAGCTTTCTACTGATGAAAGAATTTTCAAAATCGGTCTAGTAGTTTCGGAGCCTATTCGGTACAAACAAACAAACAAAAAAATGTTTCCTGATTATAATATTAATACATCATTATTAGTATAGACAAATAATTGCAGGAAAAGACGAAAAATACATAGCTACATTGCTCTGAAGCAAAAGTAACCCACCTGGGTTAATAAAGCACCCCCTTTATCCCTGTTACACGTGAAGACAAATCGATAAACACGCGATAATCAAGTTGGAAAGAAAGACAATTACAACACTCGTTGACAAAGTTAGGATGGTGAGGACGAGTCGACGCGCGACGAGAGTGGAGTAATATCTGTGTGAGTGCGCGTAATTGAAAGCCGCGGTTTGGCCCAATAACAATGGAACCCGTACAGTAACGTTCGCCGCGTATAAATTAGGGAATTATATTAATCGCGTATAACGTTCCCCGCGCCCGCTTCGCCCCTCTCCGCCCCGCGCCCCCGCGCCTAACGAGGTTACTCTTGTTGCGGATTACGTACTTGTAGCTCGAAATTACACTTTATTACGGTTACAGTCTAGGAATCCGAGAACTTTAATTAGAAGATCCTCTATGTGGGTATTAACGTTTAAATATTCCACTCCTAACATTTTTACTCTCTGTATAATATTAAGCTACACTATATTTTCAGCACTAAAGTAAATACCTCGCAAGATGCTCTTGCTTGTAGCAAGATTGTTGTGCGAGATTAATACCGAGATAAAAAGCAAGGTAATTTTTGAAAGCATTAACGTTGCCGACGAAATTATTTATAATTTAATTTTCAGTGCCACTGCAGGGAGCACAATCAATTTGCGAGAAGATTATGCGCGGGAAATTAACGCAAGATAACGCGGTATTAGCGAGCCACCTGGGGAAGGATTACGTATCCCAGATAAGTAAATATATTGCCCTCCATTACCAAAAAGAACAGATATTTAGGGAAAACACTGTAATGTAATTGTCGCTACAATCTAAACGAGCCGCAATGAAACTCGAGGGAACATCTAACAAGGTTTATCAGTACTATGTCCCGTAGGCCTTTTGTTTATTATGAGGCTCGATACACCGCCTTACATATTTTAATATTTCTCAGCCTTTGTTCTGGAGAATATAACCCAGACATTTAAGTTTTCAACAAACTTATCACAGTTAAATATGTTTGTAAGCACGGAAAGTTTGGGGTTGTCTTGACAACGAAATCTAAATTGAAACACGGACAACATTGTAATGTGGGGTTTGTATACATTAAGCTATATTATGTATGTATGCATTCATCAATCACAAATTGCCGGCATCGCCCAGCATGAGTCCACAGTCGATGACGTAGCAACTTCCACTAATACAACTTGCTCTATCACTGGCTAGGAACATCACTAGTTCCGCTACATCTTCCCCTTTTGTTATTTTCTTCAAGGGGGAGTTTATTTCTATGCCAATGAACATTCTGTCACAATCTGTATCGCTCATTCCGCCTCTTCTGAACAGTTCCGTCTTCACAGGTCCTGGATTAACAGCATTTACTCTTACTCCTTTTGGGGCCAATTGTAGTGCAGTACACTTTGTAAACATGTCTATGGCTGCTTTTGACATGCAGTACGGTGTCATGATTGGCAGTGGTTTGTTTGACAGGATACTCGATATGTTTACGATGTTCCCTTTCGTTTTCAGCAAGAAGGGTATCACTTTGGTAGTGAGTAGATACGTTCCACGTAGATTGGTAGCCATAACTCGATCGTAACTCTCTGCTGACGTGAGAGGTCCTGACACGGAATTTATCCCGGCATTGTTGATCAGAACGTCTATTTTGCCGTGTTTACTTACAGTTTCTTCGACGATTTTATCTATGTCAGTATCCGATGTGATATCAGCGACGACAAGGAGTGGTTTTAGGTGGTTTAGTTTTTCGCACTTTTTACCAATTTTGGTGAGATTGTCGAGATTCCTGCCTACTAATGTTAGTGTGGCAGAGGACTTTGCAAATGTTAATGCACAGGCTGCTCCTATTCCGGAGCTGGCGCCTGTGATCAGCACTACTTTGTCGGTGAACATGGTCCGAAGCCTGGCTAACTACTGAGCAGCGATGTGTGCGAGCGCGCAATATACACTGTCGAGCCGGCAGTGAAACTCTTCCGCGTTCCATTGTGAACACAAAGTGAAACTGCAAGGATCTAATGTCAACTTCCCGGTGTATTAAATTTCATCTAATTACGTACCTAACTCTTAACTAAATTGAGGTTTGTGTTTTGATATTCTAATGAGATAAAGAAACGAGCGTGTCAGTTTCTCATTCTTAAATATATGGTGTATAAATCAGTCGGTCATTGCTGCTTTATTTTTCACATTTTTTTGACAGATATAATCACGTTTCTGTATCTGTATCTATACTTACTGCTGGTAACTTTCGATAAACTTAACATTGGAGTCATAATCCTACTACATTCGTCGGTCTGTCGTTAATTTATCGTTGTAAACTTTTTAAAGGATAGGGCAGAAAGAAAGAGAAACAACTGTTTGATTTTCCATACAATTTATTGGCGTCATCTCGATATACGAAAGACAACATTTAAAATTTGAAGCGAATTTTATTTACACCGTCACTTAATAATAATCGAAACTTATCATAAAAGCTCCCTAAATTGTCTTTGGCACTTGCTTTACACTAATACTTTAATACATTTAAATATAATTACGAATAGAAGAGAAGTCATGAATGAGCAAGAGAAAGCAGCTAAATATGTTACCCTAGCTAGGTTTCCGCATTGTGGAAACACACACACAAAATATTCACAACCAAATTATATATTTAAAGCATTTGGATATTTGAACAAATGTTTTCCGATATATATAAACATTAAACATGAAATCTTGTTCTTGGTGGCCATCTGTTTGTTCTGGCGGTAACATTTGTCCAGATGTCCAAATGCTTTGAAAAGAGGAATTGAACGTTTCTAAGAGCTCTGTCATCTCAGCAGGTGGACATTCAGCCTTAGGCAATAAGGATCGTGAGGCCAATACTTGAGGAGGGAAACGGTTATCCTCCCAAGAGGGATTTGTAGCGGGTGTATGATTTGCATATTTATGTAGAGCCAACAATATTATCATTGCAGATTAGTTTTCTATGTGGCAGATATTAATAAATAAATTGCTTCGCTCGAGGTCTATTATATCAACGAAAGGCGTATGAATAATGTTTCTGGCTATATTTTGGATTAGAACGATTACTTTCCCGCGTGATCTCAATATTGAGTACTCTGGGGATCACACTGAGACCTTAATGTATGTATCTACGTGAGAATCTTATATTCTGAATCTTTCAGCTGCAAATTGGGGTGGGAGTCTAACGTATGTTATATTAAAGGTAGTAGAACCACATCAATTGAGATTTGAATAAGTTAGCGAATGAAACGAACTAGGTAGTTTTTACCTTTTTTAATGACAATAGAACTACTTGTTATTAAGAAATGGTTAATGAAAGCTGAATATTAACAGATTTC
The DNA here is from genome assembly GCA_948252205.1 of Orthosia incerta. NCBI lineage: Eukaryota > Metazoa > Arthropoda > Insecta > Lepidoptera > Noctuidae > Orthosia > Orthosia incerta. Next base: position 12,531,263 of record OX411759.1, read on the forward strand.
ACTCGCTATTTAAGAACCTATATTATCAGAAGAAGAATTCGATTTGATATTTTAGATTAATTAATGCACACTAACACTACTGAGAAATGATTAAAGATGAAACCTTAATGTTTAAGTATTTCATTCTATTTTTAGGGTTCCGTACCCAAAGGGAAAAAACGGGACTCTATTACTAAGACTCCACGAGCCGTCTGTATAGCTGTCTGTCTGTCCGTCTGTCACCAGACTGTATCTCATAAACCATGATAGCTAGACAGTTGAAAATTTCACAGATGATGTATTATGTTGCCTCTATAACAACAAATACTAAAAACAGACTAAAATAAAAATTTAAGTGGGGCTCCCATACAACAGACGTGATTTTTTTGCCTGATTTTGCGATAATGGTACGGAACCCTTCGTGCGCGAGTCCGACTCGCACTTGGCCAGTTTTTTTTAATGCTAGACAACAATTACTTATTTAAAATAAAATACCAAGCTAGTAAAAGCGTGTTAAATGTACCTAAAAATTAATTAATGGATCGACTGTTAAATTTCCCAGTTGGGGTTGTACAAAATTCATGATGATGAGGCGAGTAAAATCTGTTAAATGCACTCTACCGTACACTAGTAAATATAGCCGAATAGTAGCCATAAAACATTCGTAACTTTGTACAAAAATGATGTGTGTAAACACTGGAGGGAGTGCGATACTGGACGTTTGTGTTATACCACCCTTTTACACTTAACACCTTATCGTTAACACGTACTTATACTTACAGTAATCTAATTAAAACTTAAGTAAGTACTAGTGAAGAGGAACTTAGTGGTAGGGTTGAGCGCCGCCGCGCCGCCTGGGCCGAACTTGAACACGGGTCTGAGCTATCGATCATATATGTAGGTAAGGTAAAGGTTTTACGTGTGAAACACACGTTCACGTAGATTACTAACGTGGGGCACATCGTAAACAAAATGTGTTCAGATTAGCGGTATGTAGGGCAGGCTGGGCAGTGGGCAGTGTGGCCAGAAGTCCGGTGCGGATCGATGTACCGCCGAACGATATATTATTATTTTGTTCAACCAACCGTGGAGGAGCAACACAATTTCTCGCTCACAGCCATTTTCAAATGATTTTCGTTTTACTTATGAAAAATATTTTCGTTGAACTGGAAACTTTTAAAAATAAATGCGATATCCTTAAAATATTGCAAAATATTTTGCTTACGTTTTAATTTTATCATGTTTTCAAACAGGTACATGTGACTCCTGTCTTAAATTTTACATAGTATCAAACAGAGAAGCTTACGTTCAAAACACGAAGTTTACGCCCTACTTAGTCTAAGTTACCCTTACAAACTTTGACATAGGAATCAACTACACAATAGAAAAACATACAATTAAGTGCTACATAATGACTAGAATTTAAAAACTAGATTTTTATATAAAAATAATCAATGTTTCTACTACTATCTCTAGAAGCGGCTGTACATGTTAAAAATAAATTATTTACATCTACAACTGTATTCCATGCCTATTACATTACATTAATTAGAAAAATCTAGACGATTACTAGGATCTAGACACAGAATTTGAAAAATGACACTACTTACAATCGAATATCTATAATTCGAGATCACAATATCGCTTGGCAATATAATCTTATAATAATGACTAGCAATCTATTTGAGATCAACATCTAGAATGACTTTTGTTGTAAAATATGTATCGTTGATTAATTTTAATAATAAGCTCACCGGATTTAATTGCATAGAATTACGCAAATAAATAGTTACCTATAGTTTCTAGACCAACAGCCAAAGATCGTAGAGATTTAGTAAACTAAAGTGAATTGCCTTTACAAATTAACAATACAAAAGTTCGATCAAGTTATTGGTATGATGAATACATAACAAAAACCTATAATTTACCCATGTTTGCAATATTTGTAATTATGTGAGAACCATGTTCCTATTTATCAAATGAATGAATTTACCTGTTAGTGCTTGTAATACTTTATACCTATACGTAGTATAGTAGTGTTAGTCTGGATGCATCGTCCTCACGTATGCATGTAAATAACTTTTTTTTAAAGAGTAAATGTGACACCACATTTACTCTACCACATTCTTGTCCGTTCTTCTCTATAACAAGCTACTTGTCCGAATTGACGGTAGAATCAAATTAGTATTACATTGAAATTAAAATTTTTGGTTCAAAAGTGCCGCTTAATGGCCTAATTGAAATAAATAATTTTGACTTTACATATTACATACACAGTTATTGAAAATAGGGAGAGAGAGAGAGAGTTTGTAATATTTTCTTTAACTTCAAAACAGTAACAGTTAATTTCATGTAATTCCGAACAAAACACAAAAAGATCAATAGGCTGTTGGCGCTAGTAAAATTGAAGACACCTAGACAAAATTCAGCAATGCCAACAATGCCAATCTAAGCGTTCTTGAGATGATGTGCATCATGGTCGCAGCGGCGCAGCACGGCGAAGTGCGTCATCTGGAAGGTGTTGGTGGACCTGCAGCCGCGCTCCAGCGTGCCCGTCATCGTGTAGCCCATGTTGAAGTCAGCCTGCGTCACGTTCGTCGTCAGGTATAACTGTCGAAGACGAAGAAACGATTAGATACAGAAGAAAGATGAGCTTCAATAAAATGTACATGGTAAAAGCACGCTTTTATTTCCCTGAGGGTCAGGCAGAGGAACTGTAGCACACAATAAAGCACACACTATGTATCTAGGTGATATGTTTGAGACTAACGAGACTGTGTATTGTGGAACTGGTGGAGGGCTCATTCAAAATTTTGGGTTGCCTCTATTGGTAGGTGAAGTAAGCTCTCTCCCTTTTTAGAATACCAACAAGAGTATACATAGTTCAGGGGTCCACCAATGGTTGCAGATAAATTTGAAAGAGAGTTACCGTGGCTTTGGCTCAAACTACTGAAGGAACACGGGTGGGTTTTAGTCAGTAAAAGGCTGACACGCCCTCCTGATTCACCCAGAGCGGGAGAAGACATTAGACGATTACCCGCCCAAAAACAAAAGAGTTCCGCCAATGCAAAAAAATAAAATAATGAACAGTTAGATACTCTTAGAGAGCACAATAGTATGGCATGGGGTCTCGTACCTTAAAATCGGCGTCAGTCCCCATATGCTTGAAAGTGCCGACGATGTAGACGGCGTTGGCGCCACTAATCACCATGCGAGCCTGGGTGCTGTGCCTGCAACAATTACATATTTTGAGCGTAATTATAAAGATGATGCAGCTACATAGTCGGCCGGAGTATCCATGGTAGAATCACAGTTCATTGCTGGACATGCCGTCAACTCACTATTTATTTGAGTTTGTTAAGGCAACTCAATTAATTGGATGGTTATAAACACCTGCTACATAACTCTATCGCTAATGAACTCTCCAGCATGATAGAAACAAAACTAAACTAGAAAACTTTGGAACTACTCCAAACTGATAGAGATACAACAAATAAAAATAAAAGCAAGGTAAGAAAGAGCCTTGTTTAGGTGTACGACAGATAATGTGTGACGTCATCGGCCGTTTGTCACGCGGCGAGAATTAGTGCGAGACGCTCACCTCGGCAGGAACCCCTAGCCACGAGCCACGAGCCCGAAGCGAGGAGCCACGATCTACCTTGTAATACGCCGCAGACACGCCGTGATTTATCTTCGCTCCGCTGCCTCATAACTACTGCCCCTACGAATTATTTGCTCTACGACATAGGACGACGTTGTTCCAGTGATAAATTGCTACCTACTTCTAAGATTTTGCTGAAACTTTTGGAAGAATGAATGATTTATACTTGCCTATAGGTATAGTATAGATCAGATTAGGGAAAAACAAATCAAATTATCTCGCACACCCTCCGACAACGGTGACATATCATTGAAGTGTAAACGAACAAACTGTCAAAGTCCCTTCGAGTTACGCAAACTAATTTGAAGAGAAAAAGTCACGTGTAAACTTGGAAACTTGAGTCTTCCTGATGCATTCAGAAGGCCGAGGTGCCGTATGCCGGTCACGTATCCCAGTTAGTAGGGCGCGAATCCAACACGTACCTACTGAGGCTCTAACGGCCCTGTAATGGCCACCCTATAATAGCCTGAGCACTCGCCTCTGACTACCCACCAGCAAATTAAAATCCCTTTATGCGTGTTCCGACGTTACTTTCTTCGAAGTAAACGAAATTAAATCGACGTTTCCGAAATTAGAGCCTACGGTAGCAGAACCTTTTATAATCAATGTGATTGTAATCGGAACTCCCGAACACTATGAACACAAAGCTGAAACCGCTGTTCGTAACATTCCCGTCGGCTATTGAAACGTAATCTAGACAATGTTTAGTTTCGATAGTAAAAGGAGTTAGAGTTTATTGAATAGAGCCAATAATCGTATTGATTAACATAAAGAATAGTGTTTTAGCCTTTAAAACAAAAAGCCTATTTGGGACACCTTGCAGTTCTATAAGGCAATTGAGTTTTTTTCGGCAACTTAATAAACATTACTTTGAAGTGGCAAGCTTTATCTATATTGGCAGCAGGCGAAAGCACAGTGCTATCAGTGAGGAGTATCGTGAGATACAACTCATTTAGGCAAAATAGTGGCAATGGGACGGCTGGCAATAATCGTTAACGCTAACGGGTCCCGTTTAACTGTCGCGTCCTAACTTCGACGTTTTTCGCCAAGCTAATTTGTATGCCACAATTTGCCGGTTATACGACTGCCAGCAACTTACCAAACACGCTTTACTAAAAGCCTGCACTTATCGGAATGGCAACTGCTACTAATAATGCGGTTTGAAAGCTATAAATTTAATCCAAGTTATCAATAGTTCCGATACATATAGATTGGGCACACTGCTGAACTTTGAACCGGTAACACCATCTAATTTACAAAATTAAGCTGTTCAGCGGCCGTTAAATAAATACTTTATGTTGTAGCGGTGTGATAATAAATAGCACCTCATTCGCGCTAAGCCCTTTAGCATCCGCCATCTTTATTTACGGCACGTTCGCGCCAGTTCTCAGAGACACGTTGCTGGCTGGCGGTGGAAGCGATCGCGATAGTGGCGCCGCCGCCGCCGACCACTTCCCGCCGTTTGTCAAACAACGGCTTAGCGCGCTCACCTGAACCTCGCCGGTTAATTGCGAAAAGCACGTTAACGTGCAACAAACATGATATAATGTTTCCTCTCCGCGTTGAAAGCGTTAATTATATTTTTCACTCCAAATCCCCGTTTTGTTAAAAATGTTGTTTCAGATTTTTGTAAACAACGCTTGTAACACAAATTATGTTGTCTTATTTTCCTGGTTGGGGTTATCTGCCACATTAGTAGGCTTAGTCTTAGTGGATGCTTTTGGGGGAGGAATCCATTTTTAATGTTGTACTGTTCATGTCGTTTTGAGAAGTAGGCCAATATGAGACAGGTACCTAAAGCTCTTGTAGACTAACAGCAATTTGTTTATTTTTATTTTATTTAGCACGACTTTCTGAAGTATTTACATCAATCGCAAAAGGTTCGCTTTAAACTGAAAACTAGTAGCAGTAAAATAAAAACGTTTAACGTTAAATTTTTACCACTCCTATGTATATTCCTCAAGTCTTCATAAATCATCATCTGCCTAGCCTTTTTTCCCAACTATATTGGGGTCGGCTTCCAGTCTTACCGGATTCAGCTAAGTACCAGTGTTTTACATGGAGCGACTGCCTATCTGACCTCCACAACCCAGTAACTGGGTAATACGATACCCCTTTGCAAGACTGGTGTCAGATCTCAAGCTTCTAACTAACCGTAACGACTGTCAAAGATCTTCAAATGACAGCCGGGGCCGACGGCTTAACGTGCTTTTCGAGGCACGGAGGAAACTCGGTATGTTGAAATGGTCACCCATCCACGGACCGACCGCGTCAAGCGTTGCTTAACCTTGATGATCGACCCGTGCGGCTGTTATTATTTAGCCACGAGCTCCTCCTCATGTCTTCATAAATATAGGTACTTATATGACATTTAATAAAAACCCTTTCACTTCAAAGTGAGGAAATTCATTTAGATGATGTAAACATCAGTTAATAAGAAGAATCATGTTCATCCATACATATATGTAGTTAAAGAATCTCTCACCGTCTGGTTCCGGCGACCTCGACGACCTTGCACCTTGAGCGGCGCCACCAGCACGGCTGCAGCGTCCAGTAGGACGAGGAGGCGCTGCGGGCCCAGCCCTCCTCGGGGAACATAAGCACCTGCACACGGACAAACGTACCATTTTTATATCTTCCTATACATTCAGCTTACAAAACTTTCTGATGAGAACAGCCCGTTTTATTTACATTTCCGAGTTCGCATAAATTAATTTAATAACTCCACCAGCCTCAAACCATTTCCAACGAAGACTCGATTGATGTTGTTTTAACAATCATCGCACTGTTCCGCAATCAATATTTTACGAGAGTATCTTCAATCTAAGAATCAGGAACGAGGGCTTCACGAACCGTTGAGTACGAATTAACTAAATTACAAAACTTTACAAGCCTTTCGACGGGCGGGTTGAAAAATAGCTTTTTGACTAAAACTAATATTGCAGGCCGAAACAAAACAGAGCGGAGTTGTAACGAAGTTGTTTCAGACTGTCGAGTTTACAACCGCGGGCGCTAGGAGGTAGGAGTGTGTAACCCGCTCGGCGCTCGTTTACGTTTACAGCGAGAGCAGATCCGCCGGCAACGTCATCGATAACGCAAACGCGGCAGCATATTGCCACCGAGACTCGTTCGCTCGATTGGCTCCTGGCATTCCGTCCTCATTTTCTTCGCCGCGTCTCGGGCAATATTTTTTTTCTCGTAAAATGTTTTCCTGCTTTCGACAATATTGCGCCAGTTTCAAAGGGGCGGAGTCGTCGAGGATAAAATCGCTTTCACATTGAGTGAGCACACTAATGATTGAGTTCCGTGCGGTGCGGCCGAGCGGCGGGCGCGCGGCGTAGCGGTGGCGTAGCAGTGGCGTGGTGGTGGAGTGGCGCGTCTAGCACGGGGACAGTGCACGTCCGCTCACCCCGCGCCGGCCCTTTGATCAATGTACTCCGCTGCTTAATGGATTTAAAAGCATTTCATTGTTGCGGATTTTGAAATGCAGGGATGTGATTTAAGTCAGTAAAATTCAAATACATACCTACTACTGAAAGTGTAGTGTCAAGTTAGTGGGAGTTCGCATTAGTGTCGTCAACCGAAGGATATGAAATATGAAATAACTTTGGACCACGGATAACTAATAACTGTAGCTACAACTGGTAGGTCAATACAGCTGTTTAATGTTCAAAGTACGTCGGTAGCTGACTGCTCATAATATAAAGCTCTACGGGATTGTTGGAATTTGGGAAGTCACGTCTATTCCCTGTGGTGTGTGCCAACTCGCCGATGGCCATTACGAGTTTTGGATAGATAATTCCGGCGAACATTTGACATAGCATTTGAAACCTCTCAAACGGAAAGTCCACAAAGCTCTAACGACGTTAAGAGGAATTATTCATCAAAGAACATTAACGTTCGTTTTGCATAAAATATTAATAAGCCGAAATGCTCCTTTTGGAATGTTGGATAATTTATTTTGTACGTAAAATTTTAGAGTAGAAGGATTATAATAATTTATTTTATTACAAGCTTTTACGAAAACTCAAAATGTAATTAGTATCACATACCTACCTATGTAGATTTTAGGTAGGTTTACCTATCTTTTTAAATCCTCAGGGCATTGGAAGGTATACCTACTAGGTTTACATAAGATCATGTACCCATCTATTGTAATATTCAGTATAAAGTTCATATTCATGACAAAAGCGCCGATAAATTCATATCAATTTTCTATTAAGACCGAGTTTTTGTATGCGGCCAGACAAAACCTCTTCAGTGACAGCCATTAATATTCAAAAGCTCTCGTGGCGCCATCTATCAGCACCTTTTTATATGACGCAATCAATTCGTGACTCGAGAGTCGTCCAATTACGAGGCGATCTCGAAACGATCTATTAATTACTTGCTGACCTGCGCGCGATTCAATCAGAGGTAAGTAAGGTACTGCAAAATAAATAACTTCATATAGTTCATTGTCCCAATAAACTTTATAATTACGTAAGTTGGTTGTTTTTTAAGTTGTTCAATCTGCCATCAATCACTTAACAATTGATTGGCAGAGTGCCCCATCTCCCTCTTCAAATATTTGCGGATTGAATCAAGAACAAATAAAAATGCGGTGGAACAGATAATTTTGCTTGCTACAGACTGCTGAAACGGCTGAAAAATTTGGCAAGCTACAAAGTCAAGTCTTATCGTTGCCGTAATGCTGTCGTAAGTATTTCAAATAGTCTGCATATATATTACTTCTATAATGTTTAATGAAGGCGTGAAAAGAAAAATAACCTTTCATTCGGCAAAGTGTATGTGAGCTGCCTAAAAGTTTAATTTTTTGTAATTGGCTTAGTATTTCTAGAGATTAAAATATACCTTAACAAAATTGTATTTTTATTACACATGGGGCAAAATAAATACCTACAACTGTAAATTAAAACAAACAAACGTCATTTTCCATAGCCAGTCTGGTGCAGGAAGCCTCTTCAGCAAGCACTGGTCTACAAAAACATGCAGACTCAAATCTCGTAATTCGTATTTTAAAATGTCGATGCACATTGCACGAGGCGACTTGATAGTCACGCGCGAGTCCTCAAGTCGAGTGTTCGCGCCTCGACCCAGCGGCGCAGCGTTTAGAGCTTCACAGCCTCGGCACCGACATGAGCAGCAATTTACTAGAAGGGCTACCAAACTGCAGAAGTGCGGACTGCACTCCAAACTGCATTTTAATAACATCGAGATATTTGGGAGTTGACACAGTCCTCGATACTAGCGGATGTGGCACGCCTCAATAAATTTTACGTTTTAATTTCATTACAATAAAGTTTATTCAATAAAATGTGTGTGCAATTATTTTTTCTATCACATCACATCTTCAGCCTATTAATGTTCCCACTGCTGGGACACAAGCCTCCTCTCTGTGAGAGGGAATGGGCCGTAATCCACCACGCGGGCCCAGTGCGGGTTGGCGGATGTCACTTGTCTTCGAATTTTTGGTTCTAGGACATGCCGGTTTCCTCACGATGTTTTCCTTCACCGTTTTGAGAGCAGTGGTGATGAAATAATTTTACACAAAGTAAAGCGCCTGCCTGGGCTCGAACCCACGACCTACAGCTTGTAAGTCGCGGCCGGTACCACTGGGCCACCACTGCTCATTTTTTCTATACGAGGCTAGTAATAACAACTTATACAGACCATGGAATAATTGGGATGCAAAACCAAATGTATGCTAAAAAGGTTTGAAATAAGCTTTGTAGAAATTTCTTCCTACGAGTGCCACTACATCAACGCTTGAGTTGATACCACACATATACAATTATTCATTCGTATAAAGCTGTAAAAACTCCACCACGATTTCTATAGAAATACTGTCCCAACACAGTCCTATCCAAATAACAAAAACCTTCACTATATTACACGGAGTTATTGCTTGTTTCCTGTTTTGTTTCGTTGTGATAAACCCGAAAATAATATGACGAAGTGAAAAAATAACTAGTGGGTTTATGGTATAGGAAAGTTATGTAATTCCTTTAGCCTAAGATCCTTCTAATCTGCAGATATTTTTATTTTAACTTAATTTTCTATATTATATTATATGATATTTGATAGTAGATTAGATTGCTGTAGGGTTGCTTGGAAACATCTAGATGCAATCACCTTAATTAAATAAATTGTTTATGATTGATAGTTTACTCCTTAGAACCCAGGCAGACGCTTTACTTTGTGTACATTATTTCATCATCACTGCTAACAAAAACGGTGAAGGAAAACATCGTGAGAAAAGTGGCATGTCCTAGAACCAAAAATTCGAAGACATGTGACATCTAACAACCCGCACTGAGCTCGCGTGGTGGATTATGGCCCATCCCCTCTCACACAGAGGAACCTATATCCCAGCAGTGGGAACATTAATAGGCTGATGATGATGATGATAGTTTACCCAAAATATTCAAGTTTTTCAAGTGAATCCAAGGACATTTGAAAGAAAATGGTGTAGAAAATAGGAAAAACTAAGGTTGCCAGCTCTCAGTTTATCACAATCTTTGGATTGCCAGTTTATATGCTAAAACCCATTAAGGGCGGCTACCTGCAAAAATACATAAACAAACAATCAAGTATTTGCGGCAAGATAGTAGTAACCTATTCTACTATCAAGAGTCATTAAAAAAAACAAGTTTTATCAAAAACAAAATACATGCAGATTTTTGCAGTGGGATCTTGTACTACTTGTTCTGTAGTGGGTTGCGCCGACGCGCAGTAATTGGATTTAGTCTGGACTACGGAGTGAGGATTACGGGTTTAAGGACCATACTAATGATACAATTTTCAACTAGCTACCGAAACTTATTAAGTGAATTGTCGCGCTTTATTTGATCGTACGTGCAATCAAGGAGGTTTGTTAAACTTAGGTTTAGTTAGAAAGGTATGGTAGAAATAATGTGTTTGAGAGGCGAGGTTTTTCGGGCGATAGATAAATTCAAAAGACAAATATGTCTTTGAAACGTACTTAATCTGTAAACTTTCCAAATTATGTTTAAAGCAATGATATTCTAATAAACAGATACGTTATACACTCACAAAACAATCGAATAAAGTGTTCCGCGCAATAGCGGCAGCATACATACACTCTTTTCATTCATCTGACATTTCACTACAAGTGGAAAGGGTTGGCTTGATAAAACCAACAAGAAAAAAAGAGACAGCTAGTGTTTGTCACTTGTAAACAAACATTATTCTGACCATAGATTTAGAATTTTTTATTCTGACCACCAATGTTTTTTTCTTTTGACGTTTCGTGACATAAACTAAAGAGAAAAGTCACAATTGTGACGTATTTGAGTCTTCACAAAGCGCGCGCTCATAACATATCTGTTTACTAGAACACCATTGGTATAAAGACAAAGACTAGGCCATTAAGCGCCACTTTTGAACGTAAAACATTTAAATTAATAATTATTACTAAATAGACGTAATCAAGAAGATAATCATGCTGTGCAGTCGGAGGATACAAATTCGCGAGCTGGCTGACCAAATCCAGGTGTATCCTCCGACTGCACAGCATGATTTTCATAGCATGCAATGTGCAATTTCAGCAATTTTTTTCCCCCACAAAATGGCGCTTAAAATCCGCCATTTTATTCTTTTCCAATTTTAATGTATGTTAAGACAAATCGATTGACGTAAGAATCGTTAAAATCGGCCAACGCAATGTGTTTTCTAGAGACCAAACGACCTTTCGTTTGGTCTCTAGAACACACATACATACAAACATACATAGACTGATAAACACATTACCCTCCTTCGGCAGTCGGGTAAAAATAATGGATTTCACATCTGATGTGACGTTTTTCGACCGAAGATACTCCAACAAACACAAGCGGGCTATGACATGGCGACCTTTAATCTTCGTTGTTTTGGTAAGGATGAAAGTTTGCTCGGACATTATCATTCTTTTATATTGCGTATCTGTTTGTTCGCTTATACGAGTTTGTTTAGGTCCGGCGATTGATTTATGACAATATATCGCCTCTTTGCTTCAATAATGTGGTATCTTGAAAATTGCAATTTTAGAGGAGAGTGTTTTTCAACTTTCAAAAAATATTTTTTTCGAAAGGAATAATTTTTTACTGTAAATCTACGATTTATTGTAAATTATAACAAATATACTATGTGAAAACTTATCAAAATATTGATAATTTAGAAGTTTAGCAAGAAATTGGCTTTATTTTAGAAAAAGGGGCAAACATGTCACATTGTTCTTGCAAATATATAGTAAGTTATGTGTTACAAGCTAAATTGTCACGATGTTGTTGATATACCTAACTTTGTTTATGAAGATGAGTTATATCATGAACAAACGTTGTTGAAATAAAAACATTTAGAGTTGAGAACTAATTTTTATTGGAAAAAATTGCAATATTGTAAACAATCAGACTTTTATAATGGAGTAATATCCTTTATTTAACTGTTTTTTTATTTGTTACATTTTTAAATATTTTTATAAAACATACAAAAAAGGAAAAACATAAAAAAGAAGACCACCGGTATCCAGTGTCTAAGCTACCGGCGGTCAGGCCTCCAGAGAGAGGAAACGCCGAACAATACGAGTCGTGTCCAAAAGTACTGCATGCTTTCTGAATCAAGCTTTTGATCCAGCCGCCTAACGAGAGCCTCCTAAGGTGTTGGTCGAGGCTCGTGGCTATTAAGCCATTGGCTGACACGAATATCGGTACAATAATCGCTGTGTCCACATCCCACATGTCGACAACCTCGCAGGCCAAGCCAAGATACATGAAAAAAAACCGATCCCAGTACAATGTGATATTGCCATTCTCGAGAACTGGGTCAGGAACATACCTGTAGTACGGTCCCTTCGATGCCACAAGTGTGTATTTCAGAGCAAGTTGCTGATAGATAATCGTGGCTGCAAGGTTGTGCCTATGCAAGTACTCTTCGTAAGCTAGACGAGAACAACCAGAGATAATGTGGCGGATCGATTCACCCGGGTGGTGACATGGCCGACAGATGTCAACCGTGCCATCCTTCACAATAAATCTCCGGTAGTTATTCGTCATGATAAGTTCGTCCATAATTGCACAAACAAAACCTTCGGTTTCCCTAAAGAGGTCACCGAAACGTAGCCAGGCTACAGACTCTGATTGGTCTACATCGAACCCATGTAGGGCCCGGCAAAAGCGTCCGTGAAGCTTCTTACAATGCCATACCTCCCTGCGGTTATTAGTGTCAAGCACTATTATACAGGTTTGCGCCAGTACTCATTCGTTGTCCACTGCTACTACACCTCGTTGCATACCCACGTCGGCGGCGGCGTGTAGTAAATATTCTCTGAGATTGCATATCTCGCGGTTGTGGAGGTTTGGCATTTAAAAAGCTTCAGCCTCTACACTTCCGCGGGATATACAATCTAATGACCAACGATCGTGGGTGATGCATACGATATGCAGTCAGCAGTCTACGTACCCGCCTATCCAGGGCGTCTAGATCCGTTTGAGTCCATTTGAGTATGCCGAAAGAGTACATCCACACCAACCGTTGAAGCACCTTGTTTCCGCTCGAAAGAAGGCTATTGAATACCTTCTTCAGGCGGCCAAAGAAGCGTTTGCGGCCAAAGAAGCGTTTTCTCAACTATTGCGTCATGTCAGTAGTGCTGATACCTTACGCTTCCGACATACTTGTCTTTATGCCAGAAACCGTAAAAAAAGAATGCGAGTTGGTGCAACGTTCCATCTGAATCTATCCATACGTATCGATGTTTTGGGATGATTACTTCGAAACTATTTGATATAAACGACCACTGTTTTTCAATGTGACCCAAGTTCCAGAATTATTTTAAAAGTTGTTCACATTGGTCATATTTGAACGTGTGAATGAATGTGCAATTTTCTCTGCAAGGCGGTCTCATTGTACGTTCTGGAATGCTATTTTTTTTGTTATACCGATTGATAAGCCTAACCGCTATTTCTCAGTCTCTTCGCTATATTTTTCTTCCAGCTTCCTTCTCGTGTTTGTCTTTTTTTTTTCCTTTTTTGTTTGGACTACAATCTGGGTTTTGTTCAGTGGGGCTTTCATTTTCAACAGTTCATTTTGTATCGGGCGCGCATGGGCTTCTTGTACAAGGGTGTTAAAATAATTTCGTGGTTTTCTGTATGTGTACGAATAACAGTTTCTTTCCCTAATAAGTTGTTCTTTAATGGTTAAATATACAAATTGGGATATTCCAGTTGCAGGCACAAGTGGAGGTAGCAGTTGTGCCTGCAACTGGAATATCCGAATTGTCTGTTATCAATGCAAGATTAACGAGTATTTTACATCGCGATCCCGTCTGGAAAAATAAGAACAAAGTTGTTATTTGTTATAGCATTAACAACGTAATATTTAGGAATATTATCGATCAAATCCTTAAAAGTTTCTTCAATAACGGAACATCCGCAGATAACTGTAACTTGATTTTTGTATTAGAAAAAGTTTCATCATCAACAATGTTGTATCTTAAGGTAACACAAAGCAAAATTCTCATTCTTTCGGCAACAGCGTGACATGAAGATTTATAACAATTAACAAATCACACATTTTATCAACAACACTGTGTTAAATTCACATATCACATTATAAAATAAATAAAAAATATTTGAATTAAAACATACCTTTGCAACTAAAAAGTGATATCGTCGTGATGTCACGTTTTTGCGGAAACGTGCAGAGGACGTGCGTAGTGACAACTGTTTTGTTTCGTTGTTGAAACAAATCTCAGCTCAAAAAAGAGACAACGTGATATCGCGATCTGACACAGTTCCGCTGTCTCTTTCGCTCACAGATTCGCTATTACCCGCACAAAAAATACCACGTTTTTTGGAAAAATAAAATCGGTTACGGCGGTTTCAATTATCAAATAAAAAAATAATTGAAATATCGGACTTATCACGTTGTTGAAGCAAAGAGGCGATATGGTGGACGCGGACGTCTTGAAACATGATATTATCTGGCCTTTGGAGAATGGTATAAATATTGCTGTTGGCTACACAGAATATTTGACTCATATTAATTGCCTTTTTGGCCTCGCACGGGGTTTTTATTTTTTATTATTGTTTAATTTTTGGTTTGGCTTAATTCTTGTGTCTCATGTGCGGGTCACAAATAAATACTTTTTCTTTCTTTCTTTATTTTTATCTAGGAATATTTTAAAACTAATTCTTTATTCAGATAGGTAAGGGTTTAAATGAAATGGAAGTCAGTGATAGCGTGATGGTTGCACAGGACGTAATGAAATGATGACCTCCGTTTTTTTTAAGTCGGTAAAAAGAAAGCGTGTTGCGGCGATCCCGAGTAACATGGAACAAGGGCAGGAAGATGATAATGATTCATATAACTAAGCATCATGACAAGTAAAGCACTTGCGTTTTACCAATAATGTTATATATATACTGAGGTTGATACGTTTTACCCACGTCTGCGTGACAATACAAACACAAGCTGACCAGCTTGATTGAACTCAGTCCGTCCTGCGTCGGGCCGGGATACTTACGTACGTTTGAACACTATGTTTATGACAACAGGGTCCTATTTATATCTCTGTGATCTTTTAACCTACTCAGTGATATAAATAAAGTTCAAGTTCCATAGATTCTTATTCTTATTCTTTGTTGTACACGAAACATAAACACATACATATACAATAGGACAGTTTATGTACAAAGGCGAGCTTAACCCATAATTGGGTTCTCTAACATCAAACTTAAGTTGCGTAGAGAAATATGCATTTGAGGATAGTACATCCATGTGCACAACAAAAGCTTCCATACTATTTAGATTCAGATTCTATGTAGGCAGCCAAAGTAAAATATCGCCATCGCCATGTCGTTTTATTACTTTGTAATGAGTATGACGTCTCTATTGGTAAAATCTCATTGCGTTTTACTCGTTTAAGGTTACACTAGCCGAAAATTCTTGCATACAAACGTGGCCTAGGGATTATTCCACGATTTGACAATGTACGTTCAAAATAAAAAGTGATATCAATTTGTCTCATCTCTCATCATTACCTAGCCCTGTATGGAAACAAAAAAGTAAATATTTGAAAGTTATGAGCGTCGAAAGTTCCACATTTCGACACTAATTTTAACGCATTTTTGGGCGTGAATAAATACCATAAGACGGAAAATTGCAAAACGGCCATACAGGGATAGATAAGTAGTTCAAAAATGCAAATAATTTTATTTTGAACAGATATGTTTAGTCGTTTTTCCATGATATCCAGACTCCCAAAGGTCTGTTTATAAAATTTCGCGCGCTCGGTTTCGTCCTAAATCATTATCCATTTCGCTACAAATTTGCAAAAGTGTGTATTCGTACGCGAAATAGCTTCCTACTGCTCATCAAAGCATCTATCTCTGCCGCACGTGTTGTCGGTTGATATAAAATGAATTTTAATCCCGCGCACAAAATAGTTCGTGCCGTTGACAAGTGTAACCTTAAAATTTAATGAGGCTGTGTGTACGTCAACAGTGAATGGGAGGAAAGAAGATGGTCCAAAATGTTTGGACCGGAAACCCAGAAATCGATACGAACTAACTGTATACGGATCGATTGCTTATAATGAGCGAAATGACACTACCTAAGTCGCAGAGCCCAAATCAATGGGGTATCGGAGCTATGGGCTGACAAAGTATGCATGAAAAATCATTATCTACTTAGGATTTTCTTAACTCTAGTACCAAAATCAGAGGTAAGCTTGACTGTTATAATCATTATAATTGTTAATTTGAACTAATATTATAAATATGAAAGTTTCGATATACGTGTGTGTGGATGTATGTTTGTTACTCAATCACGCTAGAACGGCTGACCGGATCTGTATAAAATTTGGCAAGACTCGACTATAGTGTGGAATAGCACGTAGCACATACTTTTCATCCCGGTATAATGTTCCCTTGAGAAAACAATTTTCACGCGGGCGAAGCCGCTGCGCGCTGTCAGAAGGTAGTAGGCACATAAAAAATAAAAAAAACCGGCCAAGTGCGTGTCGGTCTTCGCACATTTAGGGTTCCGTAGCATACCGCAAAAAAAGATAAAACTGATTTATCAATATACTAGCTGACACGGCTTCGCTCCCGTCAACTGACTATCTATTTACCTACCACTACCTACCCTACCTACCCTGCCTACCCTGCCTACCCTGCCTACCCTGCCTACCCTACCTACCCTGCCTACCCTACCTACCCTGCCTACCCTACCTACCCTGCCTACTCTACCTACCCTACCTACCCTACAAACAAACAAATTCTTCAGTTTTATAATATTAGTATAGATTGGTATTTGTTAGTAAAATACGTAATAAAAAACATTATCACCAAATTTCAAGTTCATAGGTCAACAGACAGTTAAAAAATTCGCCGGAAAAATTATAAAAACATCTGACTTTGGTGGCTTCTCATTCCTTTGATTTCCAATATTTTTAAAACAAAAATTCAGTATTTATATACTCAAAAAGCTCTAAACAACAATATACCACTCGATGGGGTAGCTCATATTTTTTATCAACTGCTTTGGGTCAACAAGCTTCGTATACTGTGAAAATTTGAAGACCGTAGCTCTAACCGTAAAACCCGTGTGTCAGACGACGGACAGACGGCCAGACGGACAAACAGACGGACACGTGAGTGATAGCAATAGGGTTCCGTTTGGACCCTTCGGGTACGGAACCCTAAAATCAGTAGCTTCTTTCTCCGCTACAATGTCGATATGCAAAGAAGAATCGGAGTCCGGTAAATAAAGGACGGTGAAAGAAAATCATTTTTTTATTATGTTTTAGGTACCTTAAAAGGTACCTAAAACATAACTAAAGTTCCAAATAATAAATAACCATTAAAATTATTAGAACAGTCCAGCACACCTCTGATTTTGGTACTAGAGTTAAGAAAATCCTTAGTAGATAATGATTTTTCATGCATACTTTGTCAGCCTATAGCACGATACCCGATGCCTTGCTGCATTAAGGGTACACTAGTCGACGGCACGAACTATTTTGTGCGCGGGGTTAAAATGCATTTTATATCAACCGACAACACGTGCGGAATAGAAAGATGCTGTGATGAGCAATAGGAAGCTAGTTCGCGTACGAATACATACTTTTGCAAATTTGTAGCGAAATGGATAATGATTTAGGACGAAACCGAGCGCGCGAAATTTTATAAACAGACCCTTGGAAATCTGGATATCATGAAAAAACGACTAAACGTATCTGTTCAAAATTAAATTATTTGCATTGTTGAACTACTAATCTATCCCTGTATGGTGGCCGGTATGCAATTTTCCGTCTTCTTATGGTATTTATTCGCGCCCAAAAATGCGTTAAAATTAGTGTCGAAATGTGGAACTTTCGACGCTCATAACTTTCAAATATTTACTTTTTTGTTTCCATACAGGGCTAGATAGTGATGAGAGATGAGACAAATTGATATCACTTTTTATTTTTAACGTACATTGTCAAACAGTGGAATAATCCCTAGACTACGTTTGTATGGAAGAATTTTCGACTAGTGTAACCTTAAGTCCGCCTATGTATCACCATTGTACATGAAATTTAAATTAATAAATACCCCATGGATTTGAAGTATGTGACTTGGGCAGAGTTATTTCGCTCATTCTAAGCAGTTGATCGACATACAGTTTGTGAGTATCGATTTCTGGGTCAATTGTGATACCTCTCCTTTGTACGTACAACTGTGCTTATAACTTAGAAGAAGACAATTTATGTTGCTTGTTAGCCAATGTGTAACAGTTACGAGACCTACCTACGTACGGGTTAGTAACTTGAGATGCATCTAATTAAAACTTTCATTATTTTTTCTTTTAGTGTGCGGTGAGAGCATGAACTTATGAAGAAAGTCGCGGGAAGTCGTGAGGACTTGTGGAGTGATGCGGGTACCACAGCGGGGTTGAGGGGGGAGGGAGTGTTATCTCTGAAGTTCGCTCATTAACTTATACGTCAACATGACTGCGTAAATACTCCTCATAAGCCAGTGATCCACAGTTGTGCCGGATTATTAGCAAGTAAACATAGTTATTGAATTGCGGCAGGATTATGGAATTAATTGTTTTAATTCAGTTAGACTGTCAGATGATAAGTGCCTACAAAAGCAGCCCATTTACACATGGATAAATTGGATCGATGAGGAATTTAGCCATGAAAATTGCCGGCAATATTTCCAAAGTTGCCAAAATTGCCAGGCATGTTTCCAAACTTGCCGGCAACATTGGGCAAGAACGAATAAATAGAAAACAACTTTTACTAATATAATTGCAGGATAAAATTGTGGTCTATTGAACCGATCTTCAAAATTGTTTAAGAATAGAAAGAATAGAATAGAATAATGATTTATTTGCACAGAAAGTAGGTACAAGATACAGATGTTATAATATAGGTGATCCTTATACTTTCTACCTTAACTAAGGCATGCAAAACAGTTTCATAAACATAATCGACGGCACGATGTATGCAGTGGCAATGGTTAAACAACTAGTGTGATGATTTATATTTATTTCGTTCGGTATCAACACCCTCTTTCTTTCTTTTGAGCATAAACAAATAAATAAATCAAATTTATAGGTGAAATTCTCAAAAAACTATGGGGTCAGCGATCATGAAGTTACAAATATCATAGTTTAACTTTACCTTCACATATTTGCATGGATAATTATAACATAATTATAATGAACAATTAATTATACAGGCTTAAATTAATACGTATAATTACACCATTACATAAAACCTCATGAGCTCATGAACATTGAAATTTGCAATTGAAAAACCCTATGTAATCTGGCAACATTGCCAACTTTCCGGCAATATTGGAAACTTTCCTGATAAGTTTCGGAAACATTCGGCAATTTTCATCCCTGAGGTGGCTCACACGGGAACATGGGGATTGGCACAAGGGCGGGGTATGCTCAGCGGTTGGTGAAGTCGGACAGTGGATGATGATAAAATCAGAGATAAAACTCATTATGATTGTAGATAAGTATTTGCTTAAAGCATAAGAAATCTCTGCCAGAAACCTAAAAATTAATCGTAGTCGTCTGTGAAAACGTAAACAGACCGTAACACAGCAGTACTTTCGTAGAACACACCAAGCTCAAGGAAATAAAGTTTAGATTTTAGAGCTAAAACAAAATCGACGTCCAATCTTGAATATCGGTAGAAACTAAAGTTTTCCAACAAAAACTTATGTTCGGGCTAAACTCAGCTCACAGCAGAAAAGTCTCGACAGGAAAAGAGCAAGGCAATAAACAAATATGACTGGCGCGGTATTACAGCGAGCTCCGAAGTTGGACTCGAACTTCACTTGCCTCTGGCTTAAGACCAGTTTCACTAAACTCTTTTAGACATTGATGCCCTTCTTTTTCGCTAGCACATGGTGACATAAATGAATGCACTGATGTATGTATTTTCAACTCTCGATCCTGAGAAAGGTCTTAAAAACCCAATAGTGAACCTCAATTTAGCCAATAATTTTGGTTTTGAAGCCTTGTGTTAGCCTTAAATGATATACTTATTCGTGGATGTAGCGGTATAGAGCAGTGAACCCTTTTTTTTTTGGTTAGGAAATCATCCAATGACTTCGCCCGGTCTGGGTGAAGCGGAAGGGCGTGTCAGACTTTTACTGACTAAAACCCACCCGTGTTCCTTCAGTTGCTTGAGCCAGGGCCGCGGTAACACGTTTTAAAATTTATCCGGGACCCAGACAGGCATCGGCCCTAGCGGACCCCGTCAGTTCGCTGACATCTTTTCGAGGCGCGCGTGGAACACTACGCGCCGTCGACTCGGGCCTGGTCCTTATCGAACGGCGAGCTACCCATTACTCGCCGTCCGCAAGCCCTCTACGGTGGCCGGGAATCGGCTTGCGACTCCCGACGCCCAGGGCGTCTCCTGTGGTGGCTAGGGGCGTGAGGGCGTCTCCGTTGCGTCTCCCTCACGCGTTCCGCCTCCTCCTTCGCGAGCATTACTTCTTCGCAGAAGGAGGTGACAGCTTCCCATGCCCTCTCGCTCCGTACCATGGCCTGAACAAGGGCCGGGCGCGAGTGGACTCGGCGGTGCCCAAGCGGGACAGACCTCCACTGTAGACACGGGACACCTGAACCCTAGTATGGTAATGTAAAATGCCAGATCTTTTTTATTTTCAAACCTATAGATTCGTTATATCCAAATAAAACCACGGGCCAAATAAGCTATACTATAAACACATTTTGAAGGACTGTTCTTCATGGTAAAGGACTTATATTATGTTATATACGTCAAAGGACTTAACAGGATTTTTAGTAGTAACAAACAGAGTTCGATGAAATTGGCTCTAAACGTACAATTTAGTTGACATTGACAGTTAGTGTACGGTACACGCGGCCGCGGTCGTCGGTCCCGTGTTGAAATCTAATTAACCTGTCAGTCGACTCCAACACGGCAGATGATGGTGGCCGCAGCTCACTTCATTGCCTTTCATTAGCGCGGACCGTTTCTACGTGTGTTTCACTAATAAACCTAGTCAACCCAGTGCGGAACTGCGGATTACTTCAGCAATTTATGTGCCAAGCTTAATTAATTTTAGTAGCTGTTTTTTTTAGCGGGAGGACAAGTATTTGTAAACTTTTGGGTAGCTATGTGATTCAACGAAAGAGAGAATTTATGTACCTATATAATTATAACAGCAACGTTTCTCCCTCTGCCAATCGTTTGCGTGCTTTAATTATTTCTCAAGAATTATCGGTCAATGGGATACAATTAATGTAATTCTATGGACAACAATTAAATAGCAAAAATGTAACAAAAAAAAATTGCCTGGTCCAAGTACAAGTCGATCTTCCTCTTTCTATGTTTGTCCCGTTATCAGGTGATACACAGAACCCTTCAGAACACACAGACAGAACTACAGTGAACCCTTTTCAGATTCTTAGTTACTTCAATTACACGTTGTAGACATTTTCGTGTTTTCTGGCTGCACAGCTAGTATTTTCCGATTTCTTAATCCGTTAAAGCTCTCCATCTTTACACCTACAGCCCTGCAAGGCACGTCAACCTCCTATACAAACGTAACAGATTGCTAGGCGAGCACTTAGCTACACGTGACATTAAGCGGCTGGCTTCCCTCCATTACCTCCAACAATTTACACTGTATGTTAAACACTGGCACGTAGATACCTAGGTACAGAGAGATACGTACAAAACGCTCAGGTAATGCAGCACAAACACAATAATGGCTTAATAAGGAACAGACAATACATTAGCAATAGGGACAAATATAAATAGGGAAAAATTAATAAAGGGGTATTTTGAAATAGGGTGATATTGAAAAATACTAAATTAGAATAGGGACATTTGTATATAAAACAATACCGACGCACTGAAATAGTGACAACGTTGCCAAAAAATGGCTTCTAAAAGCCGCAGTTGCTTGCAACAACAACACAAGCCAAAGTCTATAACGCATGTTTTATTTGCCGAACGATATTTGCGCGGGAGCCCGCAGCCATCCACCGGTAGCGGTAGAAACTGCCAATTTGCAGTTTGATGACACGACAAAGGGTCGGATCGCGCGTGCGGTCCGAACACTCTGAACTATGAACGTCCGAACACACGATATCGTATACCGGTCTAACTCAATTCCATGGCCGCCCAATTTGCCAACAAAGATCTCTGGACACTATTGCTTTTTGGATTTTCGCATGGATTTCAGGTTTGATGAGTGCTTACACGGGTTGTTTGAGTATTCGGTTTTGGTTGAAGGAAAATGCTTCGGAGTGTGCGGGTGACGCGTTATTAAATTAGGTACCTATCAGCTAGTACATATTGCATTTCACTTCTTCTTCTTGCTTCTTCTTCTGCTCTTTGCAAGCATTATTATTATCCACCTACATCTAGTAACTTATATCATCAAAAGCACTTTTAAATTTGAGAACAGTCGACTTCTTTTTCGTATTTACTAAATAACAATTAATTTGAAACTGACTAATGTAAATATTAATGGGGCGTCCATTTGTCAGCTAATCGTTTATTGTATCCACAAACAACAGTTTCCATCGATTTTGGGGTTTAGAAGGAATTAGCGGATAATGTTATTTAGAGAGAACAGTTTCCACGATCCGCAGTCACTAACCAATGCGTAAATTATGCAATTGCTTTGTGCATAATTAGTGAACACATCAATGGTATTAGTGTTTATGGGTAACCGGTTCATAAACAACACACAGTTTACACTACAGACACTAGCTTTAAGCTTTATTGCAGCTGAACAGTTTAATACTACATTTGAACAATACATAAAACATGTAATTCCGAGTTGTGCGCTCGCTAACAATTTCCGCTACTTCTTTGCCGCCAACATACGAGGAAATTAAAGCTTGCCAGACGTTCGCTGGCCAGACAATTGTGTTACAGAACGTTGATTCGACCAACAAATCAATTTTATACAACCGAGACTTTTAATTGGAAGATAAAGCGAATAAATTGGAAGAAATAATTTCATTTGCGGTTGACCGGGTGGGATTATTTACTCCTTCTCGTTGCTAGGTGACGGGGTGACAACATAGCGCCGGCGGCGGCGGCGGCACGTCGCGACGTAGGGTGATGTGGCTTATCAGATAATTGACTGCAACTAGTGGTGACGCGAGAGGAGCTGCACGGATGCCCCCCGCAGAGCGAGCGATCTTATTTGTGTCACGTACCGAATTGATGATCTCTCGATATGTAAATTGCCTTAGTTCCCGAATAACAAGATTATGTATGTTAAGGTTGTCCTAGTCGACGGCACGAACTATTTTGTGCGCGGGGTTAAAATGCCTGCTATCTCATCCGAAAACACGTGCGAAAGAGATAGGTGCTGTGATGAGCAGTGAGAAGCTAGTTCGCATACGAATTAGCACTTTTGCAAGTTTGTAGCGAAATGGATGATGATTTAGGACGAAAACGAGCGCGCGAAATTTTATAAACAGACCTTTGGGAGTCTAGATATCATGAAGAAACTACTAAATGTATATTTTGAAAATAAAATTATTTGCTTTGTTGAACTACTAATCTATCCCTGTGTGGTGGCCGTTTTGCAATTTTCTTTCTACTTATGGTATTTATTTCCGCCAAAAGATGCGTTAAAATTAGTGTTGAAATATGGAACTTTCGACGCTCAAACTTTCAAATATTTTTCTTTTTTCCTTTTTGTTACCATAAAGGGCTAGATAATGATGAGACAAATTGATATCATTTTTATTTTGAACGTACATCGTCAAACAGTGGAGTAATCGCCAGACTACGTTTGAAAAAAACGCCTACTAGTGTAACCTTAAGTACAGGAACGTAGTGTAGGTGTACATACTATAGTTTACTGCTATATCAATCAATTGAGTCAATAAATATAACTTGGAGAGATACGAGTACCATCGATCCATTTGCAAGACTTATAGATACAATACACAAAGTTTTGATTGTTTCTGTTGATAATAAAAGCTGTAAGAAATCCACATGCTCCTTTCAGATACCGAGATAATCTCGTAAAATATGACACGATATAATACAAGGGTTAATAAATCATGAGGATCTTGGCATTCATACGTATAGTAAGTAAAAGAACTTGGCAAGTTCATATAAAGAAGATGGCTGATCTATTTATATGTATATTCTCGGCAGTAGAGCCTACCCTGTCATCACCATATATTCTGACTTATACATCATATATTCTGCCTTTATAGTCTATATTTTTTCCGCAGTTTTCTAGACTGTGTTATTGTGGTAAATCAGATTATTTACTTGCATGATATTTTTATGAGCGACCATTTAGCTTTTCTGAGGAAGCCTGAGCTGTTATTTATCGCTTATGCAAACATACACATGTAACTGTTATTACCATCGGCATAAAGGCTATAGGGTCACGAACTTGACGTAATCTTAGCGGGACTTTATAGTGTGACCTATTTGCAACAATTACGCAGCTGATGAAATCTAGGCGGAAACCCACGGGTTCGTCACTTTATATAATTTTGTTTTCGTCACTGCTATTTGACAAGATAGCTTTTAACAAAGCTTTCCTGGTTTGATGTTTTAGGAATTCGCTGCCCCACCCGTAACCGTGTATACAACAGGGAAGAGTTTTATGGTTGTTCAGGATGCCAAAATCTGATAGAAAGCTACTCTGAAACCCTCAGGCTATTTTTACCCGACTGCCGAAGGAGGGTAATGTGTTTATCAGTATATGTATGTTTCTATGTGGCGTTTTAGAGACTAAATGCGTTGGCCAATTTCGTTGGTTCTTACATAATTCGATTCGTCTTAACCTTGCGAGTGTCACTAACTAAATTAAAATTGAAAAAAAGAAAAATTGTGTGGCCCCTTTTTTTTCAGACTCATCGTGTGGACTATTAAAATGAAGAGTTTTAAGAGGTGAATACAAAAATATATAATACTTATATGTCGATAAGTAATTCGAAAAATTTAGCTGAAAAGTTATAAAATAAAAAAGTTAATTATAAAAAACCTAAACCCTTAAGAAATGAACTAAAAAGACGTAAACAAGAAGAAAATTATGCTGAGCATACATATGGTTTGGGTCAGTCATCTCGCGATTATGTATCCTCTCTGACTGCACAGCATAATTTTCTTCTTATTTACTTCTTTTTAGTTCATTTCTTAAGCCGTCGGGGTTTTGGTTTTTTAAATTAACTTTTTTATAATTCTAAGCAATCTTTTTTTTATATCAGGCAAATACACGGTTCCTGTGGAAATCAAAATTCATATGAATCAACTGGGAGCAGCTAATTATAAATAACTCACTTATAGGTTAACTCTATGAAAACTTCGCGATATAGATATCGTATAAATTCAAATTGACATTAGCATATCTATATTACCTACCCAATCAAACACCGGGATGTTACCTCGTAACAAAATCAGCCTTCACAGAGTTGGTATAATGACAGCACAAAGCTATGCAAAGCGAGTTGCCAACTAATATCGGTTCATCACGCAGGCGGAGCTCCCGGCATTCCAATATATATGGACTGGGGAACAAGCAGATCTGGATTAACTGTTTAATGCGTCTTCAGCGGAGTTGTGTTGGTTTGATAAGGAGCTTCATAATTCTGTGATTTAAAAGTTTTAGTTAAGGAAATATTGCAAATATTGGTATGTATTCCTGCCTACATTTTGCTGAACTGGGGGTTGACCATAAGCTCTTAGAGTAAAGTTATTTTGAGTGTGTGTAAGGGACAGATGTATATGACTTGTATACATCTGTCACTGACGCGATCTTAAAATAACCTTACTCTAAGAGCTTTGATCACCCCCCTGGTCCTATTTGGCGCAGCCGTGGGACACACAATGTTACTTTTGTATTGTTTTCTCTCTTTTATATTATTGTTGTTTAGTCAAAGTTTTATTTTTTTATGTTAATGTTGTGTGCTCTGGCTTGTGTCAAATAAATATGTTTTCTTTCTTTTTCTCTCTCTTTCTTTTAACTGGCCAGTGTAGTTCTCTATGAGAAAGACTATTTTGTAGACAATAATTGTAATGGCGATAGTAGAAAGCATATGACTATTGTCATTATATATGGCACCTTTATATTTTAATTAGCATTAGAGTGCAATACTGAAGTAAAACTCCAATTTTGCTTTTGTTGGGTATTTTTCAAACTCACTTACAATATCCTGAAAAACTGTTAAACTTAAGCATTCAGAAACCAATGTCCAAAATATTCAGATTCATTGTAAACATTTTAGCCTCTCTACCGTTTTGAATTTTTTATGTACACATAAAATGTTACCATGTTTAGATAAACGGTTTTTATGAATGAAAATAAAGGAATTTAAATAAAACGTCAGGTGAAAGCGACCGTAAATCGCGGCAAGTGGCGACAGGTGCCGATACAAACGTGCCACGTGTAAACCCGACGTTATTGTCACAATACAAACTATTTTTTTGCAAACAATGATATAACAATAATAATTGTACTGTTGCTTTTATGCATAGGTTCGTATATTCTAAAATGGAATGGATCTAGCTTTGAATTCGTTTGAACTCTGTATGAATATTCGATAAAATGGATTTTCACACCGATGGGTATAGAAAAAGAACTATCCAATTTTTGTTTTAGATACACAAAATAGACTACACAAAATCGTAACAAAATAGCCAGAAATCTTTTTCTTCTAGTAAAAGCAAGGCTATAAAATAGGCATCAACTTATCATCGAGATAGTTTTTATGAAAGCTGTACCATCCGAGAAAAAGTCGAAAATATCGGCGAGGTACAAAAAAGCAGCGATAACTCACCGTACATCAGACTACCCTACAGGGCCGGAGCTCCGGAGCCCCGGTGTCGGTGCCTCGGGCACACGACGTAATGCACAAAGGGCGCTAAGTGGCAGCGCGGTTCATCGATGAAACAAAGGGAAATATTACCCGGAACACTGAGAAAAATTGGGATACTCTCTCACAAAGCCGAGTGGCTTGTAAACCGTAAATGATTTTGTTTACGATTGTACTGCTCATGTTGAATACTACGGGGCCTTCGTTAGAAGACGGCGAGTTTTTTTTTTTTGTTTGAGCTTATTAATGCCACGTTATTCAAGTGATGAACTGTATGTACTTAGGAATTACAGTCTTACGAAAATGTTTTTCTTATTCGAGGTTATTTTGGGGTTGTTTTGAAACCGTTTACAGTCTCATGACCGACACATGGGTCATAGTACTTTCAAAATCAAAACCAACTGACTGTTATAAAGTTATTGACTTGATTACGTTACATCAGCTTTATTTACACGATAATACTCAATATTAACAAATTAACCTACATTATGTCGCATACCTTAACACAACAGTTACAATCAAATCCCAGCAGCCCAACAGAGGCTACCACTAATTGTAAGAGCAGTTAATCAAGCAATCAATATCACTACAATGGACCAATGGTACAACATAAATGATTGCTCGTACAGTACTAACAACCGGCGCTTACCGAAGGCATAAAGTGAATGCTTCGGGACGAGCTGAACTTAATAGCTGAGTATAATTCAATTGTTCCGGCCTGGCGACCTGTGAAACTATATTCCTTTTGCGTCGTGAACTGCACACGGAAATGACAAGCCTATTAAATGCGATATAGGTTGGTGAAACCAATAATAAATGGATATTTTGTTCATATTTTTTTATTAACAACTAGCTGTTGCCCGCGGCTTCGCTCCCACGGACCAACCCACAGGACCCATTTTTGGGATTAAAAAATAGCTCATGTCACTCAAGAATAATGTAGCTTTCTATTGGTGAAAGAATTTTTCAAATCGGTCCAGTAGTTTCGGAGCCTATTCGGTACAAACAAACAAACAAAAAAATCTTTCCTCTTTATAATATTAGTATAGACAAGTCAACAAGCTACTCGATTATAATTGGTTTGCCAGTGAGCTAGATAATTTTGAACTTCCTTGAACAATATTTATCTAGTAAACATCTTATTATTAATAAACTTTTTATCTGCCCAGATGTGATGGAATTTAGGCTCGTTTCCATTTGTTTATCGTATATTTGCGTCGATATTTTTTCGAACGTTATGAAGATTTTTTACAGGAAAAATATATCTCAATTTCAGTACAAGATCATTAAAAAAAATAAGGCAGAACCTCCGTTGTCAACGGAGATATTTAAACACTACTTTTCGTAAACCACGCACGTCCAACAATATCATAATAGTGGTCATCAAAATAAAATTGGGAACAAATGAGTGTCACGCAGGGCGAAACGTGGCCGCGTCCTATTGGGGCAGGCGACGCCGGGGAGCGAGACAAATAGCGCTCATTCCAAGATATTGTCCGTAATGTATCGCAAAACGACCAAAACATGTTTATTGAGATTCCACACAGAAATCGAGGAGATGACGCAGCGTAGAGAGAGAAGAAAGAAATACGCTTCATATTTACTATTCACTTATGCTCTCCAACATGTCTATTGTTGATATATATTTCTGTATTTCCACTTTATTTCGTGTCCTTGATTCAGCTAAAATATTGTGTGACGCGAGTCAGTCGTGTGTTAACGGGAAGTGACAGGATGAAGGCTGTTTTTCGCTAAAAAAAAGAATAAAACACTTCATTGAATAATGTAGTCGAATCTGAATCTTGATTTGGAATTGTAAGGTGTCTTACATTTCTCACAATAGATTTAATTTTTAATTTTTTATGGGTTTGCTCTTGACTCTAGTCTAGGTCAGAGGTGACAGAGACAGAGTCGACGATGGAATAAGCTTACCCAGAAGAAGCCTTGTCACTCTAACTTTGAAGAGATTAGGGTTGAATGCGTTCGGAAACACAGACGCAGGTAGTGAGTTCCATTCATTCACTGTGCGCATTATGAAGGATGTTTGGAAGCGCTTGATGCGAATTGGGGGAATGGCGACAAGGTATGGATGGTAACTTGCAGTGCGTCTAGATGTCCGATGGTAGAAGGGGGCTGGTGGGATGAGGTCGTGGAGTTCTTGAGCACACTTACCGAAGTACAGTCTGTAGAAGACCGACAAGCAGGCAACCTTGCGGATAGATTTCCAAAGAATAGAGGAACCACTTATTAGAAGCACTTACAACACATTATTTCAATTTTTCCCTTTGTTTTTAATCACCATTTCAATATTAACGCGTAGACGTAAGAACTTTCCTTGTTACAATATTGATATCGCATAATTAGAAGGAAGCCGTACACCACTCAAACATCTAAATTCAAAACCAGAACACCAATTACACTGGCTGTATATTTTCGCGCCATCATAACCGCTTAAAAAGATAAACATGAAAGGAGGGTGGCGGTATTTGCTACATCAGCGAACAATCAGCCTCGTTAGGTCCCAGTTGGGCGCCAATTACAGATCGGTATTGGTCTGATTGTACGGAAAATAACAGCTCGGGAAACAAGATTTATAAACCGAGTGTATCCATCAACTGTGCCCGGAATATTGGGGTTATTTCAAACAATGTAGCCCATAAAAATTTGAATTATGTACTTTGCGGATTTTGGGCGAAATAAAAAAAAGTATCGCGGTTCCCATGTGAAGTTTGTTAAGTGAACATAATGGTACTTTATGGTACTTTGTGGTGCTTTGTATGCATGATGAGTTTTGGCTGGCTTCTTTTTCTGGTTCCGTAAACACTCAAACTCAGCCATGACAATCTTTCATGTGAATCCCAACAAGTTTTCTTTTTATTAGAACTGAAGATATGATTTGTTTGGCTGGTATCTTCAGCCTTTTACAACGTTCAGTCACGACTCACGACCAGACAATGGCTATTCAATTTACTGTCCTGAACTGTGAAGCACTTGTAATGCTGGAAACATAGAAGTGAAATATAGAAAAGTACGATGAAAATACATATAATACCCAGTAAAAGATATGCACAACTCAACTCGTTAAAAAAATATTTGTGTGCACCAAGCACACAAATATTTTTTTTACGAGTTGAAAATCCAACGAATTCTGTGTGATGATTGCCAACCAAAATTAATTTACAACAAACGAACAAATGATATGGAAATGAGGCACAATCATTTTTCAGTTTCATACAGGACTACGTGAAGCATTCACAAATTACGCGGTGGTGACTTTTAAAGCTTAATTTTACAAGCAACAAAAAATAAAAAGTAGTTTTACCGTCCGTATTTTTATTGTTCATCATAATTCAATCTCCAGCAGAACAAATGATATGGAAATGAAACGCAACCATTTTTCAGCTTCATCCGTCACCGGAACATTTACAAAGTACGTTGTGCACCCTACGGAGGTGTAACGACTAATGTCCAATTTACAATTCACGCGAGCCGTAATGTGATTTATCCGACCCCTTGTGACTGGACCCGGCTCCCGACACATTCCACATGGATACGTTGCCCTCGACAAAGTATGGTAAATTCATCCGATATCATTCACTTCGCGATATAAATGGAACCGGCCATTTTTGATTGTTGAAAACTTTCTTAATTGAAGATATTGCAAAGTCGTCGGACAGTTTGGGGGAGTAAATATTTAATTATTTTTTAGGCAGACTGATGGTTCTCCTTTCCAAATATCGGGTACATCTCCGCAGCGTAAGAAATTATAACTTTTTAAATATTCATAATAATGATAGCCTCATATTTTCAAATCATCTAGGCAGTTATCTTCCATGAATACTTATGCCACAACCAGGCGGGCAAGCACGGCCTACTATGACAGGCTTTAGTCACACATTTTTATCACAGTTTGGGAGCAAAAACCGTGATAAAATGCATGACTCCTATCACATCCTATCACAGAGGCCGTGCTCGCCCGGCAGATGTAGTAATTTTTTCATAGCTAATAACCAAGGTTCTACTGCGTTTAACTTTTATTTTTCCTCTTAAAAATGGTGTAGTCAATATTGAATGCCGGTGAGCGGTGTGAGCACGCTAACACCTACGTACGAGGCACGCCGGTAGTTCATGTTTAACGTGACAGGTGCTGGTCGCCAGGCCGCTCTCACGGCTAAACACATCCCACCATTTTATTATGTATGTCGTACGTGCTCCCTCAGACTTTTATATTCCTTTTTGTAGTTTTTAGATTGTGTTGCTTGACGATATCGAAGTTTTGTACAGCGATAAGCAAATTGTTGATATTTTTACACCAAAGCCGCTTCAGGTCGTCAGATTACGATTAGAATAGAATAGAATAGAAAACATTTATTCGACATAGACACAACACAACAACAACAATCACAAAGTAACAGAGAAGAATAGTAAAAAAAGTACAAACAAGGTTTAAGAATGATTGCGCCGAGCGTGCCCACACCGAAAGGGTTACCAACTCAGCATTTGCTGGGCACCAGACACCCAGCGCTACGATTGGCCTTGCTTCCCTTTACATTCATGGAAATATCCGTAAAAAAACACCTTAGATCTTAACTAGAATTTTCCTCCCACAGAGGATCATAGTACAGATCCTAAAATAGACTTCTACTAAAGCGTATTTTCATACACGATACTCGTATATACAGCGATATAGTGAATATAATGTTTTCATTACATTCTTCAGACGTTCAACGTTCCTAAATCGAGTTGAGTAAATGTTGTTACGCCTCGTTTCTGTAACTAAATAAGCACTCACTTCTCGAAAAGAAAACAGAACTTCGCAAAGAAATTTTTAGGTAAATAGACTACGAGAAAATTGTAATACATCGCAAAGATAAAATCCAGATGGCTGCAAAATGCTTAGCAAAAATGAACAAAGTGCTCAAAGTCGTCGGCAAAATATTGAATTCGAATTGAAATGATCTTTATGAATACTCAATTGCTTCAAATAATCAGAGAATTTATTATGCAGGAATATATATCGGAGCTCTATCTATTGGCAGATTGTTTGAATCTATGCAGATATTGGCAATAACATTAAAATTCATGGTTGTGAAAACAGACATCGTCAATTCAAATGTTTATTGGGCCTCGTCGATTCATTGGTATTTTTTGTGTGCTATTAATTTTCTGAATGTTGGTACCGTACACACTGGTATCTAGTAATACCGCTGGAACATACATTACATTGATTACTAATGCCATTACCGTAATGTTGGTAGCTCAGTGAGCAGAAACACATTGCTGCGACTCTTGGAATTAAATGTCGAGCGCGGTGAGCTTACAGATAGTGTAGTGAATACTGACAGTAGGTTTGTAGGAATAGTTGGAACTAACTAAACTAAGAGATATTAAGTTGTAATTGGAACAAAGTTTAAAGTTTAAGCTCATAAAACAATATTAACTTAAAATTTAATCGAGTGTTGATGAACCATTGTGAAATACGGGCAAAAAAAAAAGAAACATAAGCCATGTTTCAACAAGGTTATTGTCGCTGGAGAGCAGCGAGGGCCAGCCCCGTGACCCGACTTCCGTGTAAGAAACGATAGGAATTCGATTTAGACCCTCGCGCCCAACGTCCTTCCTGAATGTAAATCGAGGGTGAATTCGTGTCCCACTAAGTCTATTTTTAAATTATAGTTAAATTGACATTGTTTGCCCCCGTTTATTGGAGAAAATAAAGGTACGATGTTCGATGAAGAATTACCAGAAAATGGCTTTTTCATAAAGGGTCCATCGCGCCGGTCTGTATAGTCTTACTAGCCATGTCCTGCGGCTTCACTCCCGTCGCCTTACTAGGAACCGTGCATTTTGAGAGTAGTAGTAACCTATGACACTCGGCTATATATAGAGTTTTTCGTAATGTATCCGTGGCATCAATAGTTGGCCTTATCAGAATATCAATCAGCGCAGCGTTATCCTTTTTTGGATATCGCTGCACATGCTGAGATGCACGGGGTTTTTATTTTTAATATTGTTTAATTTTAAGCTGATTTCTCGTGTCTCCTGTGCGGGTTACAAATAAATACTTTTTCTTTCTTTCTTTCTTTAATAGGTTCTTTTTGCAGTTCTCTAACCTATTGTAAAAGCTAAGCTAAGCTTGTTTGTAAAAGCTATTCTTAGCTTTTACAAACATACAATTTTGCGCGATGCCTAAACCCAGCAGTGGCCCATTATATAAAGCCTAACAACTTATGTGGAAAGGGCACCCCCATTACCTGTGCCTAACAACTAACTGTATGGGACGCCCGGCTTGAAAATATAATGTGAAGGATGATACGATATTATAACACTGGACGTCCATTTTGAAAACGTTTAAGTATTTAAATTGAATATTATGATTATCGTTTTGGAAATACTTTCATAATGTGTACAGCTAAGGAGTGGAATTCCTTGTCTGTTTTCCCGATAGCTACAATCTAGGGGTCTTTAAGTCAAAAGTGAATAGGTTACTTCTAGGAAACCGTGCTACACCTTCAACCACATCATCGCTTACCATCAGGTGAGATAGTGGTCAAACGCAAGCCTATCTACGATAAAAAATAAAAAAAAACATTCGCCATCTTTTGAAAGGCTAAGAAAAAAATATTTTTAGTCGTAGGTAGGTATTTTTTGTATTCTGGATTTGAGAAACACAGGACTGGTCGATGGGGTGATGGTGGGTGGTTCAGCTAACTGCTGAGTATCTTTCGGCAACAAGTAAAATTTAAAATTTATTAAACCCCCGGCACATTTTTATTCCATGCTACATAATTTATCTAGTAGTAGACACGCTTCGATCGATAATCTATTGAACACGTAATTATGACACGATATCTTGCGAAAACACCCTGATTCAAACAGTAAAACGCCCATAACTTAATAACGGCTGAAGCTGAATTTTTATCAAACATAGTTAAGAACACTCTCGATAAAGTCACCTTTCAAAAAAAAAAAAACAATATGAAAATCGGTTCATCCGTTTAGGAGCTATGATGCCACAGACAGATACACAGGTACACACGTCAACCTTATAACACCCTTCTCTTTCCGTCGGGGGTTAAAAATGATGATGATAAGAATTGCATGTATGGTCCGTTTCTGAATTAATATTACAAGATTTATATCTGAAAACCCTATTTTAGCCTGAAAATCTGACGAACTTTAGAAATAAAGTAAGGTTTGAAATTTCAAATTTGCAATAAAAAAAGGTCATGTATTATATTCATAATTATAGTAATGTTTTTTTTAACTTCACTTTTTGTTTAAGAAATTGATTTGCACCCTATTCCGTTGTTATTGAATTAGGTAATTTACCTACCTATTTTGCAATATTTGTAAGTATGTGAGAACCATGTTCCTTATCAAATGAATGAATTTACCTAATAGTCCTTGTAATACTTTATATCTTCGTAGTTTGGTAAGTTTAGTAGGTTGTAGTACAGAAGTGTTAGTATGGGTGCATCGTCCTCTGGTATATGATTTAATGTTTGTATGTAAATGTTGTAAAACACTTTTATTTAAAGAGTAAGTGTGGAGCTTCTTGTCCGTTCTTCTCCATAACAAGCTACTTTTCCGAGTGCCGCGTAATGGCCTAGTTGAAATAAAAAAAAATCGGCCAAGTGCGAGTCGGACTCACGCACGAAGGGTTCCGTACCATTATCGCAAAAAACGGCAAAAAAAATCACGTATGTTGTATGGGAGCCCACTTAAATATTTATTTTATTCTGTTTTTAGTAAAGCGGCAACAAAAATACATCATCTGTGAAAATTTCAACTGTCTAGCTATCACCGTTCATGAGATACAGCCTGGTGACAGACGGACAGACAGACAGACAGACGGATCGCAATAAGGGAATCGGTCATAAGTACCAATTATACGAGTATATCGTTATTCTATTACAATTCATTGTACTTTAATGTCTGTTAGTCACTGTCATGTCAGAAATAGATTTGTCAAGTCATCAACATGAATAAGAAATTAACTACCTATAGACACAGTATCATCAAACCATCTATTAATTAAGCAAACATCACATAATTACAGGCCGAATACTCGACAAACAAGCGACCGAATACTCCCAGTAATTATAATGGGTTGCCGGCTACTTGTGAACCAATAGGAGGTCGTTAATATGGCGTGATACAACTCATGCAAATGTGACATAAACCAGATATACTAATTATTAGGGATGTTACGGAGGCGTCTTAGTTGAGGCAGATCTGAAAAAATAAGAAAAAAAAATATTCAAAGGATACATTTGACTTACTGGTAATCAAGGAGCAAACTATATATTACAAAAAAAAAAACTATATTAAACAAAAGATAATGAGCATTAAAGTTCAGGAGTGACATCGCTTCTATGTGAAAAGTGAACGAAAACGAGACATCACACAAAATTTCTACACACTGTATCGTCTTAACTTTTGCCCGATTACGGCGAAGCCAAAAGGGTGATAATGTTAGTAAATGCTAAGATCCTTATGATTTTAGGAGTTCATGTATGTTTGTATTTCCTCCGTAGCGCCTAAACTATTCATCCGATTTTGATGAATGGTGTCAATCGCCAGGGTCAAATAGTGTAAAAAAACCGTAATCGAGTTACAGTTTTAAATTAAACTTTTTTTATAATCTAATTGACACCTCAAATAGATGTTTTCCTTAAAGTTACCGGCGCCATTAAACAGTTGCTCGCTTGGTACTGCACCTAACAGTGTCATGATGGGAGCAAAGACATAGAAACTTGCGTAGGTGCAAGCAGCAGTACGGCTTCTTGCGGCAGCTCCGCACTTTCGAAGACGAAGTTCTGTTACAATCTTACAAGCCTACTAATTACTCTTTGGCCCAATATGATTGGCTCACATGTAGTTTACTAAAGCCTTCGCACCGCTATACGTTTCCCACTAATACCCGACTCGTGTACCAAGTAAATCTTATTTAAGATCTAAGTTTCGTAATGTGTACCGATGAGGGTTCTTGTAACGGCTTGTACGGGAAAATATGGGGCAGTACATGGATGGAGATTTTCTTGGTATGACAAATAGGCGTATGCTTATTGTGTTTTTTTTACTTTATGTCAGTGGTTAAGGAAGGTAGGTGCATATTTATCACTATTTTTCCCCTTGGTTTGCTGCCGGGGCCTGGCCTATAGGCATCTTAAATTTTTCGGGGATAAGAAACCCCACGGCACTTGCCAATATAGCAGCTTTCTGTCAGTGAAAATATTTCGAAATCTTAATAAGTATATAAAATACTAGCTGTCCCACGCGGCTTCGCTCTCGTCAACTGGTTACCGACCTACCCTACCCTACCCAATCTTACATACATGAATGTTGCGTAACTTTAACCGATTACGCAGCGCACGCAACGGAAGCTCTCAAAAGGAATATTTTGTCCCGTTTTTGCAACATTCTTCATTTATGCTCCGCTCCTATTGGTCGTAGGGTGATGTTATATAGCCTTTCTGTTTAACCTTCCTTGATAAATGGACAATCCAACACAAAAATATTTTTTCAATTCCAATCAGTAGTTCCTGAGATTAGCGCGTTCAAACAAACAAACTCTTCAGCTTTATAATATTATAGTATAGTAAGTATATAAAATATTACTAAACATCACGTTTTATTGCTACTAACTCCTGAAGCAATATTTATCATCCTTAGATAAAAAAGTTAAATATAACGAGTTTCCGTTCGGCTTGTTTTTTCAGATAAAAGGAAACTGTTCCTATTTCTGTACATCCTGTGTGTAGGTGGAGGAACTTTATTGAGATTCCAGTAGGTCTTATTATAAGTTTATTGTTTTTATCTATAAATATTTCTGAGGGCTTGTACAAAAAAATTATCAGTAATGTGTAACAGCTGTATTTTCAATTAAGCCCGTGTGCTGATTAAAATTCAATAAAACTAACCTCATAATTTACTCCGGATAATCCAGCTGTGTTTACGAGTAACATAAATAACATTGTGAAATCCAAGCGGATGAAACCATGAAAAGATATATTCTGCGCCGAGAGACAAACATGTTTACAAGATGTTTGTTTTGCTGAGAAAGGCAAGTGAAATCAAATTGAAGTTATGGTGAGTCCGTATTGTTATTCTCATTCTGTGACTGCAGCAGATAAATTTCTCTTCAGCGTTTATTTTGCGGCTGACGAGGAACTTGTGTTTTCAGGCAATTTAAGTTGTTCGGCTGACTCGCGCCCGCTACTCGCGGCTACGGCGTAGCACCACTACGGCGTAGCGCTACGGGCTACGATACTCTAGTTGTTCTCGCCATTATATTCGCAAACTTCAAAGTCGGAGTTGTTCTTTATTTAAGGCACTTTAAGATACGGATCCATATTGTGAATGAGTCGTTCATTTAGTTAAGCGTACTTTTTCTTTGTCTTTTTGTCCAGTATGTTCAGATGTAGGTACGTCGTATTCAAACGTGATAGCTTATTAGAAACACTACGGTAGCTTACTTTAATTTCTGCTTTTAACCAAGGTATTTTTATGGATCGATTTGATTAAATTGATTGAATTATTAAGACAGTGTTCGTAAACATAACTAAGGTGACCGAATACTCTGTATTTATTTTTTTCTGTTGTCGCCAATCATAATTGTAGAAAGTGTTTTAAAAGAAATCCAGAATGCGTATCTATTAGGATTGCTGCCACAATAAAATATATTCGTTCAGAAAACAATTTGTAGTAAAATCAATTCCTGTACATTTTGTAGTTCACTGTTACTTGGAAATATTTTCATTTGTTGCTCGCTGTGGCCACGTAATAGCGTTCTTTGTCGCGGAATTAGCAATCAGCCGACGGCACTCCGCAGCCGCTGGAAAAAAACAAGCCTCCGAGCTTTTTCTTAATTGCTGCGCAGATAAGCTTTACGCCACAGCCCGCGCTCACAAATTACTAATATTTATCTAACGACACGACTAAATGAAAACCTGAAAAATGCGACCCCTTCCTTACGAATCCACTCACTCCACTACCGCCATACGCTCAGCTCCAAAATTAACTTCTATTACCGACTCGAAGTGTTTAAAAAACATTAAAGCGACCGCCGGAATCCTTTTAACCACCGTATCTCGTTATAAAGAAGTAAAACTTTACGTTTCTTCTTCTTGAAAAAAAATGAAGATGGTCGAAGTTTTCCACTTTACCGACGTTAAAATGAACTTCGTTTAAGACTGAATTGTATTTGGGACTTGTTAATTCCCGTCTCCTGCGCAGTTACTTAAGTAAGTCTTTCATTAGCGCGCGTCACGTGAGTGGAATTTATAAGCCACTGAGTTTTAAAGGTTGGCAAAAAATTCAAAAGACAATGATAGCGTCGCGTCCATCGCAGTACGGAACCCTTCCCTGGCTCGCCTGTGCGCCTCCTCTGAATACAAATCGACTCGAAACCTAACAACTTTTTACTAACCGTAACCGATCACATTTTTGGCCGAATTTACTTCTATTGCGGTCTACATCGGCCTCTCTGTTGTTTTAGAATCGAAAAGCAATTCCATTTGATATTCCATTTGAACTTGTAATTTTATTATTTCAATATTTTCCGTAGCGGCAGCAAAACAAAAAGGAAATACATTCGTCTGCCATTTAAATTACATCAAAATATATTTGAAGGAATGGGACCTCGTTACAACTTTATGTACGGTACTGAAATTATCTGCATCTGTTACAATTGACTGTAAACGTTAAAGCTTCAAATTATTCTCGATGGTCTGTCTCGTCTCGGCAATACTGTAAACACAATATCTTTGGCCTACATTTTCAAATGATTGTAGTCAAACTATCTTCAGCAGAAGGGAAATGCTACACCACATTCCACAATTAAGCGGAATAGTTATCCCTCAAAAGGCCAAATCTATAGATGTTCAGTGAATACTTATGCTGGGGGAGGGTGTAACAGTGGTTACAAAAAGAACCTCCGTCTGTCAAGCGCGCGGCGTGTGGCGGGCTGCTGTGTAGGACAATGAAAAACACTTTCACCCCGCCGCGTGCCGCGTGTGAATGCAAAATAGGGTAAAACTTTGCTTTACTGTCTACGTACGCACTGAGCTACCGATGTAAAGATGTTTTATACGAGCCCCGCACTCGTTTATTAAATAAAGAAAGTTACGTAAACCACTTTATTAGCGACAAAGAAGAAATAAATATGAAAACATATGAAAAAGGGACGAAACAAACGAAAACCTCGAAACTTTATATCAGTTCGGCTTGTTGATTTCCCTTCCCGAGGAGGTTCTCAATTCGGATGTTTCAATATATATATATATATGTAATATATATTTGGGCATAACTCCGTCATATATAAACGGATTTGCAACATTCTTTTTTTTTGTTCAAAAGAAGATTATACCGAAATGGTCCCATTTAAATTTCGTACAGATCTGATGAAGAACTTAGGGAATATACAACAGAACTCTTCAATAAATGACGGAAAATCTCTCGGGATTGCTGCAATCGTATATCTGTTTATTGTTTACAGTTCACCCTGGTACACTCTCATTCCACCGGTTATGTTCAAGTTAGATGTTATTCAGGTAACCTATTCTAGCTTCACTGTGGGCATTATAGGCACCTTACTATAGAACTTATCCATTATGTACCAATAAAAAGTGAAATATAACTTCAATTTCGGAAGTCGGTGTCAAAAAAAAAACGAAGAAACAAAACAGGAACATCGGCTGCCGAAATTTAAGTTATTTTTACTTTGTAGTGTTATTTTGGAAGTCGGTGTATGTTTTTGTTAAAAAGTTTTATATTACATTGACGACAGTATATAACCGAAGAATCTTTGAATATAGAGTTCACTTCTTAAACAAATGGTTAGATATATTTCGCAGAGAGAGTGTACAAACATCTCTAAGCGAGGGTAGTCTGGAGAATTGTAGTGCCATCTGCAATTATTCAGATTGAACTGCGGGTTTCAATACTATTAATCCTTCCAAGAATCCATTAATATTAATGAGAGTGAAGCTCCAATGAAAAATGAAGACGTTTGTAGCTGTTTTCATTGAAATAGAAATAAAGGGTAATCGTTGCAGAATAACAAGGAGAGATTTTTACGTTTGATTGGTCGTTTTCTTCGTGAATCGTTCGAGAGAACAAAGGAAAATAATAAAATGGCGGCCATTTATAACAAGTAGTGCAATGAGTCGAGTATGTTCCGGCTGACACATTTGCTCGTTTAAATTCATGGTATCCTGCACCCGCAAATAGTTAGCGAAGTTTGAATGACAGTAACGGGTGAGGTGAGGTATGAAATCAGTGTTCATTTGGAAAGCAGGCGCTGTCTGAGCCACCCTCGTCTCCTCGATGGAGGCATTTCCGATGGCTATTATGGATACAGAGCCGAGTGGTTGCGGTATACCGAATAACTAGAGTTGGTGTTTAAGTTCATATATTAAAGTAATCTTACTTAGAAATTAAAGATCTTGCAGATTTTCTGTTGCAGTAAAAACAAAATTTACTTATAATTTTTTGGCAGTTTACATCCAAAATTAATAATGTTATTTACCCGTCCATGACACAAAAAGGGAAGCTGAAAATAACGCATTGGTATTTTTAACCAAGATTTGTACTTATGCAGATTTTTACTGTGACTGAAAACCAACAACCGAAAATAAAAATGGAGTTGAAATCGGTTAAACCTCTGTCAAATTCAATAATGCCATATACAGATACACCCCGAAAACGAGAATAAATCGCAATAAACAGCCTCGAGTGAGATCGTTTCTAATTTATTATTTTGGCAGCAGCACTCGAGCGCTGATACTTCAGATTAGGACCGATGAACTAATCTCATATGAAGTCGACTCGAAAATGCGGATCACTTGCCAAAAGACGATGTACGAACGCTCTAGATTTTTGTCTATCACTGTCAGCCTCGTTTTTGTGGCATAATAAAACTAAGTTGTAACTAAGTAAAATTTTAAGTTTGATATCTTTATTTTGCCAAGAGCCAGCCGAACATTTGTAGAATAGTTACAAAATTTATTTTTTAACAGTGTTAAAGAACGAATACTACAATATTATACCAAATGAAAAAGAATTCGTAATGAGAGAAACGAAACCGTAAGATTAATTTTGGAACTAAAACTTAATAATGATTTTGCTTCGCTATTAAAAATATTCTTTAATTTTATTGAGTTCTTACTCTTAGGCGTATTAAAATAGTACAGAAATTAAAGTGAAAAATGAGCGAAGTAGAAACCGGGGTCCGCTCGGTTATTTGCCCTCTGAAATGGGTTTTCTTAAAGACCTAAATAGCGGAGCGTAAATTCACTTTATCGTATCAAAATTATTAAGTCTGTTTTGTGACAAATTGAATGAAATATCAAAATACCGAAGTGGACTGATTTTACGAATCAATTGAATGGATAAGCAGTAATTCAAAAATGTTTACCATTCGATGAAAAACAATAAACGTCAAAGTTTTTAATATTTTAGGCCGCAGCCCCTTGCTACCAGAGAGCATCCCGTAATACCCTGTCTTGTGCTATGGCAGTTCTAATACTCGCAGACAAGTGGGGTGACAGTGCCGAGTGTTTGCCGAGCACCCGTCCTCGCCCAACGATGGGATAATAGCCCACTCGGCGCGACACCGAGCGACACAGAGCCACATCAGATTTCGCTCGGCTTAATGAATTCTCAACGTATAAATACGTTATCGGTCGATTCTATTCGAGTTTAGACATTCGTGAAATGAAAGCGGATGGACGTTTGGCCTTTTCGATAATAGGATGCGTGTGCGTGAGGCTTATGTGCTATTGTGATTCTAAAATACATATTTTTCAGATCAATAAACATGTCACAATTAACATAATCAACAAATGTTCGTTAGCTCTAAGTAAAGTATTCGTGGGTACATAAGAGATGCAGACGCGTTAACTTAAGCATTATGCTTATTGGTTATCTGATTTTAAAATAATTGGCCACCACCTGCTTCTAGCAGTATTTGCTGCATATTTTTTAATGTTACTGGCTCGTTTGTCTGTTCTTAAGAAACTTAAGTGGCAGTGGGCACATTGCTCGCAGAACGGATGGCCGATGGAGCCAAAAACTTCTAGAATGGCGACCACGAACAGGAAGATGATGCGTTGGAAGGCCTTCCAACGCATCATCTACAAGGTGAACCGATGACCTGGTTGAGGGTGTGGGAATGCGCTGAATGCGAGACGCACGGGATCGGTCAATGTGGCGACGCCTGGGGGAAACCTATGTCCAGCAGTAGACGTCTTGCGGCTGAAATGATGATGATGATGATATTTGTCCTTTTGGTGTACAAATAAAGAGCATTCTCAGTTTCTATCTACATCCCAAGAAAATACATTTTCAATAAACCACCGAAATGATATTCATGGTTTATAAAGGATCCAACGTCTCTTGGCAAAGAAACCTATCTTAGCAATACAACAAAGCGCACGGGAATAAATACCAATTTTCACCTCAAAGGGAATCTATCTGTGGCGAGAGAAGCAGCCAATCGGAAAGCAAACGCAAGGTAAATATTATTTGGAGATTTCCTCGAACACTAGTGGGGGTTTGAAGTCACGTAGCCGACAGTGATTTCAATTTCGCGCGAAGAATTCGTGCAACCGCACCGAGGCGTCTCGTCGAGCCAGTGAAAGTACTGAAGGACATGACGGGAATCGCAGATGTGAGAATACAAGTACTGAACGCTGCTCTGTAGCTGGCGGGAAATAGGACAGCCTGTAGCTACGCCCAGGCGGCATACGTGGCATAAGGGAAGTGATGCTGATTTAACAATTAAGATTTATAATATTGTAGTCTCGATATCCTATAATCGCATCCTGAAATACGAGTAATAGAATAAGTAGGTATGTAAGTGCCGAGTGATTTAAAAATATTTTAGAGGTCTCATATTATACCGATGTTTTTTGAAAGGCATCTAAGAGCCTAGAAGCCGCAGCCAAATTCATAAACAAGTCAAATTCAAAGAATGTTTGTAGTGTTTTTCACAGAAACATTTTCAATTCATTCCATTTTTTTTTCATGCTCACACCGTGAACCATCAATCCCACATCAAAACATCTTCCGAAACAAGGTAGGAAGACAAAAATGACACCTCTCTCCGCTGAGTAATGAACTTTCTGCCAACATAGGGAAACATACTTCTAATATATAGCATAATAGTGTTGGAATCGTCGCGAGATTCGTGTCTCCGGGGAATGTAGCGGCAGGCCATATTAAATCGCCGTCGGAGTCGCGTCGTCGAGTCGCACAGTGAGTG
The DNA here is from genome assembly GCA_948252205.1 of Orthosia incerta. Classification (NCBI taxonomy): domain Eukaryota; kingdom Metazoa; phylum Arthropoda; class Insecta; order Lepidoptera; family Noctuidae; genus Orthosia; species Orthosia incerta. The sequence continues at coordinate 12,574,510 of OX411759.1, forward strand.
CCGAGCCTTATTGCGCGCTCTTTAAAATCTTCGTAGCTCACCTCAACGATATTGAACAAGTTTCCAACTTAGAATGTTCGTAGTTAATCCTTATAGTGAGCTCGTTTAGGGGAAATCTTTAGGAGATATGTAGTGCTTAAGACATTATAGTTAATAGAACAGCTATAAGTTGCTTTACGTTTTCAGCCTACTGTACTAAAAAACTTGTACCTCAGTACTTATCTAGTAACCTGATTGCCTTGCCAAATTTATTGGTTAAATATATGTACTTTGTTTACGGGTAATAAATGAAATACACTTCTTTGTAAACGTTCTGAAAACATTTTCATTTCATTGCAAGTACCTGAGGTACCTACAGTGCTTGTAAAGTCTAGAAAATTGAATTAAATATCTTCCACCGCAGTACAAAGACACGTACCTACCCACAGCTCCCACCTACCCACAGAGTCACTAAAGAAAATTCCAATTAATTCTTCCCCGGTATTTCCAGTTCAACTTTAAATTCAAACTCGTAAGACATACTTGTACGAGTAATAAATTTTCTTATTCAATATCTGAGCTAAAGTGATGTTAGACGTAAAAAGTGTGAGCAGCTGCCGCAGCGGATCGGTTTAGAAAGTACTGTTCGCAAGTAGTTAGCGGCGGATAAGTTTCATGTTTGAACTTGCATTAGACTTGCACTAGATGCATTTTAAAATGTCCGGCAAGTCCGAACTTTGAACGAACAAAAGTAGTTTGTAGAACATGCTAAGATGCGGGCTAAATGCTGATATAATTCAAGGCATTTTAAACAAAGTAAGATAGGTAGGTACCCCGACAGCAACCACTAAGCTTTGTTCACTGCCTGGTTTCATCATCATCATCAGCTTATTAATGATCCCACTGCACAGGCCTCCTCTCTGTAAGAGGGCATGGGCCGTAATACACCACGCGGGCCCAGTGCGGGTTGGTAGATGTCACATGTCTTCGAGTTTTTGGTTCTAGGTCATGTCGGTTTCTTAACGATGTTTTCCTTCACCGTTCAGAGAGCAGTAGTGATGAAATAATTTACACAAATTAAAGCGCCAGCCTGGGCTCGAACCCACGAGCTTTAACTGTCTCACACTTGTAAGTCACGGCCGATACCACTGGGCCACCACTGCTGCTGCCTGGTTTACATCCATCACTTATAAACCCCTAAGCGGATAGGACGATGTGTATCGTAACGCTACGTCAAACAGGATTCATCAATCAATTTACTCTATCCCAAATAAATAACAAGAGTAAAGTCAGTAAAAATGCTGCACACAATCAAATACAGAAAATAAACGTTGAATTCTTTCTCATACTTTATATCGGTATGTCAAATAAAAACAGTATCGAACGTGGTGCGACTGGAGTCGGCTGTTCTGTTTTTACTCGGAGATCCGGCGTAAAATCTTTTATATCCGCTGGTAAGAAGCCAGAGAATTAACACTCGTTCAGCGGATGGATAAACTCTGAGAGGATCTTTAAATGGCGCTCAGAGGCGTAAATTATTGCTCTCTACGCCCCTGTTTCAGCCACAATTTATCGCCGCCGAGTCACCTGTGGGACACTGTAACTAGCCTCTCTATAGATATTTGTACTAAACTTGATCTAAAGTTACGAAGAAATTCGATCTAATAAACGATAATGGTACCAACCTATCTTGTCAGTAGATGAGATGTTTACATATTAATACTGAAATAGAAAGAAATTCATAGTCTTACATCTCAATTTTCTTTTTTTACTTAAAATCTTAGCCCTACACTAGGAATACAAATATATTTTCCGTGCGGTTTCATATTGTTTTGCTACAACATAAATATATAACTATCTGAGTTGAATATGTATGCCTTAATGCTTCATTTTCACTGCGAGATACGTATAGAGATATTTAACGCATCATTCATAATAATGAATGCCGGACATTGGCGTGCCATTCATCCTCTTTGTGCCATGTTGTGCCGATAGTTCATTCCCAGCGTGACGCTTCTAATTGCCCCACACGGGAAATTACACACGAGCGCATTTAGAGCTATGTTTTCCTATATCTCTTGATGTGCGTTTAAATCTATCGTTAATTGCGTAATTATAAATTCCAAAAATAAAGAACACTTATTGTAGATCCGTGTGTTGATACTTGTAAAACCAATTTTCCTTTAGTATTACAAAATATCGCCGCACATCCTCAATTCAATTTTTCAAGCCATACAAACTTGGACAAGGAAATAAGTTAGTTTTGAATAGCTAGCTAACTTATTACTTAGAGTTACAAAAACTCCGACACTATGCCTTTCAATAGAGGAGGGTATCTATACTAATCTTTAGATTATGTTAATGTGAAGCTACTTATGCAGAAATCGGATCTTTTTCAAAAGATACTCTTTTATTTATATTCAAATCTTCGCGGAGTAAAAAGTATGTAAATCACGGAAGGGGTATAGTTTCTTTATGTAGTTTAGCGCAGAATTACATAATATTTACGACTTCCTGGTACATAACAGGCAAAATAAATAGTGCTGTCTTGGTTGCGTTACCTTTTATATTCATACGGTACTGATATATTTACGAGTCATACGCTGGTTTTTAAAGGGGACGAGTTTATAAAAAAGAAACTGTTTTAAAAATATTACAAAGCACATTTGTTTATTCAGTCATATAGCATGATGAATTTTCAAGGAAATATTTGAAAAGCGAACCAGTAAAAAAACCATTTGCTAACTACCGCAATCGTCTGCTAAAACTAAGAGCGTCTGTTCAACTCGCTCCTCACCGACTCTCCACGACTCGATCCACCGACACTTCACTTTTATGATTTATGAAAGAGCCGTTATACAAAAAGTCCGCCAAAATTCGTACCATCTAATTCCAATTTACGGAACTTTTGCTTTGAAGTATTTTTTCTCGTTTCATCAGCATTTAACGTCAACAAAGGATTTCAAACACTTTTAATTACAAATTAGTAAACTCAGCATTTTTTCAAAGGGAAATCAGTTTTTCTGAATAATTATTATGCAAAGCTTAATTAACTGAGCGAAAATTAATTTACTTTAAAGAAAATTAGGGTGACAGTTTCATCGAGTCGTCTTGTGAGATATTTCGTCATTATGAAAATTGCTAATTTTCCCTTTTTCACGTTCTGATGAGGTGCTTCCGCTTGCTCATTAACAATATTTATATGACAACGGTTGTTGCGGAGAGCAGTGGTGGCCCAGTGGTATCGGCCGCGACTTACAAGTTGTAGGTCGTGGGTTCGAGCCCAGGTACCACCTCCACTCACACTGCCACTGGCCCACTGCTCTCAAAACGGTGAGATGGTCGTGAGGAAACCGGCATGTCCTAGAACCAAAAATTCGAAGAAATGTGACATCCACCAACCCACACTGGGCCCGCGTGGTGGATTACGGCCCATTCCCTCTCACAGAGAGGAGGCCTGTGTCCTAGCAGTGGGAACATTAATAGGCTGATGATGTGATGTGGTTGCTACGCGACATTTCCTTCTGTTACAATAGTATCAATATATTTATATGCTGTTTTGTATGCGATGAATAGTCCCTCCCGATTGAAACATCGATATAAGAGCCGGGAGCTTTCCTCTAGGTAGCTATACGTAAACACATTAGTCAGATTGAAACCTCTTTGCCAAACTTAGAATTGCAAAATAGTAACTGCAACCGTTCCCGGGTGCTGTTTGATTCAAAGAAACACATTTTATTTTGAGGTTTGTGGAGAGAATATTCAATGAAAGTATTTAAGTGCATGGAGGAAAATAATAAAGCAGAAAAGCGTATTGTTCTAGCATAATATGTCATGGCTGAGCTAAATAAACAAACATGAAATGTAAATAACTTTCAGAATAAGTTGCGATAGTTTGCAGTAGGAATAACTTCTGTTCATACAACACATCAGTGCAGCGCGGCGGTATATCTCAATTACACTGGAGCTCTGTTAAAACTTCGCACGTACTTTAATGAGGATTTTATTATATTCGTGCAAGACACATAAATCGTTGTGCATTTGTTTCCCCTGAGGAGGTTAATCAAAGTCGAGGAGCGCTCCACGTCAGCTAAAACTAATTTGATCCAAAGTTAGCACTTTCGCGGACAAGTTATTTGCTACAGTAGTTGTGATCTTAACACAATGTACATAATATCAACTCCAGTCTCGAACTTGTATAATAAGTCTGGGTACACCTTTGCATACTACGTATAAAGGTAATCAAATATGTATTTCGTAAGTGCGGTGCGAGTCAACCGCCATGGCTAAAAGTTAGTTTAAACTTCGATTATATTCAGCTAAAACGCGCTCTACCTTGAAATATGGGGACACCTCGGGATCGGGTCTTTCATGATAGGAAGATCCTTAGAATATAAGTCGAGCGAACTAATTATGTATCTCGAAGTCGATTCTGTATTCTCTTCAGTTAGGTTCCAATAACCATGAAACAGTAATACTCATGTAAGTTCTGCGATACGTGAGAAATAACACTAAAGTGGTTCTCGGGGACTGTTGCCTCGGCACATACATGCACGTGATATGGAATCATTACTGTGTCGTTCTTATACAACTCGTTACTTTACATTTGTTTATCCATAAAGTTTAACTTTATCACGAACCGTAAAAGTGTCCTCGTACTTGAGATATCTGTGTGCTAGTGACTAATGTACAAGAGATATAGTTTATCCGCTAAAATAGTGGCGGGTACCTGCACGAAAACGGCGTGAAAGCATTTATTGCGATAAAAGTATAGAAGAAAAACCGGCCAAGTGCGAGTCGGACACGCACACGAAGGGTTCCGTAACATTATCGCAAAAAAACGGCCCAAAAATCACGTTTGTTGTATGGGAGCCCTACTTAAATATTTATTTTATTCTATTTTTAGTATTTGTTGTTATAGCGGCTACAGAAATACATCACTGAAAATTTCAACTGTCTAGCTATCGCCGATCATGAGATACAGCCTGGTGACAGACGGACAGACAGACGGATCGCGAAGTCTTAGTAAATTAATAGGGTCCCGTTTTTACCCTTTGGGTACGGAACCCTAAAAAAAAGTGTTGGCATAATTTTGCATAAAATTAAGCACTATTCAATATCACCTGAAGTGACCAATCGTGTTTTGAATAAAAGTTTTACTAGACATTATAATCCCTACTATGGTACCGCTACCGACGTACACTCATACAGTGCACAGTGTCCGTACGTACACCGCGATGGTGACAGCGTTTGTGGTTGAGGAAGTTTCCTTTGGCACGCTCATGATGTATTTGATGATGATGATGTAAGCGAGTGGACTTTACCAGAGAGGTGGTGGACTACGGCAGGTATTTTTATATATCAGAGTAGTAGATTAATTTTTAATTTGTTTTTGTGTATGTGACGTATTTATTGATCTTTTATAATTGTCATTGATTTTTTTTATCTCATTTGTCTATCTATAATTATTATTGAATGTCTAACCTTGACATTCTATTAAATTATTCATAAATTATATAAATTATTATTGTTATTGAAAGTTATTGTTATTTAAAGGTTTTTATTTTTATTTAAAATATTGTAATGTTTTAGTGGTGTTTTTACTTGCCACAAATTTCGACACAATTATGTATTTTGCTACGAAATAAATGACTTATGACTTAGCCAACAAATGTGCGTCCAATCATAGTGGACATCGATTTCAAGGTACTCACCTTCTTAGGCTTGCCGTTCTTCCGCAGCAGCTTGGCGCAGCAGAGCCCCCTGGTGTCGGGCAGCGGCGCCGCGGGGCGCGACCAGCACAGGCGGCGCGGGCTGGGTGCACCCGCCTCGCTGCGCGCCTCCTCCTTGTCCTCGCACATCACAGCCACAGTGCCACTACCCCGCACTACCCACTACTTCCGCCCCCCTACCATTACACAACCCACGAAAAATCACAACCTCCAAGATATCGATGCTTTATGAGAACCTCTGGCATTGTTTCCCCTATAAAACTACGGACCGCACCGATAGAGCTATCTACACCGTCGTACGTTACAGAAAATAACGACGATTTAGCAAATCGGTTTCTCTTCCTAAAAGCGTTACAAAAATAAACTAAGAGATACTTAAGCGATTAAGTTCGATAGCTTTGTACTATTTTTAGAAGGAATTAATAATTTAAATTGCACTGCTAGGTTAATTCTACGGATGGATGTTTTAACGTCCGATTTAGCATCTGGAACAAAGAGAGAATGCAATCATTAATATGTAAAACGCGATGCTCATTCATCATCACTGCAATGAGAATGACAGTGCAATTATTACAACACGCACGCTATGCCGTAGTAGACACATGATGGTTTTGAGCTTTTCGATTTTCATACATAGCCATAATGTTGGGAACCATAAAAATTCCGCCATTTTTTGTTTCTATTTACTTTCTACATTTTATTCTGTAAGTTTAAAAAATACTCTAATACCTACAACCATATGCTCGTAGCACTCGTGCAACGCAGCTTCGCGCCTACGCACGATGTGCTACGCAGACATCAGCGACTACACACGAGTTTAGAGACATCTGCGACTGTATCAAGCGTGAGCAGTCAAATATCCTTATTAAAATCCTAATCACACACAGACAGAAACTATAGAACGCCATCTACTACGATCCTTGTTTGAAGCATCGTTCACATTGAGCTAGGTAAATCCATTACTCTTTATGTGGTGAAGGAATAAGCGGACTGTAGTTTGTATTTAGGTGGGTAAATTGATACAATTTGCTTGTTTTATTAATATTTTACTATAACTCACATGAAAACGTTTTGGTCAAAGACACAGGATATAGAGAAGGGAACGTCTCTAGTATATAATAGTAGTCTATGAGGGAACGTATGTCAGTTCCTTACACAGATAACATATTGTTGCAGATATAAGATATTTTTTCCCATCGCCCTACTCGGGCAGGCTAAGGTCTTGGACCATACCGCCTCGTCTTCAGCGCAATTTTAACATTCTTTAGTATGCATTAGAATGCGGATGTAACAGGTTCTAATGTTTTTTGGAGTATTTGGTATCGAGTCAGCCTTCCCAGTAAGCTTTGCGGAGGTAGTCAATACTACAATAAAATTCTCCGCTCCACTATCCTGAGAACGTTTCTGTCAATGATTTCACATATTGTCCAGATGCGTAAACTGTTGAGACACAACACTACAGCAATTTTATATCACAATATCCACTAGGAATCAATTTGCAAGTAATATTAACAGCCGCTGAACTTCACTCGAAAAAATCCCGCCAAAAACTCTTCATTAAATGACTTGAAAATGACTTTGTGTTGCCATCAACAATCCTTACTTCAGCTTCATTTACATTTATACATTTAGTCATAAACACACTCCGGTTATGAGTGCTTGCGCACCGAATAACATTATGTTATCCTAATGCTGGTTTTCATTATAATGGTTTTTGTACTCCGAACATCAGGAACTGGCTACGCGGTGGGCCCAGAAGGAAAGGGCGAAACGAGTTGTAGGAACCTAAAGGATTGGAACCTAAATTGCTTAAATCAGAGAAAAATGCATAAAAGGAAGAAAGGTCTTTTGTTTTAGACACAAGAGGCCGACGAAACCGACAAACTTTTGAGGTTTATAATATTACGTATACTTACATATCAAGATGATAGATAATTATTGTTTCTTTAATAATATTTCGTTATATATATAAAATTTCTCGTATGAAAGGGTCAACAAACCTTTAGAAATAGGAGTTTTTCCTAGTAGGTACCGGAATGAAGGTGAATAGGACTTTTTCCATTCAATATATAGTATCTATGTTTTCTAAATTGAATAGATCGAATATGTACGGGCCGGTTTTTGTATTGAGTATTTGGAGAACGGGTCAAACCCTACTTAAATGCAAACGTTTGACAGGTTTTCAAGCTATAGTAGAGTTTGACAAATGTCTAACATAAAGTTTTTAATTTAGAAATATTAACAAAATAAAATAATTATGTGTGTTATGGAAGAGGACTGCTCGTCTATACTAATATGATAAAGAGGAAAGAATTTTTGTTTGTTTGTACCGAATAGTATTAATTTTTAATCCAAAAAACAGGTCCTGTGGGTTGGTCCACGGGAGCGAAGCCGCAGGGAACAGTTAGTCTTAAATAATTTTACAGAGGTAAAATCTTAGGAACTGCTTACTGTTCCGATTTCTATGATTATTCAATTGATAAAAAACTACATTATCTCCGTTTCATAGGCTTCTTATCATGGAAAATGCGAATAGAATCTTAATATTCTTGGTAACAATAAACAAAGTTAATTATTGTGCTGTTTGATATGTAAATAATTAACAGTAGGTGCCTTATCGATATGGATACCATCCACCATCGTCATTGCTTACACAAAGTTAAGCACATTAATGTCAATAGCGACCCATTCCATTTGCGTAAATGAAGCAAAACAAAGGAAAGTTGAATCAAAACAGATTCCAGATTAAGTAGGCATAATCCGGTAATCGATTTAACATCATTCTTTGCTTTTAACTTCAGAACGATTCGAGAAATATAAAGGAGCGAATAATAATGAAGATAGATTTTAGAATAAATAATATTACAGTTGGTGTCAATAGGTATCTTGTAATTTTATGTTATTATACTTATTATATGTTACTAAAGTCTGTATTGTAAGGAAGAAACCTCCTTACAATACAGAATTTAGTAACATATATTCTCTCTTTCCTCTTTACTATTATTTTAAAATGTAGATAATAACAGTTATTATGTGTTTGAAGTGCTAAGTATTCAGTTGAGTCTTTACCAAACTTTTTAGGTTTCCGTACCCAAAGGGTAAAAACGGGACCCTATTACTAAGACTCCGCGGTCCGTCTGTCTGTCTGTCTGGCTGTATGTCAAGAACCGTGATAGCTGGACAGTTAAAATTTTCACAGATGATGTATTTCTGTTTCCGCTATTCTAATACTAAAAACAGAATAAAATAAATATTTAAGTGGGGCTCCCATACAAAAAACGTGATTTTTTTGTTGTTTTTTGCGATCATGGTACGGAACCCTTCGTGCGCGAGTCCGACGTTTTTATGGTATAGTTACCATTAGCCTCCAAAGGTAAACAGAATAAATAAAAATACCTATGTTAACTCAGCCTATCGCAATCCGCTTCGGGACATACGCCTCTCCCAAGATACGACACAAATCCCAGTCCTATGTAGGTACATAGAACTGGGTTTTTATATATATACCAAAACGTGCTTGGGTCCGTAGACCTAGGCTATGTATGAACTTGAATAAATAAGAATAATTTCAAAAATATTAGAGAACCAAAAACAACGAAGCCACCGTCTAGAACAATAAGCAACTTCGTTACTTCGTCTTTGTACCGGAGCTCGGTTCAAAATGAACTTAGACTAATTTCCATGTAATTTACGTTCTTGCTACCAGGGATTTGGCAGCCAGTCGTAAAGTAAAAATGTTACTTGTAGACCGCGCCCCGATGAATATTAAACGCAACACGCCTAATGAATGCGCCAACTTGCTCGACATAATTACGCCAACTCATTGAATTCTTTGCCAAACTCAGCCGACACTTATTTAAATTCTTAACAGTTGTTCCCGTAAGGGGGAATCTGTGCACTCATCTTTAATGTGTGTACTTTAGAGATTTTTTGTTCTTTACTATTAAATGCACCTGGAACAAGCTGTATCTTAACTTTAATTAATTAGCAGACTTGTTCATAAATTCTGGTGAATTCGACGAATGTTCGTACATATGCGCTGAATAACTTTTAATTAAAATAAAAGCGAGACTGAACTGGAGCGGTTCAACACGCTGATAAAACTCGCACCTGTATAAGGAGATACCTTTATTACGGAGCATAGTTCACACCGCAATGTTGGAATCATTCCGACAGCTAATATCCCATTCTGTTTGTCTTTCGAGGCAATAAAATGAATTTTATGCAAATCATACGAATTCTATACATTTTTGATGAGCCTCCCGACGACGCATCGCGCTGTTTAATTAATACATTTTCCATCAAACTTTGAAAGTTTCAAACTCGCGAATATTTTTTTTATAGATTTATTTGCGTGAATTAATTATCACTTCGTTTGTTTTTCTTTGTATAGGTAAATATTCTGTTGCGAAGTGAAAAGTTATTTAAATAATTACCTTCGAGCAAATACAAACGAAAGAATCGGATGGTACGATGAGTATTTTTATGTGATCTATAGAGATAGGTCTCATTTAAAACCAAGATCTTTGGTCATGAATCTTTATATTCAAGTAAATAAAAGCCAAAATAAAATGCTTTAAGAGAAAATCATAAAACTTTTCATAAAACTAAAATAACGGAAAATACAAGTACCAACTCACTCAAAGCTCCACAAAACAGGGGTACTACTTTGAGAATAAAATCTCTTTTATATTCAGCCTCATTAATAAGTGCATACCTACAGTAGATCCAAGTTTGTTGACATCCTAGCGAGTAAATGGGGCTTTTTCATTTTTTCACTTTTCCTCTCTCGCGGAGAGAGCTCACGTCTCGCGTCTCGTCGCATAAACTGCTTTTATTATAAAATCAAGCCCGTTTCACTCAAAAAACGATAAGTACTCTTGTCTGGCGTTTCAACAACATGGAAATGAGAGAGTGAAAAGGAAAATTAGCAGCACATTATATAATGAAAGTCGACTTTATTTACTCGCCTTTGTTTGGACACGTATGCTTTGAGATAAAAGAGAAATGCGATGTTTATTTTTCCTTAGTAGTTTTATAAACTCTTGTTAGAAAAAGTAGAATAAATTTTACGATATCAGAATAAATGAACAAGGATTTTAATTATGTATTCCTCAGCTTTTGTTTAAAATATGTATATGGATTCATTATTTTTAACGGGTTTATTCGGAGTTATAGATTTTATGTTTTATCCGTTAGTTTTATTTTAGTGAAGTATTCTTTTTACTTACAGTTTCTAAACAACTTTTGTAGATAGTATATAATATTTAACTTAGGGTTACACTAGTCGAAAATGTTTCCATACAAACAGTGGAATAATCCCAAGACTGGCTTATTCCATTGTTTGACAATGTACGTTCAAAATAAAAAGTGACATCAATTTGTCTCAGCATTATCTAGCCCTGTATGGAGGCGAAAAAGTAAAGAAAGAAAATATTTTAAAGTTATGAGTGTCGAAAGTTCCACATTTCGAAACTAATTTTAACTCAATTTTAGGCGTAAATAAATACCATAAGAAGACGGGAAATTGCAAAATGGCTTCCATACAGGGATAGATTATTAGTTCAACAGTGCATATAATTTTATTTTGAACAGATAGATTTAGTCGTTTTTTCATGATATCTAGACTGCCAAAAGGTCTGTTTATAAAAAATCGCGCGCTCGGTTTCGTCCTAAATCATTATCCATTACGCTACAAATGTGCAAAAGTGTGTATTCGTACGCGAACTAGCTTCCTACTGCTCATTAAAGCATCTATCTCTTCCGCACGTGTTGTCGGTTGATATAAAATGCATTTTAACCCCGCGCACAAAATAGTTCGTGCCGTGGACTAGTGTACCCTTAAGTACTGTTAGTTGTATCATTATTTAGTCTATCTATCGAGAATGACATGGCTATTCGTTAATTAGGTAGATACTAATTATACCCAATTAAGTTTAAAGACATATAACGTAAAGAAAACGACGAACAATATTTGTTAACCGACTTACAAAAAAGGAGGAGGTTCTATGTATACATATACGTATCACTATACTATCTAAAATTCTAAAGAGAAATACACTTAAATAAAAATAAAATAAAACTACGAACGCGTATAAAAGGGCAGGGGTCATAGGGCGTCAAAAAAATCGTCCACATCGCTGTCAACGTGAAAAGTGCCCAGAACGCTGGCAGCATTGCCACGTTGAATGGCAATGCTGATTCTCTGGCCAAGGAAAAGCCCAGCCCTCAGGTCACGTGAAGAGTCGAAAGTTTGTTTGAATTCCAATTTTAACATTCTCTGGTTCTATGTTCGACATTATGTACGTTTTTTTTTTGTGTATGTTCACCGATATCTCCGTCAATTCTGGACCGATTTTGTTTTTTTTTATTGTTTGGAAGAACATATGCCGAAATTGGTCCCATTTTAATTTGGTGAAGATCTGATGAAGAACTTCGGAGATATACAACAGAACTCTTCAATAAATAACGGCAAATCTCTCGGGATCGCTGCAATCGCAAGTCTGTTTATTGTTTATACCATTTCATAACATAACATCACGCCAGTACGCTCGAAAGGGGTACGCAGATCTCTCATTTCACCGATAATGTTCAAGTTACATGTTATTCGGGTAATCTATTCTGGCGTTATAGGTACAACTAAAAAGGGTAAAATAAAAATAAAATACAAAATATTACTACCGACTTCCAAATAAAAGACTACTACAACTCATCTACTTACTTTATTTTTGAAAGTAGGTGTATATATCGCAAAAAAATGGTACATACGAAAGACACGACTTCCAAAAACTCCTTTTTTTGGCCGTCACATTTGATTGTAACATAAATAAGTATGTACTATTAAAGAAAGAATACAGTTCAATCATACCATCTGGCAATCAAGCTTAATTATCTTATTTGTTTAGAGTCGCACCTAATTGTAAAAAGTAAATTCTTTCTTTTATTATAAATAATAATTATTTTCTTTGTTTACAAGGTTGCTGATTTAAACGCCGCATTCGTTTTCTGTCTGTGTAAAAAATAATAGGTACGTTTGTAACCGTCTCATTGAAGGGCAAAAGCAACTTTTCATACGAAGAAGGCTCGGGGATGCATCACTTCGCTGTATCATCAATGTAGGGATACTTTAATTTTTTTTTTATATATAAGGAAGTGATAAATATATGTGATGAACGAAATTTTATTCAAACAAAATTTAAAGATGGTGCACAACATTCTAAACTTAAATCGCAGAAAAATATACAATACAGTGTATTTTGTTAAATTTTCAAAGTTGTAGATTTAAACGTTATATTTATATTTTAAAAATAAATAATAAAACAAAAGAATCAACTATTTAATATCCAATGAAACCTTACCAAATAATTAACGAGCCAAAAACAAGTTCAACATCTGGCACAAGAGTTCCACCCGCGAAAAGTCAAAGTATATTTTAAAATCGTCCTCGTACAAAGTTGTGTAGTAAGTTTCGTAGCGCGGGCTACGCGATGCTACGCCGTAGCCGAGAGCTACCACCGCTCTGGACTGGCGCCGGTATGTCGCCCGGCTTTTATTCACCTCCCCCGCTTGCCCAAGTCGCCCTTCCCGCCGAAATTTCCCCCTTCATCGGGCAGAAATTCTCGAGCCTCACTGCTACGGGACCGTTTTAATAATGCCTCACAAAGAAATAAAGGCTCTAGCGATTTGAGCGTTACATGTACTTTCTTGAACTTAATTAAGTAAATATTTGCTTAAATCGACGTGTTTTGCTTGGAATATTACGTTGATTCTTTATAAATTGTAAAAATGAAATTTGAATTTTATAAAAAATCAGCCACCAATTTTAAATAAAACTAATTGTCGATTCGCGATGTCACTGATCTACAATGTTATCCATCAAAACACTGACTTTTATCTGAATGAAGATCAACCCAGGCTTTCCTCTTGAATAGATCCCATAAGATCCGAATACGACAGAGGGATGAGATACCAGTCTCAGTTACTTATACGGACAGCAGGATTAATGTGTAACTTTTGTTGATAATACCCTTCAGCTTACTCATATCTACTGTGGTACTTATAGATATTTTGAGTATATGTTTCTTGTTCGGTTAGTGTCACAGTTAATTAAGCCGCCTCTGGGAACCCCACAGTCCTCTGACTTGGCTATTTCTTACATTAACGTTGTATATAAGTCCAGCAGCCTAATTGTTTAAGTGAATTCTGCAAAGCAAACAAGTAAGTATTAATATGCAATACGTAAAGTCGTTTCCTCACGATGTTTTCCTTCACCGTTACCTGTGATGTCCAAGATAAACTTACATAACACAACAACAAAATTCATTACATAGTCATATAATAATTCATAATTTTCATTACATAATTATGAATTTGAAAAAGTCACATTGGTACTTGATTTGAACCCTCGTGGGTTCAAATCCTCAAGTACGAGAGGTTACGCGAGGTATTAACCACTGGGCCACCACGACACTTCGAAGAATATTATAAAGAGGTTAAATATTAAACATACAAACATGTTTGCAGGACTACCCTCCGAATGTACGCGATTAGGTACGAAAATTATTTCACCGAGAGGCTCACTCTTAGTCAGACCTCAGAATTTTTGTACCTAATCCTGTGGTTGAGCCATAGGCGTTGTATCCCGGCATAATGCACAGTTCCCATACGATAGGTAACTGAAGCAAAGCCGTGGGAATACTCTAGCTAATTACAAAATAAATATTTTAAGAAATTTACCGATTACTATTTAGAACGAGACAGTTAGTTATCTTGTCACGTGCATCAAACAATATATGTAGGTACCTAATATTCTAAGACATGCTTAGTCCAGTTCAATCTAGGTAGGAAGCTCTCAACCATGCTGTATAAACCTATTGAAATTGAAAGGATAGGTACCCGTCTTAAACTTGACAGGTCTGGTTTAGCTTAAGTCGAAAGCCTGATTCTCTAAAAATATATATATTATGATGATGAAGCCATTTAGTTGATTTAAACCACAGCGACTCTATTCCATGGCTCCTCAGGGCGGTTGCGAACACAGATTTGCTGCTCTGTTAGGTGCCCTCATGCCACTCGCATATCCAACTTCTGCTGAAAAACTTCGAGCACAGAGTTGTCACCTCAGAACACCATTAACGACATGATAAATGGTAGCTGTTGGTGGTCTAGCTTTCAGATCCTAGCGTTTTGGTCTAATTCGGACCTCAGCCATAAGTTCATAATATTTTATCCACAACTAGCTTCTGCCAGCAGCTTCGCCCGCGTGAATGTAGAAAATTATCCCAAGGGAACATATTCCGGGGATAAAATATCCTATGTGCTATTCCAGACTATATCTACTCAATCTTTGTGCCAAATTTCAACCAGATCTTTTCAGTAGTTTTTGTGTGAATGTGTAATAAAAAAACAAACACACTCACAAACTTTCAGCTCTATAATATTAGTGTGTTTACAGTATTTTTGTTAAGTCCATGAAGAATTGTATTTTTTTAGTAAATACAGTTTATTTGTTTTGATGAAGGTTAAGCCTATCCGATTATCATGCTTCAATTTTTTAAATCGCCACGGTCGTTCTTAACATTCTCTTAATAAATGACCAAAGAAAACAACCTATCCCACTCAGGATTCTCTCATTTGCAAGTTCGTACCTATTGCTCGTTCTATCATGACCGTTTTAGTTATCCAAGTCCAGTCCCCGATTTGATTAATTATGTAATAAACATTATGTCCCTTTGGCTTTTGCTGCAGTCGGGTAAAAAGGAGAACTGGATTTCAAGAAGTTTTGAAACAAGGCCCCCTTATGCTTTGCTACGCCACTGCTTACTTTTGAACATGATATGTGTTATCTATCTCCAATGAGTATATGCTCGGATAAATAATAACAGCCATACGGGTCGATCTTCAAGACCTTACATTTTTGGTACGTTAAAAAAATGTCTGCCACGATTAGACACACAAGTGTCTAATCGTGGATCCACGTCCAAACACATAGAATTTTTTAAATGCGATTTTGTAAATTAAACCTTGGGTTTTTGGATAGGTATATCTGGTGACGCGTGCGACTTGTGACGGCACACGACGGTCATTATTACGAGCGCGGGCAAAACACACACGAAAGGTTAAGCAAGGCTTGCTGGGGTCGATCCGTGGATGGGTGACCATTCATTACCTAGGTACCGAGACTCCGCGCCATCATTTTTAGGGTACCGCACCCAAAGAGTAAAAACGGGACCCTATTACTAAGACTCCACGGTCCGTCTGTCTGTCTGTCACCAGGCTGTAACTCATGAACCGTGATAGCCAGACAGTTGAAATTTTCACAGATATGATGTATTTCTGTTGCCGCTATAAGACCAAATACTAAAAACAGAATAAAATAAATATTTAAGTGGGGCGCCCATATAACAAACGTGTTTTTTTGCCGTATTTTACGATAATATAATGGTACGGAACTCTTCGTGCGCGAATCCGACTCGAACTTTGCCGGTTTTTTTTATCTTTGACAGTCATTACAGCTAGTTAAAATCTAGATAGGTAAAAGATTCTGGTACTCAGCTAATATCCGGTTAGACTACCATAACCCCTAACATAGTTGGACTAAGGCTAGCACTAAATAACAAAACAATGCTAATATCCACAACATCAATATATATATATATATCAATATATAAAGTATCAAGTCTAATGATAATTGTGGTGATTACACTTACGGAATCGGGGCAGCTGTTATCTATGACTTAATTGATTGTAGGATACCCACCTTAACGAAAATAATGTTACGATAAAACATAAGTGCTATCAAAGACATTTATTAAATAAATAGATACCCATTCCAAACACTTACAACTTATCTTAGGAGACAATGCCTATAATAATACACTAAAATGCCTATTTTCCTATTTCTAATAATAAAACATACGGAAAAGTCATACTTTATTCTTAAAAAAGCAAAACCTTAACATAAAATCGAACGCGACAATCACAGACTCCTGTTCCATTTATTTATCTTTGCCTTTTGCTCGTGCCGTACTTAGAATGTAGCTAGGTATATTTAAATAACTATAAATACAACTGACCTTAAGCTTTCTCAGTCCCACTGCTCATAAATCACATGATTCTCACAAACCAATGTTACAGTCTCTGTATAACATAAAATATAAACACTAAACACAGCACAACCCAGTTTGTTTACATGAATCTTAGCTAAATAAGATATAATAATATCATGTTGTGTTAGGGCGGGCTCGCAGCGCCGACTAGCGGCGAGCGCGCGAAGCAGGCGGTAGGGCGGCGGCGACTGGGGTCGCAAGGGTAGCGAGGGCCTTTTCCCTCTCATTCGCACACACTTCGCCTTAATTGTGACAATATCGCGTTACGCAAAAACGACGCTTTTATCAATGACATAGGAGACATAATATTACTACGTCGTCATGGAGCGCGGGAGCCGGGACTCAGCCGGACGGCGCCCCTCGCGGGCTGCGCGTAGTGGCCTTGAGTAGGCCTGATGTTTTCATCCCGTGTGCGTAATAAAGCGCTTAGGGAGGGACAAGTGACTTTAGCTGAAGGATTTATGGAGGAATCTCTAAAATTAATTCGGCCCGATTGTTGCCCTCCCGCTTGTCATAGGGTGAAGCTTACAGATTTAAATATTATTTACATAATGGCAAAAACTATAAGATTCGACGTGTTTGGTTTATAAAAATATTCGTCTGGATTTACAGATTTGGAATTATAATTTCAACTGTAATAAAAATCGTAAAAACATTTTAAAATTGTTTATTTGAAAAAATATATTATAACAAAGCGAAATCAATCTCAAATTGTAAATAAGTTGACAGAATTTATTATTGTTCGAACATTACGATTTTTATGCATTACAAAAAAAAAGCAAAATGAAAAATAACGAGATAAATAGGTATGTACTTGTACTTTGAGAAACATTACTGTACTACAGTAACATCATAACACTTAATAAATATTTCATTTTACAATCCTTTTCTAAGCATCAACATCCATCCATATTTAATTTGACACAATTTTTATCCAATAAGCATGGGCGCTAACTTTCCTGACTCGTGTAAAGCCTTGACATCGGAGCCTCCTCCCACACAGTTGCCATTGATGAATACTTGAGGTACCTGAAACATTGGAAAACACAATTACTATTATTCATAAAAGCTATAACTATTATTATACTGTTTTGTACATTTGTATTGAAAAATTTTACTTCATTTGCATGACTATCTTTCATGTCTTCAAAATATAAAATGCTGTATAAACTTTAAATTGTTTTCTGTGTACCTCCATAAAGTAAAAATAAAATAATAAAATTGAATAGGTAACAGATAAAATTGTTGTGTGACCTCATTGTGTGGCTGTTTTGATAAATACATACCTATTCACAGAATGTGTGAATTGGGTTTACCACAACAGATAATATAACTTGCAACATATATTTTTAAATTAATTCCATAAATATCAGGTGATGTGGCTGCCCATTATCCTCAATAAGTCTCTCAAGTCGAGAGATTTATAACTCAGTTTGAGTTGGACTGCATGACTTCTACATTAACAAAGAAACATCTTTATAATATGATGTTATATAGGAAAAAATTATATAACGGTGATCAATACCGTATTAATGATAATGAAAAATTAATTGTTCATGAATGGCATCATCACTACTGCACCGTTTCATGCCTCGCACATCTGAAAGCAGACTTTAGGGCGGCCCAGAGGTTTGGCAAGCACACATAATGCATACTGTGTATGATTTTATTGTTTCTTTCCTTGAGGATCGGCACTGTAATCCTAAACACAGGTTATCTATTAACCTAGCTAGGAATGCAGTACCACTCCCTCCATTTTTTTGTAGTACAATATAAAGTAAACAATTACTGTAAATTGTCAGCATGTACTACAATGTTTTAAATGAATAAACATTACTATTAACATAATAACATTACCCTTTTTTAAAGACAATTTTCTTCATCACTACAATGAGCCAATGCCGATGTTTAAATACAGAGCCTAAATACATTGATGACACATACATGAATGATAATCAATAAATGAATCATAGCCAAAAAGGATTAGTAATAACTTACAGTTCTGAAACCGGTTACAGATGCAAGGTTCTCCTGGATTGCAGATCCATCCTCACGCTCATCCAATTCATATACCTTTATAGGTTGCTTAACTTTGCGGAACACCTGTAATTATCAATAGAAACATTTTTAAACACAGGTATATAATCTAATGTCAATAAAACATTGATAAAAGTAATTTTCTACGGTCTTAGATACTAGACTAAAGACTTTGTACACAAGTCTCAGAAACATTTTAATTATTGTAACATACTTTGGTAACAATTCAATTCATTAGAACTTTACAAGGATATGAATCATAAAGTGGAAACTTTATAAAATACAAAGAAAAATTTATTAAGCTTTAAAATCTTTTACTTACTTCCTTAGCCATGTCGCAATAAGGGCAGTAGGATTTTGAAAATACTACAACTTTTTCTTGAGAAATTGCTTGTTTGATAAATTGTTGAACGTCTTGTGAAGTCGCCATTTTTGTAGCACCAACAATTTTTGTTGACTGATTGGAGCCCATGTAACCTCAAAAATATAAACCTTTTTGGTGGAGTAATGTCAATTGTCAATGTCAGTGAGAGTGACTCAGCTGCCAAGAAAGTGTTGCCAGATTTGTTGAGCCTCAAGTCGCAACAAAAACCGTCCCAAGTGGCTAAATTCGCCCAATATTGAGTTTCAAAGTTGATTTCCTTTGACCTTTGTTTGACCTATAAGAAGAATTCGATTAAGCATTCAACATTTTTTTTTGTAACTTTCTCGATTGTGTTGTACAAGTAGCAAAATTTTCAAAGAAATAAGTCATCAGTATTATTTTATAAATCATCAAAAATCTATATACCTGCTGTGATTGGTTGAATTAATTTTCAGCAGCCAATTACAGCAGATAACGCGTGCTTGACAATTTGTCACGTTAATTCTGCGATAATTTTGAGCTGAGAAACTCGGGGAAAATCTATTACTATTTTTACAAGTAGAATTATAAAAAAACCCCGACATATTTTTTTTCATGCAACATCATTTATCTAGTATTAGACACGCTTCAATCGACAATCTATTGAACTCTTAATTATGACACGATATTTTGCGAAAACCCGATTCAAACAGTAAAACGTCCATAACTTTAAAACGGCTGAACCGATTTTCATCAAACATAGCTACAACACTCTCGATAAAGAAGCTGTCTTCAAAACAAAATCAAAATCGGTTCATCCGTTTAGGAGCTATGATGCTATAGACAGATACGCAAATACACAAACACACAGGTACACACGTCAAACTTATAACACCCCTCTTTTTCCGTCAGGGGTTAAAAAGAAGTCAATTAAAATCCTTGTAATAAAATTTAGTTCAGATTAGTTCCAGTTAGATTTAAAAAAATGTGAGTATAGATTTTAATAAAAAGATAATTAAATATGTAGTTTCTAATTTCTTCAGAAAATGTCTGAAAACGATGATGATGAATGATGGTATTGACCCAATTTTAATAATATTTAATATATTTTTCAAACTTTTTTTTTATTTTTTTATTCGAGATGGGTTTGCTCTTGACTCTAGTCTTACCTAGTTTGACTTTCCTCATTTATAAAACATAAGACGACCACAATTCGTTAAAACTACGAGATATTCTTCGAAACTTTAATTTCAACTGTTTTGTTGTAGCGTACAAGGAATTGGAATACATCAAATCATTCAACTACAAGCTAATGACAACTTTATTTCGTTTGATACAAGAACCGATATTGATTCTGCATAAAACATTTCTCTAATTACGCGACTGAAGTATTAACGAAAACAATTAGAGTCTGGTCAACGGAAGCGTGATCTGAAAAACGCGGCATATTCAAAAAATCTTAATGGGTACCAACTATACCTCTAGTTAAATGTTTTGATACTTGTATTCCTTGTATTTATTATAATTAATTTTTTGTTTTTATTTGTTCCATATGGTGAAGTGTGATGGAGCCGTGACTGTCATGGATGTGAGTTAAAAACGAGTGTGTAGATTTATTTATTAGTATGTACATAATATTAACCCACTTAACATTTCATTTATTAATTATTTAATCATCAGAGTCCAAAAATTCAACCTCTAAGGATGCATCTGTATCTGCATCATTATCTATCTACACTTATTATAATTTTTTGCAATACATCTTCTGATAAATAAGTGATCAAAGACAAAGACAAAGATATTTTATTTAGTTGAAATAAAATATCTTTGTCTTTGGCCACCAAGCGGCACTTTTGAACGTTACATTAAAATTTACAAGCAATAAAAATTGATTCTACCGTGCTCTCTTTGTTTATATTTATTTTCCACATTTATTACATGGCCCGTCATTCGTCGTCGTTTTTCTAGTCTTTAGCAGTTGTTAGGCCAAATGAGGAACATTGAAACATAAACATAAGAAAAGGTATCATCATATCATACATATATAATAATCAGCCAACATGGATCAAGATTACTAAGTCATCCTAACCAAGACTTTGACGTACCTTTGACAGCTTAATAATGTTGCCACATTAAAACTTTGATAATACTTCAGATCACGCTTTCGTTGGCCAGACTCTATGAATGGTTAAATATTACCAGCCATTTTCATCGATTTCACAGATATTGTTGTGTTAAAGTTAGACAGTCTAATCTTGAAGTCGCCTAAAATCACCAATTTTTTTCTGATGTAGTCTAATTGGTGACAAGTCGCCGATCATAAAAATGGTCACCCGCCACCCTTCCGAGTAGCCTAAATGGCGAAATGTCGCTTAATCTGGCAACACTAAACCAGTGTGTTGCCAGATTTTTCACATATGAATCAACTATACTCGACTAAATTCAACCTTACCTACGTTTTTCTAAAACACATACCTATTTTACAAAATTCAATATTGTTACCTTTTCTTTCGTTTCGAATAATATTAAGAAATATAAAAAGCCCTAGGCATTGCTGAACCTTCTAACAAACAAGTGGCAGAAATGTTTAGAAATCTTTAGACATAACGAGAATATCCGTTAACGATTTATCCTTGGTCAAAAGACATTGTTCCACATGATGGCGGTAAGTTTAAAACTAGAGATTCATGATTGTTCAAAAAAATTTCTAGTCCATGTAGTCCACCTCGCTAGTGTAGTCCACAGACTACTTAGAGATACTACGTATATGTAGTCCTTAGAGTAAAATAATAATATGGGAGATGGTCTGTGAAAAGTGTGAAATAAATCAAAGCTTCTCTCGATGACGTACGGGCACACGAATACGGAGTTACAAATGAGGCGATTCCACATAAATCTATCTTATCGATATAATATATATCTCTTCTTATTTATTATCTTCATTTCTGAAGATCGCCCTTGTCTTGGAACGCTTTGACGGAGTCACGGACGAGCTGCTTCCACGCCACTCTGCCTTCAGGTCTTCTCAGGGCAATGGTTACTGTCAGTTCTGTAATCGCCCTTATCAGGTTTGACCAGCGAGAAACTGGAGAAACTTGTTGTGGTGGGAAAGGTGGATGGAAAAGACCGCGCGAAGTGGGTTTGGCAAGGCAAAGGGTTTAACCACCATCAATCTACCAATCACATAGACGGAAATCCACAACGCGACTTTCATCTCGCATGTGATTGGTCGATTAGGATATAATTATAAAAGAAAAAGTCACCTGCCGCATCTGTTTGCGTTAAACTCAGAAACTACTGAACGGCTTTTCATGTGGTCATGTCAATAGACAGAGTGATTCATGAGGCAGGTTTAGGTAATAATTTGTTATGGTTTTTTGTAAATTGCTTGAATGATAATAATTATTGAAAATGGTGGCAAAAGTCAATCCACCTGGCAAGTTTAATCGAAAACGCTACCTAATTAATCCCTTTGAGCTATAACAAAACAATGTAGGTATGATGGAATTGTTCCTCTTTTTATATATTGGGACAATCCCACCGCACTATACCCAAACCACTGCAACTCCTGCAAACCAGAATCAACAGTGGCGACCACCAGAAGTCGCGCCGAAGCAATAAAGCTCCATGAAGTCCCGAAGAATGAATTTAACTGTTTTGGATCTCGCAACGAAATTAATCAGAAAAGAATAACGGGGGAGTAGGAAAAAATACTCCACTTCCTTCCATATAAAGCAGGAGACAGAACCAACAACGCCAATAGGCAGAAAAGGTCGTTTACAACTGGGATAAGCCCAGTTGCCCATAACCACGGATAAAAATTATCATTACTAGAATATGTATGGGTCCTAACATTGTGAGCTGTTATATTTGATTCCAATAATAGGTATGGGCAAACGCTTGAACGGACGACAATTTGTTCTATAAGTTTCTACAAGGTTCCTTGTTCCTATTTTAAAGGTCTACAGAAAAGTTCACGATGGTATATCTAGCTTAATTACCTCTCTGCTACCCGGCCGTGCGAAGCCGGGGCGGGTCGCTAGTATTATAATATAATCCATCTTTAAAACTTTCACAGCTTTTTCACGTTTTATTGCCTTCAGTTATGAAGACTTTATACTCGACTCAAAATGATATCACTATTGGGAATCAGGCATCTAGTTACTCCGAGAAAGGGAAATAATTATAGTAATGCAGAAGTTTGTAGGTATGGGTACAGGTTCGACGTGACTCATCGGGCCGTTATCTACTTCTTCGAGACTTCGAATCTTCTTGTGAGGTTTGATTTTAATTTATTTGAACACTAAGCCTGTGCCTGCGGCTTCGCTTCGCTCCCGTCATCTGACTGCCTACTCTAGTTGTTTTCCTACCCGCTCATTTACCTACCAACCTATTTTTATAGAGTCCTCATCCCTTTCGCACCGCCATTCAGAAAATGACTTCAAATGCACAACGCTATCTTTCGAATATTGAGTTAATTTCTACTTCTTGAACACTTTAAATTTATCTAACTTTTGATAGAGAGGACCGATTGCGATGAAACAAAAACTAGGTAATAGGTACCTACCTCAAGTTACGCACAATTTTTATGTATAAAAGTTATCTACATTGGTTTCGTACATTTTACGTGATGCGTGCACAAATAAACAGATAAACAGACAAAAATTCTGGCAATTCTGTTGGTTATCCTTTAACACCCTGTCTATTTTTTTGGAAATATTTTCGATGTACATAAACGACTTTTCTACAGATTTATTATATGTATTAATTGATGATATTGATTTATGATTATTCTTCTTTACTTATTTAAGCTGTATTCAAGTTATTCCAAAGCGTGTTAGGGCTCCAAAGACAAGATCCGTAAGGTACTATAGACATTTTGTTTTGATAATTCGATTCAAAAAATTGTAAACCACAGCCGAATTGCGTAAGTATATTATCCAAAGCAAAAGAATCAATTCTTTCCCAAAGCCGACTTTACGTATTGCATATTGATACGAAAAGTCGTTTTTGGGAAGGAATCGATTCTTTTGCTTTGGATAATATACTTACGCAATTCGGCTGCAGAGGTTATTTTTGAGAGAGATTGGGAATCGGGACCAGCTTCATACATAAAGCAGGTATACCACAGACATATATCTAACTAGATGACGCGATTACATATGTACTTCGCGCGCCAAAAAACGGAGTAAAGTTATGATCAATGATCGTAATCTGAGCTTTTCATTTAGCATTATCGGCACCGAAATCTAGAAAAATGGCATTTTTATGCCATATTGAGCTGTAAAGAATGCATAGAAAAAGTTGGCCGAGACATTGAAAATGATTTCTTTCATTAGTAAGTAAATTTGTTTTTAAATTGTTTGTGAAAAAGTGGCAAGCTTTGTTTTCATACAGATGGAGGGACTTGCGTTATCTATAGTTAGATTTATGTCTGTGGAGTATACCTATTTATATATCGATAATGCTAGCGTGTTCAATCTTCAGGGTCTACTGTCTTCATAGTTCAACCGCCTAGGTAGGTGCTGATGCTGATTGATGATATGCAAGGGCGGATCCAGGTTTTTTTTTCTGGGAGGGGCGCAAGGGGCGGACGGGCAAAAATATCAACAATAACTGTTAGAAACTTGAAGTATCATAATTCATGTTTATTTCTACAAGTTCAAGTATGTATCGGAAGGTTTATGAAACAAAAGTTTTACTCATGTTCATTCTGTTCATCATCATCATCATATCAGCCAAAAGACGTCCACTGCTGGACATAGATCGGTCCCGTGCGTCCCGCATCCAGCGGATCCCCGCAACTTTCACCAGGTCATTGGTCCACCTGGTCCACCTCGAAGATGGCCTAACGTCTTCCGGTTAGCGGTCGCCACTCCAAAACATTTCTGGCCCATCGGCCATCTGTTCTGCGATATATACCCTGCCCACTGCCACTTAAGTTTGGAAATTCTTCGGGCTATGTCGGTAACCCTGGTTCTCTTGCGGATCTCTACATTTCTGATTCAATCACGCAAGGACACTCCGAACCTGGCCCTCTCCATTGCACTTTGGGTGACTGTAAGCTGTCTGATGAGGCCCATTGTGAGCGACCACGTCTCAGAGCCATAGGTCGTAACTGGTAACACACACTGGTCATAGAATTTCGTCTTGAGACACTGTGGTAACTTGGACGAGAAGATACCGCGCAACTTCCCGAACGCTGCCCAGCCGAGTCGGATTCGACGGTTGACCTTTTTCCTCGAAGTTGGCCCTACCCAACGGATCGTTCGTCCCAGGTAGACATAGTCATCCACAACTTCGAGTGTAGAGTCTCCGACCTTGATAAGAGTGGGTGTAACATGGGCATTCAACATAACCTTGGTTTTGTCCATGTTCATCCTAATACCCACTCTTTCGGAAGCTCTACTGACAGTGACTACTGAGGTTATCCATTATTGTACTTAGGTCCTCTATGGTCTCAGCCATGACCACTATATCATCGGCAAAATGAAGGTGAATGATGTACTCGCCATTGACGTTGATGCCTAGCCCTCTCAGTCCAAAACCTTGAAGACATCCTCCAGTGCAGCGGTGAATAGTTTCTTTCTGTATTTTTTTTTAATTCATATATTTTAACTACCCTGATAATTTGATTTGCTTCTAAGTATATACTGTGATGGAACCATCACAGTACACAAAATGCCATGTGGTGGGGGGGGGGGGGGGCTGGTTTGGGCACGTGCCCCCGTACCCCCAAGGGAATATTATACCGGGATGAAAAGTATTTTATGTCCTAATTCAGGGTCTGGTCTATCCATATGTAAGTTTCATTCAAATCTGTTTAGCCAAGATGGCGTGAAAGTGTTACAAACAAACAAACTTACTTACACATTTATAATATTAAAGTTAGGATAACCCTAGTCTATCTGGAGGCAAAAGTCCTCGCGCACATTTGGGAATGGCGCGAGGAGACGAATCGCCGGGGCGAAACTCGCGGCTGGCCGCGACAAATCGCGGCTCGGCGGACAGAGCTCCGGCAAGATCTCATGGCGACATGGAGAGAGCGATTGTCGCAACCCAGCGCTTGGCACGCCACAATTGCGGCGATAAGGCCCCTCTTTGAGGAGTGGCTTGAGTGAGAGGCGCCACGGCGTCCTCACCTTCCGCCTGACGCAGGTCCTCACCGGACACGGCTGTTTCGGGAGGTTCCTGTTCAGGATTAGGCGGGAGGAAACGCCCGGGTGTCACCATTGTGTGGATCGCCCGGAGGACACGGTGGAGCATACGGTGGAGGTCTGCCCTGCTTGGGCTGGGCACCGCCGTGTCCTCGTGGAGGCGATTGGCGGTGGCAACCTCTCGCGTCCGGCCCTGGTTCAGGCCATGTTACGGAGCGTGAGGGTATGGGAAGCTGTCTCCTCCTTCTGCGAAGCAGTAATGCTTGCGAAGGAGGAGGCGGAACGTATGAGGGAGACGCAACGGAGACGCCCTCACACCCCTAGCCACCGCAGGAGACGCCCTGGGCGTCGGGAGTCGCAAGCCGATTCCCGGCCACCGTAGGCGCGGGCTTGTGGACGGCGAGTAATGGGTAGCTCGCCGTCCGATAAGGACCAGGCCCGAGTCGACGGCGCGTTGTGTTCCACGCGCGTCTCAAAGAGATGTCAGCAGAACTGACGGGATCCGCGAGGGCCGATGCCTGTCTGGGTCGCGGATAAATTTGAAAAAGAGTTACCGCCCTGGCTGAAGCAACTGAAGGAACACGGGTGGGTTTTAGTCAGTAAAAGTCTGACACGCCCTCCCGCTTCACCCAGAGCGGGGGAAAGTCATTGGATGATTTCTCACAGAAAAAAAAAGAAAAAAAAGGATAACCCTAGTCTAGTAGGTATGTAGTGAAAAAGTAACCTATACCAGAATATTTGTCGAACAATAAAATATCTAATTAGAAATCCATACCTATGCATTTATTGCGAGGATCTCACTGTATCTACATATGTATGCAAGTCTTTAATGTGTAAATATTATTTTATTCAGAACACGTGTTTAAATTTCTCATAGTGTTATCAAAGCTAACACATCTTAACAGATCAGTTTAAGTACTTGCCTGCTCGTTATCTGCTATGTTAACACAAAATATCAAGAGAGCTCGACCCCGTGTGATTAACGCCTACGGAACAATACTAACATGATACGATCTTTTTTTATTTAATGACGTCTCGCAAGTAAATCCAAGTGATTGGCTACTGCTTAACCGGGCGATCCTGTGGAAACTAATAGCCTCCAGCCAGGCTTAAGATCCTCAGCAATTCCGTACTTTATGTACTTTGTTCCCGAAGTTACATAAAATAGTTGACAAAACTTCAGTAATGAAATGTACCAATGTGACTTTTTCAATTCATTCTTATGTACTTTCTATGTCTATCTTGGACATTGCTAACAACGGTGTAGGAGAAGATCGCGAGGAACTAGACAAAGACAAGACAAAGACAAAGATATTTTATTTCAAGTAGGCCACCAAGCGGCACTTTTGAACGTTACATTAAATTTAAAAATAATAATAGTTGATTCTACCGTGCATTCGGAAAGTAGCTTGTAATGGAGAAGAATGCACAAGAAACTCCATACTTACTCTTTAAAAAAGAAAAAGAATGTTTTACAATATTTAGGTACATAAGTACCTTGATGAATGAAATTGAGTTTATACAATACAAATATATTTATACAGTCTTCAGAAGGTCCAACAATACTTCAAAACAATAGTGTTCTGCATATCACTTGTTTTTGCGCCCTAGTGGATGTGGAGCAGGACTAGCATTTAGCCAAGCATTTTTATCCGTGATGTAATCCCCCAACTTATAATATGCTTAAATTAAGTTTTAAATTTCGTCTCATTCAGTTCAAGAATGTGGGGAGGAATTTTATTGTAACATTTTGTACAGTACCCCATGAAAGATGAGGCTACTTTAGCCAGTCTGAAACCTGGTTGAACTAATTGGTCCCTATTTCTAGTAACATAATTATGTCTGTCGCCGTTTTTACTAAAAAGATGTAAATTCTTTCTCACGTACATGATGTTTTCATAAATATATTGACAAGGAACCGTCATGATGTTAATGTCCTTAAACAGTTCCCTTAGAGAATCGCGCCGGCGAAGATTGTATATCACTCTGATGGCTCGTTTTTGCAGAATAAAAATTGACTCAATGTCTGCAGCCCTTCCCCATAGTAAGATACCGTAAGACATTATACTATGAAAATAACTAAAATAGACTAGTCTGGCGGTATACACATCCGTTAACCGACGAATCTTTCTAACAGCATAAGCCGCCGAACTCAGCCGCCCCGCAATGGATACCAAATGAGGACCCCATTGCAACCTTGAGTCTAGCGTGATCCCCAGGAAAACCGTTTTATCGACGAATTCTAGCTTCTCCTTGTTTAATATAAAGTCACAGTCAGTACTTTTGACATTCGGCAAGGAAAATTTTACGGAATAGTTAGTATTACGTTTGTGCTCCGTTAGGCGTCCCAGTGCAAGGATAAATGAATACATAAATAGATAGGTTCCCACTCTGTGAAACAAATGAACAAAAAATAGTTTTAATTAATTAATCGATCAGTGAAATTGATCTGAGCTTTTAACAAAATTAACATAAAATTATATTATATAAAATTACTTTCAACAAAATAGTACGATGCATTAATAGGTAGTGTGAAAGATGACACGAAAATAAATGCCGACTATTAAGAAGACGGCAAATAGAAATATATGGAAGAGTAAGAATGTGTGTATAAATTGGGGTGAGGGCAGGTGGATGATAATGATGAGAAACTTGACCAAGCTCACTTGATTCAAACTCACGACTTCTCGCTTGCGCATCGCCACCTCCATCCTGTAGCCCAATTGTCAAAGGTACAAACGTTTTCTTAATGTCCCTCGGCAAACTTCGTGTTTCGTCAGTCGTCGGATTTCTATCAGTTGCACTTGGTGCAGAACCGCTGAACTGCAGACCGGACGCTCTCAATCAACTTGGAAGTATATAGAGTTGTTATACTTTTTTAATATAATGTTAATTTATAAAATGGTATGAAAGCTACTTAAGCTGCTATTTTTACAGCTCTATATATTTCACACGGAAATCAAAACAAAACAACAATAAAGTACTTAGTTCTGAATTCAAATAAATATACACGATAATATGTCTAGTTTGTATTCGGAAATGCAATGATTTCCAAGGGGCATTAAGAAAAAAGTTGAACTGTAGCTACTTTCTACAGAATGCTTGTCCCAACTGCCTTCTTACTTGCCTACAATATCTATGCTTGCCTACTACCTACTAGGTACTATGATGTACTATTGTCATTTGCTTCTCTGGATTTATGTTTTTTTCTACAACCTTGCACGTCAGGCGACGTCAGAACGTAAAGTAAACTTTATGACGTAAAGCAATATGTCATATACGGCTTTGTATGTCTTCTGAGTTCACAAACAAAATGTGTTCAATGTCTTAAGTTAATATTATTATCTTTAGAGCCAGTGTTGCTAATTTATATAATCCACACACCACATATTCCTCATTTTTTTAAAAGTATTACTTACTTATGAATAATGTTTATTTATTTAATTTCAGCCAGTTCTGTTCCACTGAAGACTGAAGGGCAAAGGCCACGGCCAAGGTTTTTCGTTCCACATAGACAAATATTAATTTATACAGGTTATTCTCAGACGTGAATGTGCACTACCTAAACATAAGAGGTTTCTTCACAAAAATGGACTACTGACCTAAGTATTAAATAATATCTTCCATACTCTGTACACTCATATTTTCAGAGATAGGTACATCTTACACACATCATACACTCACCAATACATAGGTACGCTCACTTGTCCTAATCTGTGATATACAAGTACAATAATTTATATTTATACATTCATTACCAAATCCATGCTTGATCGACTCACTTCGCAAGTTTTGTTTAAATATAGAAAACTAGCTTCTGCCAGCGGCATCGCCCGCGTGAATGTCGAAAATTGTCCTGAAGGAACGTATTCCCGGGATAAAAAGTATCCTATGTGCTATTCCTGACTATAGTCTATATCTGTGCCAATTTTCATCCAGATCCGTTCAGTAGTTTTTGCATGAAAGAGTTACAAACGTACATGCATCCATCCATCCTCACAAACTTTCGCATTTATAATATTAGTGGGATGGGATGAATAACACCACTGTCTCGTTTTTCAACACGTATTCACTAATTGCGCACTGTCATCCAACGCCTCTCTAAGTCTCTTCTACCAACCAGTTGTAATTTTTATTGGGTAGTATTTAAACGCAAATCAAAAAATATCCTTTTTCTATGCAATAAAATTCCGAATTCTCATCAAAATTACTGATTGCGCAGCAAAATATTCAACGCAAAATATCACTAAACACACTACAATTTATTTTCGCAGCGTACAGCGATTTTTCCTAAAGCAAAAGCTTTTTTATTAATGCACAGCTAATAATCATAATGCACATCATACATGTTAACTGTTTTTCTTTTAAATCCATGGTTAAAGTTTTTACAATTATAATTGCCCTAAGTGCCCGAGCTCGCTTCGCTCGCTCTTGGACTAATGACTTCTTGAAAATTAGGACAAATGTGATGAACAGGTTTTGTTGTACTTACTGGTTAATATGCGACTGAGATAGTTATTTTGCTACGAAATAAGGAAAATTTGCTGTGCAGTTAGTATTTCTGCTATGTATGTAGTATTTTTGTACAAAAATAAATTTAACTGTATTGCATTATGAAAAAAAAAGTAATGTCATATTGATGTATAATTTCGAATTATCTGCAGTTTGAGTTTTGCTAAACATTTAGTTTATTTGTAGTGAAGTAAAAAAGAATATGATCGTCGTGATTTGATGTAAAAAAGAATATGAATGATGAGTATGTATTGATAGACGATTATTTTATTTGATATGCAATTTATAATATCCCATTTTTATTTGTAGTTATTGAAATTATAAATCTAATTATTATTATTACAGATAACATAAAATATGTGTAATCTGTAAATCTGTAAATTTTCGGTACAAATAAATTTATTTTAATTTTTAGGGTACCGTACCCAAAGGGTAAAAATGGCACCCTATTACTAAAATGCCGCGATCCGTCTATCTGTCTGTCTGTCACCAGGCTGTATCTCATGAACCATGATAGCTAGAGAGTTGAAATGTTTACAGATAATGTATTCTGTTGCCGCTATAACAACAAATACTAAAAACAGAATAAAATAAATATTAAGTGGGGCTCCCATACAACAAACGTGATCTTTTTGCCGTTTTTTGCGATAATGGTACCTACGGAACGGAATCGTGCGCGAGTCCGACTCGCACTTGGTCGGTTTTTTTATTTAAATTAACAAAATTAAGACATAAGAGTATGATCTCAAATTATTTCGTAGCAAGTTGGTACAGGTAGGATCTGCTGTTGTCATACCTACGCACCAAAAGAGCCAATCATGATGCACACATCTGCATATTCGACCACCTGACCGGTATAAAGGTACCTTGCTACCTACCTGCATATTATTTTATTTGGTACCCAATCTTTCAAGGTATGAGTCAACCGTTTCGTCTTTGTAAACAAGGAACATGTTTTGTCTTGTCAGTTTATTTTTTTTAGTGGTGTCAATATTTATTACTTATTTTTTATAGTGCAATATATTGTTATTAAAGATGATTTATCACAAAATAATCTTCTTATATTTCTTCGTAACTTTTACTAGAATTCACTGGTTCACTCTATTGCTTCTATCAAGTTATTTGATAAAGACAATATGTACTTACAATACCTGGCTATTCATGATATCTGTAACAGATGTACTCAAGCTAAATCTAAGACTTGTTTTAAAAGTATATCTAAACTCCCATTTACTTCTCCGTAGAAAATTGCAAGCAGTCTACCTCTCAATATTCATACGTGATTTTATCGAAATCGAATCTAGCACCTAGAGCAAAGCTTGATCTAGTCGAGAGTTCGAAGTCCAATCAGATGGTCAGACCAAGTCCGCACATCGCTAAATACCAGGCTGCACGATGCTCTCCACGACGTCAATGACAGAAGCAGATGGCGCAAATTGGTGAAGGAGAAGTTGTTTTCACGAAGACCAGGGAATCACGAGCGTCGTATCAGTATTGAGGAACACGATGCAAGGAGGGAAGTCCTAGAGCAAACCCAAAATCATAAATCTTTAAAATGTAACAATAAGTATTGTTACAATTTGAGCCAGTTATACTTAAAAAATATATATATAATCCACTTGTCTTATTCGATAAGACCGATTTGTCTAGCTTGAGTAGTTAGTACAAATCAACAAAACTACTGGATCGGTACCCGTATTATGTATCTGAAATTCTATCTGGTATTGCGAGTCTATCTATGTATATATGTACCCTGTGGTGGGCAGTGATATGAGCTCGTAACCACACCGAGCAACATTTTACTTACGAACGGTACTATCTGGTATGCACCGTTAGCTAATTACAGGAGTTCACGTCTTTTTGCTTTATTGAACATTTTACTATTAACAGTATCAACCTTGTTGTGGATTCGGACAAACATTTTATATCGTAATTGGTTGAATTGTAGAGCCGTATCTATGGTGACCGCCAGTTGTCTAACCTTGCATTTGATTCTGCAGGTTACGACCAATTTAATGATCATGCAATATCTCGATTGCCCTCCACATTAACTAACTAGATACAAAAGGTGTCTGTGCAGAATAAACAATTTTTGTTTAATTTCTTTCTTATATGAAAACGTGTTTGTTTAATATTAGTTGTAAAACAAAAAGAAAAGAAGTTGTCTACGATATAAAAGGTTAAATATCCAACACGTAACTACACTAAATGTTCATACAAAGAAAAGGAGAGTCTCTTATTTAAAGATCCAAGAAAAAGTAGCCAAGTTGCAGTTTTATTGGCCAGTTTCCAGTTTAATTTTCCAGATGTTAGGTGGTTTTAAACTCTTTTTCTCTTTGGACTGCATAATATTTACTAGAGTTCTACTAGCCCAGGTCGACTTGAATGATACAATGAAAACTATGGTTGTTCCAATAAATGAGAAACTTGGTTTAGTAAACGACTACAAAGGAGTCCACAATATTAACAAACCAACACTATGAATAGACACGGCAACATATTGTAACTACTTAGATAATCATGTAACTATTTCACACTGCATTAAATCTTTACAATTCTTGTGCCTTGAAGGTCTTTACAGCACCTTAAGAAATGTAGAGGATTGAGCATGAGTCAGACAACACAACAACAGGCATTAGTGCTCGCAAAAAGATAACCTTGGCATTAAAGTTGAATTATAACAAAGAAAATCATTTAAAAAACCTTGCCATGTGTAAGAAGCATTGAGTCAAAGTTTCACAATTCTTTTCTTTACCATTCACTAGAAAGTCAACCAAGATAAATTTATTTGGGGTTGACTCAACATTACTGTCTTCTTCTTTAACTTAATCTGCTTCTTTTTCGTCTTATTCTTCTTTGCGTCTCGATTTGACTCAAATTTTGTTCGACCAAAATGTGGCCACCTGGATAGCTCTGTCGTTGGTCTTGGAAAGTGCAGGTGTTCACGCATGCTAGGCAGGAAAGGAAGTGGTTGATATCCTGTGAAGGGGCTCCACACTGGCATCGTGTTTGTGTGTGTGGATCAAGGATACCCCATTTTACCAGGTTATTACTGCAGCGACCATCCTGGGCTCCCAATCAGTTCAGAGATTTCCAGAAGGGCCATTGTAGTTCGTGTCCAGGTGGCAGATGCTCTGCCGGAGTCTCAATCTGTTGTAGAAAGCCAATGAATGATCAATTAAACTTGGAATGTTTAATCAAGGAAGCAACATGGAGATTGTCGTAAGTAAACAGCTAATAAGGCCCGATGTGTTTGTGGTTTCATTGTAACTGGACGCCATACAGAACAGTTCGTATCCGTTGAAGTTCTAGCAACAAGAAATTCTTGTGAAATACCACGCGACAAGGCCCGCTTCCGGGTTTCGCGCGCGCATAGTAGCTGAGGTTGTTTTGAAACCCGACGCCCGGCCGCTGGCTACACCTGCGCCACTTGTACCATACCTACCACACACACCTTTATTCTTCAAAACGACTTTACCCTGTCATAATGAAGATTGGACCACATCAGAAGCCCTAAACTACAATGTCAGGCCGGGCATTTCTTCGGGTCACGCTCCGTGGCATCCTTGTCATACTTTTACGCAGCACTCATTATTCCACTTGATTGTTTGCTCATCTGATTTAACAAACCTACGTTGTTTTTTTGAGATGAGATCTTAAACAATAGAGTCTGACTCACTGATAACTTCAGGTCGTCAGGGCGCACGGTTGGCGCAGTGGTCGAGCGATTGACTGCTGCGCTGCGTGTCGCGGGTTCGATTCCCGCACGTAACAAATATTTGTATGATCTACAAATAGTTGTTCCGGCTCTGGGTGTTTGTGTATGTGAGTTTATATGTTTGTAAACGCACCCACGATACAGGAGAAATTCCTAGTGTGGGGCAAGGTTTTTAAAAAAAAAAAAAAAAAAAAAAAAACTATATCGTCTTTTTAGGAAGACACTATAACCTACATTCAACCTTACAATTTGTATATATATCGCCTTCGATTAGATAGGTAGGTCATGTGCTCTCGGAATAAATTTTTAATTTGCATCAGTAATAGCCAATTTGTAACACAATGGACACATAAAGGCTTGGTATTATTCGATGTGAGAGAGGTTCAATCATTGATATGACATTGTACATACGTTATCTACATGATGTGCTGACCGTGACAGATAGAATTCAAAAGTGTATAATGGAACGCCTTATCATCATGGGAAGGGCGTGGAGCATTCACTTAGTGTCCTCAGTGTGTCTACCCATCAAGCTACATTCAGGCCTTTTGAACTTCAGCAAAAGGCTTTGCAGGATATGCTTGAACTATTATAGTCATCCACAGTCCAAGTGTGCACACTGCATGGAAACCTCTCTCTTAATTATTTTGCCAATCCCCACGTTCCTTGTGCCAACCTAATTCGGGTTCAACCTTCGATGACAACAATGTCGTCACAAGTAGGACCCCACTGCATTGAAAACGATTGCTGTTGAGAAAGCAGTTTACTCTCTTAATTATCTACAAATAGAAGATGATGGTTTTTGTTTTATATATTCGATACTATTCAACATGAAATACTACTAAACATTTTAGTGTTTCTTTTTGTTATAAATATTAGTCTGATATTGATGGATCGTTAAAGGTTCGTAATTCTGTCGTAAATTAGTACAGGACGTTGTTATAAATAATACTGCGTTTGATTTTACTGCCAATAAAACTTGATAAAAAGTTTTCGTTTATTTCGAACTTTAAAACTACAAAACAATACTAATATTTTTTTAAATAAAACCCATCTTTGTATGCTGATAGCTTGCTAATTTTGCTTATAGTGCTAGATATCTCATTTGGTAGGTATTGACTAAATAGTTAATAAATAAGATAAAGCAGGGTTAATTCAAATTGATCTAGCTCAAAATTAAGCTGCGCAGCCGAAAACATGTAAAATAAACAAGGATCAACTTACGATTTAGGACAACGATAACGTTATCAGAGACTAACACAACCACACTTTGTTCATTGTTGAGCCTGGACTAGACAATCATTTTCCTGCTATTACTCACGATTCTACAGAACAATTAATACATTTACCTGGATGACGTACCTAGTGAGTGTATTTGCATATGTAACAACCGACTCAATGATACATAGCAGAATATATGACGGAGAATATGAGAGAAGGAACAACGATACCTATATTCGACTGACCGCTTAAAGATTAGGACTCATATTCCAAGACCCTATAGGAACTTCACCTGATTCAGTCACCAACACAACGGCAAAGTAAATTATGATGATTTAAACTGGAGTTGCTGGAGTCGAGTTTGACGATATGACTTGGAATGTGGGCCTTAGTGCTGCTTCAGCACATGCATACATTATTCATAATTATGCGTAGGTATTACTGCTTATTTACTGTGCTATTAATAGAAGTAAATACGGCAAGAAGAATTAAAAGCCACTATCCACGTTATCATAGAGATAATTCTGTATGGAGAACTTGGTAAACATGAATAACCATAAAATGTAGGAATATTTCGAAAGAGTCTTAAAGCGAAATGTTAATTTGCTTTGTCCAATGATCCTTAATTTTAAGAAATACTTCGTTTCGTTTATCGTTATCGAACTGGCACAGTTTTTTAATCCGTAGTTAACTCAACCAATGGTTAAATATGGGTTTCACTTAAAGCCGCTTTTTCATCAATTGTTGTGAAATAACCATTTGCTAGTAACTTACTTTGTCGCAGGTGGTTTTATTAGCAACTAGCTGTGCCCGCGGCTTCGCTCCCGTAAACCGACTGCCTACCCTACCCTACTTACTTCCCTGCCTACCCTTACCTCCATACAATTATTTTTCTACGGTCATCATTCTTTCGCGGAGAATCTTAACACCGCCATTCAGAAAATTACTTCAAATGCGCAATGCCATCTATCGAATATCGAGTTCAACTGTCCGAGTATCTGAATTGCGTGTGTTGTGATAATTTTACTTATTGAACACTTTAAATTCATCTAAGTGTTGATAGACTGAACCGATTGCGATGAAACAAAAACTAAGTAATACTTCAAGTTACGCAAAAATTTTATGTATACAAGTTATCTATGCGTGCACAAATAAACAGACAAACAGACAAAAATCCCAAAAATGCTGGCAATGGGTTCTGTTGGTTATCACTTCAATTCAGTTTATTTATTCAGTAACAATTTACATTGCGTTCGAAATAATCAGCATAATATCCTTTAACACCCTAGCTATTTTTTTTGGAAATATTTACGATGTACAAAAACGACTTTTCTACAGATTTATTATATGTATTGATGATGATAAGTCCGGACATTTGTGAAAATTACTGCCTATATACTACCTTATTATTGTAAGTCTAGCAGCCATTGTTGGGAAAAAAGGAACCCATCATGCTCAGCAGAGCATGATGGGTTCCTTTTTTTAACGTGAGGAAATCCTCATGGATTTCCGAAAGGATCTGTCAGTCTCTAACTGACTAAAACTACCCGGTGTCCTATAGCTACTTTTGGCCCATGCCAAAGGCGCCCCTGCGCTTAAATGCTTTCGTATTTTGTCACGCTCCCCGGCCAGGGATTGGCCCGCATGGATTGACAATTGATGAATAAACGCGTTCTACAGAAATTTGAAACCATTTCATAGCCAACTATTTAACCATTGGTTGAGTTAATTACAGATAAAAACTGGGCCAAGAAAATTATGGTCTAGACTAGTCTAGAGGTCTCAAGCGTTACTGTTCAGCATGGGACCCTGGGTTCGATTCTCAGGATGCTCACTTGCTCCATCTGGAATTTCCTCCGCCTCACCTTTCGGTTATTACAGGCGTCTGTCTATGTCACGTAAAATTATGGTTACACAAATGGCAAAGTATCATCATCAGCCTTTTAATGTTTCCACTGCTGGGACACAGGCCTCCTCTCTGTGAGAGAGAAAATGGGCCGTAATGAGCCAAAAAAACCATGAAAATGGGCGGGCCCAGTACGGGTTGGTGGATGTCACATGTCTTCGAATTTTTCGTTATAGGACATGTAGGCTTCTTCACGATGTTTTCCTTCACCGTTTTGAGAGCAGTGGTGATGAAATAATTTACACAAAGTAAAGAGCCTGCCTGGGTTCGGACCCACGAATCATCTATCGAAACAATGGAAAAGTATACGAGAGTCAAATTAACTAGCTAAACTCTACAGACGTTATTCAAAGTACAATACATATTTTTAAACAAACGTCATTGTATGATTTTTTTATCAGATTGCTAAAGATAAACCAGATAAAGATAAGTAATCCGACGAATAACCTAAGCCTTTATAACGTTATACATACTTATCCAAAGAAAGCTTGACTAGACGTTTTTCTTTAAATAAGATTACAACTAATTAAAAGCAAATAGATACAGTCATCTGAGATGAGAGACAGTTTGACTGATAAAATATAATGAGTCACAGCTTAAGGTCATTGTATCACATTATTCAGGAAAACAGACTTTGCACATAAACATTTCAGACTTGTAAATCATGTCTGTGTTGCTATCTACCAAAGTTTACATTGTCGCAGGTGGTTTGAAGAAAGGTTTTTTTAGCAATACGTCCTGACATTTGTGCAAATTATTACGCCTATATACTACCTTATTGTTAGTCTAGCAGCCAATGTTGGGACTGCTGAGCGTAACGGGTTCCTTTTTTTAAGACGACGACTAACGCCAACGACCTTGAGGGAACAAAACGCGCACTCGTTTCAAACCCGCGCGGCCAAAATTTAGTAGTTTTTTGTACTTTCTTTATTATTCTATGACTTAAAAAAAAAAGCCTCAGATCAAAATGTAGATAATTAAATTGTCTTTGAGATGGTGTCAATTTAATTAAAATAGGCCCAGTGGTTTTGGTGTGATTGTCGTGTTTATGTCCGTTTTAGACATAACTTTACAAATTTATTACACCATGTTATACGAATAAAACTGAAAATTTTCTTAGATCAAATTATTAAGAAAATGGTCTAGTGAAACATATATTTTTTCCCAAAAACTACAACTAGCCGTTTAGACGTGATTTTCATTTTAAAATCAGCTACTCAAGGGAATCTGCGCCTTAAGGCGCAGATACCTCTGAGTAGGTTGTTTCAAAATGAGAATCACGTCTAAACGGCTAGTTGTATTTTTTTTTTGTTAAAAATATGTTACATAAGACCATTTTCTTAATTATTTGATCTAAGAAAATTTTCAGTTTTATTTGTTTAACATAGTGTAATTATTATGTAAGTTTATTTCTAACACTAACAAAAAAACGACAATCGCACCAAAACCGCCGGGCGTATTCTAATAAAATTGTCTATTTAATTTTCTATTTTGATCTAATGCTTTTTTTTAAAGTCGTAAAATAATAAGTACAAAAATCTACTAAATTTTTGGTCGCGCGGATGTGAAACGAATGCGTTTTTCGTTCCTTCAAGGTCGTTGGCAACTGTCATTGTCTTAACATGAGGCAATTCTCATGGACCTACGAAAGGATCTGTCAGACTCAAACTGACTAAAACTATCCACGGTATGCTGCAGCTACCCTTTGGCAGGGGCGCTTGAGTGCTTTCGCAGTTTGTCACACTCCCCAATTCAAGCGATGAGGCGATTCAAGCGGGTCCTATGGGTCCTGAGGCAAACCGTAACCGTCATTTTCCAATTGGACTTTTTCAGTAGGAGTCCGGAATCTCCCTTGTTCCCCAGTACATGGAATTTGTATATCAGAATTTGTGAAATGCGATCGTAGTATAATACACCTCTGACTTTAACTTCAGCGAAAACATGCATTATGTTCAGCCCAGAAGTTTATGTTTCAAAGTGTTAATAAATAAATACTAACTTCCATATTGTTATCTTTAGATGTCCTTGGCTACTTGGCTTTTATCTTGAAGATTTCTTATTCAAAACGTCTGCGACATATGTACGTAAAGTATCAACGTATGTTACGTTCCAACGGCTGAATCAGCCAGTACGTCTTGTCTTTTGTCTTACATGAAAGAGCACGCTTTGTCTCGGATGATGAAACTTGGAACAATAGCCTATTTATTTGTTTACGGACCAGAAAACAGATGCCCCTTATGTTTAGGAGTGGCTTTGAAACCTAGTTGTAGTAACCTGCTGTATTAATTACTTAGTAACAAACCTCCCTCTCAAATCCCTTCTACATATTGGCACGTCACGTCAATAAAGGGTGCCAGCTCTAAAATGATGGTACAAGGTTTAAATAATTTGCGAAATTATAGGGATATTTGTCGCGAATATGCGATCTGCTGTAGACGCGCGAAAGTAAGCGAGCGGCAACCTATTGCTATTGATTAAGTTCCAAATGCCCCGGGGGGCAGTAAGGCTAGGGAGTAGTACCTGAAAGAAACACTGCATATGGGTTCAAACATATGAAACGTGGGTGTTCTAAACACTTCTTCTGCCTACCCCCCGAGAAAAATACATGCGTGACATCGTTGGTAATTAAAAACATAATGTTCATGTTTTTAATTACCAACTCTTATTTTCCCGTTGTTGCAGTTCATTAAACTATTCAGGGTTCCTTACTTTTCCTTAATCAGATTTTCAATCGTCCTGTTTGGGTATATTTTTATCAATATCATGCAAGTTTCTCTTTACATAGGCGTCTGTAATGTTAATATGTTTTCTAATATAAACATGTTCGAAAGTTTGTTTGCCAAATGTTAACTTTGTTTTAGGATATAGTTTATCGTGTATTGATTCCTATTTCATATTTGTATGAAAAAGCAAAGTGATCTCTGTACCTTTTTTAATGTTAATATGTTTTCTAACATTTAAACATGTTCGAAAGTTTGTTTGCCAAATGTTAATTTTGTTTTAGGATTTAGTTTCTCGTTTATTGATTCCTATTTCATATTTGTCTGGCAATGCAAAGTGATCTCTGTACCTTTTTAGGGTTCCGTACCCAAAGGGTAAAAACGGGACCCTATTACTAAGACTCCGCGGTCCGTCTGTCTGTCTGTCACCAGGCTGTATCTCATGAACCGTGATAGTTAGACAGTTTAAATTGTCACAGATGATGTATTTCTGTTGCCGCTATAACAAAAAATACTAAAAACAGAATAAAATAAATATTTAAGTGAGGCTCCCATACAACAAACGTGAGTTTTGTGCCGTTTTTTGCGATCATGGTACGGAACCCTTTGTGCGTGAGTCCAACTCGCACTTGGCCGGTTTTTTTGCAACACCTATTAATACACTTATGTTTTACAAATCAATATTTGAGTTTAAGTTTAGTATGTAGTAGGTGTACAGGTTACATATTCGTACGTCACCGTCAATTTGCATGAACCACAAAATTGTGCAGCTGTTCCTAATTAATTCTGCATGGAGGGGGCTTTAAAAGCGGAACACGATCATTTCTGTTCTTTTACCGAACACTGCATATAATAACGGTTTACATTGACGTAAAATGTTTAAAGAACCACTTAAATTAAAGTCTTGTGAGTCATGCTTATCAATTAACAAACTGTATACCAATAGCCAAGTTCATAATGCAAATATTTATGCGCAATTTCTTGGTCAATTCTTCTGTTTATCAAAGAGTTTAAGGTCAATGACAAATAAATAAACATCGGCAGCAATCTTCAGTTTAATTTTATATGTAGGTACAAGAAAACCGTAGAATAAGTAGCTACTTAACTATCTCGAAAACAAGTCGCCATATAAAGCGCAAATCTTCTTCCTATTGTGTGGAAACGACTCGGCAATCCAGTCTAAGAGAAACCGGGTCAAGAAATTTATTTCTGGGTACGCTAAGACTATGACTGTACGGTAGGTATATAAGTAACTTTCATTTTATACTTCAAAGTCGACCAGTTGAGTTTACAGACAAAATGCTAACGATGTGAACATCCATCACAATGGAAAAATACAAACTAATATAATCTTTGTCTTTTAATCCTTCATTCGGCTTAAAAAATTAAGATGCAATTCACATTGCAAAAGTGCAATTTGGGTAAAAGAAAATGAGATCATATAAAATGTAGAGCCAATCAAACATGACATAAAAGTCAAAAATGTAATTCAAATTGAAAATTTTTTTCCTCAGTCCTCAGCACGTCCTCAGTAACAACGCTAAATAAAGCATCCTGCCTAGCCTTTTCCCAACTATATTGGGGTCGGCTTCCAGTCTTACCGGATTCAGCTAAGTACCAGTGTTTTACATGGAGCGACTGCCTATCTGACCTCCACAACCCAGTAACTGGGTAACACGGTACCCCTAAGCAAGACTGGTGTCAGATCTCAAGCTTCTGACTACCCGTAACGACTGTCAAAGATCTTCAAATGACAGCCGGGACCAACGGCTTAACGTGCTTTCCGAGGCATGGAGGAAACTCGGTATGTTGAAATGGTCACCCATCCACGGACCGACCTCGTCAAGCGTTGCTTAACCTTGATGATCGACCCGTGCGGCTGTTATTATTTAGCCACGAGCTCCTCGCTAAATAAAGCATTAATCCATTTAATGCATTAATTAGCTTTGTGATCTCTGTGGCGTGAATGTCGAAATAATTAAGACGACGACTAACGCCAACGACCTTGAGGGAACAAAACGCGCACTCGTTTCACACCTGCGCGACCCAAAATTTAGTAGTTTTTTGTACTTTCCTTATTATTCTATGACTTTAAAAAAAACATCCTCAGATCAAAATGTAGATAATTAAATTGTCTTTGAGATGGTGTCAATTTCATTATAATACGCCCAGCGGTTTTAGTGTGATTGTCGTGTTTTTGTTCGTTTTAGACATAACTTTACAAATTAATTACACTATCTTATACGAATAAAACTCAAAATTTGCTCAGATCAAATTATTAAGAAAATAGTCTAATATAACATATATTTTTTTCAAAAAATTACGACTAGCCATTTTGACGTGATTCTCATTTTAAAATCAGCTACTCAAGGGAATCGGCGCCTTAAACAAAATTGTCAACATCAGAATATAGCGATGTAGGTAAGTAGTTGTCTGTAGTCGTCGACGTGTACTGAGCAGCTTGCTGATCAATACTCGCTCCTTCTCCATATGAGAAGAGTCCTTTTGCCTTTACCAGTAGTTAGTGAGACTTTACAGGCTGGTTTATGGGTTAGTTTTTAACCGACTTTCCAAAAAGGAGGAGGTTATCAATTCGTTTTTTTTTTTGTTGCCTCAGAACTTTTTAGGTGAACCTATTTTGATGATTCTTTTTTTATTTGAAAACTGGTGCTTGGCATGTGGTCTCATTAAAATTACATTAAAATCTGATGAAGAATTTCGGAGATATATATCAGAACTCTTCAATAAATGACGGCAAACCACTCGGGATTGCTGCAATCGCATCTGTTTATTGTTTACACCTTTCATAACATTACATCACACTCTAAAGAGGAACGCAGGTGTGAACAGTTCATCCTGATATACTCTCATCCCACCGGTTTTGTTTTTCATGTTATTGGGTTAGTCTATTCTGCCATCACTTTGGGCATTATAGGTACCAAGCCTATAGAACTGGTACATTATGTACCACAACAACATTTTTAACAAAACAAAACACTACAAAGTGAAAAATAACTTCAATTTCGGCAGTCGGTGTCAAAAAACAAAGAAACGAAAACAGGAATACCGGCTTCCGAAATTTTAAAACTTTGTATTTTATATATATTTTATTTGGAAGTAGGTTGTTTTATTTTTGTAAAAAAGTTATACTGCCAACTTTGGTCCCGGGATTCCAAGCGCTGCTGCTGTTCTGGATTTGATGCAAGGGGTTCAGTTAATGATCAGTATTCCTGAGTTAGGTTTTTGCCAGATTGATGGCAATATGCTCGCCATCTATAACGTTGACTCAAACATAAGTGGTGTAGGTACTTTTGGTACAACCTGCCCAATATTTTGGAGCATTTAGGCATGATGTCATCTTGATACAATCATTTTGACATCCTTGTTATAAGTACTGCAACTGCTGTTTTAGATATTATTATAGCCTGTGCTAGTTTCGATTTCTCCGTGCAACTGTTTAATTTTGCAAAGTCATCTCGACTGCACGCATATTAGATGATGAATATGTATAAGTACTCAGTTATTTAGCATTTTGTTATCATCCGGCTCACAGTAGGTTATTCTCAAGGGTGAAGAAAACTCACCAGCGTGCATACCGAGAATACAACCTGACTACATTAGTAGCACGGGCTTCGGAAAGAAAAATCGCTTTTCACCATGCCTTATCAATAAATAATTTATATTAGATCAGCTGATTTATTGATATATGTATGTATTTGTATCTACATAGAATCTTT
Source organism: Orthosia incerta (assembly GCA_948252205.1). Taxonomy (NCBI): domain Eukaryota; kingdom Metazoa; phylum Arthropoda; class Insecta; order Lepidoptera; family Noctuidae; genus Orthosia; species Orthosia incerta. The sequence continues at coordinate 12,618,680 of OX411759.1, forward strand.
CCACAAGAGAAGAACAATCGATACATATACATATATTAATCAGTGAAGAGAAAACTTTGTACCCTTTTATAATATTTTTTTTAATCTTAAATTTATATTATGAATCAGGAAGCTAAAATTATAGTCGAATTTCAACCTCTGGGCGACCACTAGGTCTGTTTATTACATGGACCACTCAACGATGTCAGCGGTCAATTTAATTCGTTTGATGAATTAATTGAACATAAAACCAGTCTTAACGAAGTTCTTTACGTAAGCCCACTTAAAAATCGCGATGATAAGTATAGTTTCTTTCTTAGAGTCGCTGGATTCGCACAATAAAAAGTAAAATAGAGCATTCTGACATCATTACCTACATCATATCTATTTCAATTCTACAAGGTTATCGATTTTTGTGATGCAAATTAGATCTAAGAATATCCCTGATATAGACGATGACGGGGAGATAAGTCTCTGTCTTGTTTTTAATTTATGATTGACTTTATCTTATATGTAATTTATTGATTTGTTTTAATGTCATGATGAGAATCAACATTAAAACGAAAAATACGTAATGAAAGCGGATATATATTTCTAAGAAATCAAACGATTACATTATGACATGGGTTTCCGCAAGGAGGTACAATCGGCCTGATGATGTGAAATATTTATATCTACTTAAGAATATTACTTATGATGTGTAATTCAGTCATCATATTTTTTGGTAAAGCCACATGAGTTGTTCTTTTACATTATTTACTTGACCCTATTTCAAAATACCTTATACTGGATACCAATCTGGAATTTTAAGACCTTTCTTGCCTGTTGTTGCAGTAAAACACGTTGTTTAACATATCCATATTGCCACTTCCTCCAGCACGGTCGCTTTTCCAGCTATCCGCCAATCAGCCAAACGGAAAGACAATTCCAATTTGATTACCTTCGATGTAATTACACAGAAACACGTGCATGAGTTCACACTGTAAATTAATCTCAAGGAAAATCAAGTCTTGCGGTATGACTGGATTACATACATACAGTGCAGATTGTTCAATGAACGTTAGCATAATAATTATTATGATCTATATCTGACTGTCAGCGTTCGGATAACGGGGTTTGTGCGTGATTATAGAACTAAATGTTTCTATTTTAGTATCTATGTCATCAACTATAATCTCTTTCTCGCATTTCCTCACATGACCAACTTTTATAACAATGTTAAATCTTTATAACGCTAATCTCCAACCAACGTTGCATGTGGCAACAATTTAACAACAGCGGAATTAATCTACAGTTATGGCTGAGCGGCGCACGATTCTAATTCCGGTGTTTTGCCTTTAAACGTGCAGTCGAACCACGAGGAAGGCCCCCTAATGTAGCCTGAATAAAAAGGATTAAATATATTATGTGTCAATTAGAACTGGTAGGTTCCTTCCGCTGTGGTCGGCGACGGAAGCCAGTCCACGTGACTCACATGACACTGCGTGTGCGCAACACTCGCCTCACTGCCCATTGTCTGCACACTCCATAAACTCTGCTCATTTATGCCATAGGCGACACAAAAATAGGGACGTTATGTATATGAATGAATACAGTCACATTAAAATGAGTGGTTACTGGTTCCATTATTGTTTAGGGTCGAGCGTCAGAATGGATCATTATTGGAAAATGATGAGTGGACCCCGGTTGTGAATAGAGGGCCTCCAATTGTTTTCTGAATAAGTAATCGGCAACAGTGTGATTACTAACGGCATGTTTGACAGTAGTGCATCGTTTTAGAATTATATTGGTCAAAACGTGATAGTTTGAAATCGCCATCAAGCAAGTGAGCGACCGTGTTAAATTGTGATTGATGTTCGTTCCTCCTCTAAGTGGCTAATGTTATTATTCATTATCATCATCATCTTTTTTAATGTTCCCACTGCTGAGATACAGGCCTCCTCTCTGTGAGAGAGGGAATGGGCTTTAAGGTTACACTAGTCGAAAATGTTTCCATACAAACGTAGTCTAGGGATTATTCCACTGTTTTACGATGTACGTTCAAAATAAAAAGCGATATCAATTTGTATCATCATTATCTAGCCCTGTATGGAAGCGAAAAAGTAAAAAAAGAAAATGTATGAAAGTTATGAGCGTCGAAAGTTCCATATTTCGGCACTAATTCTAACTCATTTTTGGGCGCAAATAAATACCATAAGAAGACGGAAAATTGCAAAACGGCCTCCATACAGGTATAGATTAGTAGTTCAACAATGCATATAATTTTATTTTGAACAGATAGATTTAGTCGTTTTTTCGAGATATATATCTATAAATCATTATCCATTTCGCTACAAATTTGCAAAAGTGTGTATTCGTACGCGAACTAGCTTCCTACTGCTCATCACGGCATCTATCTCTTCCGCACGTGTTGTCGGTTGATATAAAATGCATTTTAACCCCGCGCACAAAATAGTTCGTGCCGTTGACTAGTGTACCCATTGGTGGATGACACATGTCTTCAAATTTCTGGTTCTAGAACATGCCGGTTTCCACACGATGTTTTCCTTCATCTTTTTTAAAGCTGTGGTGATGAAATAATTTACACAAAATAAAGCGCCTTTCTGGGTTCGAACCTACGATACCACTAGGCCACCACTGCTCATATTTTGATTGTTTATGATCAATGTTGAACATCCAGCATTCCTTGTAGCAGAATCTAGAGCAGGTCTAGCCTACGACTCAGTATCCAACAATTTCCAGACGATATCGATAACAACGCGGAAGACAAAGCAGCTGTTTTGACTACAGATTAATTATGTCATCCATCTTTCAATGGGAAAATTTCCCTAAGTTATTTCAGCGGCGCATGTTCTGTGAGGAATGAAAATAATTGTATTTTGTTATTATTATCCTTCTATTACGTTTGTTTAGTTATGATTGTCGTAATACTTTATCCGTATCCTTTCTGTTATCCAACTCTACCATTCGACAATTTAGCGTCTACTTATCATGTGCTTGCTGCGAAATTTTCCCATTACACTTTCCTATCTGATAAGATCATTGATAAATATAATGATTTTCAGAACATACTGTTAAAATACTGTTACATGTTAATATCGTCATCGGGATTCGGGATGTCATCAACACAAACTTGAAATTCGTATTTTAATCATCACTTGTGCATGATGTTTACAGTCCATCTTCGTCTGCTAAATATGTTTGCGTCTACTGCAGATACTAATCGACCTTCGTATATCCCAGGTACTTTAGCTGTGGGTACTTAGAAATCGAACTACAAGGCGTCAATGAGACTCGTCGAATGATATCACTTACATTAGCGTATTATTAAGTCCAGCCTTCAACTGCACCGAGCGTCATTACTTACTTATGCATACGTTTGATTGAAGAGGTTGGAATTGCTATGATAGTATGATTCATCATCAATGTTTTCTCTAGAGTCTAGAGCACCCTTTCTATTTGAATCCTATAGATAGATGTTTTAATGACACATTACTTTGCGATGCTTGTCTGCTCATTAATTAGACACTGATTACAAGTCCAAACATTACACATTTGTGTTTAATTAGCACATAGTAAGTTCGTGCGCTAACTGTGTTAGCATCCTCAAACTTTCCGGAACATCACTCGGTAAAATAAAACGAAATGGGTACATAAATATGTCATCAATACATTTATTATCAAATGCTACACTATAATATCAATACACTGTTTCAGTCATTTCAATATTTACAATCTTTCGAAATAACTTTTGAAGTAAGCGATTAGAATTCGGTGTACAAGTACGAAATATTTATTATGACTTTCTGTTACACAGCAGCTGCCTGTCAAGTTATATACATTGAGTTATCATACAATTTATTGTCTATTCGACGTCTACTATGTAGACAAAAGGTCCCTACACTATACAATAAGTAATGAATATGAGAGAGCTCTGAAGTTCATTAGTGAGAGCTGTAAGACTGTTAAGATGACACACCACATATAAAGGCCCAGCACGTACCAGACGGCTGCGCAGGGATCATGCTTTCAATAATTTAATACTGCTCTTTATCCACAATCAAAACACCATTACTGAAACCGACTACTATACCTGCCACTAGCAGGACAATAGATGCTTATTATTAAAATAAATCGCTTCGGCATCATATATTTTTCAAACATGGACTTAAACATAATAGTAAATGCGCAATAAGCCTCAAATGGTTAAAGCAAAGTATCTACAACTATCAAGTGATATCTGAAGTGTTCAAATTACAAGAACTGGTTAGTAAAAGGAATAAATAACATGAAGACCATAAGCTTAAATGTATGCAAGCCTATGTGGATGTAGACCGAGATCCAGCGTCTGCGCTCGTGATGCGAGCGGATGCGGCGAAACGAGAGCTGAGCACCGTTACCTGCGCCCGCTCCGCGCCGGCCGGGATGCGCCTCCCACCGCCACCCAAATGTGCCTGACTCATTAATCGAATGCCCACTAACTTGGACATCGACTTCCACTAGGTCACCGCTCTAATCTGAGGCCATATAAATGCACTTCAGCCCCGAGTACTTAACAATATTGCTACGCTCCTAATAAGCAGTTTACTCTAATGTTCTAAGCAGTCTCGCGATGCCTTAAACTAAAAATACACTTGATATCACAAAATGCAAACCGAAGCACACGAGTGCAACGACACACTGGTTTTCGCGGACGGAACCGTCCTTTGTGTCCATTGTAAGCACGCTGCTACCACAATGTGCGGTAAGGTCAATCTTTATCACGCAACAACTCTGATTTTGCACTTTTTTCGTTTCCGTGGAAGGAAAAATTTGGATTGTCCTTTTGTTTGTATGCTTTGTCCAGTTTTGCTGAAGGAGGATCATTTTCAATTGGTATGGGTACAATCGGCTTTGTGCTCGTCGTTATCGGGGCAGGGTTTATATTTTCACCTCGACAGAAGTCTTGCAGCCACACTTCTGAGTTGTACGAAGGGCCTTCTCCTCCCAACTCCGCTGGGAGAATATCAAGTGGCAGGGAATCGTGAAGCGTTGACAGATTGTTTCCGTGCAACACGATGCGTTCGCGCGTCTTCGCCTTAAGGTACGGTTTTATTACAGCGAGAGCGGTTTCCACATACCAAGGTTGTCCGATGAAATGTATGCTTTTAAAACGAACTGGCATGCAATCTTGTAAACAGTCAATCATCATTTTCAACACTTTAGCTTGTAAACTACACGATTGCTTAAACGTGAATTCAGTCCAATCAACGATAATGACATATCCGTTAGCCTGGTTTTGAACATCGTCGAGGGTGCGCTCAATAGTGAGCAGTAGGGCGCGGAACACGGAGAGCAGCGGGCAGGCGTGCGGCAGCCAGTTGGAGGCAAACATGAGCAGCACGCAACGGCCGCGCCGGTCGCGTTGTGACAGCACGCCGGGCAGCCCGTCAGCAAGCGCGCGCAGCACGCCGCCGTCCGCTGCCGCCCACAGGTCCGCGTGCTCGCGCCGGTACTGGTGGTAGCTCACCAGCAGCTCGAAGCTCTGCTGCACGTCGTGTTTGCGAGCGTACAGAAAACGCCGCAGGAAGTTGTCATCCTGACACCTACTCTTGTCGCGTAGGGCGAGGTTGAGACTCTTGTCTACCGTGTCCCGCAGCCCGTTCAGGGCGCGTTGTCTGTCACCGTCTGTGAGTCGCTTCCTGGCCACTTCACAAAGGCGCTCATTCTGCATTTGATGCAGCTTCCAGTCGTACTCAGCGTACTCGTTCATGACTGGTTTGGGTGTGAGTCATGCGTCCTTTCACTGGTATAACGCGGAGCTGCGCGCGCGCCGCCTGTAGCTCGGGGCCGACTGCGCAGCGAGTTCGCGCCGTGCGCCGCCGCCATCGCTGCTCGTTCATTAAACCGTGTAATGCTCCGTTCACATGCGATAGCAACTTGTTCGAGTAAACTTGCCTGATCATTTTGTGGACCACTCATAATAATTGTTGCTACGCTGTAACGCTCTGGAACATCAAATAATAATGAGCAGTTTTGAAGTTAGATTAATGAGCAAAATTAATTAAATTGGCGTTAATTCTATGTGTCAACGATAAGAAAAATTTTAAAGGTTTATGTGAATTTGCACTGCACTAATATTTCATAATCTTATGTAACGTAAATGTTCAAGGGACTTACCTGCATAATCGATATTAAGCTTTATCGGTATCATATATAACGCTCTAATCAGAACATTGATAAGATAAGAACTACATTTCATAATAAACAAACTAGTTGTGAAAAGCATACGAATTAGATACAGCTTTTTATTTTGACAAATCAAGAAAAACCTAACATTAAAATTAGAAGCGGGATATTTACCATGTTTAATGTTTGTTGCGAGTTGCCGATATTTAAAAAAACCTAACCAACCCAAAACCTAACTAGAAACTATTTAAGTTTTTAACTTATCTAAGTAGCTATATTAGGTTTTCTAATTGGTGGAAAATAAAATGTTCTGTTTACCTTCTTAGTTTACTTATTATCTTATATAAATACTATATTATATAAATAAAGAGACGCCAACTCTAGGCAAAGAGTGAGAACGCGAGGTTTCTATCTTATGTGTACCTAATAATTATCATTGTGACTTTGTGAGGTATCAATGAATGGATAAGTAACCACGTTTGATATTAATTAGTGGGTATTAAGACGACGACTAACGCCAACGACCTTGAGAGAACAAAACGCGCACTCGTTTCACACCCGCGCGACCCAAAATTTTGTAGTTTCTTATACTTTCCTTACTATTCTAAGACTTAAAAAAAAAAATCCTCAGATCAAAATGTAGATAATTAAATTGTCTTTGAGATGGTGTCAATTACATTAAAATACGTGATTGTCGTGTTTTTGTCCGTTTTAGACATAACTTTAATTCAATTTGATCTAAGAAAATTTTGAATTTTATTCGTATTAAGACGATTATTATATTAAATTAATTTGTAAAGTTATGTCTAAATCGGACAAAAACACGACAATCGCACCAAAACCACTGGGCGTATTTCAATGAAATCGACACCATCTCAAAGTCAATTTAATTATCTACATTTTGATCTGAGGCTTTTTTTTTTAAGTCATAGAATAATAAGGAAAGTACAAAAATCTACCAAATTTTGGGTCGCACGGGTGTGAAACGAGTGCGCGTTTTGTTCTCTCAAGGTCGTTGGCGTTAGTCTTCGTCTTAAAATACGTATGGGGACGACCCTCCCCAAACACTTATTGGAAACTAACTGATAAATGTTTTCTTCTTTCATTATATGGGGATGAAAAGTAGCTTAAGTGCTATTTCAGACTATAATCTATCTCTGTGCCAAATTTCTGCCTGATCCGTTCTGGCGTGATTGAGTAACAAACATACATCCATCAAAACTTTCGCATTTATAATATTAGTAATATTCTTTGATATCAATAATATAACCCAGGGCTTCCCAAACTTTTTGACATTGTGACTCTCTTTACATAGTGTATTTTTTTGCGACACCCTTTGTATCTTAGTAACAACTATGGTTTTCTTGTTGCTTTAAAAAAGTTTGCTTATTAGGAAAAAATGGGCTCGCTTTTTAGAGCAAATCTTTTCAAATCGTAGCCAAAGTTTTGAAATAATACTTTCCTATATTCTTAATTGATTTTTAACTGTACTACGACTTAAGGTTACACTAGTCGATAATTCTTCCATACAAACGTAGTCTAGGGATTACTCCACTGTTTGACGATGTACGTTCAAAATAAAACTGATATCAATTTGTCTCATCATTATTTAGGAAACAAAAAAGTAAAAAGAAAAATATTTGAAAGTTATGAGCGTCGAAAGTTCCATATTTCAACACTAATTTTAACGCATCTTTGGGCGGCAATAAATACCATAAGAAGAAGGAAAATTGCAAAACGGCCTCCATCCAGGGATAGATTAGTAGTTCAACAATGCAAATAACTTTATTTTGAAAATATACATTTAGTCGTTTTTCCCAAAGCTCTGTTTATAAAATGTCGCGCGCTCGTTTTCGTCCTAAATCATCATCCATTTCACTGCAAACTTGCAAACGTGCTAATTCGTACGCGAACTAGCTTCTTAGTGCTCATCACAGCATCTATCTCTTTCGCACGAGTTGTCGGATGAGATAGCAGGCATTTTAACACCGCGCACAAAATAGTTCGTGCCGTCGACTAGTGTAACCATAATTACTGCAACTGCAGAATAACCAGTTTCGCATAAGAAAGTACAACGCCGATGTATCAAACGGTACTAGAATCTTCAGTACGCAGAGTTGTAAAATCTTGGGATACATTAATGTAAAATGTAATTACATTGTATTAATCGAATAGTTCTTGTTAGTATTTGTCTAGTAGTATGTTGCAGCTTCAGGCTCGTATACGCCCGTGAGAGATTACCGCGACGCCCCGAAGCGTCGCGACCCACTGTTTGGGAACCCCTGATATACAAAACCCCATACAAAACAGAGATAAGTTAAATCAGCAAGGCCCTAAAACTATCTTTTTTTACTTGCACCTACTGCTATCCTTTGGACAGGTAACCGGCGACGTTTGAACGCAGCATAACTTACCCAGCCAGAGCGAGTTATAAATAAAAAAAACTGAAGGTTGGCAGTATACCGGTCAATTGGCTGGCTGGTTTCTGCGATGACGTAGCGTCGTGCGCAAGAGACGCACACCTATGTGTGAGCGAGAACGAAACACACTTTGTAACAATTATTTCTATGAAGCCTTATACGTAACGCATAAACGGATGGCCGAAAATCGTATAACGTCCGCGCTTTGTTCACTTTATCGTATGCTACCGTAACAGGCTACATTACTGCCTATGCCGCATTCGTAATTAGTAATTGTAGCAGTTGTGTACTAATAAAAGGTTCTGCTGTTACTTTTATTAGAATACAAACGTCGTAAAAATTGTGCTCAATTAGGCCATAGTTATAACATTGTGATGTTTCAGATACGCACTACACTGTAGACCATTTTGAAAAATTGCTGTATTCTTTTTCTCATCTCAAAATTCATTTAATATTTATGAAAATAAAAATTACAAGACAATCAGATTTAAATATGAAACATTATGCCATGCATACTGAAATAAAAACGTCTTATCAAAATTAATTTGAATAAGAAAGTTTAGTTTCTCGATATGAAAGACATCAACGTCATCGCGTCGAGAACATAAATTCTCATCAACATTTATAATTAAAGAAAGGACTCGTGTCAAGCTTACAAACTTTTCATACAACGCAGAATTGCTTATATTCCTTTGTTAAGGCTTCACTATTTACTAAAACCAAAACATATTATGCGTTGAAGACAATCGAACCTTATTTACATTTGAATACAGAACTGCATATAATTTATAATAATACATCGAAAACCACAACAATAAAAAATAATAGGAGCTTTGTGAGAGATAGTTTGTGAAGGAATTTGTGTTAGTAAGTGTCGATAATGACTTAAGGGCAATGACTTTTTTTAAATTAACCGTGGCGATGCATCGTATGGTCGTTGCCCCATGCGGCGGTGGTGAGTCGGCTAGGCCGCCGCCCGCAGGCGAGCGCGTGGTAAAAATAGACGCATTTGAGCACTTCGTCCCAAGATGTGCTGATAGTGCCTCCGCGTATTACACTACTGCACACCACAGCCCATAGCCTGCCGAGAATGTACTGCAAGTGGTGCTTTCATTAAAATAACATTACGAGAAATACTCACGAAGCTATTTTTGTTGAAGGATAATTTTGAGGACAACTATTTTAACATTTATATACAGAATAACAAGTAATAATATACCTAGCAGGTAAAAGCGCATTTATAACAATATCGTAATTACAGTAGGTAAAACTCGAATATAACAACAGTTAAAATAAAATAAAGGCAACATGAACACACAATAAGCAATTAAAACGGTTCAGACAATCAAAACAAAAGAAAATCTTCAGCAAACTCGTAGAACAAATTAGAATAAGACGCTTGGATTGTTGGCTTATATCGCTAGTTGATGCCACATAAATTAAAAATATAAATTCTTTTGAACTTGTATACCATAAACAGAACAGAATGAAGTTGTTCATCTATACTAATATTATAAAGAGGAAACATTTTTTTGTTTGTTAGCTTGTTTGTACCGAATAGGCTCCGAAACCGATTTCAAAAATTCTTTCACCAATAGAAAGCTACATTATTCCTGAGTTACATAGGCTATTTTTTATTCCCGGAAACGGGTCCTGTGGGGTGACCCACGGGAGCGAAGCCGCGGAGAACAGCTAGTATTTAATAATTATGGAATGGTAATAATAGTCTTTATGTTCAACTTACAGTTACATTTCATCTATTTGTGCTTATTACTACAAGAATGTATATTTTTTCTTATTCGACACCGGTTCCTTGATTTGCTTGCTTTTCAGCATAGGCCTCCCCAAGTGCTCTCCACAAGCATCCATCTCTTGCTTTCTTCATCAAAGTCGTCAATTCCGACATTTTATAACTAAGGTAGTGTTTGGTCAATATGGTTCACATTTACAGACCAGGTACTTAAATATCACAGTCAAGGAATCAAAGACAAATAAAATAAAATTTACATAATCATCATGACAAAAACAGTTCCAAGATTTTACAATAACGTCACATAACCGTCGATATGTTGACTAAATATATCAATTTACAGTGCAATATTGTGAAATATTTTCCTCCTTTTTCAACCACATTATTGTTTGCTAATTTTACTAGTAGATTTTTATCAGACTCTCTTTTTTCCGCGATATCACTCCGGCAGGCTTATTACGTATCTTTTGCAAGAGCAAAACGATAGCGATTTTTGCACAATAATCTCAAAAGAACTTTTAGAGTTGTTGGCGGTTTTTTTTTTCAAATAAGTACATTTGACAAAAAGCGAGCGATTAGCAAACGATCTACCATACCTACACTGCAGGTAATTCCGACTTTTATGATATAAAGCGTTTGATCGCTATCGTTTTGCTCTTGCAAAAGATTTTATGATATAAAGCGTTTGATCGCTATCGTTTTGCTCTTGCAAAAGATTTGTAATAAGCCTGCCGGGGTCTATCCAACATAAACCCTGCAAATGCACTATTAATATAATAATAATGCCGGGATAGAAAGTGGCCTTTAGCTCTCTACGACAGAGACGCTATCTGTCAGTGAAATAATTAACGCAATCGTTTCAGTACTTCCAGACAAACGAACCTTTTTACCTCTTTATAACTACACACATTTATAGTTTATATAGACATCTTATACCCTTAGAGCCTATTTTAAAATCATAAAGAGCATATGTAAGACATTAATAGATCTGAAGGCCAGTGCTCGTATTCAAAAATGTTGAAAAACTAGTTTTGATAAAGAATTATGTCTAAAATGGAAGTCATTTTTAGGGTTCCGTACCCAAAGGGTAAAAACGGGACGTCTGTCAGTCTGTCTGTCTGTCACCAGGTACAGCCTGGTGACAAACATTGTTAATTTGCAGAAGAAAATGGTGTATGTATTAGGGTTCCGTACCCAAAGGGTAAAATCGGGACCCTATTACTAAGACTCCACGATCCGTCTGTATGTCTGTCCGTCTGCCACCAGGCTGTATCTCATGAACCGTGATAGCTAGACAGTTGAAATTGTCACAGACGATGTATTTCTATTGCCTTTATAACCTACTAAAAACAGAATGAAATAAATATTTAAGTGGGACTCCCATGCAACAAACGTGATTTTTGCCGTTTTTGCGGTAAAGGTACGGAACCCTTCGTGCGTGAGTCCAACTCGCACTTGGCCGGTTTTTTGCTGCTTGACAAACCAGATTTGCGTTCGTTAGACAACCAAATGTTCTTTTGAAGGTCAAAATTTATAGTAATAATGCATTCAATTGAATTACCCATTACAAAAGATGAAGAAGAAGTATATACATATAATAGGCTGCAGAAACTCCATTCATCAACCCACATTGTAGTCCATGTTATCGTAAAACATTAGGTATTTTAATTTATTTAACAGCGGTGTTTATCGCAAATCACAATGTGGCTGTACTTACAACTGTACGAAACGACCTTGAAGGTTACAATTGATTTTCTGAGATTACTTATTATCGGCGTGACGAATTACTTTTCAATAAACAACGTGCATATAACAAAATCGAGAATCATGCTGCCCGTTTAAAGTTTCGTCGTTTGAAATGGAATTTACAAAGCCTATAGGTACATTAAGTTACCACATGATAAATACATACTAGGTGCCTACTGGGACTAAATAAGACTCTTCGGCCTAATAGGACTCTTCCTAGGTAAAAACAGGTTCCAGCAATTTTTCCTATTCACCTATTCATTTTCTTAAGAGACGGCCTTTTTATTACGCTCCTCTACTTTTCTCTAGAAAATTGGGAAACTAGGCCCCGTTTTTGAAAATAGGCAACCAGCCAAAACTTTATGCATTTTACTTCAGTAGCATCCAGTAGTTCTTTGCCATTTGCTCGAAATATGGACTATACAAAATCATTCTGCCATTTTTAGGGTTCCGTACCTTGAAAGGAAAAATGGAACCCTTATAGGATCACTTTGTTGTCCGTCCGTCTGTCTGTCTATCAAGACCCTTTTTCTCAAGAACGCGTGGAGTTATCAAGCTGAAATTTATATCAAATACTCAGGTCTACTGTCCCTTAAAGCTGTGAAAAAATCAAACTTCTAAGCTAACGCAATCAAAAGGTACAGCCGTTTATGCCGCAAATTGCCGCAAATTTTCGACACTCGCAAGGGAATCAAAACTGACAGGGACTTCTCGTGAACAGAATCTTGAAATTTGGTACGAAGCAACGTCTCGCACAGATAAAGGAATAATTGCGAAAACCGTAAATTTTTAGCTACATCATAAAATAAAAATGTTTTTAATAATTTTAAACTTACTACCCTTTTCCTCATGAACGTCAACGAGGTATTAAATTTAATACCTCGAGTAGAGGTATTAAATTTAAATTCATATCAAATACTCAGGTCTATAATACCTTTAAGCTGAGGTTTGTACGGAACCCTCGGTGCGCGGGTCCGACTCGCACTTGACCGGTTTTTTTGCTTTCAAATGTTTTCTCTTTAAGGTTACACTAGTCGAAAATTCTTCCATACAAACTTAGTCTAGGGATTACTCCACTGTTTGACGATGTATGTTCAAAATAAAAAGTGATATCAATTTGTCTTATTATTATCTAGCCCTGTATGGAAGCAAAAAGTAAAAAAAAAAAATATTTCAAAGTTATGAGCGTCGAAAGTTCCACATTTCGACACTAATTTTAACGCATTTTTGGTCGCAAATAAATACCTTAAGATGTAGTTCAACAATGCAAATAATTTTATTGTGAACAGATAGATTTAGTCGTTTTTTCATGATATCTAGACTGCCAAAGGTCTGTTTATAAAATTTCGCGCGCTCGGTTTCGTCCTAAATCATTATCCATTTCGCTACAAATTTGCAAAAGTGTGTATTCGTACGCGAACTAGCTTCCTACTGCTCATCACAGCATCTATCTCTTCCGCACGTGTTGTCGGTTGATATAAAATGCATTTTAACCCCGTGCACAAAATAGTTCGTGCCGTCCACTAGTGTACCCTTAAGTTTGTTTGTTTTCATCAACGAATAATTTTAGTGATTCTTCGAACTACCTTATTTCATAATATTACTTCATATTCCGGGGTCTTTGTGTTCCCTGATAGCTACAACCTTGGGGTCTTTAAGTCAAGAGTGAATAGGTTTCTTCTAGGCAAGCGTGCTTCACCGTAGACCACGTCATCGCTTAACATCAGGCGAGATAGTGGTCAAACGCGAGCCTATAGATAATAAAATAAAAAAATCAAAAACTGCTATATATGTGTTCGTATTTCTAAAATAAATATTTTGAAAAGACGTCCCCAAAATAGCCATTTTCTATTATCAAAACGCGGCCGCATTATCGATTGTCATAGATAAGTTATGATAAGCTGACGTTATCGTTATCTTTCACCTTGTTCCGTGTGTATTACAAATATCATGCTGCGTTTACACCACACTTCGAACGAGCTCATAGGCCAGCGAACTTGTTTAGTAACTTGCTGTAATTGATTGGAATTAGATATCATTTATAGCCTATTGAGATTGTAGGAAAATTATATTAACACCTTTATCTGCAATTGTCCTTCCGATATATTTTTAGAAGCAGTAGGTATAAAATGTATCATAAATAATGATAGCTAAACAAAAAAAATTATAAATTCGTTTTTTAAACAGTCGGGTTTTTTTTCTTTTTAATTAACTTTGTCTATTAACAACTTTTTAGTTACCTATTTTTTTTAATAATTAGGTACATTTAAACATATTATATATTTTTGAAATCACCTCTTAAAACCCTTTATTATGATACCCCACACGATGGGTTTGGAATAAAAAAAAACCCCACAAAATGGCGCCCAAAATCCGCCATTTTTTTCTTTTCCAATTTTAATGTAGCCAGTGACAATCCCATGGTATTATCTCCTTCGGCAGTCGGGTAATAATCCCAAGACAGACTGAGATTAAACTATTCGATGTTTCTTGGGCAATCCTGGAACCAATATAAAATGCTAACTGGCTTGTGAAACAATGGTGATTGATGGCATTGTCAATTAACACGCTCCATTTCCATTGAAAAATAGAAAACGAAACTAAAAGACAGCTAAACTGAATTCTTTGAAGCAAATGCAAATGTTTTCTTAAGAAAACATATGCAAATACGTAGCTAGGTCAATGTCAGATAACTTGCCACTACTTGTGACTCAGACTTCTCTTGAATAATGCGTAAAGTATTGTAAAACCTGTTTCTGAAGTCGTTTATTTGATTTCTTTTTCCGATTTTGCATACACCTTTCGATTTAAAATACTCGTAACTATATACATAAAAACATCTGTTAAAATTTTTTTATTCTCTCTACATATACTTTTAATGGTTCAATTTAATTTAACTAGCATGTATTTCTCTTATATTTAGATTACTTGAATTAAGTAGATACCTACTTACGAGTATAATTCTAGCCAAACTTCTTGGCCGCCCTGAAGTTGGATACAATGCGCTGCGCAGTAGTAAATCTCATACAAAAACAGCACTGATCTGTGCCTTGCACATCGAAAAGCCAACTTCAGGGCGACCAAGAAATTTGGCGAGAACTATAACGTTAATACGAATGTGCCTGATAATTACTAAAATGCTGTTAAATCACAAATATAAGATTTTTAACATATAGCTTGATATTATGAATCACAATTCTGTCAAGCTATATTAACTTTGAAACAAAAGAACACATAAAATGAAACATACAAAGAACAGCAATAAAAGTCCCTACAGCTTGGACAACTCTAAGCTGTAACAACTCTTATTGGTTGTATACAACTAATCATTAAAAAGAAATTAAATTGCTTTTATCAAGAACAGATGAAACACCTGATAGAAGCTAATTACCACACAAAGCGAAATTGCGAACTCTTGCAAAATTTCAAATGCTTTACATATTCAGTGATCTAGATGGTCGTAATCGCAATACTTGCTCTATACTTAGCTGCACGATCATCTAATTCCTTGGCCACAATGTGCATTATGAGGTTAGAATTTATTACCTTATCTGATCTGTTTAATTATGATTGAGTCAAATGCATGTGCATGCAAATGTTCATAGCTCCCGGGAAAGGAGGAGAGAGCGCGCATTCAAGCAAGGACGGCGCTGATGTTTTGCGTCAATACCATAGATAACATACAATAAATAGCTGAGTTGCTCGTTAATGAAATGTTATCGATAGCAATAGCTGGCACGCTAACGTTATTTTTACAACGACGATCGTTAAAGTGATATCCGTTTGTTTGGCTATTACTTCACAGAGATTTGAGTCAGGTAAGCCCACATATTTTGGGTGTTAAGAGATCATTTGAGGAGTGGCGGAACAAAACATGATAATGCCACTTTAAAAAAAAAGTTATATATGGTATTCGACAGAATACCATAAAATACACCATCCTTTAGGTGGGTGGGGTTCAAATCATCTTAATTCTTATAGTAATTAACCTCTAAAGGTTTGGTTTAGGTTTAGGTTTCCGAGCAGAGTCCAACATGTTTTTGAGCTTTTGTGAAAAGTTGGACATTATGTAATTATCATGTTTTGTTTCGGCCATCCTCATTTGTGAGACTGTTTCCAAACTTTTTATCATCCAGCGCAATATTAAACTCTCTACTAGCTTTCAGCACAAAGTCCCTATGAGCTTTATCACTACACCACACTGTTCTAGTCTGTCAAAAGGATACCAATCGTGCCCACAGTCCTTAACAAATCATCTGCAATGTCGAAATGAAATAGTAGAATTTCGAAACCCACGATATTGACAATTAAACCCAGTTGCCATCACTGACAGTCTGACACACGATACTAAGTGCTATTAGGGGCTTACGTACAATAAATTGATCAATTAAATTACATGATTCATTTTAGCAACGCAGGTTTGTGCTGAATTGGTCCCTGGGGTGGTCACGGCGTACAGTGTGTTCTGGTGCGCCGGTGATGGGGGGTAATCCCCCGAGGAGGGTCCGGTGACGGACAGCCGCGGCGGGTTCGCGGTGAGTGCTAACGCGTGCCCGTGTTCCCGCCATAAGCGGCACTGGAGGACACCGTGGAGTTTTAGTGGGTTAGAGTCCCACATAACTGCACTATCTCCCCGTGGTAGTGCAGTATGCATGAGCATTTCTCCACGCAAAAAAAAAAAAAAAAAAAAAAAAAAAAAGGTGTGGTTCTTAGCTTCTTTACTTATGGTAGCATTTTTGTTCTTCACTACTCCAATTTATATATTGTTTAACTTTATTGTACACCACAAAAAACATACAGAACAAACGTTCACATACACAAGTGTACAATGGGCGGTCTTATCGCACTAGGCAATCTCTTACAGACAACCTTTGGATGGACTGAATGATAGGAGAAGAATTTAGGGCTTTCAGTATACAAAATATCATTCAATCAATATCAATTATGTAGGTGTGCCAGGAAATAGGTAAAGTTATGCATGTATTTTGTTTTTCTCTCTTCTTTTTTGTTATCTACGAGTATTTTGATCTTATTAGGGTTCCGTAGCCAAATGGCAAAAAACGGAACCCTTATGGATTCGTTTTGTCTGTCTGTCTGTCCGTCCATATGTCACAGCAACTTTCTTCCGAAACTATAAGAACTGTGCTGTTGAAACTTGGTAAGTACTCGTAGATGTATTCTGTGAACCGCATTAAGATTGTCACACAAAATGTGACACCATATAGTCAGTTTTTTTTTAATACGTCATAATTCGTAAATCGCAATTTACCAAGTACGGAACCCCTCGTGCGCGAGTCCGACTCGCACTTGGCCGGTTTTATTATTTTTATCTGCGATACTTATATTGAACACGCTGCTGCGCTGCTAGCATTTTTTTTTTACTTGACAAAGTATTCAAGTACCCTTTACTTTTGTGATGATTGCTTTGGTTTCCTTGATCATTACACTCGATGAACTAATTATTTAGCTGGCGAAAACTTGGCATTTTGCTTACACATACGAGTCAATAAATGGCAACCGTTGAGTTGCACAAAAAGTGGCCTCCAGTGGCGGCAAGGTTGTTGGGCCGGTTCAAGCCGCCGAGAGCCCTGGTTGATAAATATAGGCACCACACCGCATACTTTCGTCTGATCAATAGTTAGGGGACTACCGCGAAATCGGTAGGGATTCATGCGATGCCGCGATTTCTTTTAAGCCTTTATAAAATGTAAGATACTTTAAAAATAAGAACCTGCGAGTATACAGGAATTTTGGACAAATTGAAGACGTAAGAATAAATGATCATTGACTCTCTACATTAGTACTCGTAATTGAGAACCTAACAGAATTAGCGCGCGTAACAAAGTTAAAGCCTTGACTCTACAATTATTTACATTACGAAAAATACTTTTTTGGCTTTCAATGCGAGAATATGCTTTCAATCCTTCCTTCTTGCATCTTGTTTTTAGACGTACCTACAAAAAACGTTTAAGAGTTAGCAACTTGTTGTTTTGCTAAAGTTTTCATTGAGTCACGTCTCATGAAATAGTAAACCGTTAGAAACGTCTACCAAATTTTGATACTTCTAGAAAATATGCTCTGAATGTGCTATATGAATTTTGAAACTTTTGGAAAATGCTGCGCGACCTTTTTTACGTTTACTCGCCCTGCTGACGTCCTGTGTAGTTCGCGCCTAAAACTCCATCTCAATTTCCCATCCCATAAAACTCATTTCTATTCCCACTCCTTCTCTGTTCATGCAGAACGACTGTGGAACTCACTTCCACCTAAGATCGGTGACGCTAAAAGTATCTCTATATTTAAAAAACAAGTCAAAGAACTATCTTTCTTATATTCCGTGATCTTATATATTAAAGGTATTTATTAATTTTTTAGCAGTAGTTTTTCTTATAGTATATTTTACATATTTTTTTGTAATTTTATTGTAATTTTATATATTATATTTGTATTAGTTTAGTTTTATTACCTTTCCTTGTACTTTATATACACACTGTGTCTATGTTTCTCTTCTAATTCTCTTGTCGTAGGTAGTGTCGTAGAAATAAGCAGCAACTTTGTGCTATTCTATGTTTATATGTAATTTCTCTTTTAAGTGTTTTGTGTGTACATAAATAAATAAATAAAAATAAAGTTTTAAAATTTGTAACCAAGACTTGAAGTAACTACGTACAATAAATACAAAAATATGAATGCTGACAAGTCATGACATTGTGGTATACTGTACACGAAACGAAAGCTTCTTCGGAGAATGTTTCAATCATCTTTTTATAAATATTTGTGGCGACGCGACGGGTCCCACAACTCGCAAGCGTGTGGTTTTTGGACGGATTGGTTTATGATTCGGTTTGGCAGGTATTAGTGACAGTGAATGCATTTGTAATGAGATCAAATGTGCTTTTAGGGTTCCTTACATTTTATACGAGAAATGGAAACCTTTTAAGATTACTCAGCAGTGTCAACCCATCTCTCTGTATGTCCAACTGACAAAGCTTTCTCTCAAAAACGGCTTGACGTCAAAGTATAAGTTGAAATTAACCTAGAGGTCTTTAAGTAAAGAGTGAATAGGTTACTTCTAGGCAAACGAGCTTCATCATCGCCCATAAAATCGCTTACCATCAGGTGAGATAGAGCACAAACGCGAGCCTATCGACAACAAAAAAGTAGAATGTAATTTTAAAATCTGTAGCGTCATACATTCATTCCTTCAGCTCTACAACCCCTTGTGGGTCTTGGCCTCCGATCTTCTTCCATTTCACTCTGTTTCTAGCCTCCCTTCGCCAACATGTTTTCCTTCCCACAATCCTCAAATCTTTCTTGACGCAATCCTTCCAACGCTTCCTCATTCAGTTGCAAAATATCAAGTTATCCAGTAAGGGCAATAGAAAGACAGCACGTTAAAGATATCCCAAATTTAAGTAGAATCCCTACAATCACTGTCTGATCTAACTTCAAAGAATTCTCTTAGGTCAGGGCCTTCAAACGACTGACAACATGTTTTCATTAAATTAAACCTATAAGTCTATACTTGACCCTACGATTCTCGATACCTATTACAATCAACTTAAATCTAATAATAACGGAATACATTTTCCTGCCGTTTCAATAAAACAATTTCATTACTCGCATTTAAAACCACGGACTGAAACAAAAAGGAAACAAACTGATTGGAATCCTAATTAAAACAATAACGAATTTATTTTAAGGTCTATTAAAATACTTGAACACTTGAAATTACACCGGATGCTTAAGAAATAGGTACATATTTGTAATTCTCTAGATTCTGGCGAAACAAAACGTGTTCTCCTACGTATGAATTAATACGAACCGGTGTAATACTGGGTTTGTTTTTCATATAAGGCGGTGCCCGCGATAACTTTGTGTCGGAATTATAACAAGAATTCAGTTCTGGATCGAATTTGTTTAACTATATTTTAACGCTTATGTTTCGGTATGTGCTCGTAATGATTGCAAAAAGTTGGCCCTGCTGTTGATGAAAATAAGATGAGACGTTCTAAAACCTTCAAAAATAATGTAGAGCAGTGAAAGAAATGTCATAGTCGTTAGTTGAATAACAATTAAGTAACCCATCTTAACATTTTACGAAAGACTGTAAAGGCTGAAGGCCCTTAGAGGTGAAAAGGACACTTAAAAATTTTGGCCAGCTTGTTGAAAATCGTTTTCTTGAATTAGCTACCACAGGCGCATTCTATCGAAGTATCGACCCACTGTAGTCTAACACGTAGTATAGTGGTTTGTCTGTTTGTATGTTTGTCTGTTTGTCTGTTTGTCTGTTTGTCTGTTTGTCTGTTTGTTTGTTTGTCTGTTTGTCTGTTTGTCTGTTTGTCTGTTTGTCTGTTTGTCTGTTTGTCTGTTTGTCTGTTTGTCTGTTTGTCTGTTTGTCTGTTTGTCTGTTTGTCTGTTTGTCTGTTTGTCTGTTTGTCTGTTTGTCTGTTTGTCTGTTTGTCTGTTTGTCTGTTTGTCTGTTTGTCTGTTTGTCTGTTTGTCTGTTTGTCTGTTTGTCTGTTTGTCTGTTTGTCTGTTTGTCTATTTGTCTGTTTGTCTGTTTGTCTGTTTGTCTGTTTGTCTGTTTGTCTGTTTGTCTGTTTGTCTGTTTGTCTGTTTGTCTGTTTGTCTGTTTGTCTGTTTGTCTGTTTGTCTGTTTGTCTGTTTGTCTGTTTGTCTGTTTGTCTGTTTGTCTGTTTGTCTGTTTGTCTGTTTGTCTGTTTGTCTGTTTGTCTGTTTGTCTGTTTGTCTGTTTGTCTGTTTGTCTGTTTGTCTGTTTGTCTGTTTGTCTGTTTGTCTGTTTGTCTGTTTGTCTGTTTGTCTGTTTGTCTGTTTGTCTGTTTGTCTGTTTGTCTGTTTGTCTGTTTGTCTGATTGTCTGTTTGTCTGTTTGTCTGTTTGTCTGTTTGTCTGTTTGTCTGTTTGTCTGTTTGTCTGTTTGTCTGTTTGTCTGTTTGTCTGTTTGTCTGTTTGTCTGTTTGTCTGTTTGTCTGTTTGTCTGTTTGTCTGTTTGTCTGTTTGTCTGTTTGTCTGTTTGTCTGTTTGTCTGTTTGTCTGTTTGTCTGTTTGTCTGTTTGTCTGTTTGTCTGTTTGTCTGTTTGTCTGTTTGTCTGTTTGTCTGTTTGTCTGTTTGTCTGTTTGTCTGTTTGTCTGTTTGTCTGTTTGTCTGTTTGTCTGTTTGTCTGTTTGTCTGTTTGTCTGTTTGTCTGTTTGTCTGTTTGTCTGTTTGTCTGTTTGTCTGTTTGTCTGTTTGTCTGTTTGTCTGTTTGTCTGTTTGTCTGTTTGTCTGTTTGTCTGTTTGTCTGTTTGTCTGTTTGTCTGTTTGTCTGTTTGTCTGTTTGTCTGTTTGTCTGTTTGTCTGTTTGTCTGTTTGTCTGTTTGTCTGTTTGTCTGTTTGTCTGTTTGTCTGTTTGTCTGTTTGTCTGTTTGTCTGTTTGTCTGTTTGTCTGTTTGTCTGTTTGTCTGTTTGTCTGTTTGTCTGTTTGTCTGTTTGTCTGTTTGTCTGTTTGTCTGTTTGTCTGTTTGTCTGTTTGTCTGTTTGTCTGTTTGTCTGTTTGTCTGTTTGTCTGTTTGTCTGTTTGTCTGTTTGTCTGTTTGTCTGTTTGTCTGTTTGTCTGTTTGTCTGTTTGTCTGTTTGTCTGTTTGTCTGTTTGTCTGTTTGTCTGTTTGTCTGTTTGTCTGTTTGTCTGTTTGTCTGTTTGTCTGTTTGTCTGTTTGTCTGTTGGTCTGTTTGTCTGTTTGTCTGTTGGTCTGTTTGTCTGTTTGTCTGTTTGTCTGTTTGTCTGTTTGTCTGTTTGTCTGTTTGTCTGTTTGTCTGTTTGTCTGTTTGTCTGTTTGTCTGTTTGTCTGTTTGTCTGTTTGTCTGTTTGTCTGTTTGTCTGTTTGTCTGTTTGTCTGTTTGTCTGTTTGTCTGTTTGTCTGTTTGTCTGTTTGTCTGTTTGTCTGTTTGTCTGTTTGTCTGTTTGTCTGTTTATTTGTGCACGCATCACGTGAGATGTACGATACCAATGTAGATAACTTTTATACATAAAAATTGTGCGTAACTTGAAGAATTACTAGATTTTGTTTCATCGCAATCGGTTCACTCTATCAAACGTTAGATGAATTTAAAGTGTTCAAGAAGTAAAATTATCACAACACACGCAATTCAGATACTCGGACAATTGAACTCGATATTCAATAGATGGCGTTGTGCATTTGAAGTCATTTTCTGAATGGCGGTGTTAAGATAATTCTCCGCGAAAGAATGATGACCCTAGAAAAAAAATGGTAGGTAGATAAGTAGGGTAGGCAGGGAGGTACCCTACTTGGGTAGGGTTGGCAGACAGATGACGGGAGCGAAGGCGCGGGCACAGCTAGTTTATAATAAATACAAATAGCATAAAACCCATAGGAAACGACATATTTGCAATAAATGTGTAATAAAACTTTTTTTTTTACCTTTGACCTTGGAATATCTGTAGTCGCGGTCATCAACATCCTACGATAAGTAGGTTTTGAGACTTGTTTTAGGATGCCAAAATAAAGCTTAATACAAATTTATAGCTGACTGTCTCTTATTCCGAGATTCTAGCCCTAATATGACTAATTTTCTTGGACTATAAAACAACCGAGGATCGTGAGGAAATGTCCTAGAACCAAAAATTCGGAAACATGTGAAATCCACCAACCCGCACTGGGCCCGCGTGGTGGATTACGGCCCATTCCCTCACACAGAGAGGAGGCATGTGTCCCAGCAGTGGGAACATTAATAGGCTGATGATGTGATGTGATGTGATGTGATAAAACAACCAGTATTAGGTACAAGAGATATTCGTGTTACCCAATATCCGAGTTGTCAAGATCTGATAGGTGCAGGTCGCTCTATGTGAAACACTGGAATTCAGCTGCCTCCGGTAAGACTGGGAACTACTTCTGCTGGAGCTATCTGAAGCTAGTGTTGGAAAAAGGCTCGGCAAATGATCATACTCTAAATGCTTACCTGACTACAACCACCGTACGTACCGTAGTTCTACAACCTCATGATCATTTAGCCAGGTCTTTACCATTCAAATCGATCCATGCGCAAAAATGTTAGTCCATTAGTACAATATCGATTCTTTCACGAACTATTTTCAACCCAAGCCTTACATAACAGTTCAGCGCCGTTCTTTGATGTTGTACTCATTTTATTGGCCATTTGCCTAATAATGATTATACCTAGGCTGGTTTTATGTAACCTAGCGATTGTCGGCGACATCGTCGGCAATGAGGTTCGTAAAAATTTTCACACAGTTTTAGTGAAGCACTGAGTTTCTAATGCTCGGTAGAACGAAAGGTAATGATATAGATACAGACTTTTATATGAACTAGCTTCTGCCAGCGGTTTTGCCCGCGTGAAAGTCGAAAATTATCCCGAGGAAACATATATCCGGTATAAAATATCTATGTCTTATTCCTGACTATAATATATATCTGTGCCAAATTTCAACCAGATCCGTCCAGCCGTTTGAGCGTGAAGATGTAACAAAGATACAAACTTTCGCCTTTATAATATTAGTAGCATTAACTTTTGCCAGCGAGGTCGTCAGCGTGAAAGTCGTATGTTATGCCCTAATCCAGGACATTTTCTGCCCGCGTGACTAGTTTCAACCAAATCTGTTCAGCCGTTATGACATGAAAAGGTAACAAACAGTTTTTTTTTCAATCTTTTGCCAGCGGCTTCGCCTGCGTGAAAGTCGAAGGTTATCCCAAAAGAACCTACTACCCGGACAGTAAGTATTATATGTGTCAATCCAGGCTAGAAACTATCTGTGTACCAAATTTCATCCAAATCCGTTCAGTGGTTTTTGCGTGAAAGAGTAACAAACATTCATCCATCCATCCTCAAAATCTTTCGCGTTTGAGTGGTAGGATTAGTATGAATAATTAAATTTATGTGTATGTGTTTGGTCTTATGACAATTTAATGGAACACCATTTAAGTACACGTCACATTCAAGTTTAATTTATCTTTACTTAAACAATATTGTCCATTACCTATTGTTATCAAGGTTTGCTATTGTTACACAGTTTAATAATAAATTATAACTAGTGAAATACGTGGCCTAAATGCAGGTTGGCATGGCTCCAAGTCAAAGTCAATTTTTTTATTTCAATTAGGCCATCAAGCGACACTTTTGAACGTCAAAAATTTAAATTTTGGAGTAATAATAATTGATTCTACAGTACATTCGGAAAAGTAGCTTGTCACGGAGACGGAAGGACAAGAAACTCCACAATTACTCTTTAAAAAAAAAGTGTTTTACAACATTTACATACATACAAACATTCATATACGTGAGGACGATGCACCCAGACTAACACTACTATACTACTAGTATTACAAGCACTAACAGGTAAACTCATTTATTTTATAAATAGGAACATGGTTCTCACATAATTACAAATATTGCAAACATAGATAAATGGCACAGAAGAAAAAAAAGCAATACTATAATAATTATGAATATAATTTAAATTTTGTCTACACTAAAGATTGCCATATGGAGCACGACCAGCATGTGTCCAAACATTCTTATCATGAATATAATCATCTAATTTGTAATAGACATGTTTACCAAGTGTGCTCTTAACAAAAGTTTAAAAAATCTCTTTTATTTAGTTTTAATATATCACAAGGTATTTAGTTGTAGAATTTAACACAGTACCCCATGAAAGATGTGTGTACTTTAGCTAATCTTCAAAATGTAACCATTTTTAAGATAATCTACTTATCTTTAGTATTACAATTGTGTCTTTCAGAGATGTAGCATAAATATATTTGCCCCATCTATTGAAAAACAAACTAAACATGTTGTTATTTGCTAGTCATACTTCCTTAATGTTTAATATAAATTGACGTACCGTATTAATGCACCTAATTTTTATTTTGAAGGATTTGCTTTGTATGTGATACCTATGATTATTTTGCATGTTGACTTAATTATTGTATGCCTACTAGGCAGGACATAATGGAACTGTAATTTACCTAACATCTATCTGTATAACCAAAGGCCACAATAAAAAGATTTGATTTTTACGAGTTGACGACGTAAATAACGCCCTAGGGCAAGTCCAAAATTGGTTCACTGCTAATAATTTAGTTTTAAATGGTAACAGAACAATATATAATTTGGGTGATTATACCGCTGATAAAAATGCTTGCCTCAATGCTGACTAGCATGCTTCAAAACCACTAGGGCGCAAAAACGAGTAATAAGCAGAAGTGTTTTTTTTATTTTTTATTTATTGCCATTTGTACATGAACAAAAAAAAACACAAATTAGCTCTGAGGCACAATATCATTTTAGTATG
The DNA here is from genome assembly GCA_948252205.1 of Orthosia incerta. Classification (NCBI taxonomy): domain Eukaryota; kingdom Metazoa; phylum Arthropoda; class Insecta; order Lepidoptera; family Noctuidae; genus Orthosia; species Orthosia incerta. Next base: position 12,644,079 of record OX411759.1, read on the forward strand.
GCAATATGAGCGGGCTCAGCAAATGCTGAGCAGTGTAAAAGCATGGCTATTACGCTGGTCAACGCTGATTTACAGCCCGCCCCCTTTCTCACAACACTTTCACTACATTATAGTGACCCAATAAATAAATAAATTCCCCACCACAAATATCAAATAATATCTACACATTTTATGGCAAACCAAATAAAAAAGAATTAAAAATGTCTATCGCAAATAATAAAAAGAAAAGCCAATAAAAATAACAAAACATTCCAATAAAAAATAATAGATAAAAATATCCAGTAAAAAATTGCAAAAAAGTCCAATCATAAATTAAATTAAATACATAAAAGCCACTGAAACATACATTAAAAAAAATAATAATAATAATAAATTTAAATACCAAAAATAGTCAATATAACAATAAGATTATTAACGTGCATACGAATAAGATTATGATACAGATAACATTTGAGGCCCTGCCCAACGAGACATAGTTTTAAGCAGACAGAGGTAGCAACCAGTAAGTATAGATTATCCATTTGAAATTTGTTTGAGAAGCAGCTTCGTCTTAACTCTCGCCTTGAAAACTGGCTGAGAGATGCTCTGTCTAAGCGGTGGTGGCAGATCATTCCATATTTTGGCTGCACTGTATTTGAAACTACCTCTATAAGAGGCTGTTTTGTGCCGACAACCAACCTGTTAAGCAAATGACTGCGAGTGGGTCGGTTCCGCTGGTCAAAGGTCACCTTGTCAAAGAGGTACCCTGGTCCTCCTGTCCATATAACTTTTTGCACAAGGCATGCCAGGTGCAATTCTCTTCGCCCAGCCATTTTTAGAATTCGCTTTTCGTTCAGATACGGTGTGATACGCGCCCGTTTAGGTATAGTGAAACAGAACCGAGCACACGCGTTTTGAACTCGCTGAATGGCTTGGGACGTCTTGGCCAACAATCTCGGTCCATACACCGTATCGCAGTAATTAAACTGCGATAACACCAAAGATTCCACCAGAGTGATCTTGACCTTTTCGGAAAGGCACTCTCGTAGGCCATAGAGCACCTTGAGCCTGTAAAAGGCGTTTCGGATCTTCGTGTTTATGTGGTCAATGAAACGTAGATCGCAGTCCAAAAGAAGACCAAGATTCCTTGCCTTCACCACTCTTTCGACCGTCACTCCATCAATAAGTATTTCCGGCTCATGGCTTACCACGACTTCACGCTGGTGTTTACTGCCCAGTATAACAAATTTTGATTTGCTAGGATTTAGAACCAAGTTGTTTTTTCGTGCCCATTCCGAAACCGCAGCCAAGTCTTGATTTATTAGCTCCATGGCGTTTTTAGTGTCACTCGGGTAGAAGGAGTAATAAATTTGGGTATCATCAGCGTACATAAGCACTTTACAGTTTTGTTTGAAGTTTTGAAGTTTGAAGACCGTATGAATATTAAATTTTTGTATTTTATAACTGCACAGAACTTGTGTGAGTACTATGAACCAACTGTAAATCTACCATTTACAGTAATTATTATATCGTTCGTTGACTTGAATGTGACCTGGCAGTTAAGAGTGTGTCATGCTCTCTTAAATGTCTCTCTGATGGTGGCACATGTGTTGGATCATTCGGTTCCCTTCATGATGGTTGAGCTAAATGTTGCTAATCCATGTGTCATGATCGTATACGGGCTCCGTCAGTTGGGAATGGTCATAATTGGTTGCTTTGGCCTGTTATTAATTAAATGTTGTATTTTGAGGTTGTTCATTTTGCTGTAGCCGCAAGAGCGTTGACGTAAGAAAGTGCACGTCTTTTTACATCGTTCTCTTAAGTATGTAATTTTCCAACAAGAATGATGTTTCCAAATATTTGTAGTGAAAACTTATTGAGTCAAAGAGTCTCCGTGGAGTTTCTTGTACGTTCTTCGTCATGTCATAGAGACCTACTGACGCTTGCCGAATGTGCTAGCTTCATTTTTGTTTTTTTTTTTTTGCTTTCCTATCAAAAGTAGGTAGTATTTAGTTGCAATAAAATATTTTCATTGATTGATTTTCATTTGTATATTTTTCCTTACATAAAGAATATTTTCATATATGAAATTGTAAGAAACTAAATATTTTTAAGTAGTGCCCTAAGAGATTCTCGGTGACTTAACTTATATATGGCTCTGACAGCTCTCTTTTACAATATAAATATGTATTTAATGTTAGCAGCCCGACCCCACAGAAAAATACCGTATGACATAATGCTGCGAAAGTAACTAAAATAGACCAAACGCGCCGTTTCTACATCCGTTAACAGTCTTATCTTTCTAACAGCATAAGCGGCTGAGCTTAGCCGACCCGCAAGAGATGTTATGCGAGAACCCATTGCAATTTGTCTTCTAGAGTGATTCCTAGGAAAACTGTTTCATTTATAAAGTCCAGATTTTCTCCATTCAATATGATGTCGCTTTCGCTACTTCTGTCTGTCTTTCTGTCTGTCTGTCCGTCTGTCACCAGGCAGTATCTCATGAACCGTGATAGCTAGTCAGCTGAAATTTTTACAGATGATGTATTTCTGTTGCCGATAACAACAAATACTAAAAACAGAATAAAATTAATACTCGAGTGGGGCTCCCATACAACTAACGTGATTTTTTTGTCGTTTTTTGCGATAGTGGTACGGAACCCTTCGTGCGCGAGTCCGACTCGCACTTGGCCGGTTTTTTTTTTCATTTATTACCATGTTTTTTGCCGTGAACCAATTTTGGACCTGATGAATATCGAGTTATCATCAAGATTTTGTGAACACCAATCTATTTTAATTATCAAAGATGTGATGATCAGCAAATAACACCATCGTCGGTTGATTTTGTAGTAATTGGGGCAAATCGTTAATCTATATATATAAAAATGAATCCCTATTTCCCTTGGTAGATAGATAGATAGATAAATCATTTATACGGCATCACGCGTGAAAGGCTGGACCGATTTAACTAATTCTTTTTTTGTTGTGTTTGTTATTATTAGGAGAAGGTTTTTTCACCCTACACTACCTACCCTACCTACATACCTACCCTACCTACATAGGTAGGGTAGGTATGTAGGTAGGGTAGGGTAGGGTAGGTAGAGTTGGGTAGGTAGGGGTAGATAGGGTAGGGTAGGTAGGGTAGGTAGAGTTGGGTAGGTAGGGTTAGGTAGGGTAGGAAGGTTTGGTGTTTTTATGGCAAAGCAAAGTTTTCCGGGTCAGCTAGTGTAAACTAAAAATAGGCATGGACCCAATATCGAGCCTTGAGGAACACCCATTGTCATTTCAGACCCTAGTGAGTTTAAATTGTTTACCTGAACTTTAACTTATCTGGCTTTCAAATATCATCTAAGTAACTAACCGTATGTCTAATCCCATAGCTTTAACAATATAGTGTCTGATGGTTAATTCAATCGAACGCCTTTGAGACGTCGCAAAAGATTCCAATGGTGTCTTGTGCTTCTTCCCAGGCGTTAAAGATATTCATTATTTGGATGACGCCAGCTTCAGTTGTGCAAAGCCCTTTGGTGAAACCGTACTGTTAATCATGAAAGATGGAATGTTTGTTGAAATGATGCAACAATTGGTTGAGCATAAACTCGAAGACTTTATTGAGAACCCATAGAATTGACACTGGTCTATAATTATTGTCTTCTCTGCTATTCCTGGATTTAAACAATGTAACTAATTTACTGTGTTTCATGAGATCCAGCAAAACTCCTTGATCGACACAGCTTATGTCATAAGCTATGCTAAGCTTTCATATTTAACACTATGGTAATACATTATACAGGCTGCGTTTTTCAAATGGGCGTGGATGATCAAATCCGAAACTATGAGGAATAGCGCGAAACACTCAAAAGAGTTACGAGGCTGATTTTAATAAAAACTAAAACTGATTCATTGGATTTTTCAAAAATCATTATTCCTAGCGAAGAATCGAACCCCGAAGATTTTTGAAAAAAAACTCGCTATATTATTACACCATCCGGTAGTGTTTGCTAATAAGGGTAAAATTCTGGGAGGAAATTCCATACGGCAAATTTAAGGCAACACCAAATTTTTGCCAAACCATTCGCGGTACCATAGCCACTTCTGATTTTTCCTGTGCTGCCATCTATCGAGCTTATGGGCCACTTTTGTACCAAGTCTTTATTTTTTCGTCACATACTTTTGATTATTATTTTCGGATTAAATGTTTTTACCAGCGTATTATCTATTCGAAGATCGAATATATGTAGGTAGGTATATCGCCAGGCCAATTCTCGGACCGCTCTGCCAACTTCGAGGGTCATAAACCGCAAGTAATCATAGCATCACACAGGAAGTGTGTTAATTAAGTATTGAAATACGTAATAATAAAATGCACTTAAGCAATTAGCGCAGTGAATGGCCCAAGGCGAAATACATGAAATATTATGATAGATGTAAAAAATTGCAGAGTAGGTAGGTAGTATATTACCTACTGTATTATTTTTACACGCGCCTAAACGTGATTACGAAAATGATTTGCAGTTGTTGTAGAAAAATCTACGTTTATGATTATTTGAATAAGTATACACTTTTTCTCGGTCTAATTATATAATTCGCTTCACTTACAATAATGCACACCTAATTTGCCGCGAATTAATTAAATGTAAATAAAACAAATTAGAAACTTAAACGCAATCGCGCCCGTTTAGCCGTGGAGCATGTTTTCATCGTTATCAGAGTATGTCGCCATTATTGTGGAACAACCGCGTCGACACGGCCATCCGCGCTCTAGTGACAATGCAGGCGCTCATAATTGATGCACCGCCAGTATTGGCAGTAACACGAACACCTACAAAGCTGACTACGACTACCCCCGATAAATATAAACAGCAACTAATCTAATAGCAATAGCAAGCGGGCTACGCTGTACCGTAGCCAGCCTACAAATTAAATTCCTGGAATCATAAATACTGATAACGAAATGAAAAGTAGGACGTGACAATATGATACATGCTCAATCTTGATAAAGTTACAGAACTGCCAGGTAGTGGATCTTACATAATGGCAACTGCAACTAGAGCGGACGTCGCCGCTACATAACAGCACCAGATGGCGCATCGAGCTGGGTTCTCAAGACACACTGATGTAACAAAAAGGTAACGGGTCCATTTCTTCGATTCGCGTTTTTATGTGTTTCCAGCAGGTATTGTGTTGTAACGTCAACGACTACAATGAAGCACATTTACCAAGCGTCGGTTGCGTCAACGTGGCCGCGGGGGGGCGCTGGCGGCGGCGCAGCACACCGTGAACAAACATTGACCAAGCACGCACTGCGCTCCGGGCCTCGACAACTTGCCGCAACATTCTTAGCGTAAAAGTTAACGTGGATGGTTTACTCTATGTAATTTGCGATGTTCAAGTTGATACTAAGTTTTCCCTTCGACAACGACTGTGCGACCGACTTGTGACGTATTCCGAACTGCCTCTGTGCTCCAAACAATGTGTTTTGCTCATGTTACTACGAGAATGTTTTCTCTTAATTCCATGGAGATTGGAAAATTCGTGCAAGATGCAATTAGTGAGTATGATTGATTTGATTTTACTTTCAACTGACATTAAATAATGGTCTACTCGCGGCATTATGTTAGCCGAGACACCTTCCGTGAATGAGCGCATCCGGTAAGTGTTGTGAACTTGTTTCTAAATCATTCTTGATGTTCAGATTAGCCGCTCAGTTTGCCAATTTAGCAAAAAATAAAGCGAGATATTCGTTCCAGATTATTCGCTAAGTGTGAATCACGTTCGTGTTCTTGCTGCATCATAACAAATAATAATATAGTAGGTCTCTAAGTACACTTAATTTCAAATAATACGAGAGGCCTTGAACAAGATTTTAACATCTCAAATACGAGTCTATCGGTGAACCTTAGAACGGCATGAAAACAATTCATGTGAACCATAACAAGTAAGAATGTAGAGAGTTTCCGCGGAAATAATTGTACATGTTGTACGTTATTATAATTTGAACATGCGGAATCTAAACAACGTGAATGATGCAAAAGCGATTGAGCGTAAACTTTGCTTATTACTTGTTTAATTAGAGGCTTTTACGTTTACGATTTCTATTTATTACACTCGAATATTCATTATGAACGTATATTATTAGGTTCAAAATCAATTTGCCTGTTCAGTAAGAATATTATGTTGAATCTCTTTTCGTAACACAAGAGCCGGTGACTGGTGAAGGCTTTCAAAGCGGTTTCTTTGTCCAAAACAATCGATTGGACACTTCTTTGTTTTGCCACGTAAAAGTGTTATGCATTGTCGTTACTTTGATTGATAACATTACACCTAACAATCAATTCAAGATTATGGCAATAGTTATGGTCACCTCTTAGAGGTTTTCACTATGTTGGGCTAAAACAACTAACTGGTGATATGTATGTGGAGCTACATTCAACTCTACCTAACCATATAGATAATGGATGCATGCTAAGTGGTGACCATAAGGTCTAAGAGTAAGGTTATTTTAAGTATGCGTAAGGGACAGGTGTATACTAGTCATATACATCTGTCCCTTTCACATACTCAAAATAACCTTACTCTGTTATCTAAAGTAATATTATGAAGAGTTCAATTTGTTAATATCTTTCTACAAGGTAATCTCTGAAAATACAGATCCGCTTGCGAAAATTATTTCACTGATTCAAGCTATAGTATCGCTCAGCGTACCTAATTAATTCCAGAAAAAAAATGCAGTCTCCCTGTGGATTAGTCTATGAGAGCGAAGGCTCGGGCAAAAGCTAGTGTTAAATTAAAAGACTTATTTGGAAAGGTTTAAGGTTGTCTGGTAGATATCGCTGTCAGCGATAAGACCGCCTTTGTACCCGTATAAATAAGTTTTTCTTGTAAATGTGTACAATTTTATGGTGTACAATAAAGTATATTCTATTCTATTCTATTCTATTCTAAACCATAACTTAAATCAAAACTGGCCAAGTGCGAGTCGGACTCGCGCACGAAGGGTTCCGTACCATTGTCGCAAAAAATGGCAACAAAATCACGTTTGGTGTATGGGAGCCCCACTTAAATATTATTTTATTCTGTTTTTAGTATTTGTTGTTATAGCGGCAACAGAAATACATCATCTGTGAAAATTTCAACTGTCTAGCTATTACGGTTCATGAGATACAGCCTGGTGACAGACAGACAGCTTAGAGAGACAGACCGCGGAGTGTTAGTAATAGGGTCCCGTTTTTACCCTTTGTGTACGGAACCCCAAAAACTATTATACAAAAAAATTGCTTCCTACTTCTTAAATAAAAGTGATCTTTCGTAGGTACTATTTTTTTGCGTTAGGGACGACTTCCAAAAATAAAGTTATTTTCACTTTGCAGTTTTTTATTTGGAAGTCGGTAGTATTTTTAGGTAAAAAGTTTTTTTGTTTTCAATTTTTTGTTGTATACCTACCTAATAGGCAAGTGGTTTAGTAAGATACCTATAATGCCAGAATAGATTACCCGAATATCTTGAAACTTGAAAATAACCGGTTAAATCAGAGTGTACCAAGGTGAACTGTACACATCTGCGCGTACCCCTTTAATAGAGCGTACTGATGTGATGTTATGTTATGAATTATGAAATGGTATAAACAATAAACAGACATACGATTTCAGCAATCCCGAGAGATTTGCCGTGATTTATTGAAGAGTTCTGTTGTATATCTTCGAAGTTCTCCATCAGATCTTCACTAAATTAAAATGGGACCAATTTCGGCACATACTCTTTCAAACAAAAATTATTTTTAAAATCGGTCTACAATTGACGGAAATATCGGTGAAGATAAACAGAAAAAAAATAAGTCGGACATAGAACCTCCTTCTTTTTGGAAAGTCGGTTAAAATGTGGATTGGCATGAAGGAGTGGACGTAATATGTATAGAATTTGCAGTATAGAATTTAAGTATGTTCTTGGAACTTTAAACTGGCTCTATCATGGGTCGTATCCGTTTACGCAAGTCGTTAAGATAGATTAGGGAAAGGTTTACTGCTATCAGCAATTTATCAGATAGGGATGGGCTTAGGCAGTAGACTAAATGCCACCACAGAATTGATAAAATAGTACTGACGCTGCCATTTTGTAAAAGCTGAATGGATTGACTGTTTGGTATACCTATACGTCCCTGGAGTCCCCGAGGAAAGATTCGAGACGCCGAATTGTCCTGTTTTCAATCATAGAAGGGTCAACACTGATACAAACTAAACACTCTATTATACAATTGTAAACTTAAAAAAAAAACAAAGTGTCTTCAACAGCGTCGAACATTCGTGAAATGTAAACGTAAAAATATTGCGATAACCTCTATAACAATCCATAGATTTTGTGCCGCCCACAATACATCTTCTACTGTCGCTTTAATGTTGAAAACTCCTGTATTGCATACAAATAATTCACCCAACTTCCCTGTCTTAACTCAGTCTACGGCGAAGAAGTCGAGAATAAAAGACGTAGATAGTTGTACTATCAATCAAAGTTCAAGAGAAAGCCAAAGTTCAAGTTTAAAATTCTAAGGCGCACTTGCACGGTTAGTTAGTTGCTAACACGAGATTAAAATAACAATATTGTATGACAAACTGTCAATATAACCTTGTGTCAGCAACTGTCTGAGTTAGGTTTTAGTGCAAGTGGGCCACAGACATAAATCTATCTAGATGACGCGATTGTATTTACTTCGCGTGTCAAAAAACGGAGTAAAATTACGATCAATGATCGTTTTTTCATTTAGCATTATCGGCACCGGCAATCTACCGAAATCTAGAAAAATGCCTAATTATGCCATATTGAGCTGTAAAAACTGTATAGAAAAAGTAGGCCGAGGCACTGGAAATGCTTTAATTGATTGGTAAGTAAATTTGTTTTTAAATTGTGTGTGAAAACGTGGCACACTTGGTTTTCATACAGATGAAGGGACTTGCGTTATTTAGTTGGATTTATATTAGTACAAAGGTCATATTCGCGTTAACTATGTCCGACTGACCGTCGTTTAGGGAAAATTATGCTCATCAAGTTTTTATGTTTATAAATGCTAGATTGTTGACTTGCTAATAGGTAAGGTTTGATGCAAACTGTAAGATTGGCTGTTGAAAATTCATTCAACCAATCACAGCCGATAACGCGTGCTTGACAATTTGTCCCATTAATTCTGTGATATTAAGTGGAGAGAATCTCGGCCTTAGTTAAGAAAACGATTGTTATACAAATAAATAGCCATGTTTTTTTCATGTTAACACACATCAAGTTAATTTGTTTACTTAGAATTCTTACCCAACATGTGTAATATTTACAAAATTATTTCTAACTTATTACTTGTGTACCTATATTAATTAGTTATAGATAATGTGCGTAACTTATGACATTAACACTCATTACGCAGCAGGACCAAGTAATAAACTTTGTGTAAGTGATTAAATTTATTAATTTATTTTCTTTCTGGTTTCTTCTGTTTCGTTATTGATTGTTGCGAGATAGAGAAGAGCTATCTTTTCTATCTCGAGAGACACAAGTGGCATTCGATGTCAGCGAATGTGAGAGTCAAAATGCAAGGTTTTAGAGACTGGTAAACGCAATGAGGTAGGATAACTATAAGGTTTATAAGTCAGTGGGCAAACGAAAGTAGAGACTGAAAAAGCGCGGCAAATTTAAAAGATATCGGCATAGCAACCCCAAAAACTAGTATGTAATACCTGGAATAACCTAATTTGATACTTTAGAATTATTTATATTACTTCGTCTGAATAAAAATACTATAGGTACATTTGTGTAGGTAAATCAATCTAAATAAAAAAAAGCAACAGTATTCTATAATAATTTTGGTTTATTCACTATCAATCAAAATCTGAATCTAAGACTTTCATGTGAAAAGATTCATAAAAGTCACAAGAATCATTGTTTTCTACATTAATAATGAAACTTTTTAAATTATTAAATAGAGAAAATGTTTTTACAAAAATATAAATAGTGATTACGAATTAAAACAAAGTATCAACTTAGTAGCGTCATACTGAAAATTGGGGTTGACATTAGTATAGCATTGCCATATAAAAAGTTTGCAAATAATTCGAGTGTCTACTTTCGTTTGCCAGACTCTAATCGCGTTTCTATATCGCTTGTCAATCCCATACAATTTTGCCTTTTTACCAGTCTGCCGAAGGAGGGTGATGTGTTTATCAGTGTATGTATGTATGTTTGTTCCTATGCGGCAGATTTTGATAACTCTTACGTTAATCGATTCGTTTTAACCCTGCGAGTGTGACTGGCTACATATAAATTGGAAAATAGAAAAATTGCGCATTTTGGGTGCCATATTGTGGGGATTTTTTTTTCTTCCATACCTATTACCCATCGTGTTGTTTAAAGAAAAAAAGGGTTTTAATAGATGATTTCAAAAATATATAACACTTGTCGTTTAAATGTAATTAAAACAAAAACAAAAAATAACTAAATAGTAAAAAAACAAAGTTAATTCAAGAAATCGAAAACCCGACTGCTTAAGAAGCGAACTAAAAAGACGTGCAATCGTAGGATACAACTGGTTTTGGTCAGCCAGCTCACGAATATGTACCTATTGGCATTTCGACTGTCATCATGGCTTACATCTAACACTTGTCTAAGAGCCTCTGGTCTTTCATACATACTTACAGGCGACTAGTATCCTATCTAATTCAACAACTAGGTACTTACAACATTAATCATACGGTAACGCATGTATTCTCTGAAAAGTTATGCAAAGATGTAGGTAAGTACCATAGAAGGTACTCCTACATTTCGCCAGTTTTTATCTGATCTGGTACAATGTCATTTTGCTCGACCTTGGAAACTTCTTCATATTTGTTGTCTTCATTTCTGAAGGTCGTGCCGGTCTTGGAGCGCTTTGGCGAAGTCACTGTCAAGCTGCTTCCCTTCCGCGCCACTCTGTCTTCAGCTTTTCTCAGGCTCTTCTTATCGTCAGTCCTGTAATCACCCTTATCTGATCTGACCTGCATGTAGGTGATCGTCCGCGTGGTCTCTTTCCATCCACCTTTCCCACCCCAACCAGTTTCACCAGGCTGTCCGGTTGTCTCCGAGCGATATGACCAAAGTAGCTCCAGGCTCGTTGGTAGCAACTCGTGAAGAGTTGAGATCCGATGTTGAGCTGATGGTCAAGAATGGAATTATTTGTGCCCTTTGCTGGTCATGGTAAGCGCAAAATTCTTCTCCAATACCACATCTCAAAAGCCTCAAACCTTCTTCAGTCTACAGTGCGAATTGCCCAGGATTCGGAGCCGTACAGAAATATCGAGAATACCAGAGAGAGTTCTCACGAGTCTCTTCTTGGTGCTTTTAGAGATCTTCCTGTCTTGCCATATTCTCGACATTTAGCTCATGGCAGCTTTAGCCGTCTGTGTACTCCTCCGAATTTCCTCATCGCATCCCCCCTGATCGCTGATCATGGAGCCCAAGCAAACAAATTCACTGACAAATTCCAGATGAGCAAGCTCTCCCGTGCGTGCGGTTAGTCCAGCTCCAGTCGACGATCATGACTTCGGTCTTTGACCTATTAATTGACAGTCCTACCATCTCGCTTTCACACTCTATCCTCCCAAAGAGTTCAGCAAGTTCCTGCTCTGAAGACGCAAACAATATGGTGTCATCTGCATAGCAAAGATTGACCATCGACTCTCCATCCTCGAACAGTTTCGCGATCAACGTTGTCACGTGCGAAGGTACTCCCATTTCCTGGAGGATTCTCCACAGGCAGTCACCTCACACAATCAAACGCCTTGGAGTAGTCAATAAAGCACAGGAGCATTGGGACATTAAATTCCCGTCTCTTCTCTATCATTTGCCTCATGTTCACAATTTGCTATTTTGTGCCTTGACCCCTGACAAAACCAGCCTGCTCAGATGGTATTTGTCGCTGGAGGTATGATTGCAGCCGTGCGTTAACTATGTACAGCATTAAACTTGCTAGCATGGGATATGAGTGCCACCGTCCGGTAGTTTCCGCATTTCTTAGTCGAGCCTTTCTTATGCTGTGGTATCAAGAGACTCTTTCCTGTCCTTAAGCCATCCACCCGTTCTCCAGAGCTGGTTACATAGGTCCAGCAAAAGCTTAATACCCCTGTCTCCAAGCCTTTTTATCTCTTCGGCGAATATACTTTCCCCCCGGTCGATTTGTTGATCTTCACCTTCGACTTCCGATTCCAGGATCTCCGGCTCTAAGAACTAGTTTCCCATAGGGCTCAACGGCTCATCAGATCACCCCGCATTCTTATATATAGGCTCTCACTGTACAGCCGTCACATCTCCGCCACCTCTGCGCCACCTTTCCGACAGCAAAGTCCCCTGCTCATCTTCAATAGTCCATGACCTAGGCCTGAACTCCCGAGTAAAACAAAAAAAAAAAGAACAGAAACAGATCTTTCGTATGTAGAGTCTGCGCGTGCTTCTCAATATAAACGTACGTATTTTGTTAGTAAATCCATCAAGTAACAATACCAGTCCTGCATACATTACATAATAATTAATAGACGTTGTCACAAGTAACATTAAAAATGTAAGAACCCTCGACACGATAATATCTTGCTCAAATACCCCAATTCAAACAGCAAAACGCCGATATCTTTTGAACCGATTTGCATCAGTCATAGCTTAGAACACGCCCGATAATTTAATCAAAATCGGTTCATCCGTTTAGGAGCCATGATGCCACAGACAGATACACCAATACACAAACACACAAACACACAGATACACGTCGAACTCAACCAACAACCTTCATTTCTCGTCAGTTGTTAACATTTAATTTATATTTTCAAATATATATTATTTTAAACTATTATATCTACGTAGGTTTTGAGAACAGTTTCCTATCGTTAGGTCTGTACCTAAGTCGATGAAATTTCATATAAAGCCATTTTCAGAAAGCAATCATTACCCCAATGGAAATGGAAGTCGAGAGACATTAGTACCTACATACTTCTACTAACAGTGTGAAAAAACTGATTGATGTTCGTTTATTAGTAGATATCTAGAAATCGCAGCAATACTCGTATATAATGTAGGTAGGTACATACGTCATTCAACTGTCGCCCTACTTTTAACAATTAGGTACTGTACAGAGCAAAAAAATGCAATAGTTCACTTTTCACCTATTTGCCTACATACCAAAAGAATATTTGTTTTACTATTTACACTTCAAATTGCAATAATTTCTAGCTTGCAAATACAATGTTAATTGGGTTACAAAGTTATTTCATTAGTTAGTATTACGTGAGCATGTCAAAAATTAATTAATTGCTCAACTTCAGTTGGGCCTTGGCTAATGATCGCGATGAAATCGTTTAAGAACTCTTTTTATGGTTTAATTTTAAACTAATGGTGTATTTCTATGGTTCTCACGTAGATTTAAATATTTTGACTTTGCCAACTATTTTGTAGATAATCCGTACCTACTGTCATAACTATGTACAATTACCCAATATTATACAATTGAAAAGCAGTGGTGGCCCAGTGGTATCGGCCGCGACTTATAAGTTGTAGGTCGTGGGTTTGAGCCTAGGTAGGCGCTTTACTTTGTGTAAATTATTTCATCACCACTGCTCTCAAAACGGTGAAGGAAAATATCGTGAGGAAACTGGCATGTCCTAGAACCAAACATTCGAAGACATGTGACATCCACCAACCCGCGCTGGGCCCGCGTGGTGGATTACGGCCCATTCCCTCTCACAGAGAGGAGGCCTGTGTCCCAGCAGTGGGAACATTAATAGGCTGATGATGTGATGTGATACAATTGAAAATACCCCCGAGACTTATTAACTCATGCTTTTCAAACTACATAATTCAACGACACGCCTCGATCAACAATCCATCGAAACACTTACTATTTTTTTTTTTACTTTTGTACGACTGAATCGATTTTCATTAAACATAGTTAAGAACACTCTCGACCAAGTCACCTTTCAAACAAAAAAACCGGCCAAGTGCGAGTCGGACTCGCGCACGTAGGGTTCCGTACTTGGTAAATTGCGGTTTACAATTTATGACGTATTAAAAAAAAAACTACTAACTAGATCCCGTTCAAACGAATTTTCGGTGGAAGTTTACATGGTAATGTACATCATATATTTTTTTTTAGTTTTATCATTATCTTATTTTAGAAATTACAGTGGCACACATTTTACCACTTTGGAAGTGTCTCTCGCGCAAACTATTCAGTTTAGAAAACTCAATATCATTTTTGAAGTCCTATCCATAGATACCCCACACGTATGGGTTAGAAGATTTTTTTTTTTTTGAGTTTCAGTTCTAATGGGGAACCCTCAAAATTTATTGCTTTTTTCTATTTTTGTACGAAAATCTTAATGCGGTTCACAGAATACATCTACTTACCAAGTTTCAACAGCATAGTTCTTATAGTTTCGGCAAAAAGTAGCTGTGACATACGGACGGACAGACAGACAAACAGACAGACAGTCATACAGACATGACGAATCCATAAGGGTTCCGTTTTTTGCCATTTGGCTACGGAACACGAAAAACGAATTCAAAATCGCTTTATCCATTTAGGAACTACGATGCTACAGACATACACACAAATACACAGCAACACTCGTCAAACTTATAACACGCATAATTTTCCGTCGAGGGGGTTAAAATAGGAAAAATGTAATGTTTATATGCTTGTCTAGTACAACCTCTGGCAGTATCTACTGCACCAATTACGAATTTTTTTTCACTGCTTGGATGCTACTCTATCTCTGAGTGTCATAGGCTACTATTTATTCCAGAAAAAATACGGTTTCTGCGCGTTAGGCTACGGGAGCGAGGACGCGAGAAAAAGCTAGTTAATGTTTTATTTGTATTTTAAATGTTGTCCCACCCTAGGAATTACTCACCGAGTCGGATTCGACGGTTGACCTCTTTCTCGAAGTTGGCCCTACCCAACTGGATCGTTTGTCCCAGGTAGACATAGTCGTCCACAACTTCGAGTGTAGAGTCTCCGACCTTGATAGGAGTGGATGTAACATTATGGGCATTAAACATCACCTTGGTTTTGTCCAGGTTTATTTTAAGACCCACTCTTTCGGCAGCTCTGCTGAAGTCATCGGGCACTGTACTGAGGTCCTCCATGGTCTAAGCCATGACCACTATATCGTGGGTGCGTATACATACACCCAGATCCCGAAAAACTATCTGTGCGGAAATCGAACCCGAAACACGCAGCGCAGCAGACTATCGCTCAACCGTTAGCGAGACTGAATAAAAAAAATGGGGATACCTCATAACAAATATTTAATTGCGTTTAAGTATGAAGTGTTTGACTTTCTAACACCAAGGTTTTTCTTTAATTTGTGTCTAATTATTCTACAAGGTGTTTACTTGGTAATTGCATCTATTTGTATTATGTGCTTAATCGAAATTATATAATTATTAATAAGTTCTTTCCGTAAAATGGGCATTACAGTTAGCAGTAGTAACACGCATTGGCATTTTTCGTTAGGAAGGAAGGAAGGTATTCACCATTTTGGTATGGTACTCATTGCTCAGAACTCTCATGTAGTTTCGTGAAAATGCGCGTAGCAGCGCGAAGCATCGCATAGAAGATCTTAGCAAAGCGTTGCATTCGTAGCATTACGTAGCAATGCGTATCACTGCGTAGCACTGCGTAGCACTGCGTAGCGCTGCGTAGCACTGCGTAGCACTGCGTAGCACTGACTAGCCCTACGTAGCTCCGCATAGAAGCGCAGACGAGCTAGCCGCGCGTGGCGTTGTTTTATAAATGGTCGCAACTACCAAATACTATAGCGAATTAAATAACAAAACAAACAATTTTAACAA